>CM061541.1:246108215-247335715 GCA_030864215.1 Capsicum pubescens | reverse complement strand
TTATATTTATTTATCCCCCTTAATATCTTTAAACTGTTTTATTTTCACCCCTCAAGCTGGCATGAAATTTTTTTTTAAAAAAAAAAAAATATATATATATATATATATATATATATATATTAATTAATAATTTTTTTATAAAAAAAATCACCCTCTTCATCTTCTTCATACCCCCACACCCATTTCTTCATCTTCTTCATACCCCCCACCCCCATTTCTTCATCTCCTTCTAACCTCCACCCACCAAACCCGTCACCCCTACTCCACCCCGTCCCAATTTCTCACCTTTCAGCTACCATATCCGCCACCTCCACCCCACCCCCATCGTTTAAGGTGAAAAAGAGAAAAGAAGAAAACGATAGGTGAGGTGGATGAAATTTAATGGTGGGTAAATTTGAAAGGATAAATTCAGATAGCTGTAAAATGTGTTATTGATGATAAAATGCTGAATTAGGATTTTGATTCTTTTGACTTTGATGACTTTGAACTATTAAGAAGATAAAGTGTTGAATTGGCTTTTTGATTCTTGAAAGTTTAATGGCTTTGAGCTATTAAGAAGATGAACAAATTAATACTTTACAGTTTTTTTGTGGATGCATGATTTGTTGATGAACAAATTATTTTTGAGTATTGATTCCACCTCCATTAATGGAGGTTAAACTAAAAAAAATTGTGGAGAAGACAATGTGTTATTTTAAATAATTTTAAAAGAATTTAAAGCTGAAAATTACAAAAATGCCCTTAAAAATTACAAAAATGCCCCTCAAACGCGCTTAAAAGCGAGTGTAATACACTCTCTCTGCTGATTCAACAAAAGGTGCCAAAGTGGCACACTTGAAGGCCACTTGAGGTGCCAAAATGAAACAATGTCCACTTGAGATGCTTAAATGAAAAATGATGCGTACTTAAGGGGGCTGCATATGGATTCGGCCTTTCAGATAATATAAAAATTCGTTTTGGTAGCAATCATTAAAATATATTTTGCATCATGATATTGTGTTATTCTTGAAGTGTTACGTTATATCATGTTACTCAATTTATTTGGATGATGATTGAATAAACAAAGTCAAAAATAATACAGTTATTCTCCTTTCCGCACCTAAAAGTATTTTTCAGCACTTGATCCTTATTAGCTATTTTGAATCAACTAACTTAAATGGGTTTTATATATCTTGTATTCATTGATTTAATAAAGAGATTAGATATATGAATTTTTGCTTGATTTTTATACGAGGTTTCTTTGTTTAATTTCATTTACCACTTTGGTACAGGTGATATTTACCCACGAGCGAAACGGTTGCTTGTAGATAAAGTGCTTGCTTGACATTTGAAAAATAATTATTAGTTAATTAAATTAAAAAGTTGCTTGAGATTGACAACATAACTACATTATTCTCTATAAAACTATTTTTGTGATTTCAATTTATGTGACACAATTTGAATTCTTATAAATTAATTATAATAATTTTAATTAATTATGTGTATATTTATTGAATGTATACGATGTCAATTATGTATTTCAACAGATGTAAAATCAAAGAAAAAAATATCGAACGTTTATTATGTATCTTTACAAAAGAAAAATGTACCTTCATCGAATGTATTATGTATCTCGACAGATTTAAAATTAAAAAAATATATCAAGAGCTAATCTTTACAAAGAAAAAAATATAATTTCGTTAGATGTATGGGGAGCTAATTATATATCTCGACAAGTTAAAAATTAAAATTTTGAGTAATTATGTAAAATATCGAAATTTTCTATAATTAAATTTTAAATTATCGAAATTTATGTTGTTTGCCTTTTCATTTTACTTATACACGTAGATAGAGAAATAAACATACATATATTGTGGACCGCCATGGAAGATATTTATACTTTTAGTCCTTCAAATACGTACATTTATACGTTTTAGTCCTTCAAATATTTATACATTCTAATTTTGATCATTTTGATATTTGGCCAAGCACATTAATCCTTCAAATTTATTAAATATGTACTTTTGATCCTTTTGCTCGTGAATTTTTACAAAATTTACCGATTATACATTATTCAATTATTCATATGTTATATGGTATCAAATTTATTTGTTTACTTTTGATCATTTTGATGGTAAAATTTTACAAAATTTACGACGAATAATGGTTTCATTATTAAATTATCCATACGCTATGTTATTAAGTTTACATTATTTTCTTATTTGAGAATGAGAATAGTTTAAATATAACATATTTTCTTGTACAAAAAGAGCAAAAACTTCAAAATTTCTTTTTTTCTTTCACTTAATATCATATTTCATACATATATTTTAATTAATTGAATGTAAAATTATTTTACTTATCTGCTCGTAAATCGTGTACGATATATTAAGATATTTGAAGGTAATATAATTTCAAGTACATAAAAAAGAACTAAATCATAAATTTTAATCAATTAAAATTAAATATGTTTTGCCATATGTTATAGCCTTATAGGGATCACAATCGAAATACTAATAATTGAAGGACTAAAATTATTATTATTATACTACACAACTATAAAGAGAACCTTAAATAGTGCTAAAAGAGTGGCTCAAAAATAGAATCAAAGTACCCTTAACCACCTTCTTCTCAAACTCTCTTTACATCTATACAAAGAAAGTTTGAAAAAAAACTATTCACAAAAAATTAATTTTAATTTTTTGGTGTTTTTGAGATATTTATAGAGATCATGGGTCAATGTGTTTCAACAAATTATCCATGTGAAGAAAATAGAAAGGCAATTTTATGGAGACAAAAATTGGATAAAAAGGAAGTTTGTTGTGTGAATAATAATAAGAAGAAACATGAAGTTTCTTCTTCTTGTTATACTTTGATCAAAGAGCAACGTTCAATATTCTATATTATTAGAAGATGTATCATCATGCTTATTTTTTGGCATAGATATAGCAAGATTTGATATTTTTCTATATCCCTCAAAAAAAAAAAAAAAAAGATAGTTATCCATCTTTTACTTCTTGTTCTTCTTGGTATCAATTCAAGTTTGGTTGAAAGCGCAGAGAATTCAAGATTTAAAATTAGTGGATTCAGAATGTATAGTTCGTGTTGAAGGCTTCTTGGTGTCAATTCAAGATAGATTGAAAGCGCAGAGAATTTAAGATTTAAAGTTAGTGGATTCAGATTAAGATTTAAAGTTAGTGGATTCAGAATGTTTCGCGTCGAAGGTTTCTTAGTGTCAATTCAAGATTGATCGAAAGCGTAGAGAATTCAAGATTGGTTGAAAGCGTAGAGAATTCAAGATTTAAAGTTTAGTGGATTCAGAATGTTTCGCATCGAAGGCTTTGGTTGAAAGCGTAGAGAATTCAAGATTGGTTGAAACCGTAGAGAATTCAAGATTTAAAGTTTAGTGGATTCAGAATGTTTCGCATCGAAGGCTTTGGTTGAAAGCGTAGAGAATTCAAGATTGGTTGAAACCGTAGAGAATTCAAGATTTAAAGTTTAGTGGATTCAGAATGTTTCGCGTCGAAGGCTTCTTGGTGTCAATTCAAGATTGGTTGAAAGCATAGAGAATTCAAGATTGATTGAAAGCGTAGAGAATTCAAGATTTAAAGTTTAGTGGATTCAGAATGTTTCGCATCGAAGGCTTCTTGGTGTCAATTCAAGATTGGTTGAAAGCGTAGAGAATTCAAGATTGGTTGAAAGCGTAGAGAATTCAAGATTTAAAGTTTAGTGGATTCAGAAGGCTTCTTGGTGTCAATTCAAGATTGGTTGAAAGCGTAGAGAATTCAAGATTGGTTGAAAGCGTAGAGAATTCAAGATTTAAAGTTAGTGGATTCAGAATGTATAGTTCGTGTTGAAGGCTTCTTGGTGTCAATTCAAGATAGATTGAAAGCGCAGAGAATTTAAGATTTAAAGTTAGTGGATTCAGAATGTTTCGCGTCGAAGGCTTCTTGGTGTCAATTCAAGATTGGTTGAAAGCGTAGAGAATTCAAGATTTAAAGTTTAGTGGATTCAGAATGTTTCACATCGAATGCTTCTTGGTGTCAATTCAAGATTGGTTGAAAGCGTAGAGAATTCAAGATTGGTTGAAAGCGTAGAGAATTCAAGATTTAAAGTTTAGTGGATTCAGAATGTTTCGCGTCGAAGGCTTCTTGGTGTCAATTCAAGATTGGTTGAAAGCGTAGAGAATTCAAGATTGGTTGAAAGCGTAGAGAATTCAAGATTTAAAGTTTAGTGGATTCAGAATGTTTCGCATCGAAGGCTTCTTGGTGTCAATTCAAGATTGGTTGAAAGCGTAGAGAATTCAAGATTGGTTGAAAGCGTAGAGAATTCAAGATTTAAAGTTTAGTGGATTCAGAATGTTTCGCGTCAAAGGCTTCTTGGTGTCAATTCAAGATTGGTTGAAAGCGTAGAGAATTCAAGATTGGTTGAAAGCGTAGAGAATTCAAGATTTAAAGTTTAGTGGATTCAGAATGTTTCGCATCGAAGGCTTCTTGGTGTCAATTCAAGATTGGTTGAAAGCGTAGAGAATTCAAGATTGGTTGAAAGCTTAGAGAATTCAAGATTTAAAGTTTAGTGGATTCAGAAGGCTTCTTGGTGTCAATTCAAGATTGGTTGAAAGCGTAGAGAATTCAAGATTGGTTGAAACCGTAGAGAATTCAAGATTTAAAGTTAGTGGATTCAGAATGTATAGTTCGTGTTGAAGGCTTCTTGGTGTCAATTCAAGATAGATTGAAAGCGCAGAGAATTTAAGATTTAAAGTTAGTGGATTCAGAATGTTTCGCGTCGAAGGCTTCTTGGTGTCAATTCAAGATTGGTTGAAAGCGTAGAGAATTCAAGATTGGTTGAAAGCGTAGAGAATTCAAGATTTAAAGTTTAGTGGATTCAGAATGTTTCACATCGAATGCTTCTTGGTGTCAATTCAAGATTGGTTGAAAGCGTAGAGAATTCAAGATTGGTTGAAAGCGTAGAGAATTCAAGATTTAAAGTTTAGTGGATTCAGAATGTTTCGCGTCGAAGGCTTCTTGGTGTCAATTCAAGATTGGTTGAAAGCGTAGAGAATTCAAGATTGGTTGAAAGCGTAGAGAATTCAAGATTTAAAGTTTAGTGGATTCAGAATGTTTCGCATCGAAGGCTTCTTGGTGTCAATTCAAGATTGGTTGAAAGCGTAGAGAATTCAAGATTGGTTGAAAGCGTAGAGAATTCAAGATTTAAAGTTTAGCGGATTTAGAAGGATTCTTGGTGTCAATTCAAGATTGGTTGAAAGCGTAGAGAATTCAAGATTTAAAGTTTAGTGGATTCAGAATGATTTAAAGTTTAGTGGATTCAGAATGTTTCGCATCGAAGGCTTCTTGGTGTCAATTCAAGATTGGTTGAAAGCGTAGAGAATTCAAGATTGGTTGAAAGCGTAGAGAATTCAAGATTTAAAGTTTAGTGGATTCAGAATGTTTCGCGTCGAAGGCTTCTTGGTGTCAATTCAAGATTGGTTGAAAGCGTAGAGAATTCAAGATTGGTTGAAAGCGTAGAGAATTCAAGATTTAAAGTTTAGTGGATTCAGAATGTTTCGCATCGAAGGCTTCTTGGTGTCAATTCAAGATTGGTTGAAAGCGTAGAGAATTCAAGATTGGTTGAAAGCGTAGAGAATTCAAGATTTAAAGTTTAGTGGATTCAGAAGGCTTCTTGGTGTCAATTCAAGATTGGTTGAAAGCGTAGAGAATTCAAGATTGGTTGAAAGCGTAGAGAATTCAAGATTGGTTGAAAGCGTAGAGAATTCAAGATTTAATGTTAGTGGATTCAGAATATATAGTTCGTGTCGAAGGCAATTCGATTAGGATGAATTCACCTGCCTTATGTGTCATATTAAGGGTTTAGAGTCGGTGAATTCAGAATAGACATTGGAGTGGGAGGTAATTGAAACAAATTCACCGTCTTATGTGTCATATTTCAAGATAAAGAATTACTGAAGGTGTAGGTCAACATTTTTTTTTGTTGTTGAAATTGTAAATATTAGTTTCTAGTTTCTACATAGTTTTTTGGATTTGTAAATATAAAAAATAATGTTTGAAAGGTAAATGTAAATAGTTAATTTGGAAAAAACTTTTAGTAAAATCGTTTTGGATTATTTGCTTTTTTTTTTTACTGTTTTTTGTGATCTTTCTTGTTTATTACTTCCTCCCTTCTACAATAAATGAATTATTGAAGTATTTTTTAGTATTCAAAATAAGTGAATGATTCACAATTCAAGATAGATGTTGGAATTTTTTTTAAAATGTATCCTTCATTAAATGTGTATTGGGAGTGATGTATCATTATTAAGGTTTTGAAATTTGAAAAGGGTAAAAATAGAAAAATATAATAAATTTACGTCTTTTGCTTTTTTTTTTAATATTTGTATTAAAATTCAATAATTAACTTATTGTAAAACGGAGGAAGTATTATTTTAGGATTCTTAATAATATTACTTAGTTTAAGATTTTGATGTCATGTTTGGTGGAGAGGAAATAATTAGAAGTTTGGGCAAAAGTCTACTTGAAGTTGCTTTCCATAGGTCTATGGGCGGCGCAAACAATACAATTAAATACTTCCTCCGTTTTATATTAATTGGCCCCTATAGATTTGATATATTCATTAAAAAAATATTAATTAGGGTTCTATTTTATTAAATTAACTTTATTAATTATGTTTTGAAAATATAAATTTGAGCAAATACACTTTATTTAGTCATTTAATATTGAGGGTAATATTGAAAGAATACAAAAAAATCCTCTTGAATTTCATCAAATAGACAACTAAATTGAAACAAATATTTTTAGTAAGAGGGTCAACTAAAACGAAACGGAGGAATTACTAAGAATAGTAGGTTATGGCGGACGCGAAATCAGAATAATTTTTATTAAGGAGATTTAAAATTTTAAAAATAATTAATCGAAAGAGGTTAACATCTATAATATGTATAAAAAAAATATTTTAATTATGTATTAATAATATAATTTTCTATCTTAGGGGATTCAATAAGCCTCTATAAAAAGTCTGGCTCCACTACTGATAATTGATAGGATGGTTGGGACTTGTGATCAGTGACGGAATCAGAATTTAGCATTTTTACTCAAAGGGTTCAAAATATGAATAACTAAAAACATAAAGTAGCTGAAACATAAACTAGCTGAAGGAGGTTCAACATCTACTATATATACATGAAAATTTATTTTTAATCATATATCATAGTGTAATTTTCATGTATTCGGATGAACCCCTAACCCGAACCATTGATTGAGATCCTGAACCACTGATTGGGATCCTTTCACCTAATAGATCTCGAATTTGACCCTTTAAGAACGAAAAAAAAAAAACAATTAGAAATGCCATTCTAGAAATAGTTTCTGCAATATGTAAACTCGGATATAATTATAAACTTCAATACGAATATCAAATATTGAGTCTGAATTCTGAAACCAAAAGAATAAAATAAAGAAACAAGTGTAAAATACAAGTCAATTATTAATTAAGATAAAAGTAGCTTCCACTCTATTCGTTGTAATTGAAATTGACATCTCCTATGCAAAATACATATAATTAATTTGATATTTTCTTTTCCTCAATTTCTCCATCTTTATTTCCTTTTTTTTCTTAGTACCAATTCAAGATTGCTTGAAAGCCTAAGAACTTTTCAATTTAAAGTCAGTAAGTTCAAAATCTGTTATTCGAATCGAAAATAATTGGATTTAGGTGAACTCATCTCAAGTGAAGTGTTCAACAGATGAACAGAAGGTTGGGACGAATTAAAAACGGATTGAACAAAAATGTCAAAATTCAAGTTTAAAAATAGAATAATTTTGAGTTGAATTTGCCATCACTAATTTTTCCAACCTGTATTTTGGATCGTAAAAATAAAAAAGAAGATTTAAAATGTAAATTGTTAATTTAGATATTGTTAGAAAAATGAAGTTTTGATGATGACAGTGAATGAAACAGGTTCCACAACATGTTCCATACAACAGGTTCCACACAAGTGAATCTACTACTGTCGACTAATTAGCACGAAGATCCTACAAGGCAGACAGGATAATAGAGCAAAGCTATTTACAAGTCAAAGCTGATAAAGAAGAAACAAGTTCAATCCAAGTCAAGATAGGAAGGATGTCAAGGCAGTCCAATTCAAACTAGGAGACAAGGAAAGGCGGCAGAAATAAAAAGACGGAAAAAACAATCCAATTCAAGAAAGGAAAGGAGATCAACTGAAGGTTTCAATTAGGGTTGCTATAAATACAAGGAAAAAAATCAAAGCAGGGTGCGCAGAAATAGAGATAGTCAACAATCAAGCAAACGAGTTCGTGCAGTTGAAGAAGAACCTAATCTATACTTCTTAAGTAATAGATCTGTTAAATAGGTAGGTTCTTTGAATTGTAACGAGTCATAGTTCTTGTACTCAGTGATCTATAAACTGAGATAGAAGTATTTGTCTTCAAGTTGGGGAACTCGAAGACTTGGGAACACTTATCTTGGGTGAGATTTATGTTTTTGTAGTGATAGGAGTTAGAAGTTTTAATTCCTATGTTACAAGAAGTCTTGTAATTGTTTGATTGTTGAGGCTCAAGAGTTTTAGTGAAGTTGGGGTTAAATCCTGTAGAGGTACAGGTCGTGGTTTTTTACACCTTTCTTGAGCCGGGTGTTTTTCACGTAAAAACACTGTATTCAGCTATCTCTTCTGTGAACTGTGTTTACTTACCTGTTCCACAGATAGGCAAACAGTAGAATTGTGAAATCAGTAGGGCCCATACTTTAACAAGTGGTATCAAAGCGAGGTTCTCTTAAATAAGGCTAGCACCTAAGAAAAAGATCAACATGATGAATTCCGCACCTCCTACTGGTCACACTGAAGGACAGTCAACTACTAGACCTCCACTCTTTGATGGCACTCACTTTATCTGGTGGAAATCAAGGATGGAGATGTTCATTCAAGGAGAATATTATGAGTTATGGGACGGGATCACTGAAGGTCCTACTATTCCAATGAAGTTAGTAGATGGAGAACAGGTCAAAAAGGTGAGAAGTGAGTTTACTCTTGATGACTTGTTGGCTTTAAAGAAAAATGCAAAGGCAAAGAATATCCTGGTTTGTGGTTTAGGACCAGCTGAATACAACAGGATATCAACCTGCACTACTGCTAAACAGATCTGGGATGCACTGGTGAATGCTCATGAAGGCACTTCTCAGGTAAGAAAATTCAGGATCTCTCTCCTTTTTACTGAGTATGAGGCTTTCAAGATGAAGGAGAAGGAAACCCTGCATAAAATGATGACAAGGATTACCACCTTAACCAATGAACTTACTTCCCTGGGAAAAGAAATTTCTGAGGAAGAACAAGTTGAGAAAGTACTAAGAGTATTACCTAAATCAAAATGAAATGTTAAGGTAACAGCAATCAGGGAAGCAAACAAGAATCTTGCTGGAATGACCTTGGATGAATTAGTTGGAAACCTTAGAACGTATAAGATGGAAGTTGATGGAATCAAAGAAAAAGAACCTCCTGAGAAAGTCTTGGCATTAAAGGCTTCTGATAGTGATGAAGAAATTGAGCTTGATCAGGAGCAAGTTGCCTTCATAACCAAAAACTTCAGCAAATTCTTCAAGAAGAAGAAAGAAATAGGTGTTAAGAGACGATCCAATGACAATCCAAATGGTTGTTATAAGTGTGGCAAAACTGATCATCAGATCAGAGATTGTCCAGTCTAGGAAATAGAATGGAAGAAGGAAAGGGCAGAGAAGGAATTAAGAGAAAAGGCAAAAAGGAAAGAACAACATGTAATGATAGCAGCTTGGGGATTTGATTCAGATGAAGATAAAGTTGATGAAACTGCATTTATGGCTTGTGGAGATTCAGACCTAGATGAAGAAGATAATGATTCTGAGGTAAGTATACTTGATCTTAAAGAAAAACTGCAACTGTTTTCAAAATCAAAACTTGTTTCCCTAATGAGTGCCCTAATTGATGATTTCCAAGAGTTAACCTCTGATAGGGATGAATTGTTCAACAGTTTTGCAAGCCTAAAATTTGATCTCATTGATTTGAAGGCTTACACAGGAATTGTTGACAAAGAAAACAGCTCACTTAAGAAACAGGTTGCAGAACTAGAAACTTCAAACAATGGTCTTAAATCTAAAGTCCTCAAACTAACCTTAACTGATAATGGAAAAAAGACCATGAGTAAAGATCAAGAAAATTCTGAACTTGAGGTAATTAGATACAAACAAAAATGCTATGATTAAACTGAAAAAATGAACAAACTAAATCAAGAAGTTTTAACACTAAAACTTGATCTTGAAAGGGCAAATAGGTGGACAAATTCCTCAAGAATTATTCATAAGCTGGGTGAAAGAAAGTACAATGAAACGGCTGGATTGGGATTCCACAAAAACTTTGATGTATCCCAAGATTTGTGCTATATCTGTGGCAACCTTGGACATCCCACTACTGAATGCCCAGTAGCTGTAAAAAGCAGATCCAATAGCCAAAACCTGGCATAGAGAGTTTCTCAGACCATAAGAAACAAATCCAGTTCTGGTCAGAGAAACAGGTTGAGATGCATATTTCCCACATGGACTAAAAGAAATTTGATTCATCATTTCACTCATAAAACAGGATCCAAGTTAGTCTAGATTCCTAAGTCATTGATTTCTTTTGCAGGAGAAAGTGAAAGGAAGAAAAAAGCACTGATACTTAGATAGTGCTTGCTCAAGACACATGACAGGTGATAAGAAAAAGTTCCTTACACTCTCTAAAATAGATGGAGGAGGAGTTTCGTTTGGTGATGGAAAAAAAGGAATTATTACTGGAGTAAGGAAGATTGGCTCATCTGAATCAAAAACATTGGAAGATGTCTATCTTGTTGAGGGACTAAAGCACAACCTGCTGAGTATTTCACAGTTGTGTGACAAAGGTAATAAAGTTATTTTTACTGTTGCAGGGGTCAAAGTCAAAAGGATGGACACCAAAGAAGTGGTGCTCACTGCAAAGAGATACAGAAATGTATACAAAGCTGATATTATGGCATTACCAGGATCTAAGATGACCTGTCTAAGTGCTATAGAAAATAATCCCCTCCTTTGGCACAGAAGACATAGTCATGCAAGTATAAAACAATTAAATATACTTTCTTCCAAAGACATGGTATTGGGATTACCCAAAACCAAGTTTAAAAAGGAAAAGTTATGTAGTGCATGTGTAAGGGGGAAGCAGGTAAGATCTTCATTTAAGTCAAAGAACCATGTTAGCACTACCAAGTGTCTTGACCTGGTTCATATGGACTTATGTGGACCCTTGAGAGTTCAAAGCAGAGGTGGAAAAAGGTATGTTTTTGTTACTATTGATGATTATTCCAGATTCACATGGACATTGTTTCTAGCCTCTAAGGAAGATGCCTTTGGTGCTTTTGAAATCTTCATTAAGAAAATTGAAAAGAAACTGGGCTCTTCTTTAGTTTCCATAAGGTCTGACCATGGTACAGAATTTGAGAATGTAAAGTTCTTAGATTTTTGTTCAGCTAATGGTGTAGATCATAACTTCTCAGCTCCCAGAACTCCACAACAAAATAGAGTGGTGGAAAGAAAAAATAGAACCTTGGAAGACATGGCTAGAACAATGATGCTCGCATCAGATATTGCTCAAAACCTATGGGCTGAGGCAATGAGTACTGCTGCATACATCATAAATAGATGCATGATCAGGCCTATGTTAGATAAGACTCCCTATGAATTACTAAGAGGAAGAAAGCCAAATATTTCTCACTTTAGAACTTTTGGTTGTAAATATTTCATTTACAATAATGGAAAGGAAAATTTGGGAAAATTTGATGCTAAAAGTGATGAAAGAATCTTCCTAGGATACTCACTTCATAGTAAAGCTTATAGGGTTTTAAACAAACGAACTAACTGTATTGAAGAAATCATGCATGTAATCTGTGATGAATCCTGTGTTAAGACTAACCTGTAGGAAGGAAGTGACACTGAGGAACAGGTAATGCAACCTGGTTCATCCACTGGAGCTATCAAACATGGAGACACCTTGATAGGGGGAACTGAAGCTGAAGTCACAATGACAGGGGGAACTGAGCCTCAAAATATCCCCACTTAGAACATCAGTAGTCCTGGAAACTCAATAGGGTTGATCCCAAAAGGATACAAGTATCAAGGATCACACCCTATTGAGAATGTACTTACTGATATCACATCTGGGATTATCACAAGATCTGGATTGAGAAATATGTGTGCCTTCAATGTATTTCTATCAGAAATTAAACCAAAGAAAGTAATTGAAATATTGCTTGATGCTGACTGGATCATAGCCATGCAAGAAGAGTTTAATCAGTTTGAGAGAAGCAAAGTATGGTACTTAGTTCCTCTCCCAAAAGACAGATCAGTAATTGAGACTAAGTGGGTCTACAGAAACAAGGTTGATGAGCATGGAATAGTCACAAGAAACAAGGCAAGATTGGTGGTTCAGGGATACAATCAGGAAGAAGGAATTGACTTCGATGAGACTTTTGCACCTGTAGCTAGACTTGAAGCTATAAGACTGCTTGTTGCTTTTGCTGCCTACATGGAGTTTATTCTTTATCAGATGGATGTGAAAAGTGTCTTCCTAAATGACATTCTCAAGGAGAAGGTGTATGTTAAACAACCTCCAGGTTTTGAAAGCAAGGAGTTTCCTGATTATGTATACAGATTGGACAAAGACTTGTATGGATTGAAACAAGCTCCAAGAGCCTAGTATGAGAGACTGTCAAAATTTCTGTTGGAACATAGTCATACCAGAGATAAAATTGACAACACTCTTTTCTTGAAATCAAATGGAAAGAACTTGTTGATTGTACAGGTATATGTGGATGATATTATTTTTGGCTCAACAAATATGAGTATGACTCATGAATTTGTCAAACTCATGAGTAGTGAATTTGAGATGAGCATGATGGGGGAGCTAAATTATTTCTTGGGCTTACAAATAAGTCAGTCAGCTTCTGGGTCAATGATTCACCAACAGAAGTATGCTAAAGAGCTTCTTAAAAGGTTCTCAATGGAGGAAGTAAAAGAGATCAGCACTCTTATTGCCACTGCCACAAAATTAGACCTGGATGAAGCAGGATCAGATGTTGAGCTAAAATTGTATAGAGGAATGATTGGTTCATTATTATATCTCACAGCAAGCAGGCCTGAAATTGTGTTCAGTGTAGGACTGTGTGCTAGATTCCAAGCAAAGCCAAAAGAATCTCATTTAAAATCTGTGAAAAGAATTCTCAGATACTTAAAAGGAACCACTGATCTTGGATTGTGGTATCCTAAAGGTAGTAACTTTAATTTGGTAGGATACTCAGATGTTGACTATGCAGGTTACTTGGTGGACAGGAAAAGCACTACTGCATGGCACACTTTCTTGGATCATGTCTGATTACATGGTCCACTAAGAAGCAAAATTCAGTAGCCTTGTCAATTGCTGAAGCTAAATATGTTGCTGCAGGTTCTTGTTGTGCTCAATTACTCTGGATTAAGCAATAACTTAAGGACTTTGGCATTTATGTAGGGTGTGTTCTCATTTTTTGTGATAACACAAGTGTCATAAACATAGCCAAAAATCTTGTTCAACATAAAAAAAAACCAAGCATATTGATATTAGACATCACTTTCTTAGAGACAATATTGAAAAAGGTCTTATATCAATCAAGTTTTTCTCTACTGAGGAACAAATTGATGACATCTTCACTAAGGCTTTGAGTAGAGAACATTTTGAAAAAAATAGGTTAGCCTTGGGGATGATTAAACTTGCATAAGTCTCCCTCAATGCTTGATTAGAATAGGTTGTTCTATAAGTGAATGTTGATTAATTCAGTTTCACACATTAAATTATGTATCCTAAGTCCAAAAATTAGAATATGTTGACTCATGATTGTGCTAATTTTGCAGAAAAGTTGGACCACTGAGGCAATTGTAACCACATCTTTCAGGTATGACTAAGTTTATCTTACAGTACCTTACTAAGAAACAAGTCGTTTACATGGTCCCTTCAGCTCCATTTAAAACCGTCAAAAATTAAGGGATTTTTTCCATCTTAAAAAACTTCTTCTTCCTTTCCCATCGGTTCAGACTTCTCAATCATTACCCCTCTGCCAAATACAGTTCACCGCCTCTTCAACTTCCTCTAAAGCTTTCCTTAATATAAGCCTCTTGAGTTTATCTTTAACTCCATTATCCAAATCAAGAAAAATATCTTGTTCCATTATGGCCTCGCCTTCATCCTCTTCATCTTCATCATCCATAAAACCTACCAAGAACCCCATAAAATCCATTATCCTTCACCCAAACATCACTTTACCTTCCATCATCCCTCCTCAAATCTCCCACGAATTGACCAACTTCGCTTCATTCCGTCATATTCAAAATCTTTTCTCCAAAATTCCTTCACCTTCTTCAGCCTTCACGAAACCCCTTATCCTTCCTCCACCCATCCCACTCAACATTGTTGAAATAAAACCCTAGTGACAGAGATAACCTTCCCATAGCCGACTAGATTCCCAGAAAATCCAGATCTCAACTGCAGATAAAACCCTCATCTATTTTTGTTGATAACACAGTTCCTTGGAAACCCTCTCCAACTATCTCTGCATTTTGAACTCATCACACTAGAGGAAAGAAGAAGCGTGAAGATGCTTCCTTGACTGGAGCACTTCAAGCAACCAAAAAGAAATGGGTAACCATCTCTGATCCCTCACTTCCTCGTGCATCATCCCCTGATATTCTTCTTCGCTCAGTCAAGAAGAAAAAGACTATCATGGCTAAAACTACCAAAGTCTCTCCATCTCACAAAACCTCTCCAAAAGCTGCACCCAAGAAATCCACCTCTAAGTCCACTCCAAAGGCCAAGGCTCCCACATCCTCAAAAGTTTCACCTTCTAAGGCCTCTTCTAGTTCAAAGAAACATGTCAGAAAACCTGTTCCCTCTGATTCTTCTGACTCTGAGTACCATCCAGACACCACTGCTGAGTTAGACTCTGACTATGAGGGTCCTGTACCATTTTCTCATCAAGATACTCCTGAGGCTCATAATCTCCATTTCCAAAAATGCCAATTAGCTAGAGGGAGAGTTATCAATGGGTTTGGAGGAGCTGACATGCAAACTTTGATTGGAAAACTGGAGTTCCAAGGATGGTCTCTGTTGTTTCTTCAGGTAGATATTCAGAGAAAATTTGGCAAACCTGAAGTCTATGAGTTCTATACAAATAGGATGGGCATAGGCGAGTCGTTTTCTACTACTGTGAGAAAGGTTACTGTGAACCTTTACATTGTTGATATTGCTAGGATTCTACATATTCCTTCTGGGGGTTGGGGTCACTATATCAAGGGTACTTAGCCACCCCTGGACAACCTTACGTCTGCTCTTGAAATTTGTAGAAAGTTCTCTGGAAATCCTCATCTGATTCATCATCGAAGGGTCCTTAAGAGAAAGATGTCCCCTCCTTCATCAGCTTTATTTTGATATAGTACACAAGATGATCATTCCTAGGAAGGAGAGAAGTAATGTGGCTAGTTTTTTGGATCTCACTCTCATGAAACTATTGGATACTGAAGTAAGAATTGATCTTCCTAGACTTATTCTGAAGCACATGCAAAGGGTGCTCATCAAGCAGAAAAATGGGCATGCACTTCCTTATGAATTCTGGCTTACCCCTTTTCTTGAGAATTTTAGGGTACCTGTTCAAGTATGGTCTTCACAGAATGTGAAAGATATCATAGGAAGTGTGAATCATATGATGCTACCTGGTTCTATGAGGAATGTGGATAATCCTATGCAGAGATTAAGGAATGCACTGGTTGATAAACAGGGTGAGGTTGAAGCTGCACAAGCTGTATTGGAGGAAGCACAAGCTGCTCATGAAGAGGAAAGAGGTATTCTTCAAGCTCAAATTGCTTCCCTAACCTCACTACTGGAAAAAGAAAGAGTTGAAAATGCTGATGTGATTAGGAAACTCACCTCTCTAATCCCCTCCTCTTCATCCTCTTAGCCTTTGTTTCTGATATCCAAGACCAATTTTTTGCTCATTTCCTTAAATGACTTGTTTTCTATTAAGGTGCTTCTAGTTAATATAAGTCACATCATGAATGAAATGGTCTTAGTTGCTTTCATATGCTCTGCTCCTGCTTTATCTTGCTGCATTCATGTTCTATTATTCTGAATTTTGATTGTCTTAGTGATTGCCTCAATGGCCATGAATTATTAAACGTTTTATCCCTTATGATTCAGCTTTTCGATGATGTCAAAAGGGGGAAGAATATAGACTATGCAACACTTATAACTCAATAACTAACCATGTTTCATTCTGTGATCTTCTAGTCATAGTTCTTTACTGAGTATGAAAGGGTTGAATAAAGAATGTTGAGGTGTTAAATTTGTCATCATCAAAAAGGGTGAATTTGTTAGAAAAATGAAGTTTTGATGATGACAGTGAATGAAACAGGTTCCACAACATGTTCCATGCAACAGGTTCCACACAAGTGAATCTACTACTGTCGACTGATTAGCACGAAGATCCTACAAGGCAGACAGGATAATAGAGCAAAGCTATTTACAAGTCAAAGCTGATAAAGAAGAAACAAGTTCAATCCAAGTCAAGATAGGAAGGATGTCAAGGTAGTCCAATTCAAACTAGGAGACGAGGAAAGGCGGCAGAAATAAAAAGACGGAAAAAACAATCCAATTCAAGAAAGGAAAGGAGATCAACTGAAGGTTTTAATTAGGGTTGCTATAAATACAAGGGAAAAGATCAAAGCAGGGTGCGCAGAAATATAGATAGTCAACAATCAAGCAAACGAGTTCGTGCAGTTGAAGAAGAACCTAATCTATACTTCTTAAGTCGTAGATCTGTTAAATAGGTAGGTTCTTTGAATTATAATGAGTCATAGTTCTTATACTCAGTGATCTATAAACTGAGATAGAAGTATTTGTCTTCAAGTTGGGGAACTCGAAGACTTAGAAACACTTATCTTGGGTGAGATTTGTGTTTTTGTAGTGATAGGAGTTAGAAGTTTTAATTCCTAAGTTACAAGAAGTCTTGTAATTGTTTGATTGTTAAGGCTCAAGAGTTTTAGTGAAGTTGGGGTTAAATTCTGTAGAGGTACAGATCGTGGTTTTTTACACCTTTCTTGAGCCGGGTGTTTTTCACGTAAAAACACTGTGTTCAGCTATCTCTTCTGTGAACTGCGTTTACTTACCTGTTCCACAGATAGGCAAACAGTAGAATTGTGAAATCAGTAGGGCCCATACTTTAACAGATATAATTTTTTTAAAAAATGGATTTTATGTGGTTACTATTTTATTTGATCTTTTTTATATATATAATCATTGAGGATTCATAATATTAATAAGAAACAAATGTTTAGCAAAAAAGTCTATTTGAAGTTGCTTTCTATAGGTTTATCATAAGTCAATATCATTAATTTAGACACAAGGAAATTTCAATTTTATTTTTTGTAATTGAAATTGACATTTTCTATGCATAATACATCAGCAGATAATGATACCACATTTCTTATAATTGGTTGAATTTTTTTATAATAAATGATTATTTAATGTCCGAGTTTTAATGAGAAAACAATTGAATATGTCAATTATAAAGATTATGGATTCAACAACACACACAAAGAAGGTATATTCTTAAATTTAAATTTTAAACTTTCATAATACCCTTCATGATTTAAAAATAAAAACTTTTATAGACACACAAATATTATGACATATTTAAGATCATAAATTTCATTATGTGTTGAGTCAAACTATGTGTTGAATTCTACCAAATACTCGAACACATTATTGGATTTATCAATGATTATTTCTCTAGTCATATGAAAATAAATATATAATATCTGAAATTCAAACACTAAGTTCTATCGAATCCACGAGCTCTTTGTTCGACCTACTTGCTCTAATCACTACAAAAGAGAATGAATTTTCGATAGAATTCGTTTGAAATTGGCTCGTAGAAAGAAACAACTTAACAACGACCCAGTTTTTAATAAGACGCTTCTCTAAAATTCACGTTTTTTTAATAGTGAGTCATGTGGAACCAAAACATCAATCTAAGCCAAAATCAAATTAGCAAGAACATAACCATAGTTGTTTAGCTTATGCAATTAATATACTAAAATCAAAAAACATTGTAACAAAAAATATTTCCAACTATAATATGACACCATAGAATATCAGTGAATCCTTAACTAAATCCAAATACTTAGATTATCCCTATATTTCTACCTTGATTGTATCTCAAACTATTTTTGTTATAAATAGTTTTTGTTATAAATGTATTTCCCCCATTAAACCTTAACAAAAAAATACCACAAGCTTCAATACAATCAAATCTCTCTTTTTCAATATTTCACTATAATGGTTAACTAAGTTTTTGCAATCATTTCACAAATAGTTGTCCCGGTATATATATTACATAGATTATACACTGATATACACATATTATACATATATTATATACTCGTTGTGTCTTTTTAGGGTCTTTTAGTTTAAGTGGCTATGTAGATGGTTATTTAGGTTAATTCTTCCGAGTTTTCTTTGAATCTGACTTTTCATATTACGTTATATTATATATTTTCAATAACAACATTTTACTATCGCAACCAAAAGATATCCGAACAAAAGACGTCGTTTTACAGAGGTTTGACTGTATTAATTTCTACC
Source organism: Capsicum pubescens (assembly GCA_030864215.1). Taxonomy (NCBI): domain Eukaryota; kingdom Viridiplantae; phylum Streptophyta; class Magnoliopsida; order Solanales; family Solanaceae; genus Capsicum; species Capsicum pubescens. The sequence continues at coordinate 247,317,003 of CM061541.1, read as the reverse complement.
TCGATTTTCTCCCAAATTTTTGCTATAAAGACCTTACCCCAATACCCTCCCCCCCCCACCACCACCACCACACACACACACCCAACCAACCAAATAATGTCCACACAGATTACGTCATTGTAGAGATCGTTTGACTGTATACCTTTCTACCTCGATTTTCTCCCAAACTTTTTGCTATACCCCAATAACCCGAGCCCCCAAGATCCACCCCACACCCACCCAATGGACCCAAAATATTCATTTCTTCCAAAAGGTGTCCAACCAGATGAATCATCACCACAATGGTTAAGCAAAGGTGATAATGCATGGGAATTAACAGCAGCAGCCATGGTGGGCTTACAAAGTGTACCTGGGCTTGTAATTCTATATGGATCAATGGTTAAGAAAAAATGGGCTGTAAATTCAGCTTTTATGGGCCTTTATGCATTTGCATCAGTATTAATTTGTTGGGTTTTATGGGCCCATAGAATGGCTTTTGGTACACATTTAATGCCTATAATTGGTAAACCAGAACAATCAATGACACAAAATTATTTATTAAAAGAATATACACATAATAATATACCAACAGCTGATTATGTATTTTATCAATTTGCATTTGCTGCAATTACTGTGATTTTATTAGGTGGTTCATTACTTGGTAGAATGAATTTTTATGCATGGATGATATTTGTACCACTTTGGGTTACATTTAGTTATACATTTGGAGCTTATAGTATATGGGGTAATGGATTTCTTGAGAATATTATTGATTTCTCTGGTGGTTATGTGATACATCTTTCATCTGGAGTTGCTGGATTTACTGCTGCTTATTGGGTAACATTTTTTGTCCTTTTTTTTTTTTAATTGCTTTTGATATGCGTTACTCGAGTCGAGGATCCTTTGGAGGGGTTGCAACCTCTCTTTCTCTAGGAAGTAGGAATAGGGTCTGAGTATGATTTTACCCTCTCCAGACGTCATCCATTGAACTATATGTTATTGGGAAATATTTTACTAGACATTCTTTATCCTTTTGTAAGGGGAGCCTTGGTGTAACTATTAAAGTCATTGCCACGTGACCAGGAGGTCATGAGTTCAAGCCGCGAAAATAGTCTCTTGCAGAAATGTAGTGTAAGACTGAGTACAATAGACCTTTGTGATTCGGCCCTTCTCAGACCTAGCGCACAGCGAGATCTTAGTGCATCGAACTGCCATTTTGATTCTTTTGTACTTTTTTATCTTGAGACGAGAGTCTACCGCGAACAGGCTCTCTATCTCACAATGGTAGGAATAAATTTGCATACACCCTACCCTCCTCAGACCCTACGTTGTTATTCTTTATCCCTTTTCTATTTGAAAATAGAAGTCCTACAAATTTTACTAAAGTAAATAATAAATCTACATATTCTCGATTAAAAATAGAAGGATATCGGGTAGCTTCATGATCAATCAGTCAAAAAGCTTATTGATTTAATTGAAAAGGACTAAGAAGATTAGTTTAACTAGCGTTTCAGGAGAATCTACCTTGGGGGAGGTAGACATCGACCCTACGTTATGAGTATTCAGACTATAACAGCTCCGACGAACAATCACTCACTTATTAATTTTTTGGTAGGTTGGACCAAGACATCCACATGATCGACAACATTTTGCACCAAACAACATAATTCACATGCTTGGAGGTGCTGGTTTTCTTTGGATGGGATGGACTGGTTTTAATGGTGGATCTCCATTAGCCTCTAATTTAATTACATCATTAGCCATTCTTAATACACATATTTGCACAGCCACAAGCTTGTTAGTGTGGCTTTCTATGGACATGATTTTCTACAACAAAAGTTCTGTTATTGGAGCTGTCCAAGGAATGATCACTGGCCTTGTTTGCATCACCCCTGGTGCAGGTTAGTAGTTTCGCGACGGATTGAGAATTTGAAGTTTATAGATTTTAAATCGAGTTTAATTTTGTACATTCTTTTAAATTCTAGTCCTTTTTGAGTTATTACTGATTAGGTTCGAAGTTACTCTCTTTAAACTTTCTATTTTATCCCTGATGATATGCTCTTAAGTCATAGAAACGTCATGGCATGTTTAAGATCAGAAGTTATAACCAGGATACTTCTCCTAACAAATCAAAATTCGTTCTTCAAACGTCGCATCCTATTTTATACCATCATATAAAATATAACTAAAGATGTTACTTCTTCTGTTTCAATTCATTGGTCTTATTTTCCTTTTTAGTTTGTTTTAAAAAACGTTTTTTTTTTTCTTTTTTGACAATTTTTCTGTTCTAACTTTCCGCATAACATGTTTAAGACCACAAGATTAAATGACATTTTGATACATTTTAGATATCTTTAATTTTAAGACCACAAGATTCAAAGTTCTTTAATTTTACTTTATTAAACTCCGTATCAATCAAAACCAGACAAACAAATTGAAACATCACGACAATCAAAAGTTCCAACGAGGATACTTCCCCTATTAATCGAAATTGTTTCTTTCTTTTAAACTCCGATCCCGATCAAACACCATCATATTAAATAAAACTCAAGATATTTTATAAGAGTCGAGGGTCTTAGCAAAAACAGTCTCTCTATCTTCACGAAGTAGCGGTAAGGTCCCAATCAAATATCCTCAAATAAAATGAAAGTCAAGATAATTTATAAAATGAAGCCGAGATCTATCGGAAACAGCCTCTCTATCTTCATGGTAGGACTAAGGTGTGTACATCCTACTTTCCCCTGACCCACCTAAGATTACATTGGGTATGTTATTGTCATTGTTGTAAAATAGAACTAATAAATTGAGCAAAATGTCCTAACACCATGCTCATTGGCAGGTATAGTTGAGCCTTGGGCAGCAATACTCATGGGAATCTCATCAGGCACAATACCATGGTACACAATGATGGTTCTCCACAAAAAATCATCATTTTTCCAAAAAGTTGATGACACATTAGGTGTCTTTCACACACATGCTGTAGCAGGTTTACTAGGTGGAATCCTCTCTGGAGTCTTTGCAAAGCCTAAGTTATTAAGGATGTTTTATAGTTCAGACAAGTATGGTCCTGGTTTTTTATACAGCATAATTGATGGAGACATCAAAAGAGGACTTAGACAAATGGTTTATCAACTTCTTGGTGCTGCATTTATCACAATATGGAATGCTGTGGCTACTAGTTTGATATGTATTTTTATAAGTAGAATTGTTGAATTGAGACTTCATGAAGATGATCTTGAGATTGGTGATGATGCTGTTCATGGAGAAGAAGCTTATGCTTTGTGGGGTGATGGAGAGAGGGATCCGCCACGCTTTAATAGGACACCTAAAATTCCTTCTTTTTGTCGACGTCATGAAACTAGTCAATAAAGAGTGACGAATTCAGAATCTAGAGTTAAAAACGATAGAAGAACCAAATTTGATGTGAGCCTCATGTCTTTCTATGTTCTATAGATTTGTATGCAATTATTGAGAGTGAAGATATTCTAAGTGTTTTGAATATATCACTCAACAAAGTTTGCTTTAGTTTCAGTCTCGATTTATTTTAATCTCAAAAGTGTACTTTAGTTCAAAACGATCAATATGTAGAATCTGAACAAGTAATTGGTAAGATATCAATATGTAGAATCTAAACAAGTAATTGGTAAGACTCGCAAAGACATACTTTAATGTTATTGCATTTATTTTGTATCGTGCTACTTATTGTTTTATTTTTCTTAAAATCCTGCATCAAATCATTTCTTTTGAGCCAATCTCTACCAGAAACCTCTCCACCCACAAAGGTAAGCAAGGTATGCATACATTCTAACTTCTTCTTCGGATGTCACTTGTGAAATTACACTAGAATTATTATTGAATAATTTTAAGACGAGATCTTTAATATAGAGATACATTTTCTTAAAAAATAAAAAAAGTATATCTATAATTTTAGCTAAAATGTAATAAATTCTTTTATCCTAGACTAGATAGAGGCATTGGAACCCATTCTCTCTTCAACTATTCTTGAAAAAATCAGAAATAGCAAACTGTTGAAATTATCAATTTTCAACAGTGTAAGATCCAGCACAAAGAAATTTTAAAACATCTGCAACCGTAGGCGATGACTATTACCCAAAGACACAAGAAAGAGAGCGTTTCTCCCCGGTTAACGACTCAACACAACAGAAATGCAAGCACTGCATATGAACTTCATAAACCAACTTTAGACCTACGCTGCACTGCATATTAACTTCATAAACCAACTTTAGACCTACGCTGTTCATCCAGCGCGAAAGTTCATGTGTAAGAAAGACAAGTGTTGGGATCTGGCACACAACCTAGAATATGGCATTGCAAAACACACAGAGTACTTGACAAAAGCAGTACAGTTTCAAAAGTCAGCTAAGCACGAGCACACATACAATCATTAATTGGTACCGTTATACTAAATCTAGTCGAACCAAACTTAAAACGATCCTTACAAGTAGTTTTCACTTGTTAGTAGGGTTACCAGATGCCCTCCTATCTCCCACCACGAGCGTAGTTCCTTTCATAAGGAGAATACGATCTTTCCCTTCTTGACCTTCCCCCATAAGGTGAGCGCTTAGGAGAATAATCTCGACCACCACGATAAGGTGGCGAATGCCTTGGAGATCTTCGGTACCCATGCCCATAGTCATCACGGCGCCCATAGTCATCACGGCCACGATACCTACCACGGTCACCACCACGGTCGCCATGGAAACCTTTGAACAAAGAAAAACAATCATTCAAGAATTCCAAAATCTTTTGCCCAAAATTACAAAAAATTCATAGAAAATGAGAAAGGACTCACCGTCACCCCTTGCGTTCTTAAGCCCTAGATAGTGACCTGGCGTAGGAGTCCTCGCACGTTTTCTCCGTGACTGAAAAGTAGACATGGTTTCCTTAATGTGAAGTATAAACAGGTGCACTTTTACATCAAACAAGATGGAATATCTAGACTTGCCAATATACTCCTTTCTTGAAGTAAGCGTGGACGCAACACTTCTCTAATCTAGCAAAGGAAAAAGAGTTACTTACCTTCCCCTTACATGCTTGGGTAGGAAGATGGCAAAGCAGATAACTACATTCTTTATAAATACGTATTAAGATCATGCTAGACGTACAGTAAAGCAACTTAGATATTTGGCATGTTCCATCCAAGCAAAAAGTTGTGGGAGATGGAGACCAACGCTGGATTAGAAGATTGTTGATAATGACCGTAGATTAGTTGAGAGTATTTGCTGAGGTTGTATAGATGTTGTACAATATAGTTGCTATGTCTAGTTGATCAGATGCATTTGAAAAGCTGTTTTAGCGAGCCATTGGTCAAGCTGAGTGAATATAATGTTGCAGGGCTTTTGTTGCTGCAGACAAAGCTGATGCAATGTCTTCTGAATAACCACAAAATCTCCAAGTCACAAGAAGGTAGAAACGGAAACAAAACGGACATGGTTCACAAACTTAACACAAAACAGCTCACCTTCTCTACTGTTATGTAGCGGCCTTCAAGGACAGACTGATTCAGGTGCTTAATGCAGCGATCGGCATCCTCAAGACTATCCATTGTTATAAAAGCAAAACCACGAGAGATACGAGAACGCGGCTCCACAACCAAGAAAGCTGATTTTACCTGGTGGACAGTAAGCAAAAGAAAAAATTCAGAGCAAGTCCACAAATTTGAGATGAGCGAAGGAAAGCAAATCCAGCCAAAAATGCCACCACCCCATAAGCCATCGGTGTACACGTCGAGAAGATACTACTCATATCATCAATTTATGGAAAAAAAATGAAAAGAAAAGTGGAAGACAGTTATTCCAAAAGTAAAGAGCTTTTTTGCCAAGAGAGTATAAGGTTACACATGATTTTGAAAATAAATCTTGCTTATGCAAAAGGAGACACAAAATAGAACAAGGCGGAGGAATGAGAAACTAACTTGCATGTAAAACAAAGCAGAATACCAACCTTTCCCTCCTTTGAGAAATGCTCCTCAAGATCCCTTTGTGTCACCCTTGTGGATAAACCAGTCACGTAAAGTGTGGTGCCAGGATTAGTAGGTTGATCCCTGAATAAACCATGTCGGAATAACTTTTAGCAATTTAAAGCAAACTCTTAACAGTACGAAAGCAAAATGCGTAAGATACTAAACAACACTACAAGAAGAAAGACACGGACAAAGAAAAAGTTCCAACAAACCTCCCCTGACTTCTCGACCTGGATCTTCCTCTTGGCCTCGACCATGACCTAGACCGGGATCTAGACCTTGACCTTGATCTTACCTTTTCTTCCCAAGGAGAAGGAGAGCGTGAATACCTGGAAATTGCAGGAAGTACAACGCTAAACCAGTTGAAAAACAAAAACATAAACAAACCACATCTTACATACAAATGCAAACCAGAAGAATTTAATTTTAGAAATTGGTGCGACAACAGTTCTCAGTACTAGTTTAAAATTAGAGAATTCACTTAATAAGAGAAAATACAATGCAATGGTGTGATGGAGTAAATGCTTTCTCAAAAATGCCATGCTACCACAAATAAGTTTTAAAAAACAACTATACCTCATCGCGCACAAGTTAGAATCCACTATACAATTAAGTTAGAATGACTGGCCAAAAACTGAAAAGCTAGAGCGTGAATTGTATCATAGTGAACACCCTCCACCGATCAATGATACCAGTTCACTTTCATAAATAATCAATGAAACCAGATATTTTCAGTAAAATCGTAATTAGTTCCTTGAGATCTAACCGCAATCTTATTTCACTTCAGGAGGCAAAACCAAAGAAGATTTTTTCTTCCAGCACCATTAACTAAACCGCATACTCTTATTTCACTTCAGGAGGCAAAACCGAAGTACATTTTTTCCTCCAGCACCATTAACTAAACCACATACTCTTATTTCACTTCAGGAGGCAAAACCAAATTTCTTCCAGCACCATTAACTAAACCACATGTTCTTAATTAACTTCAGGAGGCAAAACCAAAGTAAGTTTTTTTCTTCCAGCACCACTAACTAAACGGGATATGCATCCAACCCAAAAACATGGACATGTGAAATTGCTCCAAAACTGGGCACCAGCCAATAAAAATTCCACTAATTCGAACTTTTGCCTTCAGTGTTCCGGATGTTCTACATTTACCTCTTTAGTTAATCTGTCTTGACACATTCCTCCAAATTATCACAGTGGTTGTAAAGCCTGTATGGAGGAGGAGGACTAAAGTACGCTGAGAGGCAGTTGAGAAATAGTCTAACAATTATGACTCCAATAAATACTGAAGGACTTTGATGAAGCAAAATGGATGCAGAGGATTCATATAGTTGACCAAAAAATTCATGTCTAGTGTTTTTTATTCACTAAAATACCTTACTTAGCTTTGGCTTTATATTCCTTACTACCCGCACTTCAATTGCAGATCGCGCTATAAGGCCCAGCACACCTTTTCGCCTCTGATAACAGTCAAAGATTCCCAATCCAATAGGAAATATAACCCTATATTTTAATCATTTATATAATTAAAATTTCATTCACAATCGATCGTGGTTCATCATCCATGACCTTTCTTTTTGACAGATAAATTCAAGAATCAAATTCCAGGATGACCAAAACTAAGGTTTGTTAGTCCAATAATTGAAGGATCAAACATCATAAGTGGAATACATTGAGCTGGTGTACCATCTAGTACTATGGCACCAATTAGGAAAGGATTGGTTACAAAAAGAATGTCAATAACATCTTCATAATACCTCTAGTGTGAACTAGAGGGTAAGCAGCGTGGAAAAAGAAAGGTCGGTTACCTATTACAGAGAGAGCAAATGGAGAATGGTTTAAAACTGCTGGGAGCATGTCTAGATAATCTTAAAAGCAATTCACACAGTTGCTTTCTCTATGTCATGAAAGCAACGTATCTTAATGGATAACCATTTATTTGCCAAGAAAGAGAATTATTTCCCAAAAACTCATTCAAACAGTTTCAACCCCATATTTGTCACATTAAGAATAGATGGCAGTCGTATTTTCATAGGCTCTTGAATGACGAAGGGGATAGAGCTATTGGGTTAGGGGAGCTGGAGCACTCAGAGGAGTGTCGGGATTTTAGTTATTGTAGACGTTTTAAGGTAGAGAAGGTTAGAGAGGTTGTCCGCAGGATGCGAAGGGGTAGGGCGACGGGGCCTGATGAGATACCTGTGGATTTTTGGAAGTTTTCTGGCGAGGCTGGTTTGAGGTGGTTGACAGGATTGTTTAACGGAATTTTCAAGACGGCGAAAATGCCCGAGGCTTGGAGGTGGAGTACTATGATCCCTCTTATAAGAACAAGGGTGACATTCAAAGTTGCAATAACTATAGGGGTATTAAGTTATTGAGTCACTCTATGAAGATTTGGGAGAGAGTGATCGAGGTGAGGCTGAGACGGATAGTGTCTATTTCGGAGAACCAGTTTGGATTTATGCCTGGTCGCTCGACGACGGAGGCAATTCTCCTGGTACGGAGGCTGGTGGAACAGTATAGGGAAAGGAACAGTATACGGAGGCTGGTGGTAGGTAAGAGGGATAGTTTCAAGTATCTCGGGTCCGTGATTCAGGGTAACGGTGAGATTGACGAGGAGGTCTCGCACCGTATTGGGGCGGGATGGATGAAGTGGAAGCTCACTTCGGGGGTGTTGTGTGATAAGAAGGTGCCGCCCAAGCTTAAAGGCAAATTCTACAGGGTGGCAGTCTGTCCGGCCATGTTGTATGGAGCGGAGTGTTGGCCAGTTAAGAACTCCCACATTCAAAAAATGAAAGTGGCGGAAATGCGGATGTTGCGTTGGATGTGTAGGCTGACTAGGGAGATAGAGTTCGGAATGAGACTATTAGGGAGAAGGTTGGTGTGACTCCAGTGGAGAATAAGATGCGGGAAGTCCGATTGAGATGGTTCGGACATGTGATGAGGAGGGGCATGGATGTCCCGGTTCGTAGGAGTGAGAGGCTAGCTCTGGATGGTTTTAGGCGGGGTAGGGGTAGGCCGAAGAAGTACTGGGGAGAGGTGATTAGGCGGGACATGGAGCAGTTACAGCTCACTGAGGACATGACCCTAGATAGGAAGATCTGGAAGACGCGAATTAGGGCAGAAGGCTAGGGTCAGTTTGGGTCGCTAGTGTAGGGAATTACTTGGTGAGGGTATTATTCTTGTTATGATACCTTGTTTCATGCTTTATTATGAGTTAGTTTACTTTTCTCTGTTTACTATTACTTGTGGGTGTCGTATTTATGTTATGTCATCTTGTTCCATGCTTTACTATGAATTTGTTTAGTATTCCGTGTCTCGAGCCGAGGGTCTATTGGAAACAGCCTTTCTACTTCTTTAGAGGTAGAGGTATGGACTGCGTACATCTTACCCTTCCCAGACCTCACTATGTGGGAATACACTGGGTTTGTTGTTGTTGTTATTTGTCTCCGCTAGATTGGATAACAAAGCATATCTACATCAACCTCACTCGGGAGTAATAAGATACTTCATTAAGAATTATCCAATGCCTCAGCATCCTTTTTCTTGTCACAACAGTCTTTTCCTTTTCAAAGAAAGAAAACCATAGCCAATTCTCTATTAACCAAGTCCTCCAACTTTGAGCATCTAAATTTAAAGTTGAAAGTAACTTTTGCCTAGTTCTTTTGTAAAGGTTGAAAAAATAACTTCAATAAAGAGAAGAAGCATTTTTTAAACAATAAACCCAAATCAAGCTACGAGAAAACAATTAAACAGAACCATTTTCACATTTTTTAAATAAAAAGTGGGAAGGGAACCCTTGAAGTAACTAGTAAAGTTGTTACCATGTGACCAAGAGGTCACGGATTCACACCTTGGAAACAGCCCCGGGCAGAAATGCAAGGTAAGGCTGCATACAATACACCCTTGTGGTGGAACCCTTCCCCGGACCCTACGCATAGCGGGAGCTTTAGTGCACCGGGCTGCCCTTTTTAAAAAGAATAAAAAGTGGAGTCTAGGCCAGCGTACTCACACCTCGACTAATTTTATTAAATACCTACTACTATCTCCCGCCATCATAGTTGCGTATCCACCCAAGACTTGAAAAATATGGGGGGGGGGGGGGGGGGGGCACCTAAAGTAACAATTAATATAAACATTTTCACTCTTCTTTTAATAAAAAGTGGTGTTTCCTCTAGCTTGTGCGCCTAGATTAATTTCACGATATACCTAATATCTCCCATCAACACAATTGTCAGCTAACTCTGTCCACTTAGGCTAGAAAAGATATGAAGAAACCACCAAATGTAACAATTAACAGAACCATGTTCACTTAATTTTTTAATAAAAAGTGGTGTTTAGGCCAACTTGTGTGCACCTGAACTAATTTCATGTGATATCTACTATATCTCACCAGCAAAATTACAACTAACTCTATCCACCAAAGCTTGAACAGAAGGAAAGAAACCACCTAATAGAAACATTTTCACTTTTTCAAAGATAAAATATGGCGTTCAGTTCAGCTTGACCGCACCTCAACTAATTTCACGGGATACCCACTATCTCTCACCAACATAGTTACCACAACTCTATCCACCAAGGCTTGAATAGATATGAAGAAATCACCTAATACCAAATGTAACAATTAATAGAACCATTTTCACTTTTTTTTTTAAATATGGGTCCGCTTGGGGCACCTCGACTAATTTCAAGTGATATCCTACCAACACAAATATTAACAACTAATAGAACCATTTTCACTTTCTTTTTACTAAAAATATGGTGTCCAACTTGCGCTTAACTCGTACCGCACACCTCATGATTCTTAAAACACTTCATTGACTACTAAGTGACACCCTCCCTCGGGTACTAAATAAAACCATTTTTTTTTTCACTTTCCACATATGAAGTTAACCAAATAAAAATACTACTATGAGAAACAGACCACAACTTCTGATGTACAAATCATTAGTGCAAGCAAAAAAAGTTCAAAAATAAACAAGTTGCTTCAACAATATTCTCTCTCTCTCACACACACACACATATATATAAAAGGACAGCCCGATGCACTAAAGCTCCCACTATGCACAGGGTCCGGGGAAGATATATGTAGTCTTACTATGCATTTCTGCAAAAGGTTGTTTTCACGGCAGCAACTTTACCAATTACTCCAAGACCCCCTTCTCTCCCTCTCACACACCCCTTCTGTCTCTCTCTCTCACACACACACGCACACTCACATGTACACAAACACACACACACGTTCTCTCCCTCTCTCACCCACAAACACACACCTTCTCTCTCTCTCCATCTCTCTCTCCCTCTCTCTCTCTCTCTCTCACACACACACACGCTTTCTCTCTCTCACCCCACCCCCCCACATACACAAAACCCTCTTCTCTCTCTCTCTCACACACACACACTCACATGTACACAAACACACACACACGTTCTCTCCCTCTCTCACCCACAAACACACACCTTCTCTCTCTCTCTCCCTCTCTCTCTCTCTCTCTCTCTCTCACCCCACCCCCACATACACAAAACCCTCTTCTCTCTCTCTCTCTCTCACACACACACACGCACACTCACATGTACACAAACACACACACGCGTTCTCTCCCACTCTCACCCACAAACACACACCTTCTCTCTCTCTCTCTCTCTCTCTCACACACACACACACACACACGTTCTCTCCCACTCTCACCCACAAACACACACCTTCTCTCTCTCTCTCTCTCTCTCTCACACACACACACACACACACGCACGCTTTCTCTCTCTCACCCCCCCCACACACACGCAACCCTCTTCTCTCTCTCACACACCCACCCACCCACCCACACCACTTCACACACACATATATATGTAATAAACAAGGGATGCGCACCTTTTTACAGGAGGAGAATCATCAGCCTGCAAACAATCACAAAAATAGCAAATTTAGACTTAATTAACAATGTAAAACACACACACAAGTAGAGAGAGAGAAACTTGCCATTTTCTGCAGAAAGAGCAAACCCTAAATCACCGAAATGGAGAGATATTTTAGGTGTAGACTCGTTTCAAAAAGGGGAGAGAGGTTTTTCTAAACAAGGCAATTAATGCACTTTTTGATTAAACACTTAACCCTTAATTTATGTATATCTTTTTTCCAATTAGTATTTTTAAAGAAAAAATGTACGCGTTTGGTTATGAATATTTTAAAATATTTATTTGGTCATAAATATTTTGAATTATATTTACACAATATTTAACTAACTTTTGATCATAGATTTTCAAATATTTTTGGCCAGTAACTTTTACCTGAAATTCCGTGTGTTTGGACATATTATTTGGGAAACATATCTTTCCTTTAAAAATTTACAAAAATTAAATTTAACTCAAATACTAATATTTTCTAGTATTTAAAATTTTAAATTATTTGTCAAACAATGACAAATTATACAGTCAAACACTATTTGTTGTGTTTTTCTAAAAAAAAAACTACTTGAAAAAATTATGATCAAATGGGTCCTTACTTTTTTTTTATTCACTTTTTTAGTTACTTTTCTTAAAAAAATATTTTCATAAAACTCTAAAAAAAGTTAAAATTTATTCTCACTTATTCTTTATTTTTAACTTTAAAAATACCTTATTTTCAAAATTTATGGTTAAACACAACTCCAATTCTATTTTAAACTTTAAAAAATATTAAATAAAGTGAATATATTTTTATTTTTCATCATCAAACGGGTTCTATATGCCTCTGGTTGTAGTCAAATTAAAGTGCGTCACATTTATACTAACGTTGTGATTTACTAATTTTTCTTATATGGAGTGATTTAAAATGTATTTACCCATTTAAAAAACACCTAAAATATTTATAAATTTAATAGCTTAATTTCACGTCTCTCGAATCTATCATCGTGATAATAGGGAGATTGATGATTATGTCACACATTATATTGGTGTAAAAGGAATGAAATAGACGTTTGATTTCAATTTCTATATAGCAGAAGAGGTGGTTTTGACACCTCTGCTACACGGAACTATAAGAGGTGGTTTTGACACCTGTGCTACATGAAATTACCAAAAAGATATAAAGGCAATTTGAACTTTAAATATATAGGTTGCTAAAAATCATTATTCTTTCTGTTGTATTATGTGTATTATATTAAAAAAATTTAAAATATTCACTTTCTTCCATTTAATTATATATAGCAAAAGAGGTGGTTTCAACACCTTTGCTACATGGAACTAGAAGAGGTGGTTTTCGACACCTCTATATAGCAGAAGAGGTGGTTTCGACACCTCTGCTACATGGAACTATAAGAGGTGATTTTGACACCTCTGCTACATGAAATTACCAAAAAGATATAAAGGCAATTTGAACTTTAATTATATAGGTTGCTAAAAATCATTATTCTTTCTGTTGTATTATGTGTATTATATTAATTTTTTTAAAAATATCCACTTTCTTCCATTTAATTATACATAGCAGAAGAGGTGGTTTCAACACCTTTGCTACATGGAACTAGAAGAGGTGGTTTTCGACACCTCTATATAGCAGAAAAGGTGGTTTCGACACCTCTGCTACATGGAACTATAAGAGGTGGTTTTGACACCTCTGCTACATGAAATTACCAAAAAGATATAAAGGCAATTTGAACTTTAAATATATAGGTTGCTAAAAATCATTATTCTTTCTGTTGTATTATGTGTATTATATTAAAAAAATTTAAAATATTCACTTCCTTCCATTTAATTATATATAGCAGAAGAGGTGGTTTCAACACCTTTGCTACATGGAACTAAAAGAGGTGGTTTTCGATACCTCTATATAGTAGAAGAGGTGGTTTCGACACCTCTGCTACATGGAACTATAAGAGGTGGTTTTGACACCTCTGCTACATGAAATTACCAAAAAGATATAAAGGCAATTTGAACTTTAAATATATAGGCTGCTAAAAATCATTATTTCTGTTGTATTATGTGTATTATATTAAAGTTTTTAAAAATATCACTTCCTTCCATTTAATTATATATAGCAGAAGAGGTGGTTTCAACACCTTTGCTACATGGAACTAAAAGAGGTGGTTTTCGATACCTCTATATAGTAGAAGAGGTGGTTTCGACACCTCTGCTACATGGAACTATAAGTGGTGGTTTTGACACCTCTGCTACATGAAATTACCAAAAATATATAAAGGCAATTTGAACTTTAAATATATAGGCTGCTAAAAATCATTATTCTTTCTGTTTTATTATGTGTATTATATTAAAAATTTTAAAAATACCCACTTTCTTCCATTTAATTATAGATCATGCCATTATAAAAAGTCCACCTACTTCCACTTAATTACATATCATGCCCCAAATATATAATGATTCTATTATTCCATTATAATGATTTAAATATTTAATATATTCTATTAATTTATATTAATTAACTATAACTATATATTTGAAGTAAATTTTATTTATTTATTTAATTGGCTATCATGTTCAAAAATAATTTGTTTATATTTATTTTAGTAAATTAAAAAGATTTATTATTTTTGTCTTATATAGAAATACTAATGTTTAAATTTAAAATTTTATAATACAATAATAAAATTAATTTAATAAAATAAATTTCTAATGAATATTTTCTTAACACTTGTGTTGAGTCAATATGTATCAAGTTAAAAGAAATTAATAAAATATTTAAAATTATAAAATTTTAATTTTGGGAGAGGTAAACATAATATACTATCAAATAATGCATAATAATGTTATATTTTATATAAAATTGTCTGCTTGAATTTTTTTTTATATTTAATTTTTTTTATATATAATAAAAATTACATGATACGTATCACAAATAACAATAATTAATAGCTTAAGATATTTAAAAAACATATAAAAATTTTATTGACTCTCATTATTTTAGCAATGCCACATAAATTGGGACAAAAGAAAGAGTATTTCAAATCACAATAATTAACAACTTAAAATATTTAAAAGATATATAAAAAATTTAGTTGACTCTCAAAATTGTATCGAAGCCACATAAATTGGGACACAGGGAGTAAATATATTATTTGATAATTACGTAAAGATTATTATATATCACAATAATTAACAAGTTAAAATACTTTTAAAAAGATAGATAAAAATTTTATTCAGCTCTCAAATTTTATCGGTGTACCATAAATCATGACAGAATAAAAAATTATCTTAATTAATTGAAAATAAATATTTAAAGTAAATCAATTTTATTATTTTAATTGACTTTTATATTCAAAATTTATTTATTTATTTATTTTAGTAAATTTAAATTTTAAAATTATTTATTTTTCTCGTATATAGAAATACTAATATTTAATCATTGTGTCTGTGGAGAATATGTTGTTAGCTTTTCCTTCAGATAAAAGATTTGGTCAAAAGTTATTTAGGAATCTCCAGCTTACAGAGAAGGCTTTGAAGGATGCTGTCACTGCTATTCGTGGAAGTCGGTAACTGATTCGAGTATGTATCACTCTCTAAGTTTTGTAGCCATGTCTCTTCTGAAAAATAGGTAGGATGTTCAAGTTGATGTTGATAGATGAGTTAAGCTGCTTTTGGCTATGGCTAGATTATGTTTCGCTTCATCTATTTATGATGTTCGAACCAGTGCCAATTTAGTAAAATATTATTCATTGCACGCTGATTGCAGTGTTTGAAATGCTAATGTGGTTTATTTTACATGGTTTTAGTTTCATTTGTGTTTTTTTCGTGTAATCCAAGAGAAATTCCTGCAGAATGTGTATTATGCATATTTATTGTGAATTGGGTTTATTATGGTAATTTGGTTTTTGAAAGTAGATGCATCGGTAGGAATTCATAACAAATGGATATTATATTTGAGTATTTGATGCTTGGTGTTGGAATTAATTTTTTTTTACAGTGCATTGTTCGATTTGATGTACTTTCAAATAGAAAGCAAAAGGATTGAACCTCTCAAATCTCTGGGAGAGCAAGAGTGTTTTGTAATTTTCAGTCAATAAATTTTGTTTTTAGTTTGTTTAAAGTTGCAACAACAATTTATAGAGTAGACTCGATGTCCAAAACTCCACATGGCTAATTCAAATCCTCCTGTAAGTTTTAAAGCTTGTGTATATATGAAAGCTCTGTTTAGCATCAGTGTTGATCAGTATGGTAGCCGATTCATTCAACAAAAACTTGAAACTGCTACCACTGAGGAGAAAAACATGGTTTTCGAGGAAGTTTTTCCCCAAGCTCTTACTTTGATTACTGATATGTCTAACTTTGGTTGTTCTATGGAGTATATATTGATGTTGAGTTGCATCATCTTTAACTCCGTCTTTTTCTCTTTAAAATAGATTATCATTTACCTATTTCTCCTGCAGTTTTTTTGAACATGGAATGGCATCTTAGAGGAGAGAAATGGCTAGCATACTCTTTGGGCATGTACTAACGCTGAGCCTTCAAATTAATAGTTGTCATGTGATACAAAAGATATACCCAAGTGAATCTAGAAATGCTCATATGTGCTCAAGTGTTATCTGTTTTTGGTTCTTAGTCTAATACACTAAATGTAGCACCAACCAGTGGGCTCTCTGGGCTTATTATCAGCTTCTCGATAACTTGAGTTATATCGAGATAAAAGTTGTGATATGGTTCACTCTACAGGGAATAAAAGTTGTTGACATGTACCAGAAGATTAAAATGGTTGAGTAGCTTGATGGTCATGTAATAAGCTGTGTACGAGATCAGAATGGGAATCATGTCATTCAGAAATGTATTGAATGTGTACCAGAAGATCACATTCAATTTATCATCTCGACACTTTTTGGACAAGTTATTACTCTCTCTGCCCCATTCGTATGGCTGTCGAGTAATACAGGTAGTTGAGTAATGTGTCTTATTCTTATCCATTTGTCGTAGTAATTTTGTTTGATATTTACTAATATTCCTTGATCATTCGGAGAGTATTAGATGTGGATGTTGCGTTGGATGTGTGGGCTGACTAGGGGGGATAGAGTTCGGAATGAGACTATCAGGGAGAAGGTTGGTGTGACTCCAGTGGAGTATAAGATGCGGGAAGTCCGATTGAGATGGTTTGGACACGTGATGAGGAGGGGCATGGATGCCCCGGTTCGTAGGTGTGAGAGTCTAGCTTTGGATGGTTTTAGGCGGGGTAGGGGTAGGCCGAAGAAGTACTGGGGAGAGGTGATTAGGCGGGACATGGAGCAGTTACAACTCACTGAGGACATGACCCTAGATAGGAAGATCTGGAGGACGCGAATTAGGGCAGAAGGCTAGGGGTCAGTTTGGGTCGCTAGTGTAGGGAATTACTTGGTAGGGGTATTATTCTTGTTATGATACCTTGTTTCATGTTTTATTACGAATCTGTTTGCTTTTCTCTGCTTTCTATTACTTGTGGGTGTCGTATTTGTGTTATGCCATCTTGTTCCATGCTTTACTATGTATTTGTGTAGTATTTCATGTCTCGACCCGGGGGTCTATCGGAAACAGCCTTTCTACTTCTTTAGAGGTAGAGGTATGGACCGCGTACATCTTACCCTCCCCAGACCTCACTATGTGGGAATACACTGGGTTTGTTGTTGTTGTTGTATTCGGAGAGTATTGGAACACTGTAGGTAGCAATCCAAAAACTCAAAGCAAAGTGATGGAAGAAATCCTAGAATCTGTAAGCATGTTGGCATAAGATCAATATGGTAATTATGTTGTTCAGGTATGAAATACTCGCTGCTAAGCAACAAGGTAAAATTTTGTCCTTCAGCAGACGTAAGAAAATTTTGTCATGGACATATATTAAATAGTTAATATTCCACATTTCATTTCATTGATTGATGGTTGTCCTGTTTTTTTATGATTTACTATAAGAAAATATTTTTATCTCATCGCTTTAGAGCCAATAATGAGGTCTCTACTCTTAAATGCAATTCCACAAGTGGAGTTTGAAGAGGGTAACATATACGTAGACGTTACCTCTACCTCGAAAAAGGTATAGAAGCTATTTTCAAAAGGTTTCTAATTTCTATTTTTGACTATATTGTAGAATGATTAGGTGATCTGCAGAGTATTTCATAAAATAATTGGTGGAAAGAAAATTCACATTTCAGGGCTGATGAGAGGGAATTTTGATGAAAATACTTGTGATTTTTTTTGTAAGTGGGCCTCATATAAGATATCAAATTAATTTAAAACATTAAGAGTTAATTTATCATTTTTATGTTTATTTTATTTTTTTATTAAATGTTATCTTTTAATACTTAGATGACTTATAATAATTACTTAGGAGTGATATAGTAAAATTACAATTGAAGCAACTGAAGCATACATGTCATAAATATCTATTTTTTAGAAATTAAATTTTATTAATTTTCTAATACGTAAATGTCACATAATAATTAATTAGAGGTGATATAGTAAAATTACGGAGCAAACAAATAGTTGGAAGCAAGCATGACAATCGTCAGTTGTCTGCTTCCAGCAACCGCTACTCACACTTACATATAGTAACACGATTGAAGTAGCGAAACTGACACGTCTTGAATGATTCATAATAACTAATTAGAAGTGATATAGCAAAATTTCTATAAGAAATACTTGTGAAATTTTTTAAAGTGAGTCTCATATAAGATGCCAAATTAATTTAAAACATCAAAAGTTAATTTATCATTTTATGTTTATTTTATTTTTTTCATTAAATATTATTAATCTTTTAATACTTAGATGACCTATAATAATTACTTAGGATCAATATAGAAAAATTACGATTGAAGCAGTTGAAGCGGACATGTCATAAATATAAAAAAAAAAAAAAATTAAATTTTTTTTTTTATTAATTTTCAAATATAAAAATGTCAATTAATAATTAATTAGGAGCAATATAGTAAAATTACGGAACAAACAGGCAGTTGGAAGCAGGCATGTCGACCATCGACTGCTTGCTTGAAAGAGCTGCTACTCACTCTTATATATATAGTAGTAATATACATACATACACACACACCTCTGAATTAAATTTAAACAGGTTCACTTTTCTATTAGTATTATGTTTTTTTGTAAATAAAGCCGACTTTATACCTTTAAAATTCGATTATGTTGGGCCCGTGTTGACACGGTCCATGCACCTCTAGTATATATATATATATATACTAGATACCGTAATCCGTGCCAGCACGGGCCCAACATATGTTATTTATCTCAATTTATGTAGCATAAATAGTATTTGGAGTGTCAATCAATTTTTTATTAATATAAATTTTTAAATAATTTAAGTTGCTAATCATTGTGATTTATAGTAGTATCTTTTATGTAATTTAGTAATTTATGTTACTCCCTTTGTCTCAATTTTAGAATTTAGTGAGTCAGTCAAATTTTTTTTACTAATATATTTTTAAAATATTTTAAGTTGTTAATCTTTGTGATTTTAGTATCTTTTAATGTAATTTCAAATAATTTATGTTACTTGCTTTATCGCAACTTATGTGACACTATTATAATTTTAAAAGTCAATCATATTTTTTATTATATATTTTTAAAACATTATAAGATGTTAATAGTTATGACTTATAATTATTTTTTTGCATAATTTTTAAAAATATAATATTTTATCAAAAGAAAGTTAATAAATTAAAATAAATAAAGTACTAAATCTTTAAAACATGTTAAATTCGAAAATATCATTTGGATCAACAAATTACTAAATTAAAACAATAAAAAATGCAAATTATAAATGTCAAAACTACCTCGAATTTACGTGACACAAATATAATTTAGATAATCAATCAGATTTTTAATATGTTTTTAATTTTTTAAAATTGTTAGCTATTACAATTTATAATATTTTTTATGTAATTTTTAAATAATATATGTTACTCTCCTTATTCAAATTGTTGTGACATTGATATTCAATTATATTCTTAAAATAATTTAAATTTTTAATTATTATGATTTATACTACTTTTTCTTCTATTTCAATTTAAGTAGCACTGAAATAAATTAGAGAGTCAACCAAATTTTATGATTGAAGCCGCGAGGTGGATATGTCCTAAATGACTTATAATACCTAATTAGAAGTGCTATAGCGAAACTATTATGAAAAAATATTTGTGAAAAAAAAATAAATGAGTCTCATATAAGATGTCATTTTAATTTAAAACATCAAGTATTAATTTATCATTTTATGTCAATTTTATTTTTATTAAATATCATTAAATTTTTAATACCTAAATGACTTATAATAATTAATTAGGGGTGATATTGTAAAATTACGGCTGAAGCAGCTGAAGTAGACATGTCATAAATGTTTATTTTATTTTTTATTTTTATTAAATATTATTAGTTTTCTTATATGTAAATGTCTTACCATAATTAATTAAGGGTAATATAGTAAAATCATGGAGCAAACATACTTGTGTATTTTTTTAAATAAGTCTCATATAAGATCTCCTATTAATTTAAAACATCAAGAATTGATTTATCATTTATATCTATTTTATTATTTATTAAATATTAATAATTTTTTAATACCTAGATAATTTATAATAATTAATTTGAGGTGATATAATAAAACTACGATTGAAGCAGATGAAACAGACATGTCATAAATGTCTATTTTACCTTTTTTTAATTGAGTATTATTATTTTTCTTATTATAAATGACTTAAAATAATTAATTAGGATAATATAGTAAAATCACGGAACAACTGAAGCAGGTGAAGAAGTAGACATGTTGACGAAGAGCTGTCTGCTTTTTCACTCTTATTAATAGTAGTAATATATATATATATATATATTGTTTATAGTAATTTCTTAATTATTATTATTTACAATACTTTTTATCTCATTTTAAAATAATATATGTTACTTTATGTCTTTACTTGTCCATCCCAATTTATGTGGCGCGGATATAATTTCAATAGTCAATCAAATTTCTTATGTTGACATATTATTTTGTGTCTACTTTATCTTTTTTTTTTTTTTATATAAAATATTATTAATTTTTAATGCTTTAATGACCATAATATTTAATTAAGAATGATATAATAAAATCCCGATTAAAGCAATGAAGTAGATATGTCTTAAACAACTTATAATAACTAATTCGAAATAATAATATAGCAAAAATACTTTTAAAATACTTGTGAATTTTTTTTCCAGTGAGACCTCATGTAGTCAAGTTAATTTAAAACATCAAGAGTTAATTATCAGTTTATGTCTATTTTATTTGTTTTATTAAATATTATTAATTTTGTAATACTTAAATGACTTATAATAATTAATTAGGGGTGATAAAGTAAAATTACGGTTGAAGCAGTTAATGTAGATATGTCAAGAATATCTATTTTACTTATCTTTATTAAATATTACCACTTCACGCTGAAGTTCATACTTATACTGATCTACGAACCACCCTTCTCTTTGATTTGTCCTTCCTGACCTCTCTTACGCGCCTGCTCTCCATTTCCATCTGTCGATGCAATAGAAGTTATTAATGCAATAGTATTAGCAGGAGCAGCAGGAAGCGAACGAAAGTGAGCTTGTTCTCGAATCAGCGCACTAGGAATCGAAGATTGAAGATGATTTTCGACAAGCGCACCCAACAAAATTCGAGTTTTTTCTAGACTAGACCTTCGGGATGAATCCAAGAGAGGCTGGACCTAGATTCGCCTCTGCCCGCATCCCTGAAATTTACTTTGCTTTTTTGCTTTAAAGACCTTGTCTGTTTCATACCTTTCCTGATAGGGGAAATACTTTCGCACAAGTTTCTTTGATCCCACTCGATCTTCCTTTTCTATTTTCTTCCAATAATTCGAATTCTCTTCATTACGAGATTGATCGGATCTGCTGTAGACACCATTTTTGCTTTATTTAAAACTTCTCGAACTAGAAAGAGAAGATTCTGGAACTTCCAAACCAAAGAAATGCAAGATGAGCCTCTGGTAAAAAAAAGAAGGCAGCTTTTAAGATAGAGTCTTGACGGTTACGGTGGCAAGTGGGGAAGAGATTTGTTCCGCTCCTTGATTACATTTTGGGATGACACCCAGTCTTCTTCCAAAATGGGCAGCACCTTTTTCTGGACACCAGGCGACAAATCCTATTTGAAATGGATGGTGTGAGTTTGTCAAATGCTCGACAAGCCGTTACATTAGCGGCGCATAAACTATGTTCGACCCTTCCCGTAGGTTCTTTTCTCAAAGAACCATAACTAACCTAAAATAATAATCAAGTCCATGTCCATAACATAATAGGATAGAACAATAATAAATACAGTCAAATGGTATCAGTCATAGTATCAATATCAACGCCAAGGCTGACACCAATACTGATACCGTTCATACTAACCCATAGTAGTTGGCCAAAACCTTTATTCGAAAGTAAAATAATATTCGATCGGAATATGCTCCCGACCATATCTAAAATCGATGTCCAAGACTTAACCAAATGAAAACATGAGAAACCAAAATAAGAAATAGAGCCTTCCAAAGTATAAAAACTCACCACTTGAAGTCAACACAAGTTGATCTCGAGTCCAATCATTGAGTAGGAGGTGTAGTATAATCAATACCTGTACTGCGTGGGGATACCGCGTCGAAGACGATTAGCGGTTAGAGCGCTAACATATAACTCAAGAATAAGGATAAAATGGTGCCAACAGTTCAAAACCAATCAACCAATGCACATAACCAATGCAATACATATATATAGACATACTATGTCGGGATAGGGAACAAGATTAACATGAACTTTGAAATTATTAACTAGGGATGTGTAGTATGGTTGTCATAGAACAAGGTACCCCACAGGCTATATGGACCCAACTCTCCCCTAGCTAGAAGGGCCCCAATGTGTGTAGCCGCACAACTAGAGAATATCCATAATTATATTTGCCTGATGGAGGACTCTAACCTCCCAACATAATCAAGGTGACTTAGTACCAATACATGTAGTAAGGGAGACTCGAACCTACCTTTATATGTTCATTCGGGGGACTCAAACCACCCAGTCATAAGACACCCGCACCAGCTAGCGCGGTTTCTGATGTTCGTCCTCTAGACTCCACTTTCACGGCCTGACCACACATTCTGCCATTAAACCTAATTTAAAACCATCATTTCACATACACGATCATTTAGCCAATTACTTATCAAAGACATTTCGTTGGTATCGTCATATCAACACTACTTGCAAGTATACCATATGCCATTATCATTATCTATCACCCATATATTTAATTGACTTTAAGACTCGAACCCATCGTCTAACAAAGACACTTGTTCAATTTAAATTTTAGAAACTCAAATCCTTTATCTAATAAAGACATAAATCAACTTAATATTAGGAACTCAAATTTATTTAATAATTTAAACCATCAAGGTTATCATTTAGGTCATTACATGACCAACAAGGCCTTCAAAAAATCATTTATCAACCATTCATATTCATTAGGTGAAAGAAGGTCTCGTTAAAATTTAAAGACAAATTTTATAGAGTGCAGTAAAAAAAACTTATTACTATTAGAAACTCAAAAGGAGAATAAAGACTATTGCTTAAAAGTCGTCCCCGCCATAGTCACCGTCATCGTCGGCGAGATCTTCCTCAACTTTCTCCGCTGCGTCTTCGGCGATTTTGTCCTCCAAATGGTCAATACCCTCTGCTATAGCCAGTCCACCTAATGCCCCTGCTACTGCACCCACAGCCAATCCTGTCCCCATTCCAAACTTGCTCTTCTTCTTCTCCTCTTCGTAACCAGACCCTACACCTGGCTGCCCGTAGCTTCCGTCCCCGTATGCCGGCTGCCCGTATCCTCCCACAACGTATGCTGGCTGCCCATAGCTTGCCTGACCATAAGGCGGAGGTGGTGGGGCGCTGTAAGGAGCAGCATAACCTCCGCCGTAATTATAAGGTTGGGAAGGAGGGGGCACACCGTACGGAGGTGGGTCATAGGCATCTCGAGCACGGTAGTACTGTGGCTCACGTACAGTAACCCGTACTTCTACCTTTCCTTGAGGACGGCCAGAAGGGCGTTTGAGCTTGAGGGTACGCTCCAGCTCACAGCCTATGCCAACATCATCGACGACCTCTCTAAGAGGAATCTTAGCGGATCCGATGAGAGGCTTGGTGTCCTCTTCTGAATTAGCATGAACGATGTCGATGTATAAGGTGGAATCTTCAATCTGAGAATTCAAAGGGATGACGAGTTTTTCGTTCCAATAAGGCGAAGTATCCCCTTCTTCGTCGACCTTAGTGGAGCATTTAGCACTGGGATCAACCCAGACAACTGCGTAGGGTTTCGGGGGACCGTAACGCCAGTTGACGTTCTTCAAATCCTTGGCTGATATTATTTTTACTTCAACTTCGTATCGCGATCCCATTTTCAGGCAACGTTGAAAAGGAATAATATTGCACACTCTAGAAGGAACTTTATAGGTGTAATGGAATAGTTGGGTAGAAATGTGAGCAAACGATGATTCTGGAGTTGAGTACTTATAGCACGTAATATGACTGGGAAAAACAGCAACCAGTCGATTTGTTTCTTTGAAGTTTCATTTCTGCCTTTCGGCCGCCTTGATATTGAGCCAATATGATATGGGAGTAATTGGGTCCACATTGACAAAATTACATAGCTATTTTTACAGGTGGGGGACCAATATGGCCATCTATTTATTAAAAATATCAAAATATATTATATATTATATATTTAAAATGACATTAAAATAAATTTTTGATGATCAGTGTGTGTAAGTTTTATAGAAATAAAAAGCATAACTTTTTTTTTTGAGTTCTACTCTTTTTTATAAAAGATTTTTATATAAATATATAACTCACATATTACATGAATTTTATAGAAATAAGAAGTACAACTTATTTTTTTTTTATTAAAAAAAAAATATAATTTACATAATATATGAATTTTATAGAAATAAGAATGATAATTTGTTTTTCTGTGAGTATTACATTTTTTATAAAAGTTAACTCTGTTATCCAATTTTTCATTAACAAAAAAGCTATTTTATTTTTTTTTAAAAGTGAGTTAAGTTTTTTTTGGTGTCATTTTAAATACATGACATACTTTAGTGTTTTTAATAAATAGATGACTTATTTTGATTGTTCACTCTATTTTGAGCTTCAATTTATGTGACATTTTATTTTTTGAGATGATTATTATATAGATTTTCATTAATAATTTAAAATGTATTTTCATCGTGTTGATATAAAACAAAAATTGCTACTTTTCGTATACTATTTAAAAATCTAACTTTTAGTCATTATTCAAATTAACTCTTGTGAAACAAAAAATTATTATATAAATTAGAATGAAAGATGTATCATTCAATCCTTGTAGTTAATAAATAATCAGAGTAATAGAGTTTTAAATTTTACGTGTGAAAAATTAAGATATTACATGTTATATTTGCAACTCCGTGATGGTATTTATTTTTTTAAAATGAAATAAAAAAATCAGTGAGTAATTATTTAAGAATAAGTAATAATTTATTTTTGATATCAACAACACCTCAATATAAAACCTCTTATATATAAATAGGTCTACAATAACATTGATTTCTTGAATGGGGCTGCTTGTTGAATCACTGCATAGAGAGGTCAAATAAGTAATTATAAACAAAACATGAAAAATGTATTCATAACTTTTAAATGTCAAATTCGTTAGACCGTTCAAATTATAGTTCTCCTATGGAATTGAAGAGGACTCCACTCTGTCGATATCCTGTTTGTCATCTATTTAGTTTGTGATTTTACTATATCATTTTATGACGTACACATATTAAAAATTACAACAACAATAACATATTCAGTATATTTTTACATAGTAGGGTTTGAAGAGGGTAGAGTGTACGCAGATCATATTACTACCTCATGTATGTAAAGTAGAGAGGTTGTTTCCGATAGACTGCGACTTAGAACCGATAACAGTATAATAAACACAAAAAATAAGTGCATATAAAGTAGTATCATATGCAAAATAAACTAACACCGCTAGCCACAAGATAATACTACAACCACAACATAATGCGAAGAACTATCTTACAGAAATCATAGACATCACACAACACCACAAATAAAAAACTACAGATACAAAAGAACGTTCTCTTACTGTTATCGACGCACTCCCACCTCCTAACCTCTACCTTAATCTGCGTCCTCCACACTTTCCTACTAAGGGTTATGTCCTCCGTAAGCTGTAACTGCTTCATATCATACCTAATCACATCCCTTCAATATTTCTTCGGTCTACCTCTATCCCGCCTAAAACTATCCATAGTCAGTGTCTCACACCTCTGCACTGGAGCATCCGAACTCCTCCTCATCGCGTGCGTGAACCAACGTAGCCTCACTTCTCTCATCTTATCCTCCACCAAGGCAACTCCCACCTTCTCTCGAATAATCTCATTCCTCACCCTATCTTTTCCGGTATGTCAACACATCCATCGCAATATTTTCATCTCCGCCACCTTTAATTTTTGGATGTGGAAGTTTTTAACTCGCCAACACTCCGCTCCATACAACATAGTCAGCAGGACTGTCAGTCTGTGGAATTACCTTTAAGCTTCGAGGCACCTTCTTATCACATAAGACTCTCGAAGCGAGGCTCCATTTCACCCCCCTTCCCCAATATGATGCGTGATATCCTCGTCAATTTAGCTATTGCCCTGAATCATAGACCCCAGATACTTGAAACTCAACCATAATTTTACTATATCACCCCTAATTAATTATTATAAGTAATTTAAATATTAAAAAAAATAAAAAATTTATAAAGGATAAAATAGACATAAAATGATAAATTAACCCTTAGTGTTTTGAATTAATTTAACATCTTATATGTGGTTCACTTAGTTTTTTTTTATAGAAATTTTGTTATATCACTTTTAATTAATTATTATGAGTTATTTAAGACATGCCTACTTCGTTATTGCAACCGTGGTATTTGGTTGACTCTCAAAATTATATCAGCGTCGCATAAATTGGAATAGAAGAAAAATTATTATAAATTACAATAATTAAAAATTTAAATTATTTTAAATATATAATTGATTATCAATACTACAAAAGTTTGAAGAAGGAAAGTATTATAAATTAGCTAACAACTTAAAATAGCAAATTACAATGTCAAAAAAGTATTATAAATTACAATAGTTAACAACTTAAAATATTTTAAAAAATAAATTAATTTGTTACATATTTTAAGAAATACTTAAAAAATATATTAATCACAATAATTAATAATTTAAAAAAATTTAAAAAGTATGATATATTTGACTGTCTTTCCTAACTTTATGGGTGTCATATTAATAACATAAAATATTTTTATATAAATTTCATCAATCTAAATATAATAATATATTTTTAACTAGGAATTTATCAGTTAAACAAATGAAGATCTTAATTAAATGATAAAATTACATACCGTTCAATTTTAAGCATCAATACTGTTCATACATAGCACGGCATAGCCAACAAATTACTAATATAAAACATATATTTTAAAATATAACATTATATATATATAAATAAAAATAAAAAAAAAGGCTACGAAAGTATCTTTTCTTGTATTAAGAGGAATAACAACGTTTACAAAGTATAAAAATGTAATGATTTTATTTTATGCGCATCTTTTACGTTGATTCTTCAACATTATTAAAGGTAAAGCATCTATATTTAGAAATAATGTAAAATGAAAAAGAAATATAAATGTCTTTATAACTTCACGTCACCGCGATGGCATGGAACGTGTGGAACAGACAAATAAAGATTGGAATGGGGACTAAAGTGTAGAAAATGAGTTGTAGTGGGCACAGGCTTTGTCCAGCACTGGTTTGAGTGGGGGAGGTGGGGAGGGTGTTGTTTTTGAGGGTGACATGGGTTGAATTTTGTGTCCACTAGGGATCGTTTGGTAGCGTGTGTTAAAAATATAATGTTATTTGGTATCATATTTTTAATTATGTATAATTAATATTTGTATTAATTATACACTCTATTATGTATTAAGATATGTATTAGTAATACACACCATTTTTCATGTATTAGTAATGCAAGACTTTCAATACACGTATTAATTTATTAAATGACATTATTACCTCTTAAATTATTTTCCTGCTTTTTTTTTTTTCCCACCGTATCACATTTCCTGTTCCTTTCCCACCATTTTAAAAAATTGCTCATTTTATTTTTGTGCTCTGCCGTGGTAAAGAGAAGGTTATATTCTCTGCATCTTCTTCCTTCTCCTTAATCAACATTTGCTTTAGATCGGATTGGTATGTTTGTACTGGATCGTGAATGTGTGTTATTGAAAAATGTTGAGAAGCTCTGAAGTGTCCTTTTTTTAAGCTGGAAATGTTGGATATTAGAATTTGGATGGGTCGACCAATAGAGGAATTAACAATGAAGATTTATACCAACCTAGCTAGTTTTGGATTGAGTAATATAGAATTTTAAAAGAAATAATCTTGCATTTGTTCTCTTTGGATTTAGAGGAGAAATGAAAGGTGAGTTTTCATAACTGTTGCTAGTTCCTTGTACGTGGAAGGGTTAAGGAAGGGCAATTCAATAAAAAAATATTCTTTTATAAAAATTATATAAATATATATTATCTTTAATACATCAAATCAAACACTTTGTAAAAAATAATGCATGTGTAATTAATACCAGTATTACTAATATTTGCATTAATAATACAAACATTATTTTTCTACACTCTACCAAACGACCCCTTAATGTTTATCATTTGCTAGTACAGATATAAGAGAGAAAGTTGATCCATTAAAAGCTCTCATATTTAGGAGATGAAAGTCGGGGAAATAAGGATGTTGCAGTAGATGTGTAAAAATATTAGAGAGATGGAATTAAGAAATGAAGATATCCGGAATAAGGTATAGTGAGCTTGATGGAGAATAAGATGCGGGAAGCGATAATGAGATGCTTTGAACATGTGCAAAAGAGATGTACGGATGTCCAAATTTGAAGTTATAAAAGGTTGGCTATAGATAGTTTTGAAAGAAATAGTGATATGCTAAAAAGTACTAAAGAAAGCTGATTAAACAACACATAACATAGTTATAGCTTATCAATGACATGACCTTAGATAGAAAATGATGAAAGACATTACTTATGATAGAAAGTTAGTAGGTAATAAAGCGTTATCCCACTTGTCCTTTTATATTAGTAGTTGTCCTTTATTTTTGTTGCTATATTCACTTTCATTTTTTTTTTGTTCTATTTTGATATGTTTTTCTTGAGGTGAGAGTGTATCGAAAATAATCTTTCTACTTCTAAAAATAGGAATACCTACTTATGATATTACACTATATGTTCTTATTATTGGTTAATTATCTGAATTTTCACTTTATTAATAAGATTTTGAATCTCATCTTATAAACCTTGCCATTTATCTCCACTTTCGAAGTACTTACTATGTCTAAAATTAGTTAAAAGTCATAAACTGATTATTCATAATTTATTAATTATTCAACTATAAAACATTTTAATTTGATCAGATATGAATTATTCTAACACTAACTTTTTAATATTCAAAATAACACTCTTAACTCCTCTATGTTGCCATCTTTGATATTCTTCTCATATATAATTTTTTATTTAAAAAAAATTATCAAGGACAAGCTAGTCATTTAAATAAAATTTAAAATCAAATATTTTTTTTGGTTTCTCATCCGATGTCCGGTGCCCACATTGGAGCCCCGACTAATTCGGATCGCGCGTTGCAGGGCCCATTAAGGTGACAGCGCTCCCAACAGAGTTTTCTCCATATCCAGGGTCGAACGCTCGACCTCTGGTTAAGGATGAAGCAGCCTCATCCACTGCACCACAACCCATGTTGGTTCAACATCAAACATTGCTTCAACACTTAACATGTCGTTTGGCATCTAGTCAAAATTATGTATGTATTAGCTAGTGATATATGCATTCGTTATGAGATAACTAATATATTATTTTTATGAAAGAGATTAATTATGTAATATTTAGTTATTCATATATTACTAATTTTATTTTATATCGTGTAAAAAATAATACACAGATTATCTCATAATTCATATATGTATTAGTTATGTAATGCAAATTTAGTATCGTGATGAATTATACATGAGTAATTTACATCTTAATTAGTTGCATAACTCATCTCTAAATCGACTATCACATGATCTCTTAATGTTTATCGTATATTTACTTTCTAACTAATTCAAATGAGCTCTAAATAACCATCAACATTAGTAGCTTATAGATAGTTTTTCATTTTTAATAAGAGTTTTCGACTATCAAGTAAACTTAACAAAAATATCCTAATAACTTTTCTCGATGCTTATCACCTATAATATCATAAATTTATTTTTCAAATTATTATGGCGTTATATAAAAAAAAATAAAAAATTATTTAAATATTATATTCATCAAAACAATAAAATACATTAGGAAATGACATGTAACAACCATCCGGACGATCTTTATATTTCAAAACACAATATACTCCCTCCATAGCATTTTAATTGGTCACTAGTATACGTGCCCGCGCGATGCGCGAAATATTTTTAAAAAAATATTCATTAAGAAAATATTAGCTCGTTTATTTTAAAATTATAAAATTAATCAATTTTTGTTATATCACATTAACTATTTCAAAAATCATTGAAATATTAAAATAATTATTAATAGTAAAATTACAACTGGTATGTAATTAATCACAATTTTAATTATTTTAGATATTTTGAGATGAAAAGAATAATATGAATAAATTTTTGAATCATATTCCATTGACTGATTTTTAAAACTTTTAAAATATGAAATATTAAATAATTGTTATTATTTTTGTTGGTCTTTTACTTTTATATTCTTAATCAATTAGGACTTGTAGTAATGTTCTTATTTTTTATTTCAAATTTATGCTTTTTTAGGTCTATCAGCTCAACTTTAACAGTTAATTACATTTTATTTTACAAAAATTAACTTTCAATTCATTTTCAAACACTTAAAGTACTTAATTGTATCAATTACAAAATTTCTTATTCCAAATTTTAAATTTTACAACTCTCAATTCAAAAACTGAGCACATATTTATTATTTTCTTTTAAATTTTACTCTTTGTTCTATTGTTTAGTTTCATCATTAATATTTTTAAATATTTTAATTATATTTATTATTATATCTATTAAATTAATACCCCCCCATCTCCCAATCAAATCCTACACCCACCCCCCACCTTTTATCTACCACCATTACCCCCCTCCCCCCACCCCCAAGCTAAATTTTATAATTTTTTAACTTATTTAAATTTTGTCAAAACTTTTCCTTACCCACTCATCCCCCACCCCCACCCAAAACCCCTAAAGAAAAGATTTTTTTTTAGCCCACCTACCCCTAACCACGATCCTCCCCCCCCTCCGTCTCCAAGTCAAATTCAATAACATATTTGTTAGAAATATTCTTTCACACACCCACACACACACACCCACACCCACACCCACACCCCCACACACACACACACACATATATATATATATATATATTCTTTTACATTAACAAAGCGAATTAAAAAAAAGAATTTATCCTAATTTAAGTTTAATTTTGAATTCAAATTCGACAACATATTTATAGAAAATATTTTTGATAAAAGAAAGACAATTTATATATTTTAAAATATAGAATTCTAGGATACTTTGTCTTTTCTTTCTTTTTATGTTAACGAAAGGAACTATTTTAAAAAAAAAAATTAAAACATATTACATTAGTTTCAATTGAAGTTTAATTTAAATTTAAAACTTAATGACATATATGTTTGTTAATTTATTTTTTTTTAAAAAAATACACTATAAAGGAAAAAAATTTAGCGTGACAAACTGACAGATTCAAACGGTTGATTTTTGAAAGAAAAACAACAAAGCATTCATGCAATCTCCATAAGTAATTACCTTATGCTTCTTCTGTTATCCGTTTCCAGATTTCCGACTCTAGCCTGCCATTTTCAAAGTTTATTGATTTTTCAAAAATAGGTATATATGAAACCAACCTTTTTATCTAATAATAAAAAATATTTATTAACCCAAGCAACCTAGCACAATAAAAAAAAGAGGTCAGCGTCCAATATATAAAATTATTTCATGACAATCATTGATCCCAATTCCTCACGTCCAAATAATACAAAAGGTTAGCAAATCATAATAATCAAATAATCTAAACTTAGGTTTTGAATAGTAAGCAAATTGGGCACAAATATTATAATAAAAGCATATGTCAGCCATGAATATTATATATCAATAAATTAATTTGATTGGAGAACCAAAGAATTAGCTTAAAGAAAAAAAAAAGTAGAGAATGAACTAAGAAGCAAATTTGATTGAAAAATGAATTTATATAGAATAGGTTAATTGAAATTATGCCTTATCTAGTATAGAGTTTGTTTTTTATTCAATCTGTTACTTTCAATACAAATTCAAAATTCAAAAATTTATCACAATTTCAACTAACTAATTTTCAACACACCCTATCTTAATCTAAAAATATTTTGTTAAAAAAAATTATCTTTAAAACTAAATCTTATTAAATAAATAATATAACATATAATAATACTAAGAACATGAACTTTGCCCAAAACAATACAATACAATTATTGAAATCTTTATTGAATTAGTTGCTGTCAAAATGCGTTAAAATTAAAATTAAATTATAATTTATAATATAAAAAGGCTATTTTTCTTCTACAAAAATAAAGCATGATAATTGCTCCAGGAAAATGGGGAAATAGGGAATGAAGAGTTTATGCGAGTGAGGGATTTAAGTTGGTTTAGGTTAATTAATAATTTTTCTTTAATTTGGCCATTTTTTTTTTTTTATCCTTTTCTTTTATGTTTTTTTTTTCAAAAATAAAAATAAAAATGTGTGTGTTTATTCTATAAATAACTTTTCACCCAAAATGAATGTAAAATAGAATATAGTTAAACATAATTTTTTTAATTATTATTTTTAACTAACTAATAAATAGATAAGTAATTAACTTAAGCATTTTTAGTTAAAAATTCAAATGGGATTCAATTTTTAAGCAAGTAATTTTTTTTCCTTTTAAAAGAATAATTTTTTTTCATACTCAAATATTATACATAGAGATTATTATTATTATTATTATTATTATTATTATTATTATTATTATTATTATTTACTATTAAAATATATTTTATAGTATTGTAAAGGATAAGCTATGAATAGTTAGAGTTTATTTAGAACTCTTCAATATTAGGTTCCTAGTTTCAAACTAATGATAATTTTTAAATTATAAAATCTAATATTTTTAAATTTGAATATTTAAATATATCTATTTTTTTAATTCAAACTTTTATTACAACATTTATAATCTTGTCCTAAAAACTGCCACATAGCTTTCTATTGTCTTGTCACTTGGCTGCTTATAATGTTTTTAGTTTTGCTTTTATATATATATAGAGAGAGAGATATTACTAAAAATAAATATTCCGCATTGATTCATCACACATTGAATCAAGATAGAATTAATTAATTTTCTCTCATATGAAGAATAACAATTTCAACATCCATTTCTAGGCTTTGAATATCATTTATAAAAAATAAAATAATAAATTTTTTTATTTACTTTATAATTTCTTAATTTTTATATAAAGTGAAATAAGTCAATTAAAATGAAACGAAGGGAATGATTGTTTTCTTATTTATTCACAATCTTTGTATTAAAGTTATTTTTTTTTTGTTTTTGTTACTTAAATTCACAATCTTGAAATGAACGTAAGAATTGGTTCACACACCTCTTGACCAATAAGGAAATTGACACTATTTCAGTGAAGACTTTACTATAATCCCCCAAATTCCCCAAATAAATAAAAAATAATCTAGGGTTAAATTCCCAATTGAATTCTACAAATCTTAAACTCTACACCAACAATGGCAGTCAAAGGGAGATACGTAAGAGGTTTATCTCGGAAATCCTCGAATTCCACACTGATTTTTGCCCTTTTTATTGGGTTGTGTTTTATGGTGTTGATTCTTCTCGCTTTTGGAATTTTTTCAATTCCTTTTGCTTCAAAAGGATCTCGAAACGTCCATGACCTTAGCTCAATTGCTCATAATTCAGCTGGAAGGTAATCCTCATTGTTTATTTTTGTGCATTTTTGATTAATTGCTTCAGAGTCAAGATACATCATTTAAATTTTTCATAGGTTCAACTTTTAATATTATTTCGGGAAAAGGTCCAAAATATACCCAAATTTTGATGAGATTTATTGTGACACATATGAACTTTGCGGGGTTTTATGACCGTAGAATTATTTATTAGTGTATTTTAGTGATGTTTATAAGCGAATAAATAGATAAAAATTATTAATAAACAAATAAAAGAGTTTAATGCAAATAAATGTAGTAAAATACGCGAATAAATTGTCTAGGAGGGTCATAATATCTAGGGGGATCATAGGACCGTTCAGGCGTGTTACAACAAATTTCATCTATGTTTGGGTATATATCAAACCATTTTTCCTATTATTTCATTGTAATGTTTAAAGTTTTGGGTTCAAATCGATTCTAGAAAAGATGTACATAAAATATCCAGTTTTATGGAAAGAGCACGGTTCACGTGCCCCAAAAATTACACTTAAATTCTCCCTTGTTATCCAGTATAATCCCACAAGGTGGGTTTGGGGAGGGTAGAGTGTACACAAACTTTTGTGGGTTGTCTTTTATTGCACCAAGTCTTCTTGCTTTTAGAATTTTTTCGATTCCTTTTTCTTCTAAAGGATCTCGAAAAGTACACAATCTTTGCTCAATTGCTCATAATGCATTCGGAAGGTAATTCCTCATTGTGTATTTTTGGTTAATTGCTGTAGAGACGGATAACAAATTTAAATTTAGTGTGTCCAATTTGTCTAAATAAGAATAAGGAGTTTTTATGTCGCGTTACCGAGGATCTCGCTTCAAAAAAAATATTTTTTGGGGTTTGAGGGAGGTAGAGTGTATGTAAACCTTACCGGGCAGTGTTTTCTCATGCTCATTCTTCAGGATTTTGGATTTTTTTTTCCGATTCATTTTACTTCAAAAGGATTCCGAAAAGTACATGATCTTAGCTCAATTGCTCATAATGCAGCAGGAAGGTAATTCTCATTGGGTCTCTTTTGGTTAATTGTTGTAGAGGCGGATCCAACATTTCAATTTAATGGGTTCGATTTTTAAGATTTTTAGCATTGAATTCGTTGTAGCAGTGGCAGAGCCAGAATTTCCATTGAGGGGGGTTGAAAAGTGCACGCGCGAATTAGCCGAAGGGGGTTCAACATCTACTATACACACATAAAGCTAATTTTAACCATTTATAAATAATGTAATTTTACGCCGAAGGGGTTTGGATGAACCCCTCATTGTATGCTAGCTCCGCCCCTGCGTTGTAGTGTTAAAATTGTGGATTCAGATTTACGGCTCAGACAGACCCATAGTCAAAAGGCTACATCCGCCACTGGATTGCTGGTTATTTTTTTGCAGAATTGGATAGGGATTTGATAGGTTTTGTGGGACTTTTTTTTGGATGCAGAATAGACGGTGGTGGAAAAGGAGATCAGTGGGCTGAAGTGATTTCTTGGGAGCCAAGAGCTGTCGTCTACCATAACTTCTTGGTACATCCGCTAAGATTCTTTTTTGTTTGTTTATTTCACTACATTGTGCTTGAGTAACAGTATAGGAAGACACGAATACTATCCTCTTTTAGAGTTAATTTGACGCGATCTCCAACTATTTTACCTGGTGTAAGTGCCCATGTGACTCGTCATGGACGTATGATTGTTCCAAACTAAGACTGCAGTCTTTATTTACTTAATGCCCCTTAAGTTCATACGACTGAAGTTACTCATTGATAAAGATACAGATCAATGTAGATAATTCATCCACAACAACATCACACCCAGTTTAGTTCCACAAAGTGGGGTCTGGGGTAGTGTACGCAAACCTGACCTCTACCTCTACCTCTACCTTAGATGTAGAACGGTTGTTTTGCGTAGGCCCCCCGACTCAAGATAAAAGAAGTCTAGTAAAGGAAGTTACGAAAATAAAAGAAAACAGATAGTAATAAAACAACAGCTAGTAGCAGAACCATACTACAACAAAATAATACTATAATCAATCTACACAAAATAATAGATGATAATAGACATTGATAAATAAGAAACAAGAGTAATACTACGACTACTAGAATGGACAGCAAGTCAATACTCTCCTACCTATTGACATGGACACAATATTACCTACTACCTTCCTATCCAAATCCATGTCCGCCATACTTTTCTATCTAGCATCTAAGGCCTGCATCTGCGTCATGTCCTGACTAGTCACCTCTTCAGTACTTTTTCGGTTTATCTCTACCTCTCCTGAATCCATCCATAGCTAATATCTCACGCCGTCGCACTAGGGTATCCGTGCATCTCCTCATCACATGTTCGAGTCATCTCAACCTCGCTTCCTGCATCTTGGTCCCACCAAAGTCACTCCACCTTGTCTTGGATATCCTCATTTTTATTCCCATCTCTCCTAGTATACCCACACATCCATCGTAGAATCCTCATCTGACACTTTCATTTTCTAAATCCGAGTTCTTGACCCGCCAACACTCTGCCTCACATAACTAGGTAGGTCTAACCACCACTTTGAGATCACTTATCTGACGCAGTGAATTGAAAAAATCAAAGCTTCAAAAGGATGGCAATAGTTGATTACTCTATTCTTCTTTCTTTAAGTAACCCTGCTATTGATATGTAGTTTGCTTTTCACGGCAAGAAAGCAAATGCATTTCTCCGCAGTGTAAAGCATGTAGATTGCTTAAACTTGCTTTTTAGTGATTATCAATAATATTGAGGAAGCTATTATCGGTATTGATACTAGTGTCCTCATCATAGTGTTTCTCTGATGATTCGTTGGCTACCATTTTGCTCTTTGTTATTTGATAATAACACTTTTCTTTTCTAAAAAAAAAAAACCCAGAGATGGTACAACTTCAGCGGGACTGAGGACATGATCCTATATAGGAAGGTTTGGAGATCGGGGAGGGTTAGTAGGTAATTTAGTGTTGTCTCATGTCATATTATTTTTTAACATTTAATTTCTTACGTGACATTAAAAAATGATGTGGATTCCACGTGTAAGAAATTGTATTGCTCGCACACTGAGAAGTCATAAAAAGGATTAAAATGTGTGTTTTAATGGGTTTAAGGGTTAAGTTGGTAAGAGGTTAAGTAGAAGAGTTCACAATACAAACTCAGACGAGTACAAAGGTCAAGAAGATCAGTTTGCCATCTAAAAACTTACTAACGGATATAATTGTAATTTGTTTGGACTAAACAAAACATTTTTGTATCAGGATAGGACTAAGTTGCTCTTTTTTTAATTATAAAAGTATGTTCTAAAACCACTTAGTTTAAGGAGTAATCTCTAAGAGGTTTATAAGCTTATGATTCCATTATTTCGTTAATGCTAAATTCTTAACAAAATCATTTTTTCAATATTATATTGCGAAGAGTCAATCCTAATAGAGGAAGATTGTTTTTAGGACGTTCTATAACCAGTTTAGGGACGCTTTTTTACTCCAAAACTTATGTAGGTTATGATTAGGAGACTTAATTATTTTAATTAAACAATTAAAATCCTAAATTATAATGACGTGTTTAAGAAGGTTGCTTGAATATGATAAAGCTTAACTCCAAATTACATTCACCATTAAGGGTTGTGTTTGGTAAGAAGGAAAATATTTTTCGATTTTCTTTTACAAATATACTTATTTTGTTCAATTTTAAGGAAATGACCGGATCATAATCTGAAATTAGATCTCGAGTCGAGGTCGAAAGTCAGTTTCCAGGGTGGAATCTCCGAACAGGTGTCGAGGTCAACTCTAGAGTCGAGTTCATGTCGAGGCTAGATCCCAGGTCCAAGGTCGGGTTTGGTTCAGGGTCGGGATTCAAGTCTTAGGGTTTGGAGTGGGTCAAGAGTCGAGTCACGAGTCGGGGTACAGATTGGGTCCCATATCGGGTCAAGAATCAACATCTTAGATCACGTGTCGAGTTGGTATTGGGAGTTGGGTTTTAGGATTTTGGGTTGGGTCAAGAGACGAGTCACGAGTTGGGTTACATATTCGGGTCCTATGTCGGATCAAGAATCAAGATCTCAAGTCATATGTCGAGTCACGATTGGAAGTCGAAATACGAGTTGAGGTAGGGATCTAATGTCAAGTGTAGGAGTACACTTTGTACTTCATGATAAAATAAATTCATATTGTTATTAATGATTATACAATATTTTTTGCGATGATTGAGGTTGATAGGAGATAATGTGCAAAGCACGTTCACAGAGACTAGGAATAATAATAATTCTTACCTTTAAGAAAAAAAGCACGATTCATTGGCTGATACATTTTCTGGTATCTAAGGAGATGTTACTAGTGTTCTCATTAGACCATATCTAAGCTGGATCTGTTGTCCAATGCATTTACTGGTTTCTGAAGAACTCACTATTCCAAACTTCATCCTATTTTTTGGGCAGTCAAAGGAAGAATGTGAATATCTGATTAATCTCGGCAAGCCTCATATGAAGAAGTCAACTGTTGTTGACAGTGCTACTGGTAAAAGTTCAGACAGCAGGTAAGCATCCTTTCGCTTACTCTTCTCCCTGGCGATTCTTTTTTAATTGTCACTATTTTATTTTATAAACCTTCCTGGCAGGGTTCGAACAAGTTTGGGAACATTTCTTGACAGGGGACAAGATAAAGTAGTCAAGACTATAGAGAAAAGGATTGCAGATTTCTCCTTTATACCAGTAGGTATGCTGATTTTATACCGAAATATGTGATTCTATGAATTAACCAGTAGGTATGTAACTGTTGCTTGATGCTCGATCCATGATAGGCCTTGAAGAAACTCCATACAAGTTAATATATAATATAATGCAACTTGTCTCTTTTTGTGATGGAGAAGGAATTGGTTCTTTGGTCTCAATATGGTTAAAATGAAAATTTTATTTAACCTAGTATAGCAATTTACACGGCTAACTCATATTGGACTCTAGTGTTAGTTCCCCCAAAAATAACTGAAGAAGAAAAGCTGTAATCGAAAGAGACTACTATCCTAGGACTACTTAATGAACTTAGCACCTTCTAGAAGGGTCTGTGCCATTTTACATCAGGAATTATAGAATAACTAACTGGAAAAACTGTTAAGAGTTTCTCTAGTATGCTCCTCCATTTGGTATGTCGCTGCTCTACAATATGCAATTGCAAAATGATCTGACTCTAACAGTGCTACACTGAGCAACCTGGGCAAATCTGCGACTGTTTTTTTCAATCCAACTTTGGTCTTGCTATGAATTACATATAACATCTGCTTTTACTTAAGAATTCCTGTTTTCCGGATTAGCTGTATATCCAGGGGAATATTCTTGTTGAGATCAGCCGTTTCTTTCAGCCTGCGAATGATTTTTGTTGATGACTCATGGAGTACTACGCATTTTCTCGGGAGAAGTTTTATCCTGATCTATGACGCAGTTCGATTGCATGATGAGCGGGTGTGGATAAATTGGAAATTAATTACATGTGCAAACTTAAACTAGTAGTACTTATCAATCCTACAACGCAAAATCTGGGTGTTAATAACTGCTTCGTATTACTCCCCTACCCTAAACAGACCATGGAATTTAGTATTTATTCAAAGGCTGACTTTCTTTTGGAAAAGACGCGTGAAGGAGATATTTTTATCTAACATGGTTCAGCCAGTCAGGCATTTTTATTTTTCTTGACACAGCTAAACTTACTAAATTTGCCTCTTTAACTACCCAACTATTTGACATGTTCTCCATTATCAGTTTCTTGAACTGCATGTAATTGGTGCTTCTGCTTCTGTCTTTAGAGCATGGTGAAGGTCTTCAAATCCTCCACTATAAAGTGGGTCAAAAGTATGAGCCACACCATGATTACTTTTCGGACGAGTTTAATACTGTAAATGGTGGTCAACGCATTGCCACGGTTTTGATGTACTTGTAAGTGACTTTTCCTTGATGGGGTTTAAGCTTATGTGTTTTCGTTAGTTGCTATGATTAATTAGTTTCTCTTGCCGCACCACAGATCAGATGTTGAAGAAGGGGGAGAAACTGTATTTCCTGCTGCCAAGGGAAATTTTAGTGAGGTTCCTTGGTGGAATGAGCTATCTGAATGTGGAAAAGGTGGGCTCTCTGTAAAACCGAAGATGGGTGATGCTTTGCTTTTCTGGAGCATGAGGCCTGATGCTACTCTCGATCCTTCAAGCTTGCACGGTGAGTAATGTCCACTAAGAGTAGGTTCTAATAGCGGTTGCTGATTGATTGAAGAAGCTCAATTGTACCATATTATCGCGTTATCTGAACATCTTATAGCACCTGAAGTATCAACCTCTGTACAATTTGCAGAGCTCATGACTAACTCAAATTTTGTTGACAAATAAGTTCAATTATCTACGTCTTGTTGTAGGTGGGTGCCCCGTGATTAAGGGTAACAAGTGGTCATCTACGAAATGGATGCGTGTTCATGAATACAACATGTAACCTACATTAAAAGGTAAACATGTCCCCTTTAATGAGGGGTAATTAAGTACGAATTTATGCATTTCTGATATCTTGCTCAAGTTTTGCAAAATCACTCTAATCTTAAATATGTTTCTTCTTCTTGAACCTGACAATTATGAGGCTTCATGCTTATCGTAGGTATGCTACAGAAATTTATTAGAAAGTGATGTTTCTACTCTCAGAATGTTTCCTTGAGTGATCTTTCCTAGTACTAGTCCTATAGACCCAAAATGTAGGATAAGCTCCTTGCAGACGAACACTAAACTCATTTTTTATTTGATAACCGCGGTGTCTGGGCCAACTTGTGCGCTCCTCGACTAATTCAACAGGATACCTGCCACCTCCCATCAACATGTACCGGGTCATTCTCTCCACCAAGGCTAGGACGGGTGGGAAGAAGTCGGCAGAACGAACATTTTATGACGGCATACTATGTAGACCTTATTTATGAGTATAAACAACACCCTTTGAGTGAGAAGATGATTATTTTTCAGAAAATGTAGTATTAGCTCCTCAGAGAAACATTAAACTCATGAGCATAGACTACCTAGATTTCCTTTGTGAGAATATACACCCTTTGAGCCAGAAGATGAATACTTCTAGGAAATGACCTCCCTACCATGAAGGATATATATGACGAGGTCGTACCCTGGCATATATAATGAGGAAAAGAATCATCTAAGTCCAAGGCAAGAATTACCCCAATAATAATAATTATGGAGTTGAACCTCTAATATGTGACAGAGAACTGTTTCATCATTCTCTTCACATAGTGAAAATAGCAATAGGAATGTGATTCCCAAGTTTCTGGAAACCCCTTTTAGAGTTAATAATTGTTCGAGGTGGTGTGGAGTAATATTTAAAACACATACACTCTGAGCGTAGAGCAGCGATGTGTCTGTAGTCTGCTTCCCTAGTTACTATATAGGTCCGCCATGGCCCTATGCCAAGGTAAAGGAGGACCATTGAGCCTTAATTTTTTTCGGTGTGACTAGCACGGGCATTTCTTGGATATTTGTTCATTTATCTTTGCTCTAGCTCTTTTTATTAGTTGATTAAGAGCTACATTTCCTTGCACATTACAAACTTTAGTTGCCTTCTAGAATAGCGGTGCAACTTTAGCATGACTGCATGAGATCCTTGGCAGGTCCAACAGCAACACCATACTTGGTGTAGTCCCACTTTGTGGGATCTGGGATGGGTAGAGCTAAGTTGCTCGGACTCTCCAAAAACGTTGCCGCACCCGTGTCGGATCCTTCAAAAATACACTATTTTTGGAGGATCCGACACGCACTCGTAGACATTTTTGAAGAGTCCGAGCAACTTAGGGGTAGAGTGTATGCAGCCTTACCACTACGTCAGAGGTAGAAAGACTATTTCTGTCTTTCTGATAGATCAGGTCCATTTTCTTTATTACTCATCCACCCGTCCTAAATTTGGTTTCAGTTATTCTCCTAGCTGAAGTAAGAGGTTGAAAATAGACTAATCATTTATGTGTATAACTCCTAAACTTGAGCCGGGGTCTATCGGAAACAACCTCTCTACTTCATCTGAGGTAGTGGTATGGACTGCGTACACTTTACCTTCCCCAGACCCCACGTTGTGGGAATACACTGGGTATGTTGTTGTTGTATAACTCCTAAACTTGTCTATCAATAACTTATTCATTCGTCATCCATAGTGGATCTATCGTGTAGATTATCGAGTTCTTTAAATTTGATGATATCGTTTATGCAGGTCCACATTTGAGTTTGGATGCACTCGCTGTTGTACGATTTGTATCAAAAGCGGTTATAATCTTATAATTTTAGGAGAGCTCAGGTTTCAACCTCAAGCCTATTATACTCAGATGATACTATTTTCTTCATCTTTTTTTTTTTGTTCTCCATTTTCATGACATTGGAGCTTACAAAATAAGTATTTGCTAGTTTCCATTGTATTTTATGGAGTTGTAGTATATACAGTTGAGTAAATCACCCACAACAGCTTTTATATGAAATGAGAATTATAGCTATTTATACAATATCTGGTATGTATGTACTCTGGTACTCGAGGTTAACAAGATGTCAGAGGCGGAAGCCGAGCTAGGATTTTGACTTTATGAATTTTGGATTTTAGATTTTAGAACGGCGACTTTAAGTATTAATAACTAGAATCTAGGTTTAATGTGTGTGTGTTGAATTGGTGAGAAATGATAATTATAGTTCTTTATATTCGGGGGTTGGAGCCCCTCCTCTGGCTGATTCCTTCTTTTGCTCCTCAGCTTATGGGGTATTAGCAGTCGTTTTCAGCTGTTGTTCGCCTCCCAAGGGCAGGTTCTTACGCGGTACTCACCCGTTCGCTACTGAAAACACTTTTTCCTGTATTTTCCATTCTACTTGCATGTTTAAGCATGCTGCCGGCATTCATTTTGAGTCAGGATTCCCAAAATGGAGTCTGAGGAGGGTAGAGTGTAGCAGATCTTACCTCTACCATTTGGAGGTAGATCGACTGTTTTCTAAAGATCCTCGATTCAAGTGAAATAAATCAAAGTAGTGATGAAAAAGAAGAAAAAAAAGGCAATGAAGAAAAACAAAACAACTAATAGGAAAGCAAGATGAAACCGTTACATAGATAACAAGGTGCGGGTCACCTAAGTGGAGTAAACAATAGATGATAATAGATACTAGTTCTTAAACAGTCACCCAATTAATGATGATAATAGTTATCTTTTGTTATTTTGTTCAAAAGGCCACTCGAACACAAAAAATGATATGTCTGATTTCTTTTTAATGATGTGATCATGCCAATACTAACACATCGAATTTCATCAAAACTTTAAAATTAAGCGTGCTTGTGCGAGAGTAGCATGAGGATGCCGATTCCTTCAGAAGTCCTCATGTTGCATCCCTTTTTTTTTCAAGTTGAAGTTCTATCGAAAATAACCTCTCTAACTCTATGAGGTAGAGGTAAAATCTGTGTACAAGTTTCAAATCTTAAAGGCATAATACATAAATGTGCCCTTTAACTTAGCTTCAACCGGCATCTATGTTCTCTAACTTGTATAAAGTTGAATAAGTAAACACATGTGTTTTATGTGCGTTCTCTAGATTTCGGATGAATCTCGAGAGACTCGCGGAGGTTTGAAATTCTGCAAGTCTCTAGATGATGCACCACTCTGCTTGTGCATCCACTTAAGAGACATTTAGGTCACTTAAGTGGCTTGGCATGACAGTCGAAATGTCGCTTAAGCGACATCTGGGTCGCTTATCAACACTCGCGTGCTAGGTAGGTATCGCAAAAGAGAAACTTGGTCTCTTAAGTGATGTTTATTTAAGCGACCCAGTGTTTGCTTAAGAAATGTCTGGGTGGTATTTATACCCCTTTTCACAATTTTTCATTATTTTTGATACTTGGAGCTTAGGGTTTCGAGTTTTGGGGCAATTTTTTCTATTTTCAAGATTGGGTAATCGTTCTATAAGGCCAATTTGTGTCCTACATGGCGTCCTACATGTATTATGACACATAAGACATGTGTCTCATAATACATGTGTGTCTATTTGTTTAATTATATACAAATTTAAATGTCTACTTATGCACAATTAAACGCCATAGATGTAAGC
Organism: Capsicum pubescens; assembly: GCA_030864215.1. Taxonomy (NCBI): domain Eukaryota; kingdom Viridiplantae; phylum Streptophyta; class Magnoliopsida; order Solanales; family Solanaceae; genus Capsicum; species Capsicum pubescens. Next base: position 247,272,846 of record CM061541.1, on the reverse strand, counting down.
TGAGGCCAAGTTAAAAAACATATTTATGTATTATGCCAATCTTAAACCTTTGTTTAAGAAAAAAATGAATCACATTTATTCCACCGCAACCATAAAAATAAAATTATTACGTTTCCATATTTCAAACCCAAAATCAAAAAAAGTTTTTTCTGCCCCAAGTTTAGCCAAAACCAGTTGCTAATCGCCCACTGTAATTAATACTACTAATCACACACCTCAGCTAATTTTGTTCTAATTTTACCTAACCCTTCTTTATAGTTCATGCATTGACTTTATAATAAATTGAGTAATTAAAAAACTTAAAACATATAATTGGCAGGTAAGACTTTTGGGTTAATTGCGTAATACTATCGTCTCCCTTCTTTCTTTTTAACTTTATCTTCTAATAATAGTTGACAAATATCATTGATTCACATGCAATATTAATTAAAATTTAATTATTAGGTGAAAAAAAAAAATGTGAACAATTTGACAAGAAAAATAGAATGAAGAAAGTAAGTATCAAATTTTAATTAATGTTTTATCCAACAGAACTTGTAATTAATGTTTCTATGTTTGATCGGTTAAAATTGTAAAAAAAAAAAAAAAATCCTAGAAAAACAGTCTTTCTGCATCCAAGAATGTGATTAAGGGAGCGATGAATTGAGTCGAGAACTCGGAAGTTTCAGGTTAAAATTTCAACGGTACACAATTATCTGGTAGTGTTGTTGATGGGAAATGATAGAGGTGGTTTCTTTTCATTGATTCTTATTTTGATGGACGAAATTATCTGATACATATTGCTGATGAGAAATGACAGATATCCCATGAAATCAGTCGACTCTTATCCCATGAAATTATTAGATGTGTTGTTATTGCATTTTCTCTAGGAAAATACTTAAAATCCTAGTGAAATAAATAAAAAAAATTCACAGATGACATTTTATATTAATCATGACCTCTTAATTCTCCACAACACCTTATGTATTAAACACAAGAATTCTTTTCTTGAAAAAGTTCCATTGTTTTGCTAACCATTTCCATTATATTCCCACTCTTCCTACCTAAAATTTAAAAATTACATACTCCCTTCGTTCCATTTTATCCGTCCCAAATTGAGATGACACAGTTATTAATAAAATAATGATTGGTAATATAACTTTACTATTTTGTCCCTCTTAATTGTGTCTTGTTGTTAGTTCCAGTATTGATGGATGACTAATACCAAAACACCATTTATATTTTTAATGATGTACTCTTACACTCTGTTTGGATGGTGGTTTGTCATGATTTCATAATGTATGGTACAATATGATATGGTATGGTACAGTACTATGTTTGGATAGACTGTATCGTTCACTACTTTTTAATAATAATAATTTTTTTTTTTATTTGGTTTGTGGGTAAAAATTATAACATATTAAGGTTGTTAATAATATGAGGTAAAGGGTAAAATAGGAATAGAAAATATTATATGAGGGCATAGTTGGAAAAATAAATAAGAAAACCATGCAAAATCACCAAATCGGTGGTTCAAAAAATTGGCCTATTCCATGGTTCCCAAACCATGAAATGTTACCATACCATACCACAGAAAACCACCATCCAAACCATACCATACCACAGAAAATCACCATCCAAACAACCTGGTACTCCTCTTTGTAATATTTTTCAAGAATGCTAATAATAAGGAGTAAACAATTACACCAAGGGTATAATGGAAAAAAATTTGTCTTATCTTAATAAGTAAAAAAGGACAAGTAAGATGGGACACCAAATTAGAAAATTTGAGACGGGTAAAATGAGACGGAGGGAGTAAAAGCTAAAAAAAATAGAAAGGATAATGGTAGATTTTATGAAAGATACGTGAATGTAAGAATTCTTTTATAACACTCAATTGTCAAATCATCACAAAGTTAAAAACTAATAACCTTAAGGCAAAATAGCTTGGTAGACCCTTATACTTGGTCTGTTTTATAAAGTGGATACTTCTACTTTGACCTTTGTCATATGAGCCCCTCAACTCAATAAAACTCAACATTTTAAACTCCTCTGACGGTGTGTGTAACACAACTGCCCCACTCAAATAAGGTAATATAAGCATGCGGTACAAGAAAATACTGAAATACTGTCTGCACTGAACTGAGTTTATCTGCATGTAGTATCTGAAAATACTTAACTAAGAAAATCCAAAGAACTAGCACTGAAAATTTGAAATGTATCTAATAGTCGGACAAACCTTTAATACTACTACTAGAGAGTCGCTGGGACAGACCTCCAGCTAACTTGAACTGGCTGACATAACTGAATAAGCTAATCTATAAAGTTAAAAATCTGAATAATTGGGTCCCCAAACTATGAGGACTCACCAACTGATGGGATGTGGATAGAGATGCTCACGGTCAATCACGTTGCTGGAACTGAGCACGTGAACCTACATTATGAGACAATGTAGCACATAGACATATATGTGGATCAATACTTTTGGAATGTACTGAGCATATGGGGTTGAATTCATAAGTAGAAATAATATCTCAATGTAATCAAAATTCATAAAATATACATGCTAAATGTAGATGACTCACATAACCTGAAATATTTGAAAAAAACTTAAAGAAATCATAACCATGATTAGCAAAACATACTGCATTAATCTAGTGAGTCATAACATTTAGTTTTGAAAACTGTACTTTTACTCTTTCTGCTAGTGAAATAAGTAAGACTGAAGTCAAGTCCGTTTTCAAATCATTTAAGCTAAGTGTAAAGGGGCTCACCTTTGTATCTGTAAACTAAAAACTGAAATCTCATAGCTAATGACTTATGCAAAACAATATCTGATTAAGATCATGAGCCTTTACACTTAGTTTCTAAAAACTTTTCATTTGTTCTTTTCTATTACAATTATTCTGTTCTGTAGAGAATTCTTTTAAAACTATTCTGTAAAGCTTTGCTATTAGGAAGGTTATTCTAACCGGCATACACTATGTGAGCTATCATAGTGTCCAATGGCTAATTTTCTTATGGGAAAACCTCACGTTGGGGAGAGGTGTCATACTCTTGCCAAGGAGTATAACCTAATCTAAGTGATCACAATCTGTATCTATATCCATATACAAATGAAATATAATCTGAATCTGTACCTACGTTAGCTCGTAGTTCTGGAAAAGTAGGATGCGCTAAACCCATACTTCCCGCTCGGTGCTAAATACTACTCCCTTTACTCTGTATGCTCATTCTGTAGAACAATTCACTTTAAAACTAGCATAAGGGTTTACAATGAAAACTAGTTATGCATTTATTTACTTAAAACTGTAATCAAAACTGTGATCATAACTGTAATCAAAACTATAAAGTGGATTCCATATCTTAACTGAGGATCAAAAGATCAAATCTTTTCTAAAAAAACTGAATGTAAACTAATCATGGGATGCTTAAAGGCATCTTCTTGAAATATCAATACTTATACTTAGGGCTTAGAACCTGTGATCAAACTCATGTCAAATTATCATAAAGTCATGCTAAATAATCAAAATCTTGAAATTGTTGCATAATTCTAGTCAAGATAGTGAAATTTAATTTTCAATGTATATAAAATCATCTCATACACATAAACATGCAAAAGTAGAGAGTCAATTCAATATTTAACCACTTGAAACATCAATATCTTCAAATAATGATAATTGGGTATGAATCCTAAACTGTAAATCATATAAATTCTTATAAATTCAACTTTGAAAACTAGTTTTTTGGGCACAAGGATGAAAGAGGATCTTTGTTCATAACCCTACATACCTTGCTTGATGAATTGAATGTAAAAACTTGAACCTTTGACTCTCTAATGGTCTTCTTGAAGCTATTGAACCCGAAACTTTGGATTATAAGCTTTCTTGGAGTAAGAGTTATGGGATTGTTCTTGATTCTTGGAGCTAGGATTTTGTTCTTGGAGAAGAAAAAGATGAATAATGAAGCATCTTTGCTATTTGGGGCTAAAATTATGTGTTTTGGGCGAATTCGGGTGAGGATAAATGACTCAAATACCCCCATAACCAGTCATTTAACACACAAAAACTGGGTATCGATGTGATTAGCGACGCGTCGCAGCGTCTACATCGACGTGGTGCGACGATATCACATCGAGGTTCTATTTTGGCCAACCAAACAAGCCCCAATCCTTCTTAAAAAATTTTAAAACTCACCTCGGAGGTACTATGGACTACCCTGATCATGAAATAACTTAGAAATTGGCATTCCAAGATCGGATAAATCGAGAATAAAGTCATCAAAGTTTAAAGGCCAAAAGTGAGACTAAGTCTTCAACACTTAGTTAAAATTTTAGGTCCCAAGTCTTTAATGTGCCTCTTTTGAGCTAAATTGAACTAGAAAGAATACGGGGTATTACATGATTGGGGAGGGATATAGGTGGGGTGAGGTCTAGTGCGTTGGGGGTGGAGGGTGGCTGGTGCGTTGGGGGTGAGGGGTGGCTAGTGCGTTGGGGGTGGGGGTGGCTGGTGCAAAAGCAGGTAGTGTTGGGGAGGGGGCTGGGGGACTGGGTGGGGGTACTGGACGACGGTGGGGGTAGAGTGGGGGGTGTTGGACGGAAGTAAGGGTGGGGTGGGGGGTGCTGGACGCGAGGGAGGGGGTGGGGCAAGGGCGATGGACGGGGAGTGGGGGTGGGTTGAGAGGTGCTGGACGGAAGTGGGGTGGGGGGTGGGGGAGTGAAGGGGGTGCTGGATGGGGAAAGGGGTTAGGGAGGGGCCTTTTTTATTTTTCTTTTAAATTTATTATCTTTTAATATTTAAAAATATTTTAAATTTTAAAAATTGTAGTTGGGGGGACTTTTTTTTAATTATTTTAATATAAAATTGATCAAAAAATAATCCTCACTTGCACCCAAGGCGCGTGCCTGCACGAGTTTCATCCTACTCAGCTATTTTAATGCCACATAGGTCTGTTCAATGTTCAAAGGGTTTAAAATGTTGAGTTTTATTAAGTTGAGAGGTTCAGATGACAAAGATCTAAGTAGAAGTATCCACTTTACAATACAAACTAAGTACAAGGGTCCACCGAGCTATTTTGGCTAACCTTAAAGCTTACCAATCTCTTTATGATTAGGGGTGTTCATGGGTCGGTTTAGATCGGTTAGCGGTTAAAATCATAACCAAAACCAATTTAGTCGATTTTTGAATTTCTAAAACCAAACCAAACCACACCAAAAAAATAACCTTCGGTTTGGTTCGATTTTTAATTTTTTTCGATTATTGACTAGCCTACTCCAACCATCTCTGGAATAAACTCCTTTTTTTATCCCATAGAAAAGAGTATCACATTGAACAATTTTTCATGAAATATTTGTATAGTGATGGACAAATGACACTATAAACTCTTAAAAATCAGAACAAACACATTAAACAAAACCAACATTGAGATGAAAAGCACCAGCTTTGTATTGTAGGCACTAAGATTATCCAACAACATACAAACACATACATGTACATTGTAAAATAGAGCTTTGTATTCTTTGTATTCTGTTGCAGTGTACTGCAAGAAGAGACAAAGTTGAGCAAATTTGAGTTATCTGTCTACTTTATAGACTAGCTAGGTGAGCTAATCATATAGGAAAAATATTAAATAAACAAGGAGACATAAAACTACCATTTGAACCAGGGACCATGGTAACTACTAACTCGTTTGAAAGATTCTTTGTTTATGTGACCGAAGATGAAGTAGCATATGGATTATAGTTTCAGTCATCATTCACGCCATCTCTCTTGGATTATTCACAAACCATACATAAAAGTTTACAAACCATACATCATTCATTCCATCCCTCTGCACAGCTGCACCATTGCCTGGCTAAAGTTTCATCCCATGAAACTTTGGAATTTTACTATAGAATAGAATCAGATTTAATCACCGAAAATATCCCACGAAAATGAAGAGAAGACTACACTACGAAAGCGAGCGTGAACGAGATATAGGGGGTTAAGAAACTAAACAAGAAAATATTGCAATATCTGAGCTAGCCGAGACTCTAAAAAATATGGCACAAGTATAATCAGCAGGAAGAAAGTGAAACACTTGCAGTTGCATGGACCATCGACTCAAAACAAACGAGAGGAAAAAACTTAAAATTTTTTTTTGCTTTTCCTTGTGAAATGAAAAACTAAAAAGAATTTTTTTTATCGTTTGCTTTTTATGAAGAACAACAGAAGCTAACGCTGTGCTGTCTTTCAACGAAGAACAAAAGAAGCAACAGTTGATGTACTACGTATTGTGAAAGTTGAAGTAGAAAAAGTGAGGTAGGGACCGTAGAGTTAACTTATTAGTAATAGTAGGTAGAGTTGGACTTGGGTTTGAGGCTTTGGGCAATTGGTCTAAAGTATTGGTTGGGCTTGACATAAATTAAAATTTAGTTTAAGATTAAATTTAATAAAATATTTATATTTTATTTATAAATTATATATAAATAATTATAATATACATATATACAAAATTTATCGGTTCGGTTTGATTATTTTCATGATTTTTTTCCAGTAAAATCATAACCAAACCAAATAACATCGGTATTTTGAAATTTAAAACCAAACCTAACTAAACCAAATCAAACGTCGGTTTTTTAATCGGTTTACGGTTTGATTTGGTTTTTAACCAAACCCATGAACACCCCTATTTATGATAAGCGTAATGATATCTTTCGTTCCTAGATTATTGATAAATTTTAATTCTACACAATGATGGTTAGATTAGTTTTGCTGTATGAAATAGAGTATTGACCAGTTAAAAAGTTTCACATTCAAAGATGAATGTGGGGAGATGAGAATAGTAGGTGGGTGTGGGTGTATTAGAAAGATATGATGAGAAATGAGATTATTCGGGATAAGGTGCGAGTGGCTTTGGTGGAAGCCAAGATGAGGAAAGCGAGGTTGAGATGGTTCAGATATGTGATGAGGAGGGACACGAATGCCCCAGTGCAGAGGTATGTGAGGTTGGCTAAGGATGGATCAGGCGAGGTAATTAGACATGATATGGAACAACTTCAGCTTACCGAGGACATGACCCTAAATAGGAAGGTGTGGAGGAGACAGATTAAGGTCAAAAGATAGTAGGAACAAGTGTGTCAGTGCTGGTAGGTAGGAGGACTCTATTATCCATGTTAGTAGCTATAGTACTAGTATTATTTCAGAATATTGTATTGTTTGTTGTATTACTTGGTGAAGCTTGTCTATGATATTATTGAGTGTGGTAATTCCTATTGTATCTTGTGCTTTTATTATTCCTTTTCTAGATTGTTTTATCTTGAATCGGCTATCAGAAATAACCTCTCTATCTCACCTCTGAGGTAGTGGTATGAACTGTGTATAATTACCCTCCCAAAAATCCAAATCCTACTTTGTAAGAATATACTAAATATGTTGTTGAATAATATTAGACAACACATTTACCATTCTGTTACTTAAAATGTGTGTTTATGACCCTTTTATCTAGGAATTATGTTTTAGATTATATTTAAAACTATATTACTGCGCTAAGTATGAAACAGTAATATAAGGTCAACATAATATATTGAGTAATTAAGTGATGGAGCTATTAATAATAGTGATACATTTGTGAATATTAAGCAAAATGATTAAAAAAAATAACATTCCAACTAACCAAAAGTTAAATATACCTAATCAGATATCACAAGAATTAAAACTAATATTTAACAATAATTGAGGGACCAAAGTTGTTATAAGCAGTTTATAATGAGTTAATTAATTAGTGTTCTTGTATTTTAATTCATTTCCTAAGTGTAGCTTCAAAATCTTCATCAAAGCTTGCTTCACATTATTGCAGTTGACTAGATCAAGTATCTTAGGGTGTGTTTGGTGGGTAGAAAATATTTTTTAATTTTTTTATATTTAATTGATCAATATATATTTTTAAAAATATCTTCTCTGAAAAAATATTTCCTTAAAAATAAAGAAAATAAATTCCTTAACTTCTCTAACTCCTCTTCACTCTTTGATATACATCTTGTAGAAATATCTGAAGTAGAAGATAAAATTACTAAAATTTTCTTGTAAATGTATTTTTTTAAAAATCTAGAATCATTTATAGACAAGTATAAATACAAGCAAGCTTGTACATTTGCAGGTTCGGACCCAATCAATCCAATTCAAAGCAACTCAAAAAGTTTTCTTCTGTAACAAAGTTTTTCCTTCTGACCTTCTTTTCTTTAGTTGAATCTTTCGATTTTAGTTAAGGATCTTGAGCTTGCAGAAGGTCTCCCCAATTATACTTTTCTTCTGTTGTTCTCTACATCCATCTCCATAATATTTTGTTATTGGAATAATACATAACCAGACCCCTGAACTTTTTGAGTTTTTTCGTATTGACACCTCAATTAGGTCATATACCTATTGAACCATTTAGCTATTCACAAAGTGTGCCAATTAAAAATAATTACTGATGTGGCAAAAAATATAAAATACGTGTAATACACACGCGAATAATGTAGCAAAGTGGTAAATCAAATAAAGACACGTGACATTTTAACTTAAAATAATCATTTTTTTTTTTAAATATAATTAAATCTAATTCTCTCACTTCTCAAGCACAATTTTTAGTGAGAAAAAAGAAAAGTTCTCACCTTCACTCCAAATTCCTCCATCAAAAAAAATACCCAACAACGATTAGAGAAAAATCTGAGTATGTATTTTACAATTGCTACAACTATAATAGTACTCTAATATTAGATCAACAAAGGTGAAGAATGGTTTCCATATTATAGTGGATGGTGTTGGATATTTTTCGATGAAATTCGAATTTAAATTTATATTGAAGAAGTCATTATTGAAAAAATAATGAATTTTGAATTTTGAAGAATCAATAAGGGGTTATTGAAGAACCGATCAAAAGAAACCATTAATTAGATTTTGTTGTATATAGTAAACACCGTTAATTCTTTAACTGAAGGTATAGAATGTTATGTTTAAAGATTTATAGAAGAGGAAGATGATAGAGGCATGGCATGGATACAATGGAGAAGATGATAGCTCATCTTTTTTTCTTTTTTTTTATTCCGTCTATCCGTTTTTTCTTGATTGATTGTGTTTTTTTATGTTTAAATTTTTGGATTAATTATGGTTTATCAATCTTCTAGTGGAGAGTTTATTGCACATGTCATGTCATGCCAACAATTATGTTTACTTGACACATTTTATAAAGAATTTTGGGGGGTTCAATAGATACATGACTTAATTGAGGTACCAATACAAAAAAATTTAAAAAGTTCAAGGTTTGATTATGTATTTTGCCTTTATTATTTTACATGAAGTACTCGTGAGATTATATTCTTTTGCTTATTCATCAAACACTGAAAAAATAAATAAGAAAATTACTTTTAACATTTTCCTTCATACCAAACACACCCTTAATTAATAAAAAAAAAGAAGGAAAAATTCAAATTTGAGTATTTTCTCTTCTTGTTAATTAATTATGTTGGCAATAATGATTGAAAATGAAGGTTAGGTGTGCCTTTTTTTCCTTCTTAGGGGCCACAAATGAAACCGTCCAAAAATGTGGGGTGGATTTGGATGAAGAAAAAGTAAAAGTGCATAGAAGTGGGGCAATCTAAAAAAAAATTGATTTTATGTCCATCACAAATATTATTTTATTTATAATAAATCAATAAAAGTGACTTAATTAAGTTATTAATATGATTTTCGATGTTCACTTATAATATATGCACTAACAAAAATAAACTTCAAAAGATCACTTGTATATCATGCATGAGTGGAGGCTAGAATATCTAAAGATAATTTATTCAAATATTATTTGTCAAAAAGTTGCACAACAAATATATGATCAAAATTATTATTTAAGTATATAAAATAAAATTCACTTTATTTATTACTGAAAATATATATATTATTATTATTATTTTAATTTCTCACTCGATGTTCGATATTTATATTGAAATTCGATTAATTCAGAGCATGTATTGCAAGGCCTATTTTGAGATTGATGCTCCCAACAGAATTTTGTCTATACTCATAACTCAAATTAAAGATTTCTAATTAAAAGTGGAGCAGTTTCACCACTAACATCAAAATCATATTATTATTAGAAAAAAGAGTTACAAATATATCTAAATTTTGATAAAATTTGCTGTAACACATCTCAATTTTGCGAGAATCCTATGACCCCCTTGACTATTTATTATCATATTTTTGTGACATATATTTATTTAACTGAACTACTTCAGATCCTTACACACCAGTGAACGTGTGTATTCACACAGTGGTTCAACTAGGTAAATATATATCATGAAAACATGATAATAAGTAATCAAGGAGGTCATAGAACCCCCACAAAATTAAGACATGTTATAATAAATTCGTCAAATTTTGATATATTTCAAACCTTATTATTATTATTATTATTATTATTATGGGATTCATAAATTCTTTATAAAAAATTCTGACAAAGTTGACATATCATCTGAGGAATAATAAATGGACTTGAATCCCAATGCTCATAGTACATAGCCCTTGTCCTTCTTAGGGTCCACTTTCCAAAAAGAAATATCTCCCCATAGTATGTCATAAAGTTTATAATCATCTATCCACTTCTCACCCAACCAAATCTACAAAGTCTCCTCTTTTAATAAACAAATAACTAAAAAAAAAAAATAAAAAAAAATTAAAGCTATAAACAAATGATCTTCTTAAAAATAGAGATTCCTCTTAAAAATAGAAATTATTTCTTTTTTTATGAGTCGTTTGGTTCGAAGACAAGTTACGCAGAAATTAATTACATTAAAATTAGTTATTTTGATATTATTTTTAATGATTATTTGATTTATTATATTAAAAATAATATTAAGACATTATTAATTTTAAAAAATACCCTTCATAAATTTCAGCAAGATCCTTCAACTACGAGTCCTTCACAGCCTTAATTAAATCTTCGATTGTTCGAGATATTTTAGATCTTCTGTGAAAAAACTCTGGATGAAAGCACCAATATAACAATTCGAAATTATATATATTATATTGATAGTAATAGCCAATAATTACAACCAAAATAAGCAAATCTACATTAATGAAAATACAATATGCAGAAACTAACCGTTTGGCCATAGAATTTTTTTCCTTTTTTTCAAAAAATTATTTGACTTTAGTGAAAAAAAGTGAAAACACGCTTCGTTTGACCATAAATTTTCCAACTCCAACTCCGAAAAATTATTTGAAAAAGTAAAAACAAGTTTTACTTGTTTTCACTCATACTCTTCTCACAAAATTTCAAAAACAATTTTAATTTATATTCATGGTCAAACACAACTCCAACTTTATTTTCAACTCCAACTCCGAAAAAAAGTAATTTTCTTGGCCAAACAAACGGGCCTAAGTAAAATAGAAGAGAATTAAAGAAGGGAATGAATACATTCAGACATTTAATTTCACAATAAGCATAATCATTATTTCTAATTCCTAATCCCTTTTAACAAAATATTATTTGACCCTAAATCCCAAATAAAACTCTCTAATAATTCACTTGACTCGATAATCTCAATGGAATCAACCTTATTCACTTGATTTTAGATCATATCTATGACCTCCAACTTTAAATATACACATGAAGTAGACATTGAAACTTGTATAAAGTTAAACAATGTGGCATCCTACGTGGCCAATGCTTGTCTTACACGGCGTCCTACGTATATTATGCCGCATAAGATGTATGCGTCTGCTTGTTCAATTTTATACAAGTTTAAGTGTCTATTTATGCACGCCCAAAGTTGAAAGCCATAGATATAATTGAAGGTCAAATTAAACGACATGTTTATTTATTATACTTTTTTTTTTCCTTTTTTTTTTTTTAGATATAAATATGATATAATTGTAGTATAGTACTACCAAGCCCTTGAATAAAAATAAAATATTTTACAACAGTTTTCTTAGTGTGAAAAATATTTATTAATTACTAAAAGAGAAGATTGAAAGAAACTAATGAGACAAAGTGAAAGGTTTTATTTGCATGTGATTATCTGCCTAAATTTGGTGGATCATTTAAACCCTCAAGTAAAGATTTAGTTTATCTCTCATGTCCCTTTTGACAATTTTGTAGAACAAGCCAATTCTCATTCAATCAAATTGCTTTTCATACAGCCAACAATTTTTTTTTTTTCTTTTAAAACCAAACTCTAGAACCAACAGGGTTGTGGTCAGGATTTTCACGAAGGAGGTTCAAAATTTGAAGAAAATTAATTGAAGGGCAGTTTGACATCTATTATAGATACATAAAATATAAGTTTAGTGATATATAAATAGTATAATTTTCCGTTAAAAACAGTTCGATGAAATCCATGTCAAAGGTTGATTCCGCCCCGGTATTCAAGTTTTGGATATGAAGTCGAGATTGTTATGAACTTTTACCCTCCAATATGAATTTTTCTTACACAAATCTAGATTTAGTCATGCTTTTATCTCAATATCGATTCTCCGACGTGAATCATGATTAATGTGAGACAACTTACCAACACAATTTCACTTTTAATCGGGCTTTCGATGCGAATTCAAATTAAGTCAAACTTGTATTCTCTTGTGTGGGACTATTTTTTAGCATGAATTCAAATTTAATCGAGCTTTTACGCCCCTCGGACGTTGACAAATTTAAATTTTCATAAAATTGTACGTTTTGCTCTTCATGGATTGATTTTTATCTTTTCCTTTTAAATACGCTGATGTTTAATTATGTCTAATCAGACATAGTTTTTTAAAAACTAAGGGCCGTTTGGCCATGAATATTTTTCTTTTTTTTTTTGGAATTTTTTTTCGGAGTTGGAAATTATGGTGTTTGGTCATGAAAATTTGAAAAACAATTCCGGAATTAAATTCTGAAATTTCCTTTTTTTCCACTTCCAATTTCAACTTGGATTATTATTACATATAACCCCAATCTTTAATTTTTTACACAAACTCCTCTTATTAACTAAATTCCGTATTTTTTTAAAAAAAAGACCAAATTCTATAAAATAATTAATTCAAGTGAAAATAATTGAGAATTTTCATCAACAAATTTAAGAATATATAAAATATATTTATATCTATCAATCATATTTATCAAAATATATTTTTTCTCTATTCAATCGATTATGGTTAGATAAACTTATTTAGCTCGTGCTTGTGATATTTTTATTCAAATTTTAGACGAATAACAATCATAATAATTTAGTTTGTTGTTAATTATTTTATCAATTGAAGACATATAAATTATTTTCTCAACATTTGATTGTATGTTAGTAGGTAAATTAGTAGTTGAGTGATTTGATAATTTTTAAAAGTTGAGGGCATAAAATTATATTTAATTTTTTTTTTCAAAAGTCTAAATTTTTTTTTCAAAAAGACGTGGCCAAACACAACTCCAACTTCATCTTCAACTCCAACTCCAAAAAAAAATAATTTTCATGGTCAAACGGCTACTAAAAGTCACATTTGAACATAACTGAAATATTATGATATAAAATTATAGGTTTATGCCCCACCTTCATCATCGAACAGAAGTTCAAATTTAGTCGAGCTCTAATACAAATAATAAAAATCAAAGACATCTTTTTTGTCATAAGCGTGGTGTTTGAACTAATTTTAGCATACCTCGACTAAATTCACGAAATATGTCAGCAACAAATACCAGATAACTTTCTGCACAAAATCAAAGACTTTTTTTTTTTCCATAAGCGTGGTGTTTGGACTAGCTTTAGCATAATATCTGTCACCTTCCATTAGCAATAAATACTAGATATTTTGTGTGTCACCTTCCATCAGTAATAAATACTAGATAATTTTATGCACAAAATCAAAAACATCTTTTTTTGTCATAAGCGTGATGTCTGAACTAGCTTTAGCATACTTCGACTATATTCACGGAATACGTTTCACCTTCCACGAGCAACAAATACCATACAACTTTTTTCACAAAATCAAAGACTTTCTTCTTCTCATTGCCCTTTTGCATGAGAGAGAGAGAGAGAGAGTTGAGAAACAAAGCTATAAATGCTAGTTGATTTCTTGTGGTATCATTTCACCTTCACATCACCCTCTTAACTTCTCCTCTTTATATAATACAACTAACTACACACAATACAAATATACATTCATTTATTAGTTAGTATTTATAATATATTAGCTGTATTCTTTACCTAAAGTTTCTTATATAGTTCCCTAAATCTTCTTTGGAAAAGTAAAACAAAAAAATAAATATGGAGTTTTACACATATCTAAGTGGTGGTTTTCCTTGTTACACAATTGTGTCATCATTTTGTATGAGGGATTTGATTGATAGAGCTAAAGATCTCTTCATATTTGCTGTGTCTTCTATTATTGGCAATGTGTTCTCTGCTATTTTCACATTTTTCTTTGCATTAGGTGAGTATATATATTACATCATTGTTTATTTCCAATATTCTTTGATTGTGTATTAGATTATTATCTCTTGGTCGTAGATTTTGGATCAAAGTTTAAAACTTGTGTTTGGCTATCGACTTTGGATCAGATTTTGAACTGTGTTCTGAGGGGAGCCTTAGCGTAACTGGTAAAGTTGTTGTCGTGTGATCAGAAGGTTAGTTGTTTGAGAATTGGAAATAGTCTCTTACAGAAATATCGTGTAACTGGTAGAGTTGTTGTCATGTGATCAGGAGGTCAGTTGTTCGAGTCTTGGAAATATAGCGTAACTGGTAGAGTTGTTGTCACGTGATCAGGAGGTTAGTTGTTCGAGTGGTGGAAATAGTCTCATAGAGAAATATAACGTAACTGGTAAAGTTGTTGTCATGTAACCAGGAGGTTAGTTGTTTGAATCGTGGAAATAATCTCTTACAGAAATGCAGGCAGGATAAGGTTGTGTACAGCGGACCATTGTGGTCCAGTCCTTCTTCGGACTTTATGCATAGCAGGAGATGCCCTTTTTTTCAATTTTAAAAATTTGTCTTCAAAAGATTTTCAAGTAGATCTGTTTTTGAGAGAAAATTTCACTTTTACTGAAAAAAAAGTTCAATTTTTTTTATTTTGAGTAAAATGCATGTCCAAACACGGCTTCAAGTTTCAAGAATCACAATTTCGAAAACTTGAGTTTTTAAAATTTTAACTTCAAAATCTATGGTCAAATGGGAGCGAAATTTTGTGTATGCATTTTAATAAGATAGAGTCTTCACCTTGTATTTAGGGTAATGACATTATTGAGTTCGAGTCAATTTGGAAGCGGATTCAGGATTTTAGCTTTATGAGTTTAATCTTTACAGTTTTAGCATTGAACTCGTTCTATATTTAAAGTTATGGGTTCATATCTACTACTATTTTATTGAATTTAGGTTGTAATCTGATTTGGCACATCGTTTAAGAAAGAAAGAAAAAAGAAAAAACTTTTAGAACTTGTGGTGTTAACTATTTGTGTGGCTATGAAAAACATTCATGTACGAGATGTATAAAGGTGTTGTAATTTTTTTTTTATTTTTTTTGGATGGACTAATAAGGAAATAATCCAAACAAAGTGAAATGGAGAGAGTAGTATTTTTGGCGTTTTGAGGATAGGTTATAAGGGTCGTGATTGCGTCTGGAGTTTCTTGTTCGTGGTGTTTTGGTGATGTGTATGATTTCGAATAGATAGTTTATAGTATTATCTTGTGGTTGTCTTGTTTTCTGTATTAGCCAGCAGTGTGTTATTTCTTTTTGTTGTGTGCTTTTGTGTTTTGTATTTGTTATTCTGTTATCTGTTCTGAGCCGGGGGTCTATCAGAAATAGCCTCTCTACTTTGCCTGTGGTAGTGGTATGGTCTGCGTACACATTACCCTCTCCAGACCCCCACTATGTGGGATTACACTGGGTATTTTGTTGTTGTTGTTGTTGTTGTAATCCTTACATCTCCGACAACTGGTTGTTGTACCAGTCGAACCAGCATCTCGAAGGCTCGCTCTGCCCTTGCAGATATGTGATTGAAAGGAAGCAGATTCTTAAAGTTTGCATAAAAAGTTTTGAGTCTCATTTTCTATTAATGGAATGAAATGGTGATTTGTAGATAATGTTGAGATGTGCTAGTTTTTGGTTGGAATGTGAAGGTAATACCTATAATGGAATTGTTTTTTTATTTTTATTTTTTTTGCAGTGGGCACCTTATTAGGAGCATTGACAGGAGCTTTGATAGGTCAAGAGACGGAAAGTGGATTTATTAGAGGTGCCGCGGTTGGAGCCATTTCTGGTGCTGTTTTCTCTCTTGAGGTCTTCGAGTCATCTCTGTTACTATGGCAATCCGATGAATCCGGAATTGAATGTGTTCTTTACTTGGTAAGCAACATAGCATCTTTTCATCACTGATACTTTTGGAAGTTTAGCTTTGTAATTTTGTAACTTCTGCATTCGTATACCATTATATCGACAAGGATTTTAAGTCAAATTTACTAACAGCGTAAAGAATCTTTACACCATCACGTAATTTAACCTGTTATAGCATGTCATATACCTTTAGGTGTATGGTTAATGATGGATCTTTTGAACTGTACAGATTGATGTAATAGCCAGCCTATTAAGTGGTAGACTAGTTCGTGAGCGGATTGGTCCAGCGATGCTTAGTGCTGTGCAAAGTCAGGTATCGTGTAACATAACTCTGCTAGCCATTTGGAATTCCGACAGCGACTTAAAACTCACCTTCATTTGCTGACTCTTTCTTCTTGTTGATCAGATGGGAGCTGTTGAAACTGCGTATGTAGAGGTGCCTAACATTTTCGATACAGGTGAGGCAAAAGGTTTGCCTGGACATTTTGTGGAGAAGATCGCCAAGGTTGTAATCAGCAACGACAACAATGTGGATGATACAGGGGAGAGAGTCTCCTGTTCAGTCTGCTTACAGGTAGACAAACTACGCTTAACAACATTGATTCGCTATTTCTCTTTCCGTTTCTATTACTTAAGATTCTGATCGATTGTGTGTTGTTACTACTGATGTACTATCCAGGATTTTCAACTGGAGGAAACTGTTAGATGTTTGCCACAATGTCATCACATGTTTCACCTTCTGTGCATCGATACATGGTTACTCAGACATGGCTCTTGTCCATTGTGCAGACGAGATCTATAAGTGATTGTACTCGGTATATAATTTCTTCATACTTGAAGGTAATGGTTTCCCTCTGTGTTCATCATCACATACAATATATCCAGGAAACTTGTGTAATCAGTATGGTCATTGTAGTCGATTACCATCTTGTAGAAAGAATTTTGAGCTGTTATAGTGCTCACTACCTTCACTAAGTAGTATTTTTGTATCAGCGCGCTCATGTTTTGTGCGCACTGTCATGTAAGGATCGGTTTACTCTATCTAATTACTTAACAGAACAAAAGAGTTTTCTGGTGAAACTGTTCATTTTAGATGGATTTGTGTGGTGTTGAACTGTTGTTTTGGATGACCATAATCATCGAGCCATTCAGTCTGGACATGGAATTTTATCAATGCTCTATAAAGCTGATGATGTTTAGTTTCTGCACAAAATCGCTACATCATGCCTGAAGCCATCGCATGTGTTCTTGAACTGTTGTACTGCTTGCAAGAAAGATGTTGCGCGTGGTAGTCATTGTTTCATTTTACGTAGCCATGGTTACTTATGTCTCTTGATTTCTGTTATGAAAGTAGTTGGATATCTTGGGGCTGCAAGTTTGTCTCTCTAGTTAAACTTTGTTGGTCATTTCTAGTTTAAAACATTTAGTTGAGAAGCTTCAACTAGATCTTTGTTTGGTAGAGCAAATGTATGGTAAAGGAATATAGTAGAGCTGTTAGTTCAAAGATCTTCCTTTTAAGTAAAGGAATGAACAGAGTCAATTGCATGACTTCTTTCTTTCAGCGGCGGAGCCAGGATTTCTGTTGATGGGTTCAAAATTTGAAAAAAAACTCACCAAAGGGGGGTTCGACATCTACAATATATACATAAAAATCATTTTAATCATGTATTAATAATATAAATTTCCGTCGAAGCCCCTTTACTAGGCTGGCTCTGCCTCTGCTTTTTGATTGTCTGATCACACTCGAAATTATGTATCTACTTATCTTAAAGGGCATCGTTAACCAAGTTCTAGTATAGCGCATTAAATGTGTGATTCCTCTTAGTTTTGTATTCAATTTCGGTTACCTTTGAACTTTGAGTTATCATTTAGGTTTCGGATAAATGTTTGTTTTATTTTTTTTATTAAATATTATTAATTTTTTAATACATAAATGATTTATAATAATTAATTAGGAGTGATATAGTAAAATTATAGTTGAAGCAGGCATGTCGACATCCAGCCTGCTTCAGCTGCTCAACTGCCTCTTATATGGGAGCACTTAAAAAAAATTCACAAGCATTTATTATAATAATTTTACTATGTAACTTCTAATTAGTAGAATAGAAGAAAAAATATGTATAAATTAGAATACTTAAAAGGGGAAAGGATAAAAACGACACTTCAAATTAAACTATTTTCATGAAAATGGCCATGAAATTTAAATTCCACTTTTTAGCCATTTCAATTTATTGGCTTGTTCTATACTGTTTCTACACACCTTTTATACAGGTTTTATACAAATCTTATACATATAAATATTCTATACGGAAATTATACAGTTTTGATACATAATTTATATAATAACTGTACATTTTTTTTTACACGTTTTATACAACAATTATATAATTTTTATACACTTTCTATATATTTTATATATATATATTGTACATATACATATTTGACAGAACTATACAATTTCTATACATATATCTTATATAGATTCATATTCTATTTAATAATTATATCGTTTTTATATAATTTAATTATTATTTCTAAATAATAATAAAAAATAGAATATTTGATCAATTTTAAAATTTATAGCAAAAAAAAATTGAAATATTTTTATAAGGGCAAAATTACCCAAGTTGAATATTGTATCAGTATTGTATATATACTGTATCAGTATTGTATATGGACTGTATATAGACTACGTGAATCAAAATGACCCAAATTGGGAAAGATTAGAAAATGGCCATAAAATGGTAATTTGTTTAGCCGACTGGACATTATTTGTCCAAATGCCAAACTTGAGCTATAATTGAGCTATTATTTTTTAAAAAGGCCATAGAGTGTCCTTTCCCCTAATTAAAAACTTAAATAATTTTAAAAAATATAATTGACTATCAATGCCATAAAAGTTTGAACAACTTAAAATATTGTTATACAAATTTTATCAATCTAAATATAGTAATATATGCCTAACTTAGAATTTTTCAACCAAACAAATGAAGATTTTATTTAAGGGGAAAGGACATAAATGACACTTTAAATTAAACTATTTCCATGAAAATGACCGTGAAATTTAAATTCCACTTTCTAGCCATTTCAATTTACTGGCTTGTTCTATACCGGTTCTACACACATTCTATATAATTTCTATACAAATCCTATACATATAAATATTTTATACGAAAATTATACAATTTGATACACAGTTTATACAATAATTATACATTTTATAAAATAATTATATAATTTTCATATACTTTCTATATATTTTATACATATACATATTTGCTAAACCTATATAATTTCTATACATATATCTTATATAGATACATATTCTATTTAACAATTATATCATTTTAATATAATTTAATTATTATTTCTAAACAATACAAAAAAAACAGAATATTTGATTAGTTAAAAAATTTATAGCAAAAAAAAATTGAAATATTTTTAAAAGGGTCGAATTGCCCCAGTTGAATACTGTATCAGTATTGTATATAAACTGTATATGAATTACGTAAGCCAAAATGACCAAAATTAAGAAATGGCTATAAAGCGAAAATAATATATCCGACTGGCCACTTTTTAAAATTTTTTCAAACTTGAACTATTTGTTTTAAAAAGTGCTATAGAGTGTCCTTTTTTCTTTATTTAAATCATAGAATTATACATAACGTGAAATTTTTAAGGATCAACATTGAGCCGTACATAACACAGCGTAAGCGGACTAGTCTAGTTCTGTGGCGGTATGGTTCATCGGCGGAGTTAGCATCACAAGGGTTTTATTCAAACCCTCTTCGTCAAAAAATTGCTGTAAGGTCAAAGTTATTTTTTACTAATATATAATATATGTTGAGTCCCTTGGCTTTGGCTTCTTCATGTATATATGTAGATGTCTAATATGAATCATCATCATCATCAACTTGTCTCGACACCTCAACTTGTCTCTGTTCGTCTCATGTGACACAAATTTTGTCAAAATAATCACTTTGTAAAATGGAGTATTCATCCGATACAATCTAAGACGAGTTGAGGTGTCTAGAACTCAACAATCTTGAGCCACTGTAGATAAAGTCATTTTGTTTAGTACGAGATTGCTTCCCGCCTCGAGGCCTACCTGGATCCACTTCTGGAAAATGCCAGCGAAAAATGTAGACTAGGTAGATTACAGATTTCAACATGGATACTCTAGAAATCCATGTTGCTCTAACTCTCCAATAATGTTGTCACGCTTGTGTCTAATCCTTCAAAAATGTACGGCTTTTGAAGTATAAGACATGTGACCGACAACATCTTTGAAGAGTCTGAGCGACATAGCCAGTAGCAACATAAACCAGAAAAATCAACATTGGTACATACTAGTGTTCACCAAGCCAGAGAAAAAAAGAGTGTCCAAAGTTCAACATTCAAGAATCAATCTCCAAAACACAAGCAAAATACTTGTTTGCTGTCCTATAACATCCACCATTGGTACTGTCTTTCTAACTCTGAGATATCGACGATGACAACCAAGTACAATGAGAATACTACGATACGAGGAAATGGAAAAAGAAAACAAAAAAGGCAGTGGAATAATCCTTCATTCGTGGGGCTTCAGTTTTACACCATTTACAAGATGAAACTAAAGAATCAAAGGGTGTGTGTAAGCAAGGAATATGAACTAAAGCAGACACGTTCATACTCGAGAAAGAATCTCTACAGTAAATTCTTTCGTTCTTCTTTTGTTGCTCGAAAACTAAACAAGGCACCTGTTCCGTGTTAAATATAACATTGTACATCAAAAGAATAAATTAGTGCAGCACCTTCTATTGTGTTTTGAATCTCTCACGAGGGAGTTTTTGAGGACACAACGGAGTATACAATAGAGTAAAAAGTTTAAGTGGTACCGAGTTGAGTGGCACAGGGAGCCAAACTTTTTGCTGCAAAGTTCATACCGCCTCCTCTCAGAGATAAAGTAGGGCCTCTCAATGAGCTTGCCCTACTTACAAGATTTGAATCTAGAAACACAACGATGACTGACATATCGTCGTGAAAATGCCTCCTAACACCACGATCAATCTTCTTCAGATCAGAATACCTCATCTCCCTTTTCTTTGCTGCTTCTTGTAATGCAGTTTTTACAAGCCTTCGAGCGCTTCCCTGAAGGTTGGAAAATTAGGAACGTGTCATTGCTATCAATAAGCGCAAAAGAACTAAACACATTAATATGTCTCCCTTATCACAATTTTTTCTTTTTTTCATTCAGAGTTGCCTCAAATACCTTTCATGCCAGAAAAGCAACACAATTAAGCCTAAAATTACACATTCCAAACAAGAAATTGGCAGGGAAGTGAAGTAGTCATTCATCCATTCTAACGACATACCCAGTGTAGTCCCACAAAGTGGAGTCTGGCGAGGGTAGAGCGTAAACAGACCTTACCCTTACCTCAAAGTTAGAGAGGTTGTTCCCATTAGGCCTTTGGCTCAAGGAAAAAGGTCCAAAGCTGTCTTGAAAAGAAGTAACGGAAGTACAAGAAACAACAGCTAGTAACACAAGAGAAACTACAAGTCAATATGATAATCGACGTACAAGGAACAATAGATAGTTAACAGAAATCGAAGGACAAGAAACAACAAGAGCAATACTATGACTATTAATATGAACGGACAAGAAGACAACAAACTGCTGCCTACTAACCTTCTATCCTAATCCGTGTCCCTCACACCCTCCTATCTAAGGTCCCTCATCCATTCTAATATAGGAACAATTTTGTTCAAAATTCTTATTTTCGTATTACTACACAAAAAATCTTTTTTCATCAGTTAATTTGGTATATTCTTTTATGGACTTGCACTCCTAAAACTCTTTCTTCCTCCTGCAACCACTTCCCATGTTTTCTAATAAAATGTAAGGAGAGTAGGCATTTCCCAAAGGCACTGATATGATGACTCTCTCAATTACACGTGTTTTAGGGAGTTGAACGTCCATGCGTCCGCCAGAATGCCTCCTTGGTTCGGGACGAAGCCAAGACGATACATATGATAGGCGAAGGCTACCCACCCTTGGATATTGTTATACTAGTAACAATATCCAATAGCAATGGACTAGTAACAAGCTACATTTTTACCCCAAAGGAGAATAGAAAGAACGAAAAACAAAGAATTGAAGTACTCAAGCAACATATATTTTTGCCTTTCATAAACTACAAATAAGGGATCTAGAAGTGTTAATCCGTTATTCATAAAATGTGGACATTCCTGAAACTACTTGAGCTCTTTACATGAGTTTGCTAATAAGTGAGAATACCAGGAGTCATCAACAATATCGGTACGATATTGAGGACAATAAATATATTCCTCAATGCATTTGATCTACTATCTCCAAGAAACAAAAGAAGTACATCACAACTTGCTAGAATAACACATGAAACATGCTTTTGGAAAGAGATAAAAAGAAGATAAGTTTAACCAAACATTTCATTTACCCACGATATTTAAAACTTTCAATGTCCACCACCTAATAGCCTGTTCGGCCAAGCTTCTAATATCAGTTTATTTTGAAAAATGCTTTTTAAAAAGGTGCTTTTGGTGAGGAGTAATTTGTGTTAGACTAATACATTTAAAGAAACACTTTTGAGCAACACAATTAGGTCTCATTTGACCATGAGAAATATTCACTTTTTCCCGGAAACTTTTTTCACTTTATTCAAAGAATGATGTTTGGCCATAAAAACTCCCACCTGTATTTCGAAAAGTGAAAACAAGTCTCAACCTATTTCCAATTTATCCATGGCCAAACATAACTCCAACTTCAAAAAATTTTGGTATTCATGGACAAACGCCAAGCTTTCTAAAAGTGCTTCTAAGTGTATTTTTCTCAAATGTGCTTTTAGAGAAAAGCTACTTCCGCTACTCACAAAAGCACTTATTTTCTCCCAAAAAATTGGTCAAACAAGTCCCTTTATAAAAATAAGTACTTTTTAGAAAAAATAAACACTTCGGAACTCCCAAAAGCTTGGCCAAAAAGGCTATAAAACCAGCAATACAATTCTATTAGAGTTAATTTGCAGTTTTAAACTTCATACGCGCAATAGAAATATAAATAAAATGGAAAGGAAAAAAAAGGTATCCTATAGTCAAAGATCTTACGCTTCGGGGGGTATTTTGTACTATATCAATTGCTTCTTGATTGCTAAGATGTTCCCAAAGACCATCAGAAGCTAATATGAGAAATTGATCATGTGGTTCTAGTTCTTGAACAGTAATTGATGGATCAGAGCTCAATATGGGCCTTTCAAAAGGTTCACGCAACCGAAACTTTGCATACAACGGCTCCCTGTTGTATTCAGGCTTTTTAAGGTATATATCACCAATAGATCTTGAAATCTGCAAGATGAATTTAAAATTAAAACTCATATAAATAGCTCGGTGCCAGAAAACAAGTAAATTCATTTCAATATTGAGAAAATAAGAATATTACATATCTAACTCCTACAACAAAAAATGACCAAATAGATCAAGGGTGACATCAACATCTGTCGCAGATAATAATGAGGACGACAAAATATTGCGATCAATAAATTGAAACAAAGTATTTCATGCACATAGTGCAACTACAATTTAAATTCAAACCCCACGGAAGATACAAAGATGGCCTTCCCTTAGACCTTTCTGGTCTTTCGAACCATTACCGTAATAAGTGATTCGTTTTAACGATTGACACGTGGCTGCTTGAAGTTGAAACATGCACCGATAATTGGGTGATAAATTTAGTGAAGTTCCTGTTGTTCTTATCTCACAATAAACTCTTTTTTTTGTCTTCCCGTGCATCTTCAACGGATATTTGGTTTGTATTGTTCTGTCTTTTTCTTTTTGATAAGACTGTCTGTCTTAAATTTCCTTTTTTTGAAATATTGCAATAACATATAAGGTCAGTATTTGGAATTATATACCATGGGGTTCGTGGAATTTCAACCGAGTGGTTTGGGAGAAATCTCTCCTAGCTATGCACATAGACAGATTCCTTTCCCACTGTCAACAGAGAGCATAGGTTAAGCCAGTCTCGTCATTCACATAATTCTGGATTTACCGATTGATAACGTGAGTTCATATCCAGCATAAGAAATGAGGTAAGAAATTGTTAAGTTGGTACTCCACCTTTTGATGGTTTAATAAGCATTATTTTCCATTATCATGAATTAATGTGCAATATATAGAGTCTAGTTGCAATTAAATGAAAATATAAAAGAACAAAGATGATTGTTCGCTCCTCTGGAATTGCAGATAATTTACTAGAAACGGGACAAAAAACTGGTGGCGAGCAATAGATCAACCAATAACTTGAGTCATTGCGAACCACCAAAAAAAGTTTAAAATATCAGCAAATAAAGGGAACGAAGGAAAGCTTTTAGTTTCTTCGGGTTCAAGGAATCTAAAACGCCCATCTTAGTCAAAAGCCAGCTTAGGATAGGAGACCCGGCTCATAAATACCTTCCATATATAAAATAATGTGATAGGATGCAGACAAAAGAGTGCAATAATTGTCTTTGTATTCATTGCTAAGACTAGAGGATAGACGACACACTAGCAACTGCATAGAGCGACCAATGAGTAACAACCTAATCCGTCGGCTATATTTAGACACTAAAGATGATACTAACACGAGATATAAGGTACTCTATCCATAAATCACGAAACACGAGATATACCTGAATCAGACCCTTTACACGCCATACGTTATGCTTCAAAACCACTATTTGCGGGTCATCTGGATGCATTGAATGCAACTCCTGTCTGACAGTTTCGAAACAGGCGTTATGTTCAGCTGAAAGCTGGATGGCAAGAACCTCCCCTGTAGCCCTCACAAGCCTTCCCAAAACAGCTCGGGAATCACCAAGGTTAGCAATATACAGGATACCATTGCAGATCACTGCTACCAGACAGCAAGATCCCACAGCAGCCATCTGCGGTTTCATTGGCCATTGCTTTGCAACCACAGAAAAGAATCCGTCTTCTGTAGCTTGAAATGCTTTCCGTATTACATCTGCAGACATAGAATTTTGTTCGGCTGCAAACCCTACAGGATAAAAGTTGTCGACTAATTAATTCAAACTACAAGTTTAAATGGAAAATAATCTAATATAGAGTAGTAGATATTTTAAATTCCAACAAGAATACACCCTTGCATTTTTCCTATTAAAAAAATACTGAACAACATGTAACTAGCTTAACAACACTATTTGGAACTACAAACAAATTGATGCAATTTGATACTTGACAAATGAGTACTTTGGTCAATAAAATAGGTGTAGTATGCTTACTCTTGAGATGCTGAAAGAGGTGATCATTGATATACCGTGATGTCTCAGGTCCACCATGACCATCATATATCCCAGCAAACGTTCCATAGGGTCCCGAATCAAGCAAGCTCAACGAACCCGACTCGATCTGGCTTTGATCCTCCAACAAATTATTGGCCTGTACAACTGCCATTGAGAACTCACCAATCAAGTGTTGACCACTGTCCTTATACCAAAAAAGTCCATCTTGCCGTCCAGCTGCATCCGAACCAGCATGTACAGAATGATCCGACGATGGCAGCCAACAGGCCTTCAGGAAATTTATCACTTTTGATAACATCCCTCATTTCATTTCACTTCTGCCTACCTCCAGTTGCTCAACACCCAACAATAAGGATGCAATAACGGCCTAACTAAAACCCTGATTATGTTATAATACTCCTTATCCTGCAAACAAAAAAACAAGCATATAACAAGTAATTCAGCTATACAACTACTTCACGAATCATAAAACTGCAGAAAGATCATAGCTTTAACTAAGTAAACCACACATGCCAAAATAAACTAATATGCTATCTTTTTTTCTGGTCAGTTACTGAATCAGTGCACAGCCAAAACTAAGTAAACCACACATGCCAAAATGAACTAAATATCATTAAAACAACACCCAAATCCTTAAAGAACACAAATCACATAAAGTTAACAGCCAAAACTAAGCAAAACCCACATTACAAAATGAACAAAGCAACACTAAAACAACATTCAAATCCCATTAAGTTCACAGCTTACTGCTGAAAATATAGAAACAAGAATACTTTGATGGTGTGATTAAGCCTTAATATGCCAAAACTAATTAAACCCCACATTCACAGCCAAAACTAAGCAAAAGCCACATGCCAAAATGAACAAAACAACATTAAAACAACACCCAAATCACATAAAGTTCACAACTTCAACAATACCTACTGAAAAAATATAGAAACAACAAAACTTTGATGGTGTGATTAGGCCTTAATATGCCAAAACTAAGCAAAACCCACATGCCAACATGAACAAAACAACACCCAAATCACAAAGAGTTCACAACTTTCAAGAATACCTGCTGAAAAAAATATAGAAACAACAAAACTTTGATGGTGTGATTAGGCCTTAATATGCCAAAACTAAGCAAACCCCAAATGCCACACAACACCCAAATCACATAAAGTTTACAACTTCAACAATACCTACTGAAAATATGGAAACAAGAACACTTTGATGGTGAAATTAGGCCTTAGTATGTCAAAACTAAGAAAATTCACATGCCAAAATGAACAAAATAACATTAAAACAACACCCAAATCACATAAAGTTCACAACTTCAACAATACCTGCTAAAAAATATTGAAACAAGAAGACTTAGATGGAGTGATTAAGCCCTAATATGCTATCCTTTTTTCTAGTCATTATCAGTGCACAGCCAAAACTAAGTAAACCCCACATGCCAAAATGAACAAAACAACATTAAAACAACACCCAAATCACAAAAAAAAAATCATTAAAACAACACCCAAATTCTGAAAGAACACAAATAACATAAAGTGCACAGCCAAAACTAAGCAAACCCCACATGCCAAAATGAGTAAAACAACATTAAGCCAACATCCAAATCACCTAAAACTTTACAACTTGTAACAATACCTGCTAAAAAATATTGAAACAAGAACTTTGTTGGTATGATTAGGCACTTAATATGCTATCCTTTTTTCCTTTTTCTGGTCAGTTACTGAATCCCTTCAAGTGATAATGACTAAGATCTGAATAAAACTTAACAATCCATGTGGCTCTGAAAGTGTTAGATCTATAGATCCATCAAAGCAGCCCCTTTTGTATAACCATATATTACTATACACACTAAAGATTTGTGTCTTTTTTTTTTTTTCAGTTCTTCTTTCCCTTTTCACTTTCTTTCTTTTCTTGTTTTACTTGTAAAAAGGAAAGGGAAATTTTAAAAAAAAAAATTAAAGAAAAAGATAAGTATAATAATGAAGAAAAAGGGTAAGTGAAAGTTCCTTTTATCTTGTGTATGATTAAACCAACTGAAAGATTTCTCTCTCACACACACTCTTGTGTTAAAACAGTGGAAAAAAACCAACAACATTATTAGATGGAAAAATACTGAGAAATATATTTAAATTTTGATGAAATTTGCAGTAATATGTCTTAACTTTGTGAGAGATCTATGATCTTTTTGACTATTTATTACCGTATTTTTATAATAGATATTTGTTCAGCTAGACCGCTTCAGATCTTTTACGCGTCAAGTGTGCGTGATTTCGCGCAATGGTTCAGTTGTGCAAATATATGCTATAGAATTACGATAATAAATAATCGAGGGGAGGTCATAGGACCTCTGAAAATTTGAGGCGTGTTACAGTAAATTTAGCTAAAGTTCAAGTATATTTCGAACCTTTATACCTTAGTAGATGATTAAGAGAAAAAATAACAGAAGCAATCAACATGGTTGTGATGGGATAATTTATTTCTTTTACTCTTAATCAAATGTTTTGAATTCGAGTTAATGAAAAATTAAGATGGAAGTATAGACTTTAGAAATGGATGTTGCAATTCGCAAATTTAAATTTCTATATGAGTATCAAACACCGAGTAAAATAAGAAAAACAAAAGTGGTCCTTTATGCTTTGGTTGTTTAGGTTCAAGTAATTACTTATTTAAATATATACTTTTGAATAATTTTCATCTTTAAACAAAATTATTAGTAGATGGTTAAAAGAGAAAGTAACAGAAGTAATCAGCGTGAATTGTGCTGAGATGGTTGTTGTTGGGTTCGAAATCGAGAGGGCGTCATGCGGAAGCTATTGGTTGCAAACCATTGACAATTCAGAAGACACATAAAACAATACTAAAAAGCTTAATATTATTATATTATTTGGCTAATTGATCTACATATAAAACCTAATATTAAAAACCTAATATTAAAAACATAGAAACTAATAAGATAGAAAAATCTCCCCCTAAATAAAACTCTTAAAAGACTACATTGTGGATACTATTGTTGTTTTGATATGAGAAGGGTTTATTCTATTTATAAAATCTCAAAATCTTTCCTCCGAAAAAGAGCTTAGCCAAATATGAAAAATTTTTATAATTTTCTTTTAGAAAAAGTAAAAGTAATTATGGTTACTTTATTTTCCTTCCAAAATAAAAGTAAAACTTAAATTTGATAAGAAAATCAGGGAAAAAATTCTAATGGTTGCATCCTTTCATTTTTAATCAAATATTTCAAATTTTAGTCTTGAAAATAAAAAAGTTCATATTGAAAGTGTTGTCCTAGAAACTGAGTCTTCCAATTTGCGAATTTGAATAAATCAACTCCAATATGAATATGAATATGAATATGAAACACTTTTTCTTTTTATAATTATGGTGTCCGAGCCAGCTTGCATACACCTTGACTAATTTCACAGGACACTTAATATTTGTCTCTATTAAAAATTAAACTTAAGACCTCATGATGCTCAATTGATCAACTTCATTAAACCAGTAAGGCAAACCCTTGGATGCAAGAGCATCGAACACTTTCGCTTAGTGAAAAAACAAAAACCCAAAACAAAAGTATGGTCCTTTTATGTTTTGGTTGGTTAGTTTCAAAGTAATTACTTATTTAAATATAATTTTGAATAATTGTTATCTTTAACTATAATAATAAGTAAAAATAATAGTCCTTTTGAAATTAATTTTTTTTTTGTATACATTTAATAAATTTTTAAATATAAAAACAAAAATTAAAATCAAAATTATTGAAATCGACCTATCACGTAATTGAAGGGCTCACCGTACTTTTAAGTATTTAATAAATTAAAAATTACATAAAGCAACAACGTAACTATCACTTATTACACAAAATCTCAATTATTAAAACTTATAACAAAAATCCCACTTTTTCAACTTCTCTCTCTTAAAATTCATATACATAGCTTTACCAAAATTGACTTACGGTTTATGCTCCTTGGAAGAAGCCTAAAATCAAGAAGCGATTATTATTTTTGAATTCAAACGTGTTTGAATCCAACTGCTACTCACTGACATCCAATTTCAACTAAATATCCATTTGACTTTCTGAAATTTTAAGATCTGAGGTTAGTTTTTTATTTTTCTGACTTTACAAAAATTTGAAGATTCTGAATGAACAAGTTGTTCCTTCATTGATTTTTTCATAGTAATAGAGTAATATTTTGATTTTCTAATTTGCCAAAATATAGAATCGAACTTAGGTTTCTCTTTATTTTATTTTCAATTTTGATTTTAAATTTCTTCTTTTAGCATGTACTAAATTAACTACTTATTACTTAGTAAATGGATGATTCTTCTTCTTTTAGTTTAGGATTAACTTAGTTAGAGTATAATGAACCAACAAATCCAGTTATTGAGTTCGTTCCTGGAGAATTTGATTACGAGACCCTAATTTTGTTGAAAACAGATCAAAAAGCGTAACGATCTCATTAAGATGAAAAAGCTCAGGAAAGTTGTTGTTGGAAGGTTGAAAAAATAAATTGAAGAATCGTCAAGAAAAGAAAAAAAAAAGATGATACTGCACGACCACGTCTATCAAATTTTTTTCTGATTTTTATTTTTGAATTTGATTGTTAATTTGTACTGGGCTATTTGTGTTTTTTTTTCCAGTAATAAGATGCTTTTTAACTTTTTATTTTTCGTAGATGGTTGTTAGTTCTGTTGTAGGTTTTCGATTTTTTCATCAGTTTGATGTTTCTTTAGAAGTTGCCAGTGTATATACATAACACCCTCTTATATATGATAGATATATACATATGTGATGCTCTGTTTTTTGAACTATAATGATATCTATAGTTCATATATACATCACTTTCTTATCTATGATTATTTTATGTTGTTTGTGTAGGAATTGATTGGTTCAGTTATACTGTATATACATACATTAACTATTTGCACTTTTAAGTTGTTAGTGTGTGTGTATATATATATTACTATTTAGAAGTGTGGTGAAGCAAGTGCGTCTTCGTCGACATGCTTACTTCAGGGATATTATAGTCTTTTTGCTCAATATTTTATCCATTGTTTCCACCGCTGATAACGCTCAATCTACAGCTCTCGTTTGAGTGTAAAGCGGTCGTTAGCAAATATAGAACCCAACCCAGGTTGGGTGTCAATCCCACAGGGAATAGCTTGGCCAACAAGTAAGTAAAATTACTAAACTTTTGGTGCAAGTCTCGTAAGAAGGGGGGATTCTTGTTTTGCAAGTAATGTAAACAAAAGCTGAAAATAATAAAGTAAAAAGAGAAAGATTGTTACGTTGGTTGTAAACAATGAGAATTGAAGCGTTGGGGTTATGTCCACCTTCTGAGGTATACGTCTCTATTGGCTATGAGTGTGTAGAATTTTGACATGCAATTGCTTATAGAGGATTGTAGTCGATGGTAAATCCAAGCGTCTCTCGACCTAAACAAGGACTATTTTACTTTAACTCTCTCGAGCTTAAAGCGTATCTAACGGTACGAATTCTCCAAGAGGTTAGTCCAGTTACGGCACCAGCTTTTTAATAGGAAAGGGTGTCCTACTACCTTGACATTATCTCTTTTCCAGACAAATAACTTTTCTCTCGAACAAGTTGAATGTTAGACTGGCGTATTCTTGCGTTTGCAACCGCAAAGAATGTAGATTAAGATGAAGAGAATAATGATATAAGCAATATACGTGCCTCGAACTCACAAACTCACAGTAATAGATAGTAACTCATTCGGCTTCCATAACCCCAACAGAGAAGTTTAGTTACCCATGAATGCGAAGGAAATCACGATTGACATTGTTATTATATCACGATATTGAGTAATGGCGTGTAGATCAAGTGATAGGTGTGAGGCGTGATTCCTTAGCAAGTAACGATTCTCTTGTTGTGGAGTTTAAGAATAGAAGAGTAGATTAGAAGTGTTTGTAGTGGAAGATGAGAGGGATGGAAGAAAATTAATTGTTGAATGATGAATGTAAGATTTGTTGTTCAGAAGATGTTCTAAAATCTCTAGCATGATAGGGTATTTATAATACCCATATCCTAATCCTACCAAGCTAATGAAATAAATAACCAAATCCTACTAGACTAATGAAATCCTTAACCCAAATGTACTAGGTTAAGGTAACATTATCATAATCCACATAAAATAATGAAATACATAACCTAATTGTACTAGGTTAATGTATCATTGTCAAAATCCAGCTTTGTGTCTGTAAGTCCCCAAAGTCTTCAGAATTATTGTTTTAGCCCGGGACAGATTTTCCATGCAGCAGTTTTGGTCCTTAGGCGTGTAAACTCCCTTCCCTTCCTTCGTGAGCTTTCTTTTGCGTCAAGTAAGCCATAAAATGCTGAATTCTGCATCATTTATACCTGAAACTTTACTAATCATGTTCGTTAGCTCATTTACAGGAAAAAGGACTAAAAGTGCATGAAATATATAATTTGTTCTCAAAACTAGGCTAAAATATGGGCAAAATATATTGATATAGGCGTGTAAATTCGCCTATCATCAACACCCCACACTTGAAGCTTTGTTCGTCCTCGAACGAAATATCATGTCCTTCTAAACATCAACTTAGGGTTTCATAGCAACAACACAAAACATTTGTCCAGACAGGCACAACAATTATCAACAAAGAGTAGCTTTTCGATTATAGGTAGAAACAATTTAACCTCTACCATAGACTCGTGATGGTGATCAACTCGCATGCAAACGTTAAGGTACAAGGAATCATATATAACTACCCAAAACTCATCAACCATGTGTGTCTCACACTATAGTACCCATAATCACTCACAAGTATAGCATATTTTTCAAACATGGGTATCAAAATATCCTTGCTCTCGCTCTCACAAAGAATTCATATGAAGCAACTGATGACCATAGGCTTGCCCTTAATGTAATACTCTACTAAATGTCAGAATGCTAAGCTTAGGATCAAGTAGGTCTTTTGATGGTTGTAATGTAGGCTAAGGGACGGGTAGGACTATTTTGGCCAGGAATAGTGACTAAGTTCCTAAGCGCTTTAATACATCACTTTGTATCATTAACACTTTTCTTTCAAACAACCTTTCTACTTTCTTTTATTCTACCACTCTTTTTCTCCTCTTTTGTTTTTTCAATTTCAAACATAACTAACTTTTCAGTTTTCCTTTCTTTTTTCTTCTGATAACATACCTCTTATGATAGCACTTTCTTTTTCATAACTCATTCAAGCACCAATGCATTCTAAAGCATCATACTCACCCAATTTCCTCTTATTTTGTCACATGACTTTTTCACTTTAAAGCTCTTAGGAATTTGGATCAAATTATGGTCTTGAAAAAAATGGATTAGGCTTACATACAAGGTTGTCAAAGAAATAGGCTAAAGGCTCAAAAGGGTTTAACTAGGATGATGTCCATGGGTAGGTAAAACTGAAGGTAAACAAATATGGGTTGCCAAAGAAATGCCTAAATCATATCCTAAACTTACACTCCTTATTTTCGCTTTGCATACATACCAGGCAAGTTCTAGCATCAGCCACAATCATAGAATATACGATTATCTCACACACACAAGGCACATGGTCGACTTGCTTGGAAGTAATATAGACTCTCGACCCAACAAGTGAAGGAATTGAACCACACAATATCACATAATGAGTCACAACTAGAGCTTAAACGTCTCAATAGTCACAATTGTAGCACATACTCTTGTTATAATCTCATGCTGCCTATCAAAATAATTTCATGCGAATCTAGAAAAAAAAACGACAAAAACAAAAAACTAAAACACGAAAAACAACAAAAAAACAAAAAAATAAACAAACATAGATGCGATAGAGAAGTATAGCATACGATACCGCCACCCCACACTTAAACGGGACACTGCCCTCAGTGGAAAATAAATACGAGGAACCTGGTTAGTCGGACTCTTCCTCATTGTCGGGGGTCATACCCCCTTCGTCGGAATCATCATAAGAGTCGTCGTCAGAGTTCTCCTCCTCGTCAGAGTCTGGCAAGCGTCGATCGTCATCAGTCGGCACATCATCATCTAGAGGTTCCTCAAAGTATACGCTCACTCCACACATCTCCCGTGCATGCATGTTCATGGGATAGTCGTGGTCCAGCTGTTGGAGCTCTGCAGCAGTTGGAACACGTCCACCACTCATCATAGTAAATCGTGTCATGCCATAAAGATGACGGAAGAAACTCTCATCACGAGCATGTCTTTCCGCAGTAGTAAGGTTGACACCATGAGTTGTTTCAGCATCTTTGACCTTAGTAAGGTCAACCTTCTTTGGGTTATGTGGGAGTTTGTGGTCAGCTGGTTCCTCTTCGATAGCCTCCTTCCGCAAGATTGCTGTCAACAGATTTCCAAACGTGAAGTGGGACCTTTTGTGGAGTCTGGCCTTCCTCATGGTAGAGCGAATGATTGCCCCAAAGTTGATAGGGACATTCGTCATCAAAGCATAGACCAAACACACTCTATCTCTTGATATCTTGGTGTATTGAGTCCCAGGAATAAGGCATGAGTTGACAATACACATCCAGATTCTTGCTTCCCTATTCAGTGAAGCATAGGGGAAGGTGTTGTGTCGTCCTGTGTCTTTATGTCTGCCCCACCTTGCCATCGATCTACTTCCACAAAGTGTGTGTCTAATTGCTCTATAAGGAGGCCTGCTGTACAGCTCTTTGAATGGTGCTGGGTCGACCGAAGGTAAGCCAAGAAAAGAGTTGATCCAGTCCGCGTTGAGCTGTAACACTTGGCCCCGAATTTTGACTTCGTTGCCTGTTGTTTTCGGCGACCAGTTGACGTAAAACTCTCTTATCAAATCAAGATTACATTCTCCCATATCGCGGAAGATGAAATCCAGCTTCAATGCCATGATTTTCGCCAACATACGCGGCTCCTTCTTCGCTAAGGTGTCCTTGTTGATCAGGTCGACGTGAACATATCTTCTTTTTTTGTTGTTCCTGTACCATTCTTTGGCTTCCTCCTCAAGAACCCATTTTATTCCAAACATTCTGCGGGGTAGTTGTGCTGAGGATGATTCTCCTTGGTCTTTTCGACTTCTCTTCTTGCCCTTTTGGGAAGTGGTCGCCTTCTCCTTGCCTTGCCTCGCTTTAGGTGCCATTGTACCTGAGACTAGAAATAGTGTTAGTTGCAGCACAGTCTCACTTGATACAATCTATAAGGAAGCATTAGGGGTACCACCCCACACTTAGTTTTGTTAACATAAATCAGTGAGGTGAAAGTAGTCGATTTACTCAGATTTCGTCGAGATACGTTTTAGGATTGTATTCCGGCAAGAAAATCAGCAATGCATCACTTACTTGCATCCATTGGACTACTTTCATGGTAGATATAGCAACACTCCTACATAGGGGTTACCACATGGAATCGTTATTCTTACAACAATCACAACCTCCTAAGTCGGTAGGCACTATAAGTCTTATCCCGATGGCCGGGATAGTCTAACATGTAAGTATCCAAACAACAATCTTAAGCAATATTCATAGCCATAGCAATTCCGCAAATATCATAACAATGCTATTGAAACCAAATTCAAGTCGGAAACAAGTCAAGATTTTCCTACGTATATGTTCACTCACATGATTTTGCAACAACAATCCAAACACATGAACATCACCAACAATCTTATATAATTTAGCAATTAATAATAGCCATAGCAACGTAGTACTTACGAGAAATAAATGAAGAATAAGAGAGTACTTACTTGCTTGAAACTTGTGGAGATGGTTTTGTGAATTGGAAGAGCAAAAGAAGAAAATTTTGAGAAGATTTGAAAGAGTATGCGGCGCCTTTTAGGGTATTTTCTATTGTGGTTGTGTTATAAAACTAAGTTCCCTTTATATAGGAAGAGTATGGGTCGGGTTATGACCCATTTACAATCGGTTTTGGAGACAAAAATCCTACATATGCGGCGCATAATACTCGGCATATCAATGACATATGCGGCGCATTGTCTATGGCATAATGGGACATATGCGCCGCATAGTCTATGGCATTTGTAGACATATGCGCCGCATAGTCTATGGCATATGAGATACTGAGACCAAATGCCATAGCATAGGCGGCGCATAGTCAAAAGCATACCTAGGAATAGGCGGCGCATAGTGTATAGCACACTAGATTCCGAGACCTTAGGCTATAGGATAGGTTGTGCATCGTTCGTGGCCTAGTTTTACCAAGGCCTAGCCTTCCTCGAAGCCTATTTTGGCGTGAGAAAGGCTCAATCCATAGCCTTATGCATCACCCTTCCTAACTTACCAACTTTACCATACAATGCGTCCAAATCGTTAATTGAAATCAATCTCCTCGTTGACTACTTCTTGCACCTATATTCGCTCAAACAAATGAAAACGATTAGTACGATGGGTTGCCTCCCACCAAGCGCCTTAGTTTTGGTCGTGGCACGACTCTTATTTTTGGATTTTTCATTTATCAAAATCAAAACAAGTACTAGAAGAAACGATAAAACGATAAAACGATGGGTTGCCTCCCATCTAGCGCCTTATTTATTGTCGTGGCTCGACGTAGTAATCTCGAGTACTTAGACTTCGTCGAGATAAGTGATGGCCATGTCATTCATCGAGTCAAGAGGACCGATATAAGGCTTAACACGTTGGCCATTCACTTTGAAGACAACACCCTTATTGCCTTCCAATTCGACTACTCCAGACGAGTAGACTTGGATAACTTTAAATGGACCAGACCACTTAGATTTTAACTTACCTGGGAAGAGCTTAAATCTGGAGTTGAAGAGTAGTACCATATCACCCTTTTGGAAGTTTCGTCGAACAATCCGCTGATCATGATACTTCTTCATCCGCTCCTTGTATAAATCCGATCTTTCATATGCATGGAGACGGAACTCATCTAATTCGTTCAGCTGCTCCAACCTCAGATTCTTCACATCATCCCAATTCAGATTCAAGTGCTTCAATGCCCACAATGCCTTGTATTCAAGCTCGATGGGTAGATGACAAGCCTTCCCATAAACTAGTTGATAAGGAGACATGCCAATGGGTGTCTTGAATGCAGTCCTATATGCCCATAGTGCATCATCTAGCTTTCGAGACCAATCCTTCCTATTTGCATTAATCGTCTTTGCAAGGATTTGCTTAATCTCGCGATTGGAAACCTCTACTTGTCCACTAGTTTGGGGATGATAAGGCGTAGCTACCTTGTGTTGCTTGACACCATACTTGGCCAATACAGATTTGAATAGCTTGTTGCAAAAGTGAGATCCTCCATCACTTATGATAGTACGAGGTACTCCAAAGCGAGAGAAGATATTCTTCTTTAAGAACGCTACAACACGCTTTCCTTCGTTGTCGGCCAATGCTACAGCTTCAACCCATTTCGAAACATAATCCACAACAACCAAGATGTACTTCATTCCAAACGAATTCACGAATGGACCCATGAAATCAATACCCCACACATCAAAGAGTTCTACCTCCAGAATTTTGGACATGGGCATTTCATGGTGTTTTGAAATAGCACCTTGACGTTGGCATTGGTCACACCTTCTCACATAGTCGTATGCATCTCTGAATATCGAAGGCCAATAATAACCACTTTGCAATACTTTTCTTGCCGTTCGATTGCCTGCATGATGTCCTCCAACTTGCGAAGTGTGGCATGCTTCCAATGTAGTAGGCACTTCTTCATGGGATATACATCGTCGAATGATCCCATCCGCGCATCTTCGAAACAAATAAGGTTCATCCCAATAGTAGTGCTGAACGTCATGCATAAACTTCCTCCTTTGGTGGTAAGATAAATTGGCAGGTAGCACATTACTCACTACGAAATTTGCAAAGTCGGCATACCATGGTAATTTCTCCATTTTTGTCGCTAATATCTCCTCGTCAGGGAATGCATCATCAATCTGAATTTCAGGTTGCGCCACATGTTCATTCTCAAGTCTAGATAGGTGATCAGCCACTTGGTTCTCGCAACCTCTTCTATCTTTGACTTCGAAATCAAACTCTTGCAGCAGCAATACCCATCGAATCAACCTTGGTTTTGCATCCTTCTTTGTCATTAGATACCTAAGAGCTGCATGGTCTGTATGGACGATCACCTTAGTACCCAATAGATAGGCACGAAACTTCTCAAACGCATACACAACCGCTAGGAGCTCTTGTTCAGTAACAGTGTAGTTCCTTTGGGCTTCATTTAGGACCTTACTCGCATAGTAGATAGGATGAAATAATTTCTCCTTTCTTTGTCCAAGAACAGCACCAACGGCTACACCACTAGCATCGCACATGACCTCAAACGGGAGCGTCCAATCTGGTGCTACCATGATAGGGGCTTCAATGAGTTTTCCTTTAAGGCATTCGAATACCTTTAAGCAATCGTCATTAAAGTCAAACTTCGCATCTTTCTCCAATAGTTTGCACAATGGACTAGAAATTTTGGAAAAGTCTTTGATGAATCTACGATAGAAACCAGCATGGCCAAGAAAACTACGAACTCCCTTCACCGAAATTGGAGGCGGTAGCTTCTCAATTACCTCTATTTTTGCTCGATCAACCTCTATTCCTCTTTCAGAGATCTTGTGCCCAAGAACGATTCCTTCTTTTACCATGAAGTGGCACTTCTCCCAATTCAGCACAAGGTTGAACTCTACACATCTTTGCAATGCCATGCTCAAGTTTGCCAAACATGCTTCAAAAGACTCATCGACAACTGAAAAGTCGTCCATAAATACCTCCAAAGTGTCTTCAACCATATCAGAGAAAATAGACATCATACAACGTTGAAAGGTGGCTGGTGCATTACACAACCCGAATGGCATGCGTTTGAAGGCAAACGTACCATATGGGCATGTAAACGTTGTCTTCTCTTGGTCTTCGGGAGCAATACAAATCTGATTATAACCTGAATAACCATCCAAGAAGCAAAACCATCCTTTCCCCGCTAATCGATCTAGCATTTGGTCCATAAATGGCATGGGGAAGTGATCCTTGAGTGTCCAAGAATTCAGCTTGCGGTAGTCCATGCATACTCTCCATCCAGTAACGGGCCTGAGTGGAATAAGCTCATTCTTTGCATTCGCGACCACCGTCATTCCTCCTTTCTTGGGAACACATTGTACAGGACTTACCCATGTACTATCAGAGATAGGATATACAACTCCTGCGTCTAACCACTTGATAATCTCCTTCTTCACCACTTCTTGCATAGGTGGGTTTAAACGCCTTTGATGTTCAATGGTGGGTGTGCACTTTTCTTGAAGCTGAATTTTATGTGTGCAAATCCCAGGTGGAATACCAATAATATCCGCAATGGTCCATCCAATGGCTCTAATATACTTGCGTAAGATCGCAATAAGAGCTGCAATTTGTTGCTCACCCAAATCGGCTGCCACTATGACTGGAAGTGTGTTTCCGCTTCCTAAGAATGCGTACTTCAAATGACTTGGCAGCTCCTTCAATTCTAGTGTGGGTGGTTCTTCAATAGATGGCTTGGCTGGTGGTGTGGGTCGATTCTTGAGATCAAGATCCAGCTTCTTGGGAGTATAGCGATATGTCCCTAATCCCGATAGAGCACAAATAGCTTCTTCAGAAATTTCTGCATCCTCATTCTCTCATTTCATGAGCAAAACCTCCAAAGGATCATCAAGAATTTGCTCTTCTTCAAGTCGTTCTTTCTCATCATCAAAGACAACATCAGCCACAGAAAATACACTCAGATCTTTGGGTTGCTTCATTGATTTGCAAACATCAAATCGAACCACTTCGTCATTTATTCGGAATGAAAGTTCATTAGCTCTCAAATCAATGAGCACACTTCCTGTAGCAAGGAAAGGGCGTCCCAAGATTATGGGAACCTCTGAATCTGCTTCACAATCCAGGATGACAAAGTCTGCTGGAAAGATAAATGAAGAAACCTTTACCAAGACATCACATAGAATACCAACCGGTCGTTTTACCGACCTATCTGCCATAACAAGCGTCATATTTGTTGGTGTAGGATCTCCTAACCCCAACTTCTTGTAGATCGATAATGGCATCAAGTTGATGCTGGCTCCTAGGTCACATAATGCTTTGGCAAAGTTCAAAGATCCGACGGTGCAAGGAATAGTGAAAGCTCCGGGGTCGGCCTTCTTCTGAACTATCGATCGGGTAGCAATTGCACTACAATGATGCACATCATCCTTCAGCTCATAACTTGCTGCCCTCTTCTTAGTCAAAAGATCTTTCATAAACTTCGCATACCCAGGCATTTGTTCAAGTGCCTCTACCAATGGAACATTAATGGTCAGCTGCTTCAACATAGTCATAAATTTGCTGAACTTAGTGTCATCCGCTACCTTCTTCAATCTTTGGGGAAAAGGTGGTGGTGGGTATGGAAGTGTTTTCTCCATGGCTTTCTTCTCCTCTTGCTTTCGTTTTTCCATTTTTTCAGGCTGCACGTCACTGGGCGTGACATCCTTGACGTCAGGACTGGTTGTTGCGGCATCTTCTCCTTTTACGTTATCATCCATGTCCGCAACTTCGTCAACCACTTGCTTGCCTTTTTCTGAAGGTTCCAGCACCTTACCACTTCTGGTAGTGATGGCCATGCATGACCCATCATTCCTTGGGTTTTGCACAGTATCGCTAGGTAAAGTACCAGCCTTTCTTTGATTGAGTGCTGCTGAAAGTTGGCTCAGTTGCTGCTCTATTTGCTTGATTGAAGTGGAATGAGAATCAACTAGTTGTTTCATGGAGGACAAATCATTAATTACCTCAGTAACTCCCGCGCTCGTTGCTTCCACTCCTTTCAATAATTTAGCCATCATGTCTTCCATACTTCCAGAATTAGATGTGGTGGTATCACGTCTACCAGGGGGAACGTACAAACCACTCTTTTCATTGTTTTTATTCCAACTACCTTGGTCTTTGCTTCCAGATTTATCATAATAGTTCCGACCTTGGTTTCCTTGGGTATTCCC
The DNA here is from genome assembly GCA_030864215.1 of Capsicum pubescens. NCBI lineage: Eukaryota > Viridiplantae > Streptophyta > Magnoliopsida > Solanales > Solanaceae > Capsicum > Capsicum pubescens. The sequence continues at coordinate 247,232,282 of CM061541.1, read as the reverse complement.
ACGGAAACCCCCCTGATTGTTCAAGTAGTTGGCCTCCTCTTCCGAATCAGATTCGTCTCTTCCTTTTAGCGCCACAGCTTTCACTTTTTCGGTCTTCCCTGATAATAAATGCTTTGTCAGAAGATCCACTTGCGTTTTCATGTGCGCTAAATCTTGATCACGTTCTTCTTGTCTTCTTCTTTGGTCTGCAGTCATGCCTATAGATAAAGTGGGGCTTGCTACCTCAGAATCCCTGGTATGCCAAGCTCTACTTTGTTTCGTCATGCGATCTAGCATATTGCTTGCTTGACCAAAGGTGAGGTCCATAAAAGATCCTCCAGCTGCGTTATCCACCACTGGCTTAGTTATTGAATTCAAGGCTCTATACAATATCTCCATGAGGTGAACATTAGTCATGTGATGGTTTGGAAATCTCGCTAGCTTTGTCTTGAACCTCTCCCATGTTTCATGAAGAGCTTCAGTGGGAAGCTGACGAAAGTTGCTGATTTCATCTCTCAATTGTGCCCTTTTGGAAGGCGGAAAGAATCTTTCTAGGAAAGCGTCTCTCAATTGCCTCCAATTTGTAATTGAATCAGGAGTCAGCCCATTCAACCATAGTGTTTCCTCCCCAGACAGAGACAATGGAAATAGACGTAATCGAATTGCATTCTGACCAACACCAGGATTGTCAAAAGACTTGCATGTAGAAATAAAGTTGATGAGATGCATATTCGGATAATCGCCTGCTAGTCCACCAAACAATCCCTTGAGTTGCAATAACTGAATCATGGTGCTTGTGATGTTGAACTTGGCTCCGGGCGCTAATGGTGGTGGAATTATAGCTCCAGTGGCTCCGGCACCATCAAGATCATCATCATCATCGTCGAAGGCTGGCTGCATAGGTTGGTGATCATGTCTATACCGAGCTTGTCGACCTCTTCTGTTGGCAGGTGTTACGATTTCAGCATCACGCCTAGGGTTTAGTAACTCGTCATCACCTAAATCCTCATCGTCAGGATTTGGTGCTCGTGCAGGGTTATCAATGTTCTGCTGTTGAACCTGGGCTGCAGCAAGGGCAGCCAATCTTGCTTGTTCCTGTTGAGCAACCATCCTTGCGATTTCAGCTTGTGCTTCCATTCTACCAATGCGTTGTGGTTCAGGATTGATTGGTAATAACGGTTGACCAGAACTTCGAGTATGGGGCATGCACTAAAATAAAAACCTGCAGTAGACAAAAACAAAAACTAAAAGTAAAAGTACGAGAATCTTTAACCAAAGGGTCTAGTAATTTTCACGAACTTAATTGACACTTGTATTCCCCGGCAGCGGCGCCAATTTTTGATAACGCTCAATCTACAGCTCTCGTTTGAGTGTAAAGCGGTCGTTAGCAAATATAGAACCCAACCCAGGTTGGGTGTCGATCCCACAGGGAATAGCTTGGCCAACAAGTAAGTAAAATTACTAAACTTTTGGTGCAAGTCTCGTAAGAAGGGGGGATTCTTGTTTTGCAAGTAATGTAAACAAAAGCTGAAAATAATAAAGTAAAAAGAGAAAGATTGTTACGTTGGTTGTAAACAATGAGAATTGAAGCGTTGGGGTTATGTCCACCTTCTGAGGTATACGTCTCTATTGGCTATGAGTGTGTAGAATTCTGACATGCAATTGCTTATAGAGGATTGTAGTCGATGGTAAATCCAAGCGTCTCTCGACCTAAACAAGGACTATTTCACTTTAACTCTCTCGAGCTTAAAACGTATCTAACGGTACGAATTCTCCAAGAGGTTAGTCCAGTTACGGCACCAGCTTTTTAATAGGAAAGAGTGTCCTACTACCTTGACATTATCTCTTTTCCAGACAAATAACTTTTCTCTCGAACAAGTTGAATGTTAGACTGGCGTATTCTTGCGTTTGCAACCGCAAAGAATGTAGATTAAGATGAAGAGAATAATGATATAAGCAATATACGTGCCTCGAACTCACAAACTCACAGTAATAGATAGTAACTCATTCGGCTTCCATAACCCCAACAGAGAAGTTTAGTTACCCATGAATGCGAAGGAAATCACGATTGACATTGTTATTATATCACGATATTGAGTAATGGCGTGTAGATCAAGTGATAGGTGTGAGGCGTGATTCCTTAGCAAGTAACGATTCTCTTGTTGTGGAGTTTAAGAATAGAAGAGTAGATTAGAAGTGTTTGTAGTGGAAGATGAGAGGGATGGAAGAAAATTAATTGTTGAATGATGAATGTAAGATTTGTTGTTCAGAAGATGTTCTAAAATCTCTAGCATGATAGGGTATTTATAATACCCATATCCTAATCCTACTAAGCTAATGAAATAAATAACCAAATCCTACTAGACTAATGAAATCCTTAACCCAAATGTACTAGGTTAAGGTAACATTATCATAATCCACATAAAATAATGAAATACATAACCTAATTGTACTAGGTTAATGTATCATTGTCAAAATCCAGCTTTGTGTCTGTAAGTCCCCAAAGTCTTCAGAATTGTTGTTTTAGCCCGGGACAGATTTTCCATGCAGCAGTTTTGGTCCTTAGGCGTGTAAACTCCCTTCCCTTCCTTCGTGAGCTTTCTTTTGCGTCAAGTAAGCCATAAAATGCTGAATTCTGCATCATTTATACCTGAAACTTTACTAATCATGTTCGTTAGCTCATTTACAGGAAAAAGGACTAAAAGTGCATGAAATATATAATTTGTTCTCAAAACTAGGCTAAAATATGGGCAAAATATATTGATATAGGCGTGTAAATTCGCCTATCATCAACCGCCGCTCTAGGCTTTTCTACTGGAATGGTTCCCAATTTCTATATACTTCTCTATTTTTTTTCCTATTTTAGAGTTTCACAATCAAGCTACAACATTAGAAAATCAAAATTACCAACAAGATTTCCAGAGTGAGTTCTATTGTTTTAAATTTCAACTCCTCATGTGTTTCTGCTGAATAATTAATTTGAACGATTGGATATATGAACCTCTTCATCTGGTTAATTATGATTTTTTTAAGCTGAATTTCAGTTTATTCAGTGGGAGAGGGTCATTCTATATTTTTCATATTTCTGTTTTAAATCGTGGAGTTTCTTTACTTGTATTTATAAATTGATTGTTTGAATGTTTGTTAATTTGGGGAAAAAGAAGCATGCTATTTTTGTTAATCTTTTACTTTATTCAATTTTTGCACTTTTATGTTGTTAGTGTGTGTGTGTGTGTGTATATTACTATTTAGAAGTGTGGTGAAGCAAGTGCGTCTTCGTCGACATGCTTGCTTCAGGGATATTATAGTCTTTTCGCTCAATATTTTATCCATTGTTTTCACCGCCGCTCTAGGCTTTTCTACTGGAATGGTTCCCAATTTCTATATACTTCTCTATTTTTTCCCCCTATTTTGGAGTTTCACAATCAAGCTACAACATTAGAAAATCAACATTACCAACAAGATTTCCAGAGTGAGTTCTATTGTTTTAAATTTCAACTCCTCATGTGTTTCTGCTGAATAATTAATTTGAACGATTGGATATATGAACCTCTTCATCTGCTTAATTATGATTTTTTAAGCTGAATTTCAGTTTATTCAGTGGGAGAGGGTCATTCTAAATTTTTCATATTTCTGTTTTAAATGGTGGAGTTTCTTTACTTGTATTTATAAATTGATTGTTTGAATGTTTGTTAATTTGGGGAAAAAGAAGCATGCTATTTTTGTTAATCTTTTACTTTATTCAATTTTTGCTCTTTGACTGTTTGTGAAAATTCTCCAATCAAGTTGCCTGAGAAATTGATGGTTATTTGAAATATTTTTCGTGAGATGAAGAGTTGTCATGGTCACTGAAATAATTAGGAATATTGTTTTTAATTGGACAAGTTATAAAGTGAGGAAGAGGAAAAATGCTTCTTTTTTTCCGACTTCAACACTTTCAAAAATAGAATCAACTTTCTGTGTATACACCTCTATGGTAGGGGTTAGGTTACTGAGATCTACATACACTCTGTCATTTTCAGACCCCCACCCTTTGTGGGACTACAGTGGGTGTTGTTGTTGTTGTGATTCTAACAGATTGTAATAGGGAGTAGAATAGAAGTTTGGGGATAGTGATACTTAAAAAAGTTTAATTTTGTTTTATAGTTGGAGTGGTATGCGGCATACCTTGCGATCATTGTTTATAGTTGCAGTGGTATGTGTCATACCTTACGATCATTTCACTAACATTCACAATCTTAACAGGATAACGTCTTCTCCACTGTAACATAACAAAGAAACCAACACTCAATAGTAGAACTGCTTTGATACTGTACAATACCTTTGGTTTTCTTTGTTTGAGTAAATGATGCTTATTTCTATATATATTCCTTTTAATGTAAAATGAACTTAGGTCGAGGAAGTTGTATCCATTTCAGAAGAGCAAAAGCATCATCTTTGTTCATGAATCTGTAGGTAATTTCTATTCCTTAAAACCTTTACTTTTTGCTTTGTTTTCTGGATTCTGCTTTCTGATCACACACTTTTTCCTGCCAACAATTGAAATTTTGTTGTTGAGGGAATTAATTAATCTTCTAAATCTTCACTTTTCTTACTCAACATAATACTCCAACAACCGACTTCCAATTTTAAGTTTTCATGTCAGCTTGTATGTACTACTCCCTGCTTCCACTTTGTCAATTTAAAGCTACTTATCTCGCAAACTAATCATCATAAAATATAAGTCTTATGTGGTAAAAACAAACACCAAAGATTTTCAAATTAGTATATGTTAAGCAGCTAAAGTATACACAGTTGGTGTATAGAGCATTTATTTAGCAGGAGTGGGGATATATTATATATGATCACAATTATATATATCAAGTACAGAAATAAATAAGAACAAAAACATTGAATGGATAAAACACGATAGTACTAAATAAAGAGTCATACAAACAACTGATTACCTTGCCTATAGTTGTAACACTTCCACTCTACTACTGGGAATCTATTATATTCGCCATAATGCTAAAATGGTGTTGTGGTGTCTAGAGTTTATCATTATGATAACATTAGTGTTCCATAGTTTAAGACACGTGATTTTGAATTTCTTAAATGCGGGAACTGTGTTTCTTGTTTTAGTTTATTTCAAACAAGTTTCTTCGTACTTGTAGTTAGAACATTATGAAACGTAGGTAACTCTGTGTTTATATTGTTCTTGAACAAACAACATATAAGTTGGGTGTATGAACAGTGAGATTTTTTTTTGATAATGCCGATGTCCAGACCAGCTTTCACTCCCCTCGGCTAAATCTCGGGATACTAAAGCTTGTGTTTTCTCTGTCAATTCATATTTCGAGATTGAAACTTCATCTTCAATCTCAACGAAATGGCTTCATCGAAAGAAGTCATGAGTTATACCTGTGTTGTTTCTTTCTTCGGTAGTCTCTGCTCTTGGATATACTATAATTGCTTATAGAACCAGTTGTACAGAAGGAGCGAAGCTTTTGTTCACCGATCTGTTTAGTGACTTTCCCTCTTCTTAGATTTGCTTCCTTTAGAGTTGAAATTCTCTTTATCTTTTTATTTGTGGTTCCTTTGAGTTGAATTTGAACTTATTTAGTGAGAGTAATTTAGGAGAAAAAAAATTGTCGGGTATTTTTTTTTATTCACTCTTTTCTAGCTTTTAGGTTATGTGGATGCAGGAAACACATGACCTATTTATCCTTCTGCTCTTCCCATGGTTTCTACTTATATTGGTGCCTCTCAAACTAAGGAATTGACTATTACAACGTTGTGTCCTACTAACAATATTGGTCGTATTGTTGGCAAAGATGCAACTTCAATTAAAAGTGTTAAAGGGTTTCTCCTGCCAAAGAGCGCATTATCACAGTCATTTTCGCTGAGGTATTGCTTTATTCTTTAGTCGTCGGGTTGGTGAAATTTTGGCCTTTTAGAAGTCGCCTTTCTTTTTGTACAAGTGTGCTCCATTGTTTGCCGCTCCTGTCACCATGTAGTACTATATTTGCCACCTAAGTTGAGTGAACTCTTCACTTTCGATGCCACACCTATCGAATTCTCCAAAAATACACTACTTTTGAAGAATTTGACACGTATCCGCTGATATTTTTGGAGAGTCTAAGCAATATAATTTGCCAGTTCTTTTATTCTCTTTCATCATTGTGGAGCAAACTTTTACACAAAAAGCGTTACTGACAGTTTTTCATCTTTTTTTTCGTTCCTTACTGATACGCCCAAATTACAACTCTCGTTAGAAAGTGTAAGCGGTCGCTGTCAAATATAGAACCCAACTGGGTTGGGTGTCGAATCCCACAGGGAATACTATGATCACTAAGTATTGCGATTATTATTAGACTGTTGGTCGAAGATTCCAAGATAAGGGGGGTTTTGGTTTAAATGCACAATAGTAATATTAGTGTAACGAATGAGACGATATATGTAAAAGTAATTGATCACAGAGAATGACAAGTTAAGGTTATGTCCACCTTGTAGCTTCTACTTCTATATTAACTATGGGTAATACGAATTTTATACATGTATGCACTTATAGAGAGACGTATTCTAATTCTAAATCCAAGTGTTTTTCAACCATCAAGGATTTATTCACCTTAGTTCTCTCGAACCTAAAGTGTACAACAACTTATACGAACTCTCCAAGTAGTTAATCCTGCTAGGGCATTAACGTGTAAACTAGAGGTTGGAAACCCTAATTTCTTGTCACACTCTCTTTTCCAAACAACAACTTTTCTATCGAACAAGTTATTGCGATAATGGCGTATTCCCTATGTTTTCAACCACGAGAATTCAATTATAATGAAGAGAGTAATGATATAAGTGCATTACACATCATAAATTCACAAACCCATAGCAATAGAGAGTATACTACAAGGTTTCCATAACCCTAACAAATAAGTTTAGCTACTCATGAATACAACGAAAATCACAATAGACATAATCATCATACCAAAACTTAGAACAATCTCGGCGATGGAGATGACTAGCGACAATAAGAGAGGAACGTGTTTCTCTCTCTCCGTTGCTCAAGCTAAGCCGTTTTCTGCTCTCCAAAAATATTACAGAATCTGAATTATGAATAATAATCCCTAAAAATTCAGCAATAATGCTTTTAATAACATCCTACTCTAATAAATTGGTACTGCATCCTTAACTATTTAAAAATACTGAGTTTGCCCGGGAAAAAGTTCCCATGCATCACATTCAGTCCAAGAGCTGCCTTCCCTTTTATGTGAAGTTTTCCTTTGCTGTCCACAGGTCCCCAAAGTGCTGAAATCTTCCGCATTAGTACCTGAAAAGCATGCTAATCACATAGGTCAGCTCACTTAATTGAAAGTAGACTAAAAGTGCAGGAATTATGTATTTTATCCTCAAAACTTAGCTAAAACATGGGTAAGTTATGGTGCTTAGACGTATAAATACGCCCAACATCACTTACTAGATGGTATAACAAGATTATGTGCTTTTAATTCGCATTAATAATGAGTTTTCCACTATAAAACAGCCACAACCCAATCTTATCTCAGTACCAAACTCAGTTCTTCAACTGTCCACTCTTAACTCAAACAAAGCAAAAAAAGTTATTAAGCTTTAAGTTATGGCAGAAAACAAGGAAGAAGATGTTAAGCTTGGAGCCAACAAGTTCAGGGAAACACAACCATTGGGTACAACAGTACAAACAGACAAAGATTACAAAGAGCCACCACCAACACCATTGTTTGAACCAGGAGAGTTGTCATCATCATCTTTTTATACTGTTGATATTGCAGACTTCATGGCAACTTTCTTGTTCTTGTACATAACAATTATTCAAGATGTTGATTCAGCTTTTGGTGATACGATCTTTGCTTTGGTGTACTGTACTGCTGGTATCTCAGGTTGTTTTTTTGGACTTTTTATTTTTATGGGTTCTTTCAGTTGTTTTAAAGAAGATTTATTTTTTGCCCTATTTTAGAGGGTCAAAATATGCTACTTCATTTATTTACTGTCTGTTACTTGAGTTTTGCTGCTATGATCTTTGCCTTGGTGTATTATGGTGTTGGTATCTCAGGTTGGTGTATTAACTTTCTATGACAATAGTTTCATCTCCTCTCTCCTGTATTCCACACCATCGTCGTAAGGAGAAATAGTAGAGAACTAGATAATTGATTATACTTTTCCTAATTGTATTACTTTTTCTACTTTCTTCGTTTAAAAAAGAATGACCTACTTTCCTTTTTAGTCCGTTTAAAAAAGAATGACCCCTTTTCCTTTTTGACAATACTTTAATTTCAACTTTCCACGTGACATGTTTAGGACCACAAGATTAAAGGGCATTTTGGTACATTTGACACAACTTTAATTTAAGACCACAAGATCAAAAGTCTTCTTTATTTTCTTAAACTTTGTGCCAAGTCAAAGTAGGTCATTCTTTTTGAAACGGAGGGAGTAATATTTTTTAGAGTTTTTGGACAAAATAAAAAGAGAATAAAGTGGGAATTTGATTCTATAGTAGTCATTTAATTTATTTTTTTAATTGCCGGGGGTACTCTGTAGTATAACTGCATGATATTAAATCCATGACAACTGTAATTGTAACTTTTTATGTACTTATTCCATCCAACATTATTGGGTGTATCACTGCGAAAAGTGATTCAATCGTTAAGTTATTAAGTAGTTTTTGATGAATCTATAACATTGATGGAAACTGCAATGCAAGTTTCCTTTATAACGATTACAAAATAGATTGCATCCCGTAAAAGTGTGATATTTACAGAACCTTGTTCATGTATAGTACATAATTGCTAATAACAACTATACTGATGACATAAGAACTTTGCATAAAGATGAAGTACTGGGTTGTATATCGGGATACAACATCAATCGTCATGATATCGCAAACCTTTTCAGCAGTGGCTCGGTCCTTGAGGTTGCATAAGAGAATCTTTGTATTTTCTCAAGTGGTTGAGCCATCTTTAAAACATGTAGCTGTCTAGGGAAGTTAGTAGTGTAAGAGATGATGTTATAAAAGACTGACTAGGTAATCTTAATCCATCTGCAGGTGCTCATTCTGACACGCCGGTGGTACTAGTTTGTCATTGGATCCAATGTTGACTAATGATTCTCCATCAGGCAGTCGCTATGGCATAAGTCGCTCTCGCTACACTTCTACTTTATTTCCATACTATTGTCTATCTGGGTATTTCAAAGTTGATTTTAAATTTTAAAAAATTACAGTGTTGTAAAGTGCGTCTTTCTTAGGACCACTCATAGTATATTAAAAATAAGACTGAGAAGAAAGAATTTTTAATGCGCTACTCATACAAATATTTTTCTGATTCAATTGCCACCTAATGCGGACGACTTATTATCCCACTAAATAATTTAAAAGTGAAATAAATATTTTATTTTTCAGTCAATACCAGTTGCAAGAAAAGAAGTGCATTCACGTACCAATAACTATTTGCCACGTGTCAATTTATTTAATTTTACTTTTTATTATTTTTTCTTATTTTATTTGTTTTTTTTTTCTATTTTTCTTCCTCTCTCCTCTATTGCTCTCCTTCATGAACTCCCATTACTCTCTACACTTCACCATTGATAAATGTTAAAGCTTTGGCCACCTTCTTACTAGCCCCTCTTATTTTATTTTGTCTCTTCTAAATAATTCTAACCTTTTTATTATTAATTATTTTATTTTAATTTTTTAGAGATAAAACTAAGATAAAGTGGATTGAGTGCTATGATTGAGCATAGTTTTTTTTCTTTTGATCGATGTTGTTTTAGTTATCTTCGTCATCATAATTACTGCTAAATCATCACTGGATTCAAATTAAAAAATTAAGTATAATTATGTTGAATCAAAATTTTATTAAAATTAAATCTTGTGCTTTTCTTAACTAAAAGGTTATAGTTTTATAACAACAATCAAAAGAAAAATATGTCTATGATTAGCATATACATAAGTAATATTATGTATATAGAAAAAGCTGTAGTGTATATTCCATAAGAGTTATAAATTTGATCATATACACTGAGTTTATTATGTGTTTTTCATTTTGTACAGGATCTGAAATACAAGATAAAACATGTCCCTGTGCATTCGTTGCATTTCTATAGTTCGTGTAACCGCGATTTTAGATTAGATATCAAGAACTATCTTGGTGAAGAAATTCAAAATCTTTTCCATCAAATAATTTTTTATTACTTTTTAGACATGCCTCAGTGTAACTTTCAAGGTCACATTTTCAAATACTTACTCATGCTTGAGATAGAGCAAGATAACTCGGATGAAGTACATGTTTATGTATAGGGGACTATTCTCAAGTTTTCTATTCTTGAGTTTTTTATAATATCCGTACTTAAGTGTATAGGAAATATCAAGAATTACATGTATACTGAATCATCAAAGTCTGTATTAATGACGAAGTATTTCCCATATGTAAAAAATTCTGTCAAAAAGATGATTTTTGTTTAGCATTTCAAGTTGAAAAACTTCGACAACAATACCGATGTTTTGCACATGCCCAAAATTTATTTCATACATACTTTTGTATATTAACAAATACGTGATGCAACTATTAGCAGATCCAACTTTGTGATGGTTGGGAATGGAAGGTACAAACAATTTTCAAGGGGAAAGACTTCATTTCGGAAGCTTATGGCAATGTGGAGACATGATTTCTTTGTTGAAAAATAATTATACCAGATGGGAAGAATGCCTTATGTATTGAATGTATGGATGTAGGAATGTTGTTCTGAGGTAGACAGTATGATAGCTGAGCGGGTGGAAAATGTAATTCCAAGAATTTTTAACTAGAAGGTTGTTGAGATCAAGGTTAAGTACGAGAAGTTCATAGGTGGTATGTTCAACAAGGTAAATATTTAGTAAATTATGTCGAGTTCATGTTTTTATTTCATTTTATTGAGTTTAACCGACTCGTAAAGTTGTCAATTTTTATTGTTTAACAGTTTGTATACAACAATCTACGTTCAACTCATAAAGAAGTAGAAAGACTTGATTTGCAAGTGATTGAGGGCATTGAATTAAATGACCCTGAAATTTCATTCGCAGATGATACTTTGGCAGATCGTACTAGTAAACAACCTGTTGACCTACATACACATTCGGACTCCGAGCTACAAGGTTTTGTGAATTTCAGTACAGTACCACCTTAAAAAATTCTTTAAAAGACAGGTTTCAGTACTGATACATCATCATCACAACCTATGAAGAGAAGAAAGACAGTTTATTTTATGCTAAAACTGTCGAGATGAAAGAACGTTAAAAACTTCTGTTTCAAGAGGATATATGTCAACGGATAAAACACCAACTTCTGTTTTAGAGCATGTTGACGCAGCAAATATATGTCCCTCATCTTCCAGCAAGTTCTCTCATCAATCCACTTCTGACGTCAATTGAGACGAGAAAAAGTTATTTATATAGTCTTATTCAAGTTTTTTTATAAGGTCAAACACTATAAAATCAATTGTGAAAACACTCAGATGTTCTTTGTCTTTTTATGTGCAGGTTGACAAAAAATTCAACGATCTTCACGATCTAATTATTAAATAATATGAAGATTCAAATGTCAAAATTGATAAACAACATGTTGAACTCATGCAGATGTTGACACACAACAATCACACTGAGGGAAAGGTAACTTATATTGAATCTACGTTATATAAGTAACGAGTTTGTATTTGTATATGGACTATGTATGTAACTTCATAATTTGAATGCTTTTTCATAAATATTAAAAAAAAGAAGTAAAAGGTTCATATACATCACAAATTGTTGTATGTCTTTTTCACTCCATTTTTTTCTTTAAAATGGCACACGTATGTATACTAGTTTAATATACATTCACATTTTAATCATAAATACATTACCTATGTATACTAGTTTAATATACATGCACAGAGTTATGTATATGACCACGACTAAACAACAATGACAGTTACAGGTCATAAAGACTATGGATCTTAGGTAGGTGTATGTACATTCTTGTACTTATAGATGTCATATACATAAAGTTTAACTAACAACAAGATTTATGTATTTGGACATCACACTTTTTTATATGTATATGCATCTCATTTATTTGTTAATAGTCGTTAAATCATATGACATTAGATCTTCTGTAATCAATGCAGTTGTTATTTACATAGGGTGGTGTAGAAGCAAACGTTTGAACATAAAAGGAAGGAATCAATGTAAGTTCAAAGTAGAAGCATTATAAGATTAATTATGCCTTTTTATTAATTTAAATTGATGTTATCAAAATTATTCTTGCATATCTATAATACTAATTTCAACAGGATCATGAAGTGGGAGATTCACAAATGGGAGATGTACCATCACAAGAGCATGTTGAAGAAATGGATATCGTCACAAACAAGAAAGAAAAAGGAAAAATAGTATTTTTGTCTAAATAATAGGTTTACATAGGTTGTTTCATATATAAGTTTATCATAAATTTTTATACTTAATTTTTTTTAATATATGTTGATCTTGTTTTTTCATGAATTTTGACTGATGTGCCTACTACTTCTAATCTACTTACAATGTATATGTGATATATACTATGTATATGAATATAATATACATAAGTAATGTTATCAAAATAAGAATGACATAAAAAATCATGCAATGTTCCTTTCCAATGTGTAGGTTGTCGACGACACTAATAAATTCATAGGCAACGAGTCTAGTGATGACATATCGAAGGATGATTGTTTAGATGAAAACCGTAGTCCAATATATAAACAATCCAAGGTTACTTATCTCATTTTATTAAATTGACCATTAAAATAATGAATGAATTTGTTTTTGTATATGTTTTATGTTATCTGTAACAGGAGTTTGAAGGGTGTAGTGTGGATATTGAAATTGCCATATTAGATGCTCTTGTTGAAGCTATGGTGAATCATAAACCGGATTACGCCAATGTTGAAATATCAATTACCGGCCATATCCATAAAGATCAATCGAAAAATACCGAAAATTAATATTTTTCAATATATATGTCAAATCTTTTATACATGTTATCAATTTTACTAACACGTTTAATCAAAACTAACTATAAACGCAATATGTACTATTAGAAAGATTACTCAAGTACAATTTTAGAATCTGCTCAAGCCGAGATAGAAGCAATAATGAAAGGTCTGACAACACCTGTGGATGAACTTTCTCTCAAAGTGGTTATTCTGATAAAAGCAACGGTCAATCAACATTCCATCCCCAATAGTCAGTTTCCTCTAAATTATTCTTATGCAGTTGTCGCGGTACATCAAGCTGCAACAACCCCTGCTAAGAGGACCAAGACTAAATTCAAAGTATTCAAGTCACCATACCTAACAGAGTTTGCTTCTGGTTCAAAATCCATTGAGGATGAAACCTCATAAACGAAACAGAAATTTGCATTTGATGGTCTCTTAATATCTAGAGATATGCCTCGGGATGTTATTGAGGAGTACAATCAGTAAATTGAGGAAGGTCTATTGAAGTTACATGCAAAAAAAGTAATTCTTATCATTATTAAACTAAACATTTAATGTCAATTTGTGTATACTATTACGATTATTTTCATACCAACAAAATTTAAAATTGTGTAGAAAAATAAAGAACGACCACTACAGAGATAAAGCAACTGCTCTTAGGGGTTCCAGAAATCGATTTTTTCATGCTCATCCACGATCAAAAAATTAATTTACTTGATGTCTCAAACAAATTCATGCTGAAACGACGAGGTAATTTTTTTTTTTTACATTTTAGTTAATAGCTTTGTTATGTAAATACATATACCTGATCTCAATTTAATTACATATACAAAGATTAGTTATGCTTCTTGACAAATTCATGTAACAATGTGAGTTATGTACATGCATTAATAGTTATGTATAAATCTGCCTGGTATGTATATGTTTGCCTGTTGTTATGTATATGCTTTTTTAATCCTTTATTATGTATAAACAAGTATATATTGTATGTGTGTGATATATATCTGCCTATTATTATGTATATGTCTACCTGTTGTTATGTATATGCTTTTGTTAAAGTCATGTAATAATATCAGTTATGTTTACGCATTACCAGTTATGTATATGTCTGCCTGTTATGTATATATCTGCTTGTCTGTTATGTATACATATGATTGTTTTTATGTATATAGTTTTTAAATCGTTCATTATGTGTAAATAAGAATATATGCTCAAAGTTTAACCCCAACGTAATGAATTTTTTTTTATTTTAATTTTTTAGCATATTGATGTGATCTTTTATCACTTGCGCAAGAAATCAAAAATAAGAAGTGTAGACACATAATTTTGTCCCTCCAAAAATTAACTTTTACCCATTTACCCTCACTATACCATGTACCTCACCCCATGTGATAATCTCTCCATTAAAAATAAAACTAACTAAATCTCAACAAACTAACCACTTCCTTAACTAATTTGGACACCTCACCCCCTAACCCTTACCCTATCCCAGACCCACGTACCCCCATTTCTTTTTCCCTGGATCACATTTTTTCCTCTTAGAATAGACTCTCTTTGGCACATCTATATACATACTCACATACACCTCACTAATGGGGATTACACACACATTCCTCATTGATAGACACACACTCTACACAACCAAATATTCTCTTCTACACAACACACACAGAGAATTGATATTCACATACACATCATAGTAACACATACAGATTCTTATACTCATACACATACCACCATAGAGAGGGAGAAGCAACAACCATTGAAAACAGAGGGCAAAACAAGGAAAATGGGGGAAAATAGTGAAATAACGAGAAATTGGAGAAGGGAATCTGAGAAAGAGCTAGTGATCGAAGCAGAGCAGAAACGTGAGGAAAAATTATGAAGACATATGCAGGGAGAGAGAGAATAAAATCGAGAGAGAGAAAAGAAAGGGAAAATAGGGGAAAAAATCATATTACACAATGGGGGTTTCTGATCTTTTGGCTAAATTTTGCCGAAAATGTATCTCCCGACAAAAAAATTACATCGATGAAGCAATCCCATCGGGTGAAGCTGAAATCGGCTTCATCACCCACTTGAAATTTCTAAACTAGCGATCAAAATCAGTCGCAGCAGTACACGAGCCGCTTGAATTTTGTCGGAAAACCCCAAAATCCAGCGGCCAGATATACCTTCTACTACCTTCGTTTTCACTATTTCAGTGGCCAGAGTTGTTGCCGGATCTGACAGCGACAACAACATCCACAGTCGATCGAGCTCACCGAAGCTTTGGTAAATTAGAAACAACAAATCCAGCTCCAATTCAGCAAGGCCCGTTTAAAGTTTCATTCAAGACTCCGATTATGATTTTAGTCGGAAGGAGCAATTTTAATCAAAAGCAACATTAAGGTCCATTTATTATCTCATTCTTGATTAATTTTAAGTTTTGAATTATTCGAATGGTGAATTCATGATGTTTGCATCTTGCTTTATCTGATTCAATTGTGTTTGAATCCTAAATGATTGTGGATATTGGTTGATTGGTCACTTGATTTAGATAACTGAATGATTTAAACTCAATTGGGAATACGTTGAGATGAGAACCGAAAATTGATAAAGTGAATATTGGTTTGCTTTGATCTCTGATTGTGGTTGGATTTGAAATGGATATTAATTTTGTCGAACTCGATAGTATCATGTTTAAGGTCGAGAAATCGAAGGGGAAATTTTAGATTTTGGGGTATACAACTCGAAGGATTTTTTATCATCGAATATGTAAATTTTTGTGTTGAGTGATTTCTCTAATTTTACTGCATTTCATCAAAATGTATTCTTGAGTCGGGGACTGCCCCGAGGTCACATTGTACTTATTCGCCGAAAAATACTCCGAAGTATCATGTACTCAAAGGATGTTCGTAATCAAGGCTGGTGGAATTGGGTAGAACATAGTTTAAGATTAGTATAGAATAGTTTAGGTTTTAATTTCAACATTTTTATTTCGGTTTGTAATAAATTGGACTGGACACTATTTTGGAGTTTTGACTGTTTGATTATTTTTGTGTGTCTTTTCTGGTTTATCCATTTCATAATGTCGTACTAGCTGATATACTCCACGAAGCAACCATGATAGAACCACGGGATCGAGGAATGCTAACACCTTTCCCTCGGTCAACAAAATTCCTTAAACGGAATCTCTGTTCGTGGACCGATTTTGAAAGAATCAAAAATTATTTTGAATTTTTTTTTCAAAGGTGACTTTTTACACTCGATTTATGCCTAGTGTCAACTCTGAGTTTTGATTGTTAAAGTCCTTTTCGAAATAAATTGTTTTCTTTTGTCACTTAATAATAAAACTCTTTTCAAACTTAAAATCAAATCTTTTTGGTAAAAAAAGGGTATGGCATCTCTGCAACTCTGCTAGGGATTTTTTTTTAGAATTCGAGCTTCAATATTGAGTTGTATCGGCTTAGTTTGGCACTATGGGTGTATAGACGCCTTATTTGTATTATCATTTGTGTTATTGCTTTATCATTGTTGAAAGTCTACGTGCTATATGTTTATAGTTTCTCTCTTATGTGTTACCACTTTATATATGTCATTATTTGCATAACCCAATTCATTTCTTTTGCAACAAGTCCCATAGTACACACTGTGTACACAACCTTTAGTTGAGTCATTCTTATTTTAGGAGGAGAGCCGTCGGCTGATAAGGAGTAGGTAGAAAGCAATCGCAGCCACTATCGACCATACGCACTACCGAACAGCTTTGTTAGTGGATCTCAGCGTAGGTCGGCTTTTAAGTCATGCTTATTTGCATCATATTAAGACCCAACGGGACTCACTCGATCCTTTGTAGGAGACTCATCCTTAAAGCATTCCTACGTGCTAACTGTTACATCTTTGAGGGTAACACAGTCATTTGACTGACTGATTTGGGGAAAACGTGTGCTAGAATTAAAGAAGAGTGTGTAGGTAAGAAAAAGTTTGAAAGAAAAAAGAAAATAAAAGAAAAGTGAGTCAAAAAAGACTTTCGTAGTTTTCTAGAATTCTTTATGGTTTTAGTTTCCACAATCCAAATATTCAAAAAGATTTTTTTTTACCTTTTGCATTCATTTCTCAAAAAACAACATCAAGAAGATTTTTCTTTGGCTCCCTTAGCATGCATTCCTAATTAAATTTTTTTTTTAAAAAAGATTTTTTTACGAGCTTTTTATAAAAGAAAATTCATAAAAAATGATGGAAGTTTTGTACATTTTATATAATGAAAACATCAAAAAGATTTTTCTTTCATAGTTGTTGGTGTCATTTTATTTGAAGTGTCAAATAGAAAACTCAAAAAAGATTTTATTGATGTTTTTCATTGTCTGTTTATGGTCGTGTCTCTCAAGTCAGGGTTCAGTCAGTTATTTAATCTTTAATTGTCTAATCTGGACAAACTACGCACACCTGATTCTCCTCTCTTGGGAGTGAGATACGTAGACAACCCTTCTAGGATTCGGTGATCTTATTTCAAAAATCCAAAAAGATTTTCTTCACTCTTCATTTAGAGTAGGTGTCATATACATCTTTAAAAGAAAACTACAAAAAAAATTCTTTAATAGTTTCAAGTTTCATTTTCGTATGAAATTCAAAATCAAAAACCCAAAAATATTTTTCTTTGGTAATCACAAGTTTCATTTTGTATAGGAATTTTAAAGCTGAAAAAATCCAAAAAAGATTTTCGTCAATTCTTTTGACAATTTATTATTTCCTTTTCTTCTTAAAGTTTCAAGAAAAAGAAAAAGAAAACAAAAGAGAGTTGATTGGTCATTTTGTGACCTGTAAGACCCCATAAAATTCCTAAGCTTAATTCAGTCCTTTAAGCTTGTCAAGGGGTCCCAGACTTAGAAAATTCTAGCAAAGTTTCCAGACGTAGTTTATTTTTGGACTTTGAAAGTTGGCAATCTCATTTTGCGACCTTAATGTCCCTTAAAGGTCTATATTTTTGTTGATTCATGATCAGGAAGGTCAATGGGTGTTCCCGAACAAGTTTCAGATTTTTTGGACCTCGTTTAGACCACGTTAGGAAGTCCAAAACAGTGGACCAACGCGATCTTGGTGCGCCGCGTCGCCTATCGCGTTGGTCAATATTGTTACAGGAATTGCCAGTCAAAAGTGCTGAGGCTTGGCGCGATCATGGGGCGACGCGTTGAGTATCACATCAATGCCATCGACGCGCCGCGTTGCTCAGCGTGTCGGTGCCCAATTTTTAGTTATTAAGTAACCACATCCTTAAGGGTAATTAGGTCATTTTTCCCCAACTTTCAGCCCTCATAAAACAAAATTTAGCCCTCTTTTGGCTATATACATTCATTATTTCTCAATTTAACAAGAACAAAAAACCCTAGGTGATTAATTTCAAGCCAAGAATTCAAGCCTTCCTCCATCAATTTTCAAGAAATAATCCACCAAGGTATGTAAAGTGTTTATCCAAGGATCTCTTTCATCCTTGGAGTTCAAGAAACCATTTTTAAAACTCAAATAATGATGTTCATGTTGTGGATTGAAATTGTATCTATGTTGTTAATTGTGTATGGTTTCAATGATGGAATCTTTATGTATTTCTTGATATTATGTTAGCATGTGGATTGAATTTCATGAAATTGGGTTGATTAATATAGCCAAGATGTAATTGTTTAATGTTCATGCCTTAGCCTAAATATATGCATTCCATATGTTTGATAAAATACCTAAGTGAGTAGAATTGTGTTTTATGATCCTTTATTGATCTAAATGATGAACTTAGGCTATAACTATATATTCAAAATGACTCTAATGCTAATGTTATGTCTTTTGATGATTTGATAGAGTGTTCATGAGACTAGGTTTGTGAACTTATGATATGTTGGAATGTATCCCTATTCATGTACAAGACTATGAGTATCAAGTGCATCATAAAATCCCTCAATGATTGTCTTATGAATTGTGGACAATTGTTATGGTTCAAGAAGTGTCATGTCCTATTTACTTTCATGCTATCGAGTCCTGGGGGTATTTAATATCCAAAAATTTAGCTGTGTGCCTAGATCCAGTGTTAGTTTCATGATAATCTCAGTCACGCCATGATCAGTAGTATTCTCAGTCAGTTTCAAAACTCAGTAGAATTCAGTCATTCACATGACTCAGGAAAACTCAGTAATTTCATGAACTCAGTCAGTTAACAAAATTCAGTAATATTTCGTCAGTCCACGAAACTCAGTAAACTCAGTCTAGTTCATCTCAGTATAATCAGTTCAGTGTCTATTCAATTGGGAGTAGGATTCAGCACCGAGCGAATTCAAGGATGGGGACATACACCGACAGTAGATGGTGTGACCCTTAGAAGTAATCCTTGAGACATCAAAATGGACAGTTGAGGGTTGATGAGGTGGATTAACACTGCTAGATGAGGGTCCCACCATTCTCCTTTGGGGACACTGCCAGATGAGGTTCACTCACAGCTTGTCCTTACCAGTGGTGTGGTATTGACACCCTTCTAACTGGGGTTATAGGTTGGACCCCAAATATATTTAGAAAAGGGGCATGTCGGTTAGATGACTACCTCCCACAATTACAATCTCAGTCTCAGTAATAGAACTCAAATAGTTCTACAGATTTCAGGATTGTCAGATACAGTCACTCAACTTAGTACGAAACTCGGCTAGTTCCATTAGAATCAGGACTGCCAGACATAGTCACTCAGTTTTCAGTTATATCAGTTATCAGTAATCCTTGTTATTAGTGAAACTTAGTATTCAGAATCCTCATGATTTCAGTTACAGTCTATATAGTCATGCATGTATTCTCATTCAGTTATTCTCATGCTATCCAGTCAGTTATAGTTCATGCATATGAACCCTTGCATTCAGCGTTACCTCACTTTGCGTACCAGTACATTCACATGTACTGACACATACTTTTCTTTTGCGCTATGGTGTTTTATACCATGGTTCAGACGTACTAACTCCAGAGCGTCCTTAACAGATCAGACGTTCAGCAGACAAATTAGCAATGAGTCCTCATTATTTGAGGATGTTATCTTATTTCATTTATTCATCACATTCAGTTTAGTAGGCGAAGTTAGTTGGGGACATGTCCCATCAACTCCTTATTCAGACAGTTTAGAGGCTTTCAAACTATAGCATGTTCAGACAGTTATTTCAGTCTTGGTATTATTATACCTTGTTCAGACGTTGTTTTATTTAGTATTGTTTAGTATTTGAACCTTTTAGCAAGTTTCCGTCAGATTTCTGCATTTATTTCAGTTATGTTGTTAATACAATATTACTATTATCCAGTGCTCAGTTACAAATACCAGTCATGGGTTAGCTAGTGGTCCTTCGGGATTGTTATCACCGTGTAGTATTCGGGGTACCAGACTCGGGGCGTTTCATGGCCAAACTTCATGAACTACGCACACTTAATTCTCCTCTCTCGAGAGTGAGATACGTAGGCGCCCTTCTTGGGTTCGGTGATCTTTTCAAAAGAACAAAGAGAAAAAGATTTTGAGAAAATGTTGAACTCTAACGCATTTGTTATCTTTTGTTTAGTTAGTTTAAGGTGGTTGGTTTGTGGCATTCTGACTAGTCCTCCACATCACACCAAATCCAACGAAAGGTTAGTTGTGTCCAACAAAGATATAGAGAGTGAAATCATGAATCAATCAAAGAGTCAAGAAAATGAGAGTTTAAAGTAAGAAATTTTGAGACTAAGACAACAAATGAAGAAAATGCACCTAGCTTGGGCCAGTGGGTTGCCTCCTCTCACTATTGATCCTAAAAATATCTTAACTTTTCCACCAAATCCGCAATGTCAGTTTCCTACTGTTGTTGATACACCACAACGCCAATAAGATCCAAACTATTTCACCAATAATTTTCTAGCTCCTCAGTATAAGACTACCACATTCACAACACCACATATTGTCTGTGATTTTGTTGCTCACCTTCTATTGAGGCTCCCACTTTGTCTATCAATCCAACGGTTATGCTGCCCCAATTTGCTAATGAGTCTATGTTCAGTGCTTTCGATGATCACTCTTATGCTCCCGATCCTACATTTAAGCTAGTTGGACCACCAAAATTTCTTACCAAGAAGCTTGACATGACAGAAGAGCAAGAAAAAATGGTTAGAAAAATGAAGAGTCTGAAAAATGATATGAAAAGTTACCTGGGACTTGCATGTTATGAAGATGTTTCATGTAAAAATTGGGGCATGTCTTCATGTGTTAATCTTTCTCCAAGTCTTAAGATATCGAAATTTGAAGAGCATGATGGACATGAGGATTTTGTGAAATATTTGGGATGATATTGTAATTAATTAAGGGAAACTGGAGGGAAGAAGAATGAGGACGATGCAACTGCTATAGTAGTTGGACAACGGGCATGCCCAAAAAGACCACGTCATTGTTACCCTCAATCTCAAGCCCAAGTTCATACCCAAGCTCTATATAATCACTCTCGAAATCCGTTATACGTCATTTCCCCATCTCCATATCCAATATATAGCGCACAACCATATGTTCACCCCCATTTTTACTCACATTGGTGCAAACCAACTCCTCACAGTCATCCTCCAACTCTAGAGTCATTATCCAACTCCACAAACATATCAAAGCTCCTCTAGGCCCAATGTTCGATCTAAATCAAATAATGAAAAGAGGAAGAAGCCTAGGGATAGTTTCACGCCAATTGGAGAATCATATGCTAGTCTGCTCCAGAGATTAGTACAATGGGGCATGATCACTTTTCTGCTTGGATATACTCTTGACTCACATTCAATAAATTTTGATCCTAATGTACGATGTGCATATTATTCTGATGTTCAGGGTCACAATATTGAAGATTGTTGTACTTTGTAAAGAGAAATAGAAAAGATGATTCAATATAAATCAATTATGGTGCAGAACATTGACAGTGGTGAAAGATCTAGTCATGTTGAAGTTCAAATCAGTGGCTAAGATATCAAACTAAACAATTTGAAAGTCACTCCTCTTCTTAACAGGAAGAATTATTAGTAGTTTGTTTTATTTTCCTTTCTGTTTTCTGAATTATTTTAGGGTTTTAATTCAGAATCTATCTTATTTTGTTTCTCTATTGTCTTTGTTTAAACCCTTCTATTTTTCCTTTCATTGAAATGTGGTGTCTCTTGTTGTTTTGTCTTATTTTAAGTTGTTTGTTTGTCTTCTTTACACAATACATTTTTTGTTGATTCTAGTGTTATGACATGCCTGCAGAATTTTTAGCCAGATCTTAAAATCCAGTTTAATTATGAAACATTGAATCAAAAGGCTAAAGTTAGAAAAAAAGCATCCAATAAATCAGTAGAGTGTTGAGATATTTGGTGACCACATTGAAGCCTTCTTTCAAAATTATGACAGTTATTTTGAGAATCACAAGAATAGATTATCAATTGGAAAACATATCTCAATTAGGTCGTATAGTTGACGTGTCATCCCTATATGAAGAGAAATAAAAAGATGATCAACTCCATCAAAGCATGAGTCATTTGATGTGAGGGTTGTACAACAAAGGAAGTATTGTATGTTTGACATGTGTAGAAGAAGAAGTGACACACAAGCTCAGTTAAAGTTAGTGTTGTTAAAGTGTCACCAATGATCTTCATCTTTCACTTCATATTGCATGATGTGTACTTGCATTTTCAAGGATTGATATGACGAAGGGATTTTATTCTGTTATCCAAATGTGGTGTCATCCTTTCCCCATTTGAGCTTTATTTTCATCTTTTCTTTCATATCCCTCTTTTGGAATAAAGATAGAGTCAACAAAGTTCAAAAGTAATGGTGTCGAGCAAAATAATAGAGTTAGAAAAGTTTTAAAAAAATGAGTTCAAAAAAAAATAAAAGAGAAGAGTATCAAGAAAAATAGAGTCAAAAAAAGCCCCAAAGAGAAAAAGAGTCAATAAAAGAAAAAAAAAGAAAAAAAAAGAAATCTGAATCAAGCAAAAGAACAAGTTGTTGGAACTAAGTGTGACCTGATTCTCCTCTCTTGTGAGTGAGATACGTAGGTTGTCCTACTCTGAGCTCGGTCCAACCAAATGAACAATTTAGAATGACCCAATTAAAAGAAAATGGGGCATGAGTTAATCTTCATTGTTTGAGTCAAATCCAAAAGTTGTAAGTCCTACCCCACTTCAAGTATTGTTTGGGCCTCATGCCATCCTTTCTTTCTAACCTTATCCAAAAGTCAAGTTACAATCAAAGAAAGACCTTCAGATCAATCTTTGAGAATGTTAAGGCTAAGCATGCAATAGATATGATGACACATTTTGGGTACTACTTTTCTTCCTCAGGATAAAGAATCAAGAGAGAGATAAAAATGAGAGTCTTATTGGTGAAAACCCTTACGCGCACCATAAGGCGATGGTAAGTTGACAGAAAATAAAAGGAGAGAGTCTTATTGGTGAAAACTCCCATGGGAACTGTAAGACGATGATATCTTGAGAGAAATAAAAATGAGAGAGTCTTATTCATGAAAGCCCTCATGGGCACCGTAAAACAATAGTAAGTTGAGAAAAATGAAAATAAGAGAGTTGCATTGGTGAAAACCCTCACGGACACCATAGGACAATGGTGAGCTGAGAGAAAAAAATGAGAGAGACTTGTTGGAGAAAACCTTTCAAGGTGTCATTAGTTGAAAGAGGTATATAAGTACAATTGACCTAAGAAAATAACTTAGTTTCAGGGTCATTAACTCAAAAACAATTGGTGGAAAGTTTGAATGGAAAGATCAGACAGCTTAATCCAAAAATGCATGGCATAATCATTAGAATTGATTGTCATTTTTTAGATAAATTTTTCTTTTCTTTATTTTCAAAAAGAGACAAACATTATCTTTTCTTTCCTTTCTATATTTCTATTTTTTTCCTTTTGAGTCTGTCATTCAAACAGAAAATATTTTTCTCATACCTTTGAGTCAAGTCCATGTCAAAACAAGTGAGAAAGGATTTCAAAACTTGCTACTAACTTCTTCAATTGCACAAAGCAAACCAAAAGGATAGCATATGAAAAAAAACATGACTGTAGGTCGAAACAAGACCAACAAGAAGTTTTGTCAGAAAACAAGTTTGGGGAATCAAAGAAATACCAAGGTTTGAAAAATTCATCTGAGAGATATAGCAAAATAGAGATACTGTGTTTATTTCTGAGTCATTTTTAATAATCTAAGTTTGGATCAATGGTGCAACAAGTCAATAACATATGCCATTTGTTAAAAGTAAAATTAATAGGAAAAGTGCAAGATAAATCGGCTCAAAAGCCAATGTCGCAAGCCAACCACCCTATTTTAAACTCACAAGTTTTCTTTGTATGAAACAGGAACAATTGCTACCTTCAAATCAAAGGCTTCAATGCGCAAATATCCAGAGGTGAAATTCTTTATTTCTGCAAATGCAAGAGCAGTGTTGCTGTACAGGTTTGGTAATCACAATTATGGTAAAACTCATTATCTTTTACCCCTAAGAGACACATTCTCTAATTTGGGTCTTTTATGTCTTATGGCTTGGAGTTGCACTTCCTAATTTGAGTCGTTAATCCTAAAAGATGCATTTTTAGTAAGAATCTTTCACTATCACTCTTAAAAAATGGGCTTGTTGGTCTCAATCATTCAATTTTACCCTTAAAAGGTGTATTTATTGATCAGAATCTTGATTCATCTTTACATTATGCATTATTGCAAGTATTTGTGATTGGGCTTGACACTCGCAAAAGCTTTTGATGATAAACTGGGGCAAAAATAAAATTTAATTCCTGTTATTTGGAACTTCACTTCAGGACCCTCCTAAAAAATGGGACTTTACTTTCTGTTCAAGATCCTCCTGGAAAATGGGACTTTACTTTCTGTTTAGGACCCTCCTGGAAAATGGGACCTTACTTTCTATTCAGGACCCTTCTAAAAAATGGGATTTTACTTTCTGTTCAGGACCCTCCTGAAAAATGAAACTTTACTTTCTGTTTAGGACCCTTCTGGAAAATGGAATTTTACTTTCTGTTCAGGATCCTCTTGAAAAATGGGATCTTACTTTCTGTTCAGGACCCTCTTAGAAAATTGGACCTTACTTTCTGTTCAGGATCCTCCTGAAAAATGAGACTTTACTTTTTGTTCAGGACCTTAATGGAAAATAGAAGCTTACTTTCTGTTCAGGACCCTCCTGGAAAATGGGACTTTACTCTTTGTTCAGGACCCCCCTGGAAAATAAAACTTTACTTTCTATTTAGGACCCTTCTTGAAAATGAGAACTTACTTTCTGTTCAGGACCCTCCTAGAAAATGAAAATTTACTTTATGTTCAGGACCCTTCTGGAAAATGGGACTTTACTTTCTGTTTAGGACCCTCCTGAAAAATGGGGCTTTATTTTCAGAAAAATGGAACCATTCATTATCATAACTCTTCAAGATAATTTGTGTTCTATTTTTTACTTTGCTTTTAGGAGCCCGCCTGGAGAATAGGATAAAAAAATTGCAAGTCAAGAGCCCACCTGAAGAACAGGGTGATGAAGTTTAAAGTCAGAGCCTTCCTGGAGAACAAGGTGATTAATTGTAACTCGAAAGTCTGCTCAGAGAACAGGGTGATAAGATTAAAAGTCAATAAATTAAAAAAATAGCAATTCAAAAGCCCGCCTGGAGAACAGGGAGAGGAAATTGAAAGCCAAGCAACAAGGTTAAGAAAATGTAAGTCAGGAGCCCGCTTGGAGAATAGGGTGAAGATTTTCAAATTCACAGTCAAATTCAGAAGTACCACCGATAGAACATAGTCAATTTTTAAGTTCATCTCCAACATCAAATTTTGCATGGAGAAATAATCTGTTCTCAAGTTCAACCCAAAGAAGATCAGATCTTTTATCAATTTTGAAAGCATTAGAAACTCAAGTCAAGAGTCTAGGAAAGCTGCATAGCTAGGACTTTTGTAATTTCAAGAATCTTTTTAACTTTTAATTCTCATTTTTGATGTAATGACAGAGCCGCGGATCGGAACATCGCGGGACCTCACTCGACTCTCCAACTCGTTATAGTCCTTTCTTTTTAACCCTTTGAGCCACATATGACTTGACTCCCTCATAACTTGAGATAGGTAGAATGCGTAAGATCAAGACTCGGTTAAATTTCTTCCTTCTGTTTCTTTCTTTTGAATAATGATCGGGATAAAATTTTGTCTTGTTGTCTACTTTTTTGTTTGAAAACACTTTACGTTTACATCCAAAGAGGGGCATGATGTAGACATGTAATTTTGTCCCTAAAAAAATGTACTATTTACCCATTTACCCTCACTATACCATGTACCTCACCCCGTGTGATAATCCCTTCATTAAAAACAAAACTAACTAATTCTCAACAAATTCACCACTTCCATAACTAATTTGGACACCTCATCACCTCACCCCTACCCTACCCCAGACCCACGTACCCCCATTCCTTTTTCCTTGGATCACGTTTTCCCCCTTAGAATAGACTCGCATTGGCACAACTATATACATACTCACATACACCTCACTAACGGGGATTACACGCACACTCCTTACTGATAGACACACACTCTACACACCCAGATATTCTTTTCTACACAACACACACACACAGAGAGTTGATATCTACATACACATCACAACAACAAATATAAATTCTTATACTCATACATACACAACCTTAGAGAGGGAGAAACAACAACCATTAAAAATAGAAGGGAAAATAGGAAAAATTGGAAAAAAATAGAGAAACAATAAGAAATGGAAAAGAGAATCGGAGAAAGAGCTAGTGATCGAGAGAGTGATCAAAGCAGAGTAGAAACGTGAGAAAAAATAGTGAAAATAGATGCAGTAAGAGAGAGAGAATACTATCGCGAGAGGGAAAAGAAAGGGGAAACATGGGAAAAAATCAGATTGCACGGCTTGGGGGAATTCTGATTTTCCAATTAAATTTCACCGAAAACGCATCTCCATTGGACAAAAAAAAATCCCACCGGTGAAGCAATCCCACTGGGTGACGCTGAAATTAGCTTCATCACCAACCTAAAATTCCTAAACCATCGACCAAAATTAGTCGCAGCAATCCACGAGCTGCTCTAAATTTCCCTGGAAACCCCCCCAAATTGGTGACCAAATATACCTTCTACTATCACCGTTTTCACTATTCCAGTGTCTGGAGTTGTTGTCAGATCTGACAATGATAGCAACGCCCACAGCCGATCGAGCTCCCCAGAGCTTCGGCAAAATAGAAATAACAAATCTAACTCTGATTAGGTGAGACCCGTTTAAGGTTCCATTTTAGACTCTGATTGCTATTTTAGTCGTAAGGAGCAATTTTAATTGAAAGTGACATTAAGGTCTATTTCTCATCTTATTCTCGATTAATTCTAAGTTTTGGATACTTCAAATGGTGAATTCATGATGTTTGCACCTTGTTTTATCTGATTCAATTGTGTTTGAATCCTGAATGATTGTGGATATTGGTTGAGTGGTCACTTGAATGATTTAAACTCAATTGGAAATAAGCTGAGACGGGAATAAAAAATTGATAAAGTGAATATTGATTGACTTTGATCTCTAATTGTGGTTTGATTTGAAATGAATGTTAATTTTGTCGAACTCGATAGTATCATATTTTAGGCTTAGAAATCGATAGGGAAATTATAGGTTTTGGGGTAGGCAACTCATAGGATTCTATATTATCGAATGTGTAAATGTCTGTGTTTGAGTGATTTCTCTACTTTTACCACATTTCATCAAAATGTATTCATGAGAAGTGGAATGCCCCGAGGTCACATTGTACTTATTCATCGGGGAATGCCTCAAAGTATTATGTACACAAAGGATGTTCGTGATCAAGGCTTGAGGCATCGGGTAGAGCAAGTTTAGGATTAGTATAGAATAGTTTAGGTTTTAATTCTAGCATTTTTATTTCGATTTGTAATAAATTGGACTGGACACTATTTTTGAGTTTTGACTGTTTGATTGTTTGTTTTTTGTGTGTTGTGCATCTTGTTTGGTTATGTATTTCATAGTGTCGTACTAGCTGATATACTCTATGAAGCAACCGTGGTTAAACCACGGGATCGAGGGATGCCTAACACCTTCACTCGGTCAATAGAATTCCTTAACCGAAATCTCTGTTCGTGGACCAGTTTTAAAAGAATAAAAAATTATTTTAAAAAAAGATTTCCAAAGGTGACTTGGCACACCCGATTTATTCCAAGTGGTGACTCTGAGTTTTGATTGTTAAAGTCCTTTTTGAAACAAATTATTTTCTTTTGTCACTTAATAATAAAACTCTTTTCAAACTTAAATCAAATCTTTTTAGTAAAAAGGGGTTGTGACAAGAAGTGATCAACAATACAGATTTACAACAATAAGCTATTTTTTCAAATCATATATTGAGAAGATATACCATAGATATTATTCTGATGGATCAGATACCATAATTTCTACACAACAGGATTATGCTCAATCTGTTATTGTGTCCTAGAATGAAGAGTCTATAACAAACATAATAAGGGGATTTTGCATTCCAGCTAGGTTACCATAGCACCAAGTGGATTAGGTGTACCCTCGTAACGCCCCAAAATCTGATCCCGAGATGTCACATGGTGCTCAAGACTACGAGTAGCCTTAAACTATCCCTGTATGCATACTACTTAGCCTAATCTTATAATAATGGAAATATAGACATAAAAGTCATGCTAGAATGCGGAAACTGTCTATCATATCTGAGAATAATCTAAACTTAATATCTGAAACATCAAAACTGAATAATCTGTATCAAAACTAGTAGTCTGACAAGCCTCTACTACTAATAACTAAAAAGTCACTGGGACAAACCCCCAACAAACTCGAACTATCTGAATAAAATACTAAATCTCAAAAATTGATAAACTGTAAAATCTGAATAAGTCCCCGAACTATGAGGACTCACCAACTGTTGTATATAGATGGAGGTGCTCGAACTACTCACGCTGTTGATACTGAGCATCTGAACCTACATTATGAGACAATGTAGCACATAGACATATATGTGGATCAGTACTTTGAGGATGTACTGAGTATATGGAGTGATATGCAGAAGTAAAACACCATCTCATAATCATCATTTATAAAACAATACATGCTAAATGTAAATGACTCACATAAGCTGAAATATCTGAAATACTGAAAATAATAGTCATGAATAACAATTCATGCTTTATAAATCTAGTGAGCTATAACATTTAGTTCTAAAAGCTGTACTCGTATTCTCCCTTTAAATTATACTGTCTAAATGTAGAAGGACTCACTCTGAAAATTGAAAGCTGAAATCTGTAACTATTATTTTTTTTTGTAAAGCATAATCTGAATAAGACTGTGAGCCTTTACACTTAGTTTCTATAAGCTTTTCTGTTCTAAAATCTGTAGTCTGTAAGCTTTAAAACTTTAGGGAAAATACTTTATCTGAAAAACTGTATATCTTTTACTAGTAGGGAGGTTCTCTTAACCGACATAAACCATGCGAGCAATATGGAGTCCAACGTCTCATCCTCCTAAGAAAGAAACCTCACGTTGGGGAGAGGCGTCATACTCTTGCCAGGGAGTATAACCTACCCATGTGATCAATCATAAGCTAAATCTGTCATCCATATAGAAATGGGAATAATCTGATAATCTGTATCTACGTTGGCTATGTAGTGCTGTGAAAGTAAAATATGCTAAACCCACACTTCTCTCTCGGTGCTAAATACTACTCCCTTTTTATTTGCTATGCTCATTCTGTTGGAAATCCACTTTAAGACTAGCATAAGAGTTTATCTAAAACCAATTAATCATTATCTGAGTAAATCTGTAAATCAAGCTATTCTAAATTCTATAATCTGTAATAATCTATAAAGTGGATTCCATAGCTAAACTGAGGATCAAAAGATCAAATATTTATTGAAAATCTGTAAATAATCTGCTCATAAGATGCTTAAAGCATCATCTTTCTTGAAATAAAATTATTCAATCTGGGGTAATAACCCAAGCATTAACCTCATGTCAAAACATCATAATAAGCATGCTTAATAATGAAAATAATGATAGTTCATCTCAAAATATGTAATTTACTGCAATAGGCATGAAAATATGAAAATAGACATGCAATTCATCTTCAAAATATCTTAAAAACTCATAATCTTGTAAATAGCAATAATTGGTATGAACCCTAATTTAAAAATCCATGTATAAACATTCAAAATCATATGAAATTGCAAGTAAAAACTTAATTTTGGGCACAAGGATGGAAGAAGATCCTTGTTCATAAACCCCAAATACCTTAATTGATGCTTAGATGAAAAACCTTGAATTTTGGATTCCTGTTGAGTTCTTGATTATCTTGCTTTAGAAATCCTTAATTTGAAGCTTTCTTGGAGAATCTATCGAGGATCTTGATTTCTTGGAGAAGAAGCTTTGGAACTTTAGGTTTTTTCTGTTGAAGAGAATGATGAATAATGAGCACAAAGTGCTTTGAGTATGAATAATCTTGTGTTTTGGACGGATTGGGGGCTTGGTAATTGTCCAAAATACCATTTTAAAACTCCTAAACGAAGTTGGAAAAACGTAACTGGGTCCCGATTTAATAGGCTAGAGCGACGCGCCACTATCGCGGTAGCTCACTGGAAATTGACGATTGGAAAATTGGGGACCTCCGCAATGCGGATCTATCGCGTTGTTCCACTGGATTTTGACAATTGGGACCTGAAACTTCAACACGACGTGCCACCATCGCGGTGCCCTATAGAAATGTCATTTTGGCCTTCGGCGCGATGCGCCACTATAGCGTTGGACTACTGGAAATTGACAAATGAAAAAATGGACCTCTCTGCGACGTGCCAATATCGTGGAGGTCTACTGAAAAATGACAATTATGAAATTAACCACCTCCGCGACGCGGTGACCGCTCAGGTGGTACACTGTCAACTTAAAAAAATGTTCTAACTCCTCAACCGAGTGTCGAAATTGGGCAAATTTAATATCGATGGAAAGCTAATTCAATTTTTCACACAATGGGAAGCCCAAATCTTGAAAATTTCACATATAATAAATATTATTCACTTTTTAAGCTCTCCCTTAACATTCTAGGAGCGAATTTTAAGCTAAGAAGAGTATGGGGTATTACAACGCCACTGTGAACTGCAATGAAAAGTTTCACTGGGTATTATCTGTTATTTCTCTCAAGGATAGACGTATACGCATCTATGACTCACTGTCACAACTAAGTAATATGGAACCATCACTCGAGATTCACAAGTTGGCAATGATGTTGCCAAATTACTTGCCTGACGATAATATTTTTGAAGAAACATCATGTACAGACTGGGCAAATCTTGATACATACAGGATAAGATGAGCCAAAGGACACAGTTAGTGAATCAACACCTATTCGAGGTTAAATATATGCAAAACATTACGCAACAATAATGTGACAGCTTGTAAGTAATCTTTTATATTTTTTATCAACTATTACTAATGATGTGTTATATAAATTAACATGTTTTTTTGTATGAATGACAGGGACTGTAAAGTGTTTGTTGCTGGGTATTTAGAATACCTAAGCGAAGAAATTGATATGCCTTTAATTGATTTTGAAGCAGAATATCATTGTATGCAATACGCGTCACTCCTTCGAAATTATGGTCTTCAAAAAGCAAGTAAATGTTATGTTAGTAATAATGACGACACTCCAAGACCAAGGACAAAAAATGCCCCCTACCCGATGAAACTGGAATAGTTGGCATTGAGTAGTTTTAATGATGCATATGGTGAAGCCTTTTTATTTCTGTGGATTTGTTAGGAATTTAAATTTTTAAACTAATTTAGGTGTTTTGTATGTACACAGTTATTATAACACATTGACTAATATTTTTGAATTATTGACTAAACTGTTTCTACATGATATTGTGTGTTGTGCATATTAAGTATTGCTATAACGTACATATCATACGTAATTGTGTTATAAAAGATTGTATACAATAATCTTATAATTTTTTATATATAACAAATTTATGGATATAGTACTTTTCAAGCTAAATCATATATATAAGTGTTATATAGGATGTAAATATATTCATCACAAACTTATGGTATACATTCAATCATATATACATTGTCATATAGCTAAAATTACTCTAACTATTTTTTGTCAAAAATACGTTATGTTGGATATAGTATTTTCAAGATACTAAAGTGATTCAACATATTAGATTCTGTCATTCATTATCATATTTATCATATGATTATTAATACAGTAGCAATCAAAATTGCTATTTATACCTAGTCATATACATAGACTTAGGATGTATGTGTAATTAAATATACATTGGGAATATCTTGGACATAACACATAACTATAATGTAAATTCATATTGGATTCATAGACAATACACATCAACAACCACAAATTCAATGTATATATGGATATAAGACCAATACATAAAATCTTATATAGATAAGTAACTAAAAAATATATATAAGTTTTACAAGCCGATGATGTGTATATAACAATATTTATCTAACACTTCTTTGTTTATAAATGTTTATACACAACAAATATGTACATAAAACATTACAAATACATAACAAATATGTATATAAATATATATTAACGTCAGTTTCACCAGTAAAATAGGTAGGTGGTACGAGACATTTGTTACATATTGAAAAACATATTAACGCATCGGCCACATATACAACCAAATAAAAATACATCAAACAAAGTTGTTAATGTGAAGAAAACTGATATTTATGTCAACGCAGCAACAAACAACTTAAATTGTTCAAGAAATCATTATAAATGTAGAAAATGATAATCGAGTGATTAATCATCTTAAGTAGAGGAAAACTATAAGTTATTTCTCCTTTGAAAAAAAGTTATAGGACTTTTATTGTGATTCTCATGTCCGCATGGGCCACAATGATTTGTGCTTGATGAAAGAGTTTTGCTTGATTTCTTTTTTCTTTCTTTATTAGGTCTTGCTGGTAGTCTTTTATATATCGATGACAACACTTCTTCCTCTTATACATTGTTAGTAATATTTTAGTCCTTCTTATCTGACACTGAAATAATTGGACGTTCATAAGTTTTCACCAAAGTGATTGTCTTGTAGTAATCTGAGTAGTATGACCCAAATTTCTTTAGATATTTAGACTTCGAGATAGCAATAGCATGGGAACAAGGTATCTGATCTATTTGAAACCTTCCAGAACTTCACGAGCCACTTTTGAGGTCGACGATGTATCTTCTTCCAGATTCATAAATTGAGTAAATATAGTTTGAGGAAGCTTTGACCTGGACAAAAAAAGATTCAAACAGACTAACATTTTGAAAATATCTTGGAATACAAAATCATAATACACTACAAAGTTAATAAAATACTACAACTAAATGCATGCTAAAAATTTTAAACATACCGTCATCCGAGTAACTTTTACATCATTGAGAGTTAAAATTTCTTCAAATCTCTAACCCAAAGTCGTGTTCGTATATGAAGCTATCTCACTATTTTTACAGTTTCAAGAACCAAATAAAATTCGCACCTCCTCTAAGAATCCTAATATTGACAATTCCCGGGCCTTCACCAAACACCCATTAGTATACTCAATAATATTCGAAGTCATCATCCGACCTTTGTTTACCGGTGAATGACACCTACTCTACTTTTCATAACCAACTTTTTTTAGGTATTTTTTCACTATAGAATCAACTTTTTCAATCTTTATCATTAGGTAGTCAAAATTATGTTTTCTATGAGCCTTTGCCATTGAATAATACAGATCTCTACAACTTACTTTGCTCTTACGAAAGTGACTGCAAACATTTTTCTAAAGATATCAAATGCAGGTAAGATGTGGGACATTTGGATATATAACACTAACAACTTTGATAATACTTTTGTTTCTATATGATACAACACACATGTTGTCACGTTCTCTGAAGGTAGCTCTAAAATAATTAAAAAATCACGTCCATGAATTGTCATTCTCAGTATCCACAACCTCATAAGCAAGTGATTATATGCATCCTATGTTATGTATCAACAATATTAACAAAGGTCAACATAAAAGTTTTATTTTTTAAAAGTAAATTAGTATGGTGTGTTTACACAAATTATGATGTATACACTAATATGATTTTTTATATGACATACATATTGTGTAAAATACTCATTTCTATTTTTTCAATGTTTAAATACAAATCTCCATATACAATTTCATTTAAATAATATTACATATTAAAAAAAATATTAAATAAACATACCTGCACCATCCAGTATACTTGTCGAGAGGAATGTTTCATTATATGGTCCACTTAAATGCGCACCATCAACAACTACAATGGGTCTGCAAAACTCAAAAGCCCTTTCATTGAATGCAAGGCTATGAAAATATACATGAACCGATTATCCCATGACTTGTGCATTACAATTTGTGAATTAGGATACACATTATTTAACATATAAATGTATCTCGGCATCTATCGATAACCATCAGTCGGACCACCACTAAGCATCGTTATGACACGCTCCTTTGCCCGTGATGATAGGCGAATTTACACGCCTATAGCACTATATTTTGCCCATATTTTAGCCTAGTTTTGAGAACAAATTATATATTTCATGCACTTTTAGTCCTTTTTCCTGTAAATGAGCTAACGAACATGATTAGTAAAGTTTCAGGTATAAATGATGCAGAATTCAGCATTTTATGGCTTACTTGACGCAAAAGAAAGCTCACGAAGGAAGGGAAGGGAGTTTACACGCCTAAGGACCAAAACTGCTGCATGGAAAATCTGTCCCGGGCTAAAACAACATTTCTGAAGACTTTGGGGATTTGCAGTAACTTAGTTGGATTTGGACAATGATACATTAACCTAGTACAATTGGGTTATGTATTTCATTAGTTTATTTGGATTATGATAATGTTACATTAACCTAGTATAATTGGGTAAAGTATTACATTAGCCTAGTAGAATTTGGTTAGATATTTTATTTATCTAGTAGGATTAGGATATGGGTATTATAAATACCCTATCATGCTAGAGATTTGCAAGGAATTGGAGAGGGGGAGACCACAATACTTTCTTCCCTCCCTCTCATCTTCCACTACAAACAATTCTACAACACATCTTACAATTCAATTCTATTACTCTACAACTCTTCTAATCTTTCCATTAATTCTATTTTTCTTCTTCTACTCTTCTATTCTTAAATTCCACAACAAGAGAATCGTTACTTTGCCTAGGAATTCACGCCTCACGCCTACCACCTAAGCTACACGAAATTACTCAATCTTGTGGTATAACAACAATGTCAATCGTGATCTCCTTCGCATTCATGGGTAACTAAACTTCTCTGTTGGGGTTATGGAAGCCGTATGAGATACTATCTATTGCTGTGAGGTTGTGAGTTCGCGACACGTATACTGCTTATATCATTATTCTCTTCATCTTAGTCTACATTCTTTGGGGTTGAAAACGCAAGAATACGCCAGTATAACATTTAACTTGTTCGAAAGAAAGGTTATTTGTCTGGAAAAGAGATAATGTCAAGGTAGTAGGGTCACCCCCTAAAATTCCCTACTAAAAAGCTAGTGCCGTAACTGGACTAACCTCTTGGAGAATTCGTACCGTTAGACACGCTTTAAGCTCGAAAGAGTTAAAGTGAAATAATCCTCGAATAGGTCGAAAAACGCCTGGATTTACCATCGAATACAATTCTCTATAAGCAGTTGCATGTCAGAATTCTACACACTCATAGCCAATAGAGACGTATACCTCAGAAGGTGGACATAACCCCAACGCCTCAATTCTCATTGTTTACAACTTACGTAACAATATTTCTCTTTTACTTTGCTATTTTCAGCTTTTATTTAATTGTTTTTGTGACACATTACAATCCCCCCTTTTTACGAGACTTGCACCAAAAGTTTAGTAATCTTGCTTACTTGTTGGCCAAGCTATTCCCTGTGGGATCGACGCCCAACCCAGGTTGGGTTCTATATTTGCTAACGACCGCTTTACACTCCTACGAGAGCTGTAGATTGAGCGTTATCAGCCCGCCAGACCTTCATATAATTTATATCAACACCATATACAACTTTTATCTCTTCAATAATGTTTCCGGGAGTGTGCTTTCTCTTATGATTAACTAATTCAGGAGCTATGAATTCACATACAAAATCAATAGTAGCCAAAATATTTTTCAGTACCCTATTACTCAAATGACACATATGTTCTGAGTTAAATCTCCTAATGATTAAAACATCAATTTTTTTATAACTAGATGCTTCCAACGTCCATTTACAATCTTCATTGTAACACCGGAGGATATAGCTGAAATAGACAAACTTAATATGATTAGTATTAATAACAATTTTTAAGCTTTTTGTGTTGTCTGTTAGATATTTGTTTTAAAGAAACTGCGTACATATACAAAATAACGTATCTACTATAATTACTAAATAGATTAGTACATATGTATTTTGGGGTAAACAAATTGTATAAACAAATCATACACTACTTACTGTTTTACTATACATATACATATACATAACACAGTGTATGTATATTACACCTAATATACAATTTCTTGTTATGTATATAGCATTGAGGTTTTGGCACAATAAGTCATAACAAATTTAATCTAAATACATTTCAAAGTTATGTATATTCCACATAATATAGATAATATTGTTATGTATATACATAAATGTCAAAGCCACAACAATTCACAACATTATAAAAAAATAATTTCATGTGTTCAACATTTCAACAATCTTCGCAAAATAAATTTAACAACATAACATTCACGCAATATTATACTATTAGTGCGGTCATATATATAGTTGTCAAGTATGGTTAAAGTTGAAATTTTAACACATGAATTTTAAGTAAACATATATCGTAACAAAACTAAAAATAATACCTCTTTTTGTCTGAATGTTTTGCCCAACAATTAAATTCACGTGACACCATATATTTAGACATCACTGAAACAAGTGTTGATTTATCCTTATACATCTGTTTCACCTTCACATTCAATACTCTTGGTATCACAGATCAAGTTTTCAACTTCAAACTCAAGCACGTACAGAAAATATTGATTTTGTGTCTCAACGACAGAGAGATCCAAAGCATCTAATTCAACCCTATCCACACAAATCACAACTCCAGTTTTTCTATCAAACTGGATGTCCTCTGCACATTTATCAGTTGTTGCTATACAAAATGGATACATTACGAAACCTGGTAGAGATTTCTTCAACTCAACATACAATCTATCACCATGATCATTCCGAATACAAATAGGTGATTCATTCCCATCAATAGCATAACATACATCAATAAACTTTTGAGCTTCGTCAATGTCTAATTCAGCAACAATTGACGAAATCAACCTCAAATAAGTTATCGATTCTGCGACAACAATCTCTTCACTTTTATACTTTACATATTTTGTTTCAATTTTTTTCAATTTTTCATTGACCCGAGTGCCTCAAAATAATTGTAATATTCATCTTCTTGAATACAAATAAAATTATATTTTTTCAAAGAAATCAAAAATCAGTAATCAGATTGTTTGTGATTTCTGTTTTTCGGTTGATTTACTTTTTATGTATTTGTTGTTTTCAAAATTTGAATTAGTATAGCTGTTACATTAATTTAGGGATGTAGTAATCCACTTTTTAATGTTTCTGTGTTAATTACGTGCTTAATAGAAGGGAAAACCGTTATTTTCCTTTTTAAAAGATGATAAAAGATTTTCATAAACAAAGCTTTTTACTTATATGACGGACGTGTTATGTATATGAATCGTATTAAGAAAGTGGTAGAGAGTATAAATAAATCTAATAGGGTTGAAATTTATGTTATTTATAAAGTATTTATAATCTCGTTAACAAATAGAATTAATCTATTTTATAATCAATATTTATTTATAATTATATTTAAATAAGAAAATATAAACCATCACTTTATGATAATAACAATATATATATATATATATATATATATATATATATATAATCTATATCTATAATATATTAAAAATCTGTAGACCCTTTGAAAAATGATATGAAAATTTTACCCTTCATTAAAATACTTTACAATAGACAAAATCGTCTTTTTATTATTTTCTAATAATTTTTAAAATTCAAAAATTCATTAAAATTTAGTTATTAAACATTTTCTTATTTTAGTTATATACCTAAAATGTAACACGCCGTATTTCCCAAGCATAATCTAAGTCCCAGTGCGTGAGTATTTGTATATAAAATTTCTAAAACGCTCATTATTTTTCAGTTTAGAGCCTTTCGTTGCGTAGGAAATTCAATTATCTTTTCAATTATATAAAATTTGCCCAAATTCGATAACCGGGTAAGAAGTTATGGCGATTCTATGTTTCAGTCGCAAAATATCGTTATTTTAACCCTTAGCGCGTCGCGTAGACAGTTCAAATGACAATTGTCAATTTTTAGTGTGACTCCGCAATCATGGTGCATCGCGGAGTAGGCCAAAATTGCATCCACAGGCTTACCGTGATGGTGGCGCATCATGTCATCTGTCCAGGTCCCAGTTGTCTCTTTTCCAGTGGATTGGTGCGATGGTGGTGCGTCGCCAAGGCCAAAAATTGGGATGATCAGTTTTCAGCTTCCATTTTTAAATTCGTCCAAGGGTAATTGGGTCTTTTTTCACGATCCTAATTAGCCTAGAACACGAAATTTAACCCCTAAACACCCTAAGTAGTCATCATTATTCAATTCTTCTTCAAAATTAAAGATCCCCTCTTTCAAGAACAAGAAACCCTAACTCTCAAATTCAAGACAATTTCTCAAGAACTCTCCATCAATCCTTCCAAATTTTTCATTCCAGGTATATTAGATGTTCATCTATGGATTCCTTTCATCCATGGAGCTCAAGTAACCTTTTTTATTATAAAGTTATGACCTTTTTTAGTTATTTGATTTTTTTAAGATCATAATTTCATCCATTAATCTCCATGAACTTTGATTTAATACCATGATTTAATGAAATCATTGTTGTTATTCGATTCCTCATGTTTTAGTGTTATCATTTGTTGAATTAAATCATGACTTAGTGTTTACCATGATAATTTCATGTCAATTATGCCAGTCCTTTAGTAATTCTATGATTATTTTAAACCATGAACTATAAGTGTTTGATAAAATGCCTACAAGAGCAATTGAATTAAGAAGAGTCTTCATGCTATGCCCTTCAATGTTTTAGTATCATGCTACTACTATTATTTTGAGTCCTGGGGGTATTGAATACCCGAAACCGTAGTTGTTTACTTAATATTATCTCAGTATTTTCAGAATAACTTCAGATTATATCATGAGCATTATCAGAACAGTCAGTTAAACTCAGAATAGTTTAGTGTTTCAGTGTCGTTCAGTTGGGAGTAGGATTTAGCATCGAGCGAGTGTAGGGATGACGACTTCCCCGCCAGATGGGCAGAGTCGTTAGTAGCAGTTCCTATACTCCAGAACTACGTAGCCAGCGTAGGATATGAGTAGTCACCCGCCAGATTAGGTTTGACTATCTCGCAGGGGTCACCCGTCAGTTCAGGCTTGACACTCTTAGTCCTTTGGATATGATATCAGTTTAGTGGATCCACACAGCCAGCATTAGTACCCGTAGCACGGTATTAACACCCTTCCAACTGGGGTTACAGGTTGGACCCTGATTAGCTCAAATTGGGAAATATCGGTTAGATGATACCTCCCACAGTCTTAGATATAGTCTCAGTTCTAGTTTCAGTTCAATTCTTCAGTCTTAGTATTGTTTGATCAAAGCATACAAATTTCAGTTAATTTTAGTATTTCAGTTTATAGATTTTACTCAGTTCATGTCATATGCTTGGTCATGCATCCTCAGTGTCTACAGATTTTCATGCATGTTCAGTATCTACAGATTTCATGCTCTTTATTCTGTATTCCATGCTTTACATGTATATTTAGATAGATCATTACTCTTATTCATGAAACCTTGCATGTTAGCCTACCTCATTTAGCATACCAGTACATTCAAAGTACTGATCGCATACCTTTCTTTTGCGCTATGATGTCTCATATCATAGGTGCTGACGCTTAGTTCCCGGATCGCACTTAGTCCCTCAGATTCTCAGCAGTACAGTAGTAGTGGTGAGTCCTTATCACCAGAGGACAGACTATCTTATTTCATGTCTTTATTTCAGTAGTCAGTGGAGTTAGTTGGGGGCTTGTCCCATCAACTCTCAGTCAGTCAGTCTTAGAGGCTTTTCAAACATTACAGTCAGTTAGTTGTTCAGTTTATCAGTACTTAATCAGATTTAGACAGTCATTTTCCTAGATTTATAGTTCAGTTTGAATTCAGATATTTAAAATCTTATGGCACTTCAGTCATTCTTCCTCAATTCATGATTATATTATCCAGTGCTCACAGCAGGTACCAGCTCATGGGTTAGCTTGTGGTCCCTCGAGCCTGTAAGCACCGTGTAACGACTAGGGGATAGTCTCGGATCGTTACATAAAATTTAGGATTCGGTCAAGTTTTTCAAGGAATTTTACCAAAATTCATACGTATGGAAATAGTGAAAAAAGAAGAAAAAATATTTTTTAAAAAACTAAACCCATTTCCTTTTTTTTTTTTTTTTTAAATCTATGTAATCTTCCCTTTTTAAAAATATGTAAAAGCGTTATATTTTTATATGTCAAATGTATACATTTTCATATATGAAAGGAATTTAAAAAATACGTTGGCATATATTTTTACATGCCATATCAATAATTTTTTAATTATTTCCTTTTTTACACTACCTTATATAATTATTTATTTACTTAAAAGAAG
Organism: Capsicum pubescens; assembly: GCA_030864215.1. Classification (NCBI taxonomy): domain Eukaryota; kingdom Viridiplantae; phylum Streptophyta; class Magnoliopsida; order Solanales; family Solanaceae; genus Capsicum; species Capsicum pubescens. The sequence continues at coordinate 247,191,445 of CM061541.1, read as the reverse complement.
TAAAACTCTTAATATTTAGTACACTTTTAAATCAATTAAAATACTAAAATACTATCTTATATAATTCTATTTAAGTAACCTTTTGTGAATAAAGATTTGGCTCTCAATACGCATTTTCTTTTCTTGTTTGTTTGCTTTTTTATTTGGTTTTAATTCAACTTTTTTTTCTTCCATTTGCATTCAATTAGTTCTAATATTTTTTGTATTTTTTCAGCTGAAAATTTTGATCGAAAAAAAGAGAAGAACCATGCAACATTATCAAGGAATGAAGTGGATCAGATGATGATAATCAATCGCTATATTGGCTAAAAATCAAAGGTTATGCTTCTAATTATAATTCGTAAGAATTGTTTACGACACTCAATTGATGATATGTATGTTTTTATTTGCTTTGGACCTAAAGTTCATCTTCGTTCTTCATTAATTACGAGCAAAAGAAGAAAAAATAATTTTTGAAAAAGAAAGGCGAAGAAAAGACTATCATTGTCATGTCCAAAGAATCACACTTACAAATTGATATTTTTTGTTTCTGCAAATTTCTTAACTTTGTTTTCTATAATTATCATTGTCATCAATCTATTGTAAGTAGTTGTGGGGTCTAATTTTGGTTTATGTTCAATATGATAACATGCTTTATGATTAAATTAAAATATGAAAAGATTTGAATTAAGAGGAAAAATTAAAATAAAAAATAAAAAGTGAAGGTGATGCTGGGGAGGGGGTTGGACAAGTGTTGGGGTGGGGTGAGTGGGCTGGAAGGGGATGGGGGTAAGGTGAGGAGGGGTTGAATGGGGCTGGGTGGGGTATGGGGTCTGGGGTGGTGTGGGGAGGGGCTGTACAGGACTGGGTGGGGGGTGGAGACGGGCTGGGGTGGGGTGAAGAGGGGCTAGACGGGTGTTGGGGTGGGGTGGGAGGGCTAAAAGAGTGTTGGGGTGGGGTGAGGGGATGGAAGGGGCTGAGGGTGGGATGGAGAGGGGCTGGACGATGTAGGGTGGGGTGGGGACGGGCTGAGGTGGGGTGTGGGGACGGGCTGGGGTGGGGTGGGAAAGGGGGGCTTTTTTATTTTATTTTTTTAATTTTAAAATATTTTTAAATTAAAAAAGATGGAGGGGATAAAAAGACCCTTTTTTATTTTAATATTATTTTTAGTTTTTTAATTATTTTAATATAAAGTTGACCAAAAATTGACCCCACTCGCATCTAGGCGCGTGCCTGGATGCGCCTCGTCCTAGTCAGCCATTCTAATGCCACATAGGACCGGTCAACGGTCAAAGGGTTTAAGATGTTGCTTTTTAATGGATTCAAGGGTTCAGATGACAAACATGTAAGTAAGAGTATCCACATTACAAAACAGACATAGTATAAGGGACCACTGGACCATTTATGAAATTTTGCCCTATTTTGTGAAATTATCCATGCAAATTATGAATTAAAACCCATGTATTTCTTAGTAATTCGAATTCAAGCCATGTTCACATGTTATTCCATGTAAATTAGATTACTTCATGCTTTGAATTTCAGATACCCATGTTATATTCAATTGATTTCATGATAACTTATTAAATTCATGTATTAATCCATATCAGTATGTTATCTTACTAAGTTTAACCCATTCCCATGTTTCAATTCATGAAATTCATCAACTTACTGAAATGTAATACATTATGGGTCTCTAAATTATGATTTCTGTTAGTGTTTTGGAACAATATTATCATATTTTAGAATCATTCAGTGTTGGAGGGTTATGAACACCCGATACGTATGTGTTTACTTATGTTTCGGAATTTCAAGCACTGCATGATTTTATTATTACTAGTTTAACTGCACGTGCCTCACACGTGTAACATTTGATCATTTAAAATTAAATGATTTTATCTATTGCAGAGATTTTAATAAAATATAAAAGTTTAAATCATTTTTCAAATATTCTTTACACTTTAATATAATAATGTAAACATAAACATATATTTTAGTGTAAGCACATATATATTTTACCACCAGAAGTTCTAAGTGACTGATAGATCATCATTATTGCATTTGTCATGCAACACATCTTTTCCTTGCTACCAGAGACTAAGAGAGACGCATCAATTTGAACCATATTTGTAGTAAGGTTATTTTTTTATATATTTAAAATCTTTTCTTACTTTTTAAGTCAAGGTACGATTATTTTTCTCATTTTTTTCTATATTTTTTAAATCTTTCCTTATTTTTAAAGTCAAATCTTCACAAAACCATTGATTATATTCTTATTATGTACTTAAAACTTTTGAAATTTTGGTACTTTTAAAATTTTTCTTATTCTAACGCTTTTATATTTATTTTAAAATTTTTCGAATCTTCTTAAATTAAATTTAATTGATTTAGAATTCTTAAACTAATGAAAAAAAATATTAGTTGTCATTAATTTTGATGACTTCAAATAAGAAAAAGTTTTACTATAGATATATTTAATTATTTTTCAATTCCTAAAGATTAGGAAATAATAGTAAAAAGACGATTTTGTCTAAAGCAAAAACTTTTAATGAAGGACAAAAAGTTCAAACGACATTTCTAAGGCCCTTCACACTTTTAATATATTATAAATTATAGATATAGATTATAGATACTCAGGCTACCATGTTCATGCTGAGCACCTATCAGTACAGTACCATGTCATGCTAAACAAGTAATATCACCCGTGTCAATTCAGTTGGGAGTAGGATTTAGCATCGAGCGAACCTAGGGATGGGGGCTCACCCACCTGTTAGGACTGGATCCTTAGTAGCAGTCTCTAAGTTCTAGAACTACGTAGCCAGCGTAGGATTATGAGGTGTCACTTGCCAGTTTAGGGCTGACACTCTCTTAGGGGTCACCCGCCAGTTTAGGATTGATTCTCTAGTCTTTCCGAACATCAGATTAGTGGATCTACATTACCATGTGTTAGTACCTGTGATAAGGTACTGACAACCTTCTAACTGGGGTTACAGATTGGACCCCGAATAACTCAGATTGAGGCATGTCAGCTACATGATAGCTCCTACAATTTCAGTCAGTACTCAGTCTATATCATCAGTTAAGGTTTGATTGACCAAGTTGCCAGATTTTCAGCTATTCAGTTATCTAACTCATATTCAGTACATACTTTACTTGGTCATACATTCTCAGTTTTACATGTTCATGCATCCATATTTGATTTCCATGCATATTTCAGCTAGTCCTTACCTCATGTACCAGTACATTCAAAGTACTGATCACATATTTTTCTCTGCGCTATGTTGTCTTATAACATAGGTTCGGACGCACAGTTCACTGACCATCCTTAGGCAGCTCAACATATTCCAGCAGAAGTAGTGGTGAGCCCTCATCCTTAGAGAACGAGACATGTTATTTTAGTATTTCAATATTACTTTATGCTCAGTCAGTCAGAGTTAGTTGGGGGTTTGTCCCATCAACTCCTTATGTTTTAGACTAGAGGTTCAGACAACCAGTTTATCTTTCAGTATTTCAGTTGTTCAAACATGTTGTGATATACTACAATATACTATCTTACCAAACGTTAACAATTTATTTTCCCCATACGTTATTTCAGTATTACATTATTCAGTGCTCACAGCAGGTGCCATGAGTTAACTTGAGGTCATTTGTGGCCTTAAGCACCGTGTCGCGATTAGGGGATAGCCTCGGATCGTAACACCTTATTTCTATATCATGAAAGATAGATAGACTTTTTCGAAAGACCATTGATTCAAGAAAAGAGCGTGTGTATTGTTGGGTTCGAAATCGAGAGGGCGTCATGCGAAAGCTTGTAATTTGCAAACCATAGAACGATAATTCAGACAACACATAAAATAATAATAAACAAACTATATTATTGGTATGGTTTGGCCAATTGGGCTACATATAAAAAACTAATATGAAAATATCATAAAAACTATGAGAGAAAATCTCCCCATAAACAAGACTCTTTAAAGACTACATTGTGGATGTTATTGTGTTATGGTATGAGAAGGGGGTCTTCTATTTATAGATTTTCAAAATCTTTCCTTCAAGAAAGAAGTTTGTCAAATATGAAAAAGTTTTATATTTTCTTTTAAGGAAAGATAAAAGTAATTATGGTACTACTTTTATTTTCCTTCAATACAAAATTAAAACTCAATTTTGGTAAGAAAATTAGGGCAAAAATCCTAACAAATCTCCCCTTTTTGACTTGATTTTCTTCACTTGATCCGCCTTCTTCACACGATCTTCATATATCACTGCTGCTTACCATGATTAAAAGTTGATATAGATTAAAAATTGGAGCCCTATGCGTTAAAAAATAAAAGCATGGGTTGATATTATTGGAGCCCTATGTTATAAGTAAACAGGATTGAAAGTGGAGTCTTGTGCATTGAAAGTGAGTACAGGTTAAAAATGGAGTTTATGCGTTAAAAATATATGCATGAGTTGAAAGGAGGCCAAGCATTGAAAGTAGGCAGGGTTGAAAGTTGAAGCCCATAAACATGAGTTGAAAAATTGACTTTGGTTTTAAAGATGGATTAGTAGCAGGATTACTTAAATTTATTTGAAACTTTTCTCCACATGTAGCTAGACAAAGATCTTCATTATCATCAAATTATTTGCAACTTTTATCTCAATATGTTCTCAATCTGAACCATCGGACCATTGAACCATAGACTTTGATACCACTTGTTGGGTTAAAATCGAGAGGACGTCATGCGCGGAAGCTTATAATTTGCAAACCATAGAGGCGCTAATTCAAACGACATATAAAACAATAGTAAAAAACTATATTATTGATATGGTTTGACCAATTGACCTGCATATAGAAAATTAATATGAAAATATCATAAAAACTATGAGAGAAAATCTCCCCATAAACAAGAATTTTAAAGACTACATTGTGGATGCTATTATGTTATGGTATGAGAAGGGGACTTCTATTTATAGATGCCCAAAGTCTTTCCTCCAAGAAAGAGATTTGTCAAATATGGAAAAGTTTTATATATTGCTTTAAGAAAAAATATAAGTAATTATGGTACTACTTTTATTTTCCTTCAATAGAAAATTAAAATTCAATTTTGATAAGAAAATCAGGACAAAAATCCTAACATGTACATGTGAAATCAGAATAGTTTCTGTTGATATGTCTGAACAATGTTGTATCATAATATTAAAAACAATATTTTGAAAGGATAACTAGAAGTCTTTATTAAAGACAATATTAAAGACACCCCGATTTAGAATAAAGTGTTCAGTTAGAAGAGTCTTTATTACTAAGGGTAGAGTTGAAAAAAATAATATTAATTATCTCTTGATCTTTTAATTGTGTTAACAATTTTGAGATAAATTTATTTAACAAATATATCAATTATTTTGAAATGGAGAAAGTATAACAAACCTGATTTCTAGCACTGGTATATATATTATTACCGTTGAATGCAATACATAACTATTAATGAAATAAGAATAACAATTAACTGAGAAATGCGAGACCTATAAAAAGGATAACTAGAAGAAGGAGATGAGAATCAAAACTTAAAGAATGGAGATGAGAAGGAGACTTTTGTTAAGTAGATCTTTTAAGTCTATTTTTTAATTAAATAAATCCTAAGTTTTTTTTTTTTATTTAGTGAGATGATTCATTTTTAAGACAAATCTATTATCTATCCGATATATATATAGGTAAATTGATTATCAATCCGACAGATCTATTATCTGTCCGATAGATATATAGACAGATCAATTATCAATCCGACAGATCTATTAGCTGTCCCACAAATAAGAAAAATAAAAGTAAGCCATTTTGCTAATTGAAAACTTGAAGAGGGTTGGACATTTTGCTTATTGAAAACTTAAAAAAGGCTTAATAACCAAATATTCTCGATGATAAATAAAAAGTTAGAGTTTGCCTCTAAGTCTCTGTTTGGATGGTGGTTTACCATGTTATGGTGTAGTATGGCATCTTTTCATCGCTTGGTAACCATGAAAGACCTCAATTTATAGAACCACCAATTTAATGGTATCCCATGATTTTTTTTTATTTTTTTTTTCAATTATGTCCTTATATAATATTCTCTAATAATCCTATTTTACCCTTTACCCCATATTACTTCCAACCATAATATGTTTTTATTTTTACACTTTTCTACTCAATCTTTTTTCTTCGTTGTTCTCCATCATTCTCAAACCTTGTAGTCACAAAATCAATTCCTCTATATTTCCATTCCTCACTTTTCCACGCGGTACTGCACGTAATGTAGAGGGTAAATTTGGACCTTGTCCCTTCGTAGAATTCATCATAATTATACTGTTGTTTTTATGTTGTTCAAGTGTTTGTCAATCCATTACAATGAGTCTAATACTTGTTCCAACTTTTAAGATTAGAGCCTAATAGACTACAATTTGTTTGACGTGAATAGGGGGCTATGAGAAGGAAAATTATTAACATACCATCAAACCAAATTTATAATAATTAGGGGTATTTTAATAAACTTACTCATTACGATACAATATTATGCCATACCATACTGTACCGTACATTATGAAACCATGGCAAACCACCATCCAAACAAAGTGTAAGGCACAATATACACAAAATGCATGCCCTGTATTTCCCCTGGATCTCATATATATTTCCTTGACGTAAAAAAGACTTTGGAATCTTGTTAGATTAAAGTCGTATCAAATGTATTAAAACGTTAGTTAATCTCGTGGTCTTAAAAATGCTACATGGAGAATTGAAATTAAAGTGTTGTCAAAAAAATGAAAGAAACATTCTTTTTGAAAGGGACTAAAAAGAAAAGTAGTTCATTCCTTTTTATACAGAGAGTGGATGAGACTTTAACCTTTGATAATATTTCTTCTTCCTTTCTTTTTTTTTATGATCGTAATGTTCGTGTCAGCTTTTACACTCCTCGATTAATTTTACAGGATATATCTCTTGACTACCACCTCCATCAGCAATAGATATCATGGTTCTTAAGCCACTTTATTGACCACTAGGATAGGCCACACTCTTGAGTGCTCTTTTTAATTCTTTAAAAATGAAGAATTTTTCCTTTTCCATATTAAAAATAAAATAAAATACTCTGAACCATGTAAACTCATGACAAAAGAGTAAAGTATAGGGTGTGTGGATAAAATTTCATATTGATAGTTAAAAAAAAAAACTTTTAAGATGTTGAATAATCGTAATATTGTGTAAACTTTTGGAAAAAAAAAAAAACTTAGAAATTTGGCTTAGAGCGAATGATATCACATTAAGCGGTTAAGAGTATCTTTGAGTTATATTATCCCAACAATCGATATCAAAGTCAATGGATAAAGCCAATGATTCGACGAGCATGTATCTATTGAGTGGTGTCACGGGGCTCGACTTACTGTCTTTGCCTATCTACAGGCTGATATAATATATCATTATATAACACAAATCAGTATTTCGTTATTGATAAAAATATTTTCAAACTGGTTAGTCAAATACAAACTGCTACTCTTGAAAGCACCTGTGATTAAAAAATTACAACAAAAAACTTTTACGATCAAAAGAAAAAGTCATCGATGAAAACCAAAAGATAAGACCCCCTTATTACGAGTACAGTTTAGCTAGTTGACACTGACTGTGGAAACTTTTTTTACACATTCACGTCTTTTTTTAACTTTATCTATATCTACAATCTACAATCTAGAATCTATATCTATAATCTATAATATATTAAAAGTGTAAAGGGTCTTAAAAATAATGTCGTTTGAACTTTTTGTCCTTCATTAAAAGTTTTTATTTTAGACAAATCGTCTTTTCACTATTTTTCCTAATATTTAAGAGTTAAAAAATAATTAAATATATTTATTATAAAATCTTTCCTTATTAGAAGTCATTAGAATTAATGACAACTAATATTTTTTTCAATAATTTAAGAATTCTAAATCAACTACTAATATTTAAGAGTTAAAAATTAATAAAATATACCGTAATAAATATATTAACAACAAAGTGCTTCAATTTATGTCACGGGCAAATGATTAATGTCATCATTATACAGATAATAATAATTAGATTTCGTTACGATAATTGACATAGTGATGAAAAAAAACAATTTGCCGTGACTTTTCCAAAACTAAAGTATAAACGTTATTATAAAAAAAAAGACTTGATTTGATTTTTCCTAAACTAGAATTTTAAAGTCATTAGTAATTCTTTCCTTTTAGAAGTTTCGAGTAGTAAATTTTCAAATATTTAGGCGCAGGAGTTCTAATATTTGATCTTACGTTACTTTTTTATTTACAATTCCTTTAAAAAAAAAGTCATAAATCTATCAATTTGTCATTCAGGAAATAAATCTTTTGTTTCTTTCAAATTTGTTCTGGCCCTTAACGAAGGCACGAAAAATACCTTTTAAAATTGGCTCATAGTGCAACTTTATAAAGACAACAAAATTCTACTTCCATAACTTCTCAAGAATAGGTGAAGGTCAATTTCTTACCATGAAGAGGTTTGAAAGTATTATATATTTGAATTTACTTTTATAATTATTGCATAATACTACAAATTTAATGTTATATATGAGAGCTTCTTCTACAAGAATATTGCATCAAAAAATTTTATTGATCGGATTGAAGTTCATTATCTATCTACTTTTGTTGTTGGTAATGTATAATGCACCTGCTCTTTCAAACTGAGGTGATGCTTGTTGTTATTCAGTTACTATGGGTCGGTTGCCACAATCAATTTGTTTATCAATCTTTAAAACCTATTGAGGTTAGTCTGTTAATTATTATTTTTAATTCTCTTTTTAATATTGTTGTAGTTCTTCAATTTTGGCATTGTTTGTTTTATTATAGCCAAAAACAAAAGTGGAGACAAAAGTAAATAAAGTCAATATTTTATTTTTTCTTTTTGGATCTATGATACGTGATTTAATCATTAAATTTTATGTTGTCTAATGCTTTCCTCCACTCTTGATCGTCTAGGTTGACACTATATAGCACTATTATTGTAGTGCACCCTGTATTTGGTTAACAACTTTTTTACTCCCTTTGCATATATTTTTTGGTTTATATGGGTTGTGTGTTATATATTGTTGATGCATGATAGTGATTTTAGACATAATACTTTTTCTTGTTGCTAACCAGATTTGAGTGACTCTTCTTTTCACATAAGCACGTCTTTTTAAAAAAAATGTAAATACTAAAATTGTTAGTTTTGAGATCTATTGTTAAAACAATTTAGGTGGACCATCAGCCTGCACCATGTCAGAACTTCTCTTATTATTGATCATAGCTCTCCTTGGATCACTGGAAGATATGTTTACTGCTTTAGGAGACCCAAAAAAGTTTGTCCATATACTACAGTCACATGTGTTGGATGTTATCGTAGACGGGGTGACATTCATGTCAAATGGCTGGCAACTCGATTCACCTGATATGATAAAGAAGTACTTTATCAATTTTTTGAGTAATGTTATGGTGGTTTTAAAGTTTGAAATTGCAGGATCCCATGATGATATCAAGTTTGTATCTCAAATTTATTGTGAAGACTCAATATTAATTGTACCAGTAGACAGACTCATGCTTTGATTGTCGTAAATAAAGTCGTCCAAGATGCTAATTTTCAAGGAGAGGCAACCAAGGTGTCACTTGATAGCAGACCTTCAATCCTCTAAATATACTTTAGTTTCTGCAAGAAATATTGATCAATTGATTAGAGGTATTAGGTCTGCAAGGGACACTGAATTTGATTCATGGGGTACTTCATCTTGACAACACTTGGTTTCATCTTCACACGAAGACACACATTCAAGCCTTGCCATAATTACCATTGTAATATCAGCGTGGCATCACTAGAACCTTGAGAATAGAGTTCTATTTAGGTCGTATGTATTGTTGTGAACCATGGTGACTCCATAAGAGCCCATGGGCTAAAAATGATTAATGAAATTAATTATGCTGTAACTATTAGGCATAGTATAATCAAATGTTACACGTGTGAGGCACGTGCGTTTAAACTAATTTTATAAAATACAAATATTATTAGTATTATAAGGCAACTAAAACTCTTAAGTTTATTTTATAGAGTTTGTTTAGCATTCTTTTTTAACTTACCATAAATAGGAAGATCTGATTGCTTGTCTTATTTTATCATCCTTACGTTTAGGGTCATTACTGTTTCTTCTTCAATATCAGTGAAACAACAACCAACATCCACCATTAAAACAATTCATGGTATTTATTTATTTATTTATTTATTTATTTATTTATTTATTTATTATTTTTCTTAAAAAACTTCTCTTGTTGAATAAAATAGTTTTAACTTTTAATTATTTTTTTTTAAAAAAATTATATATGAAGTTCTACCGGCTATTACCGGTCAAAATCTAATGACTGTATAAAAAAAGGTTCCACTATCAGTGGACACAAGTTAAACTCTTACGAGTAACTTCCATAAAATCTTCCTCTCATATCATGATGTTCGAATTCTCCAAAAATATTCTTGCAGCTATATCTAATACTCCAAAAATGCACTAATTTTGAAGTGTTCGACACACCCCTATCAACATTTTCATAGAGTTCGAGCAACATAGGTCATATTAATTTTTGCCTCTTTTCATTTTGTACCATGGTGGTGTTCGAGCCAGCGTATGCGCATCGAAGTACCCAACCTAAAATTAGCATAATTAAACATGAAAAACTTCCGATGCCTCACATAGAGTTTCAACGTCGAATGTTTCATATAAGACCACTTACGTTGTCAGTTTCCACCTCTTCAATTATTTCCTTGATTGTGGCCTCATCATCCATACCATATTCCTTCATAGCGTTTTCCAATTTGTCTCTCATGAAAAGTGAACGTGTTACTTACCCGGAAAAAGAAAGAAAGAAAGAAAGAAAGAAAGAGTTGGATATGTTAAGAGTGTGAAATGTGAAGACCTTACACAGACCACATCCAACTTATAAGATATGAATAGCAACAAGGAAAATACAAGGTCTTTCTTTTGCATCTGGAAAAAATTACTCCATCCTCATCAATTTATTTGTCTGATTTTGACTCGGCACGGAGTTTAAAAAAGAAAATAAGACTTTTGAATCTTGTGTCTTAAATTAAAGATATGTAGAAAGAAGCCAAAAGACATTTAATCTTGATACTATGGGGTTTGGTAGACATAACTTTTCGATAGAGTAATTTGTGTTGATATAATATCAAATCGAAAACAAAGTTGGGTTGGCTATATGAATCATCTATGATCATTCCACTGTATTTGGTCTCAGTTCATTTCAATTCTACTTTTCTTAATAAATAATTTTCTTTAAAAGCAAATTAGGAACTCTCTAAAACTAGAGGTTCTCCGAATATAACTTATCTCTCTACATTGGCATATAAATCTCTAACAAGACTAGAAAAGCTCCTATAAACCACCAAACCCAAGGTTAAGTCTATTTATGTCCAGAATTGTATGACTGCATGTCTATTTTAACATCGACATTTCTGTAACACTCATGTTGTGGACTTATTAAGTATTAGAGGCGTAACATTCGCTCTCACATAACATGACTTGTCACACCATTGTTCTATAAAACTTGTCTTTCACTTTGGTAAGAATCTTCCAAGCCCGTAACTCCTGGACAATTGCCATCACCAAAACACCGTGTATGTTAGTGAAGTAAGGAACCATAATCCATCCAACCCAAAACCTAGACACAAGCTATACATTATGGAAAATGATCACGTATTTGGATCTGCTGAAATCAAGCCAGTGGGTTTCATTAAGGTCTGTTTAGACAACGCTGCGGAAGAGCATGCGGCATATACTTGGAAGCTATGCTAAATGCATACAAAAGCTAAACATGAATACACCACATAACAGATAACCAAATATGTTATGCATATCGAGAAGACATGACACGCTACTGTAACTTTTGATTACAAAGGGAAACGGGAGAAATACCAAGAACTTGTGCGATAGTAATTCTCTTCTTTCGCTCCTGTGTTAGCATTTTCCGAATAAGGACCTTGGCACTATCTGATATGGATGGCCCATGGATCACTTTGAAAATCAATTTCTCCTTTTAGTATGGCATTGAATATTCCCTTCTCAGTTTCTGCGAAGGATTCGGGAAGACACGTTAACAGAATGCAAGTAGTAACACAAAATAAACCATCTTATTAAATATTTATCGCCATCCTTACAAGCCCAAAATGGAGGTACACCGCTGAGTAGAATATATAAAATAACATCTGCACTCCATACATCTGTTTCCTTCCCATAACTACGTCGCAATACTTCCCCTATATCACGGTACACTTCCCCTGACATTTATAAATGAAACATAAGCTCATCTATTGTAGATCCTAAATAGAAAACTGGAGGAAACAAAATATAATTGAAATCAACTATGGAAATGCTCCATGCTGGAATACTCAAATAGCGGCCAGACAGCACGTGATTGAAAAGCGTAGAGAAAAAATGTGTTATATTGAATGTGATACCAGTTTAAGAAGTGGGATTTGTTTGCTTGACAGCATGCTATCTTGGAGAAAAATTTCCTTTAAGTGCAGCCATCAAGTCTTAATTTGATATCCATTAAATCGGACTAGAAGTTATATTAGGTCGTGGTAGGAAACAATTGAGTAATTAACTCAAGTATCAGTATATTCTTTCAAATCCAGTTAATGGAGAAGCAACAAAAATCGCGAGATGGCACTGTTATCAAAACAAGGAGGGGGGAGTTCTTTTATGATGGTGGTATTTGGGCTAGCTTATGCAAACCTCGACTATTCCATAGTACTCTAAACAGGAAGAAGAGAATTCTTGAGATATTCACTGAAAAAGTCCCTTAGCTGCACCCCGACAAACTCATTTCGCCGGTAAATGACTCAATTTAACAAGTGCTCTATACTAACACTTCTAGCAAATCTTGTAATAAACACATTGCTTTAACTGGAAAGGGGTTGATCAGGAAGAATAAGATGATCCAACGGTGACTCGCACACTCCGTTAAAAAATCTCACTCAATGATCTTCACTACCCACAAATGGAAGAAGTAGTTGCAAAATGAAAATTTTGGTTTAGGAAACTAGATTGGGTCATGATTAGAGTACAAGAAATCCTCTCAAGTTCTAAGAGCTACGACGGCAAACTGCAGCACTGAACATAGAAATACAGGTCGTCAGCTAGATCTTTTGAAATCATAGTAGCTGCGAGACCCGTCAAGTTGTCACTTGATCCTGCAAGTCTAAAATCAATATTTCTTGGCATCTTGTTGTTAAGGTAATCATTGATTGCTTTCTTGATTGGTAGGATTGAAGCAATTCTTATTCTAGCTAATACTAGAATACATCATCTACAAAGATTCGTGTATCCTACATTTACCCCAATCAAATATCTTTTTTTTGAAAATTTGTCAGATAGATACTACTAACGTGTCTCGGCGTAAAATGTATTTGTCGTCATCCATTGACAGACACATCCAAGCAAGAAAAAGTCATTGTATTTTTTTTAAAAAAAAACTCCCTCCAATTCAATTTATTTGATTCAATTCACTAAAGACGACACAAAATGTATAAAATACATGGGTCAAAAGAAAATAAAAAATGTAAAATGTTGTAAAAAAGCAACATTAAAATTGAAAAATGATTTTATACAGGGAACCTATTATGCAAAAGGTCAGTTATGAAGCTGTTGCCGGAGTTTGAGTAGACATAAAACATTGGATGAAATTACATGAGAGAAATAAAGAATTAATGATAAGACAGTCACTAAGATTTCATGGGAGTCTCATACTTTATTTTACACTAAACCTCTTTGGAAAAATGGCAGCATTGACTTTAGACTAGTCCTTAAGCATACAACACAACTGTAATTACTTTAGTTCAAATCACTTTAACTGTCTAATAAGCCTTCCTCAAACTGACCTGCCCAGAAATGTATAGATCCAAGCCGATTATGTTACTAGGAATACCAAAGGTAAACAATTATTATACAAGAAAATGAAAAATCAACAATTAACTCCTATATACGATATAACAGGATAGAAAGATTAGCTTTCCCCTGTAGGAGAACATTATACAAACCTCTCTTCTCATTGTTATTGAACGGATATGACATTAGCAAGCTAGTCATGGAACATAACTAGTTATAAATGCTCTCGAGAGTCATCATACACATTTATAATGGGTGTGGGTATGATTAAAAACTTAAACATGGCTCAAATCAGAGAGGATCCATCGACCATGTCCTAGAGCTGAAGCTTTTGAGTTAAACATTGTTCAAGGGAATCCTTTAAAAAGTACTGCACAGCTATTGTTACCCAAGAAAAAACATCTTCTTGAAAAAGGGAACTGGTATGGGGACAAGAGAGGTTTTCAACTGAACCACTTCAGAATTTGACTTTGAATTCTTGTTGTTGTGATATAAAACTGTTATTGTTACATTGTTGCCAAATAAAAGTTCCCTAGATCAAAGAGATGAAAAGAATTCAGTGAAGTGATGAAACATTCCATACTCAATAGACTACTACACCAAAGAAACAACTGCTTTTCTCCATCAGAGAAAGCACCGATGTCCTATGTCAATGTAATCACATGAATATTTATTCTCCTTCATTTTGAGTTGCACAAATATTTGAATGCTATCAGTTGTGGTGGTTACATAATCTTGACTGCACATTTCTTTTGACATATAATTGTTATCTAACTTTGAATGACGTATCTTCTTCCTGGAGAATATCCAGATGCAAGGAATTTTTATATATATTTAATTAATTTTTTTAAAAAAAGAAAGGAAATTCTATGCAAACACATGCAGTCCCTATACTCAATTGATACTCTTTTATACCACATTGATACACTTTTATATTACATTGATAACTTGCAGTGTCCATATACTCAATTGATACTCTCTTATACTAGATTGATACATTTTTTAGAATGCATATAAAAACTATATAGAGTCGTATAAAATATGTATCTAAATAATACTTGTAGTTAAAAATTGTATAAATATGTATAAAAATGCTATAATTATTATATAGTATATGTATAGAAACTCTATAATTATTATATATAAATATGATACACGGACTCGTAATATTTTTTCAAAGTCACGAAGTTGGAGTAATTTAATTGAAATTTAATTGCCAGCAAGTTGAGTACTGAAAAGTCAAAGTCTTGGATGACAATAATTTCCTCCAATCCATAGAGTGGAAAGAGTTGTTAGTTTCCTCTTACTTTCTCAAAGCAAACAAAGAATGAAAAAAAGAAGGCAAAAAAAAAAAAGGCCTATTAAAAATAAAAAATCGTCCCTGTACATAAAACGGATGGGCCGAATTGTGATGCACCCATCCCTTAATGGCTATTTACTGAGTTTTTAAATTTAGGTGCTAGTTTTGTAGAATTATTTTAGTTTTAGGTGTTATTTTTAACCTTTTTTTCAAATTTAATTAACTAATTAAATATACAAAAACGATCACTTGTGGTCGCTTTTTATAAAATTTAATTAATTAAATAAATAAAAACGACCACATGTGATCTTTTTTATAAAAATTTGGTCGCTTTTATGAAAATAAATTAATTATATATACAAAAGTGACAACATATGATCGTTTTTGTTAAAATTAATTAAATATATATAAAAGTGATCACACTGTTTACGAAACTCATCGACATCTGCAAAAGGAATTGAAATATAAAAAAAAATATGTAGCATATATAACTCCAAAAAGAAAAAATTACATTTCATTTGTGAGGGCTTTGATAATGCCCTTTCGACAACCTTTGTAATTTTCAAAAGTTTCCTCTATGGGGCGAAAATCGTACATTTCCCTTATATCCTCCATGGCCACAAGAAAGAGAGCCACTCTGTTTCAAGAATAGTCATTTTGACATCTATTTTCTTTTGAAATAGAATGACCACAGAATCTTCGGCATTGCATATATAATTTTAGTTTCAATCTTAAACGCAACATTCAAGACAGAACCTAATAACAACAGCATATAAGAAAAGGAATTATCTATTTTTTTTGTTTCATACAACCGTAACACCATCAGATGATGATCGAAAATCGTGTTGCATAAAATACCTGAATCTATAGCTTACTTTTAAAATCTTTTATAAATACAATCCTATCTAATTTCGATAACCTTGATGGTTTATCATCAGTAGATTTAAAGGTATACATACCATTGAAGGTTTCTTGATCTGTGATACCAGTCTTTCGAATAAGTTTTTTGAAGTCAAAAAGGTTGATTTCTCACTTCTTGCTATATAATTCCTTTCAAATTTTATACTCAATACCGTCAAAAGTCAACTTGAAATCTCTATGATTATCCAACTGTAAACTTAAAGTAATCTATACATAGGCCTAATTTTGAATTGTCACACACTACGTAAAAATTGAATCTAACATCAGGATCTTTCACTAGATAAAACTTTACAATTATATAGTAATTATTAGTAGTCATATGTTTGGATTATACTCTTTGGCAACTTAACGATAAAAAATGTTCATATATTTAGGTTCCTCAATGTTCATATAATAGCATCATATCCATATCCTTATATGTAACACTATTACAATCCAGATTGTCAATTTTATACCGTTCCTTAATACTTTCGGTTTCGCACACTTCTAGAGTAGAATTATATAATAATCCCACTTTTTAAAACACTTTTACATTTAACACGAATAGAACTAAAGTATAGGAAATCACAAGGTGTTTAAAAAACTGGAATTATAATATAATTCTATTCCAGAGTGTGTGAAGCCGAAAAGTATTGAAGAACTGTATAAAAATGACAATCTAAATTGTTGTAGTGCTAGGGGTGTCAAACGGGCCGGGCCGGGCCAACCCGGAACCGGCCTTTCCTTTTTAACCGGGTTGAGGGCCGGTTTGGACGCTATCCGGGCCGGGTCGGGCCAAACAGTAAAAAATTTAAAATCCACCCTAACCCGGCCCACTTAATCCAATCCGGTCAAACCCACCAAAACCCGGTCAAACCCGGTTAAAAATCGGTCAAACCCGTTTAAAAAATAAATAAAAAATCCAATATACACTATATACACTCCAATATACACTATATACACTCCAATATACAATATATATTTTTTAAAAAATGTATAAACAATTACACATATATACGTACCATTCAATATATAATTATATATGACTATACGTACTACTTTAAATAAAACATATGCTATAATAGTATAATATATATATATACACTACAATATATATATATATATTTATATACTAATTTATAAAACATATACACATGTATACGTTAAATATATACTACTTTAGAAGATATATACACATATATATGCACCATTCAATATATATGTACTACTTTAAATAAAACATATACTACAATATACATATATATATATATACAACAATATGTATATATATATATAGTTACATACTAATTTATAAAACATATACACTTGTATACATTAAAGATATACGTCCATAGAAGATATATACACATATATACGCACCATTCAATATATATGTACTACTTTAAATAAAGTATATACTACAATATATATATATATATACACACACACACACACTTACATACTAATTTATAAAACATATACACTTGTATACGTTAAATGTATACTACTTTAGAAGATATATACACATATATACGCACCATTCAATATATATGTTAAAATATATACTACAATATACATATATATATACAACAATATATATATATATATATATATATATATATATATTTACATACTAATTTATAGAACATATACACATGTATATGTTAAAGATATACGTCTATAGAAGATATATACACATATATACACATATATACACACCATTCAATATATATGTACTATTTTAAATAAAATATATACTACAATATACATATATATATACTACAATATGTATATATATATAGTTATATACTTATTTGTAAAACATATACACTTGGATACATTAAATATATGCATCTGTAGAAGATATATACACATATATACACACCTTTCAAAATATATGTACTACTTCAAATAAAATATATACTACAATATACATATATATATACTACAATATGTATATATATATAGTTATATACTAATTTGTAAAACATATACACTTGTATACGTTAAATATATACGTCTAGAGAAGATATATACACATATACACACACCATTCAATATATATGTACTACTTTAAATAAAATATATACTACAATATACATATATATATACTACAATATGTATATATATATATAGTTATATACTAAGTTGTAAAACATATACACTTGTATATGAAGATATATACACATATATACACACCATTCAATATATATGTACTACTTTAAATAAAATATATACTACAATATACATATATATATACTACAATATGTATATATATCTATAGTTATATACTAATTTGTAAAACATATACACTTGTATATGAAGATATATACACATATATACACACCATTCAATATATATGTACTATTTTAAATAAAATATATACTACAATATACATATATATATATACTACAATATGTATATATATATATATAGTTATATACTAATTTGTAAAACATATACACTTGTATACATTAAATATATACATCTGTAGAAGATATATACACATATATACACTTCTTTAGAAGATATACTTATATACTAATTTATAAAACATATACACATGTATACGTTAAATATACACTTCTATAGAAGATATATACACGTGTATACGCACCATTCAATGTATATATACTACTACTTATAAAATATACTACATTATATATACATTACAATATATATATAGATATACTTATATACTAATTTATAAAACATATACACATGTATACGTTAAATATACACTTCTATAGAAGATATATACACGTGTATATGCACCATTCAATGTATATATACTGCTACTTATAAAATATACTACATTATATATACATTACAATATATATAGATATACTTATATACTAATTTATAAAATATATACACATGTATACGTTAAATATACACTTCTATAGAAGATATATACACAAATATACAAAACATATGCTACTTAATATAATAAATTAATAATATTTGGTAGTAAATTAATAACATATCAGAAGTAAGTTTTTAATTTAAAGTAGAAAACTAGAAATTCAATTTAAAATTTTAAATCGTTAAATGAAAAAATATAAAAAGCAAGGACTAAGGAGTGAATGAATTTGGGGAATTTTATTGATTGCAAAATGATCCAAAATTTATAATTTACATGAATGAAAAATCTATAAATTATGCATCATTTTTTCCAACTCATTCATGTTAATATTAATGGGAACTTGCATAGGATAGTCGAAGTCAACGGGGGCAAAACCATGCATTGGACTTGATTCTGCTGAGTTCTCCTGTGAAGTCATAATTTCTTCAAGTTTCAGCTCGTCGCTCGGCTCCGGTTCCATTCCTTGGTTTCTTCTTTCCTCTCTAATCCAATCTCTGAGGCAAACTAGAACATTCATTGCATTGTTTCCCAATGAGTGTCGGTTGTCTCCAAGCTGCTGTCGTCCCTGACTAAAGGCGCTCTCTGATGCAACGGTTGACATTGGAACATTAAAGATATCTCTAGCTAATCTTGAAAGCACAGGATATTGTGTTTCATTACTCCTCCACCAATTCAACGTGTTGATCCGTTGTCTGCGATCCTCTGGTGCCGTCCGAAGATAATATTTCAGCTCTTCCCGATAAGTTGATGTGTAAGTTCTCTCATCAACACTATTCCAACAATTTAAATCATAAAACGAATCAGAAAAACCACTATGTGCCGGCCTTTTAGAAGATGATGGATCCTCGGGAGGATGAGGAGCGACAGTTGAAGTGATATTTGTAGGTACGGCTAAATCAAATAAATCAGCATAGTGATTATATAATTTTTCTATGTACTCCTTTGCATCAGTCGTAGCCGTCTACAAATCAGGTTGTACTTGTTCAGAATCATGGTTAGTATTTATTTCTAAGTTAGTATAAATAAGAGTACTAAAATGACACATATTATTATATTTCATGCACGGATTTAGCATAGCACCAACCAAGTAAATAGGGGGAATCGGGAAAAAATATTTTTTAAATTTCATAAACATGGCGCCAACAGTTTCTTTATAACCTTCTTTATTTTTATATTCTTTGAGTAAACCAGAAATATCGGCTATATATGCCAAAATATTACAAACAGTAGGATAATAAGCACCGAAAAATTCAACCGTAGCTACATAAATTTTTTCTAAAAACTTAACAAGATCATTAATTACAACCCAATCAGAATTATGTAGCATGCAATCAGCAGAATTAGCAAATGAACCGCAATGTTGGTTAAAAGCTAGTGTAATAGGAATTCTATATTTATAACAAGTTTTTAAAAATTCATACGTAGAATTCCATCTAGTATCAATTTCCTCAGACATCAAAATCGGTGTAAGTCCATTTTCTTGACATTTAACTTTAAATTCTCTAATTCTCGATCTACGATTATTTCCTTGAATAAAACCAACAGCAAGGCGAATTTTTTCAATATAAAACTCAAAAAACTCAAGACCATCTTTTACAATTAAATTATATATATGACATGCACACTTAATATGAAAAATTTCAGTCAAGGGCGGAGATAGCGTAGATTTTAATTTTTTTATAGCAGTGTTGTTGTTAGAAGCATTATCAAAAACAATACATAAAATTTTATTTTCGATACCATAATATCCGGTAATTTTAACAATAGAATCAGCAATAAATTGTCCAGTATGTTTACGATCTTCATCATATAAAAAAGCAAGAATACGTTTTTGCATCACGAAATTACTATCCATCCAATGACAAGTAACAGTTAAATAATCATTCTTATTTACAGCACGACCAAGATCAGAAGTTAGGGACAATCTACATTGAATATTTTTTAACAATGTTGATAAATAAAAACAATATTGTGAATGAAGTCTAAAAATATCAGACCGACAAGTAGTTCTAGGAATACCGTTAAACATAGGATTATAAATTGCTTGTATATAACGAATAAAGGCATCAAAAGAAGGAAAATTAAAAGGCAAACAACCCACAGCTACCATTTTAGCTATTTCTTCCCGATCCCTCAATTTATTATACTTCTTTGCTACGTGATCGGTTGCTGGATCCGTTCTAGTTTGCGTTGGCCCACCAACATCCCCACCACCTTTTGCAATATTTAACTCTCTTTTGTGATCTTCAGCTACATGTCTCATTAACGTACCCGTACCCCCTTGCTTGCCTCCACTTCTATGCTTATATATTTGTTGACAAATATTGCATTGCACCTCAATATCTGATATACGTTCAAAAAATTGCCATGCAATACTAGTTTTTTTACGAGGTTTTGGGGCACTGGGAGGACGGGAAGGGAGATTAACTGTTTCAGATCTAACGTTAGCATCTCCTACTGCGGGTGTCTCAGCAATATTTTCATTATCTTCGTCTAAATTAACCGCATCTACTTCATTTTCTTCTTCTATACCGTAATTTTCCTGAGCTTCTACATAATCCATATCGTGAGCACCTACACCTATTTCTTCCTCAAAAGGTGTACCAAGCGGTACCGGAGGCGAAGGCACACGGGTATATCTACTACTTGAACTACCTCTACCGCTAGTAATTCACTTTTTACTACCACTACCGCTTCCGGGACAAAAAATTTTAACACCTTTAGTAGCGAGGTTTCTTAATTTATCCATAATATAAATTAAATTAAACTAAAAATATTCAAAATACACAAATATAATAAAATTAAATATTAAACAATTAATACAATAAATAAAAATTAAACGTAAGAGATGGAACGACAATACCAAATTTTGGAAGTATCCGAAGGTTGCGACTTTAGAAACTTCCGCTCGTACTTTGTAAACGAAAAATTAAAAAATTAAAGTGAACACTTTAAGAAATTAAATATATTGAATATTTGAGAATTGAGATTTGAGAGAGAATGAGATTTGAGAGAGTGAAAAATGATTTGAAGTTGTAGGGTATTTATAGATTTTTTTTGGGATTAAAAAATATTTTTTAAAGTTTTTTTTTTCTTTTTTTAATAAATGGGCCCAAACTAGCCGTTTGGACCCAAAAACGGCTATATAGCCGTTGGGCCAACGGCTAGTTTGGCCCAAAAGCCATTTTTTTTTTTTAAAGTTATCCGGGCCGGGCCGGTGAACCGGCGGGCCTGGACCGGGCTTGGTCCGGGCCGGGTTAGCCGGGCCCATTTTAAAAAAATAACCAGCCCGGGATCCGAAACCCTAAAGCCCTAGGGTTTATCGGGCCAAGTCAAACCGGGCCGGGTTAGTTACGCGGGCCGGATCGGGCCGGCCCACTTGACACCCATAAGTGCTACACATGAGAATATGGATATGATGTTATTATGGGATACGAAGGTAGTTGAAACTACTGCACAAACTAAATATATGAACATTTTTTATCATAAAATTGTCAAAGAATATAAACCAAATATCATCACTACAAATAGTTACGACATAACTACAAAGTTTTATCTAGTGAAAGATCCTAATGTTAGATTCACTTTTTACGAGGTGCCCCGACAACCCAAAATTAGGCTCAAGTATAGATCACTTTAAGCTTGACAATTGGATAATCACGAGAGACTTCAAGTTTACTTTTGACGATATTCGAATAAATATGAAAAAAGTTATATAGCAACAAGTGAAAAAGTCAACTTTTTTATCCACAAAAGACTTAGTCGAGAGACTGGTGTCATTGATCAAGAAACCTCTAATGGTATCTATACATTTAAATTTACCGATAATAAACCATCAAGATCATCAAAATTAGATAGGATTGTGTTTAGCAAAGATTTTAAGAGTCAGCTCTCTCTTATAAATTCAGATATTCAATGCAGCATAATTTCCGATCATCATCCGGTGATGTTACAGTTGTATGAAAAAAATAGATCATTCATTTTCTTATATGCTACTGTTATTAGATTGTGCTTTGATTATTGCATACGATTGAAATCAACATTATATATGCAATAATGAAGATTTTGTGACCATTCTATTCCAAAAGGAAATCATATGGAAAAATATTTATTTCTTGAAATAGAGTTTCTCTTTCTTGTGACCATGGGAATATACAGGAAATGAACCATTTTCGCACCAAAGAAAAAGCTTTTGAAAATTAAAAAAAAAACATCGAAAGGGCATTATCAAAGCTCTCACATATTATTTTATATTTCTATTCTTTTGCAGATGTTGATGAGCTCCATCGACAGTGTCATCACTATTTTATATATATTTAATTAATTAATTTTAACAAAGGCGACCACATGTGATCGCTTTTGTATATATAATTTTAACAAAAACGATCACATGTGGTCGCTTTTGTATAAATATATAAAATTAGTTAATTTTAACAAAAACAACCATATGTGATCGTTTTTGTATATATATATTTAATTAAGTAATTTTAACAAAAGAGATCATAAGTGGTAGCTTTTGTATATGTATATATTTAATTAAGTAATTTTAACAAAAACGATCATATGTGATCGCTTTTGTGTGTGTGTATATATATATATATATTTAATTAATTAATTTTAACAGTCGCATTTTTTTATTTAATTAATTAACTTGAGAATGTGAGCTTGTGTTATGAAAGTAGTTAAGTGTAGTAACCATAGGTGGTCGCTTTTATATATTTAGTTAGTTAATTAATTTTTAATAAAAAACGACCAACATATTTAATTAATTATTTTTTTAATAAAAAAATAATTTTCAAGTTACTACACTCAACCAAATTCAAATCACTATTTCAAATGACTACACTTCACCATTTTTAAGTCACTAATTCACACTTCAAGTGACTACACTTAACCACTTTCAAATCACTAATTCACATTTTCAAGTTACTACACTTAACTACTTTCAAAACACAAGTTCACATTCTCAAGTCAATAAACATAACTATTTTCAAGTCACTAATTCACATTTCAAGTCACTATCCTTAATCATTTTCAAGTCACTTCAAGTGACTACACTTAACCATTTTCAAAATTCAAGTTTACATTTTCAAGTCACTAATTCACATTTCAATTAACTAGACTTAACCATTTTCAAGTCACTAATACACATTTCAAGTGACTACACTTAACCATTTTCAAATAACTAATTCACATTTCAAGTAACTAAACTTAACCATTTTCAAGTAATTAGTTCACATTTCAAGTAGCGACCCTTAACCATTTTCAAATCATTAGTTCACTATTTTAAGTTACTATACTCAACCATTTTTAAGTCACTATTTCAATGTTTCAAATGACTAAACCTCGTCATTTTCAAGTCACTAGTTCACATTTAAAGTCACTACACTTAACAATTTTCAAGTCATTAGTACACAATTCAAGTCACTGCACAATCATTCTCAAGTCCCTAATTCATATTTCAAGTTACTACACTTAGCTATTTTCAAAACACGAATTCACATTCTCAAGTCACTACACAACCATTTTCAAGTACGTAATTCACATTTCAAGTAATTACACTAAACCATTTTCAAGTCACTAATTCACATTTCAAGTGACTACACTTAACCATTTTCATGTCACTAATTCACATTTCAAGTCAATATACTTAGCCATTTTCAAGTCACTAATTCACATTTGAAGTCACTATTTCAATATTTCAAGTGACTACACTTCAGTATTTTTCAAGTCACTAGTTCACATTTAAAGTCACTATATTTAACCACTTTCAAGTCACTAATTCACATTTTCAAATTACTATTGTTATTACTCATTTTAACCAAAGTCAAACTGTGTACAACATATTGATAATTCTTATGCAATTTTAAAGAGTCACCACCTAATTATTTTTAAGGTAAATTAGGATACCTATTTTTTGCTAAAGTGATGATCTAAAGGTCTATTAACCTATATGATTCTAGGTAAAGGTTCTAACTATCCTAAAGGAAAGGTATAAAACACCCTTTGAGATCCGTTAAAAATAGTTAACTGGCCAAACTTAAGTAAATTAATTAAAATTTAAAGAATGCTAAAGAAAATTCGAAAAGCCGGGTAATTAAGCGGGAAAACACTTTTTAAAAAATCGATTTGCATTCTTACTTTTTGAAAAAAAAAAAAAGTTTTGCATTCAGAAATGGATCGACAAAAATTGAAATAAAGGCATTTGTTGTAACTAAAAGTTAGTCTCACTTTGCATTGAAAATCTTTTTTTTTTTTTTTTTGAAAAATAGTAATTAGCCTAAGACATAAATCTTAGAAAATTGAAACAAGAATAAACTTTTAAGATAGGAAATCTAAAATATAAATAAAGAAACACTCTTCAAATTTTGAAAAGTATACGAAACTAGTTGAAACCTTATATTATTTGAACTTAAACATGAGAAGACTTCATAGTTAAAATAGTGACTATTTTATTGAAGCGAAAAAGGACATAAATTCATAACAAATTCACTGCATTTTGCTCCCAAAGTGACTACTCTTAAGGCAATGAGTCTAGTAGGAAGACTCCATTTTGCTCCCAAAGTGTTCATGTTAAGAGTAAAGAAAGAGAGTAATTGGACAAAGATCTCAACAATGAAGGCAAAACAAAAACAATTAAAATCAGAGTGTACTCAACTCCAACAATACAGAGAACATGATAGCAAATAAACATCCTTAAAAAAATTAAGGCAATGGCTTCAAATTGTATGAATGACCTTAAGTTAGTACACTGCACATCCATTTATTTATCTTTTGACAAAGAAAAAAAAACTACCACATGTTTATGCCTAAGATACATTATCTAATGATAATTCTACCATATGTTAATGGCATTATTATTTTAAAGCTCATACCTCACTATGCTAAACAAAATAAAGATTTGATAAATTGTTTAAGCAGAGTAAAACGGAGGCATAAATCAAAATTTTCCTAGATTTATAATTATAGGTCCACGTTTTAAACAAAAAGAGTGGAAAACTTTGGGTAAAGTCTTAGTTTGCAACATAGTTGAACAATATAATAATAAGTATGAAATCTAAAATAAAATAAGACGATGATAAATCAATTATTTAAGAAAAATAACAAGTGTAAAATGATAGTAGTGATTTCGATAATATAATATGTATATTTTTTTTTTAGTAATTATAGAAAATGTAATGAAATAAAGTAATTTGATATGTTATTTCGATGCTCGACAAAAATAAATTAGAATTAAGGAAGGTCAAAATTGAGTGTCAATATTTAATCATTTTCAAAACACAAGTTCACATTTTCATATCACTAATCAACATTCAAGCAATTAGACTTAATCATTTTCAAATCACTAATTCACATTTCAAGTCAATATCCTTAGACCATTTTCAAGTCACGAATTCACATTTCAAATGACTACACTTAATCATTTTCAAAATACAAGTTCACATTCTCAAGTTACTAAATTTAATCATTTTCAGAACACAAGTTCACATTCGAGGATGAAGCAAACCTAATAATTATTATAATAGGGAAAAGACTCAAATATGCCAGTGAATTATAAAAAAAACAATGGTTTATTTATGCCATCAGTTAAAAGTTCGACTCGTTCATGTCATCGCTGCTACAAAATCAACTCATCCATGCTATTACTTTTTAACAATGGATTTTTCAAAAACAACTTTGTCACGTGGCCTTTTAATAGAGGTCCACGTCATTAATTTAAATAAATCAATATTAATTTTAAAATATGAGATCCATTAAAAAGAATCGATCTATTTAACATGACCCGACCCACACCCGTTTGTATATCCCCACATTATAATTAAATAGCATAAAAATTCAGAAATCCTTAAAAGGATACTTTAAAGAATCGGAAAGAGTATTTGTTTCCCCTGTTCTATATGACAAGAAAAGAGTATCAAAGGCGAGAGCAAGTCTGCTGAAAACTCATCTACATCGGTTAATGCTACTATGAGCCAAGTTCTAACTTTAAATTTAGCAGTCGGTGTATGGCCTCCGATTACAAGGCCAGAACTAAGAAACTCCTAGCCCGAGATTTGACTTGACGCATGAATATTTATTAAGATTTGCTTCAATGGACACGGGACGACAGAGTTCACATAAATAAATATATATATATATATATGTTGTTGTTGTTAATGAAAACGTGACAGGAGAGATCACCTTGACCCATTTAACTAGCTGCCCATTTGGTAGAATGATGAATTGTGACAACACACTCAATGTAATAGTTATTTAAAGTAGCAATGGTGTAGAAGAATTGTTTTTGAAGTAATTATAGTAATAAATAATTTTTTGAATGAAGAAAAAAAAACTTTCCTTACACCATCTCTCTCCCCCTACCCCATAAAAAATAGATATTTTTTAAAATTTATTTTTTAAAAATAAATCGATTTTTCCCCACCTACCTACCTACCCTTACCCCGACCAACTCCAGCCCCCCCACCCCACTCTACCCAAAATAAAAAAGATTTTTTTCTAATTTACATTTTTAAAAAATATTTTTTTCTTACACCATCACGCTATCCCGATCCCCACCTCCATATTTCGACCCCTATCAGCCCCTATCCCCTAAAGAATACTTTTTTTTGGAAAAAAAAAAACATCAAAGTCTATTTTTTACTCCAACCAGCCCCTCCCCCGCCCCTCCCCCTCCAACTCCCCCCCCCCCCCTCAAAAAAGAGATTTTAATAAAAAATAAATTCTTACACCATTCCCCTACCACGACCTCCACCTCCCTAAACACGATTCCCTACCAGTCCCCTACTCCCACCCTCTCAAAATATTATTTTTTTACAAAAGAAATAAAAAATTCTTACCCCACCCCTCCCCCTCCGTACCCCAACCCACCCCCAGCCCCCTCCTATTTTTTTTTTATTTGCATTTAAAAAATAAATAAAAATCTTTTTTCTTAGCCCACCACTACCCCCTACCCCCTCCACCCCAAAAAAAAATCTTTAAAATTTATTTTATAAAAAAAATATATTTTTTCGTTTTCCACTTCTCGTATCCTATATGTTATCATTGTTTTTTATTAAATATATATACAAATGTCTTTATTAAATTTTTTTAGTTTTCATATTTTACTTTATTTTTAGTTTTTAGTTTTGTATTAAATATATTATAAGTGTGAAGACTAGGGGTGTACATAGGTTGGATTGGTTTGGTTTTTTATTGAATAGAAACCAAACCAATTAAGTCGGTTTATTAAAACTATAAACTAAATCAAACCAACATAAAATCTGTTTTTTCGGTTTAGGTTTTAGTCGGTTTTCTCAATTTTTTTTATAATCTTTATTTGTTACAATTATATTGTGTTTGAAGACTAGATCAAGTATGTTTTCACTCATGTGCTAATGAAAAAACTCAATTATGAAAAATTGAGGAGCGAAAAACTCTCTTGAAACTAAAAAGTAAGATGAAAAGTGAAAAGTATAGCTTTTAAGTTTATATTGGATTTTGGATCATTTTATTAGCAATTAATGGATAAATATTACACACACACACACACACACACACACACATATATATATATATATACACCTACTTTCTAAATATTGAAAATTAATAAAACTAATTGAAAAAATATTTAAAAAGTTGATTATATTTAATATTTTATGGATAAAAAGTTAAATTATATATATGCATATATACATACATACATATATGCGCGCGCGCACACACACACACATATATATATTATGTCGGTTTGATTTGAGTTCGATTTCAGTTTTTTTTTTTTGTTAACACCAAACCAAATCAATAATGGTTGTTTTTTTTTTTCAAACACCAAACCAACCAAACCAAATCATAAGTCGGTTTTTTTTCTCGATTTGGTTTGATTCTTCAGTTTGGTTTGACTTGACGGTTTGGTCTGTACACCCCTAGTGAAGACCCTTAAAAGTGATTTAAATTTTTTGTCCTTCATTTAAAAACTCTGCAATAGACAAAACTGTCTTTTCACTAGTTCTCTAATATTTAAAACTTAACATTTATTTAAATTTAATTATTAAACATTTCCTTGTTTGAATTATATACCTTAAATTTTGGATTTTTAAATTAACTAACATATTACCTTAATTAAATCTTTAAAAGAAAGTCAATTGGTTGAAAATTCTACGATGGCCAATAACGTCGACAATTAATATTGTGGTATAGCTTATCTAGAATACCATTGTTTTAATAATATTTAACAATTCTAATTCAATTAGAATTATATCTTATATAAAAATAATTTTTACAGTTCCATTTAAGTATATTTTGGATCAACTTTCCCAAGAAATATATCGGGTCTCTACTTCTAACTTTTCTTCTTATTTTTATTTTTGTTCCAAGTCCTTTTCTTTCATTCATTCATTATCATCATCTTTTCTCTCTTTCTTTATTTCTTTTAGCTTATAGCTTTAAAAATTCTATATGAAATCACAATCAATAATTGATAATGAATTCTCGTGTTTTTCTTTCAGATGAAAATTTCTTATCGAAATTTTAAACAAAACAAGCATGTTGATGCAAAATAAAGTAGCGGAAAAAATTAAAGGCTATCATTTTCTTTATCATATGATTTATCGTCGCGAAAATTTAATTGCAAGCTTTTCTTTTCTATGTTGTTTAGAACCTTTGTCAGGGTTGAAAGTTGGTTTATATTGTTGCATTACTTAAGAGTTAAGAGATACACTCTCCTTTTTGTATAACAGTTTGAAAGTTTCTTTTGGTGTTTTGTGAAGAGACGTATACAAGTTTTTTATTTTAGTTTTTTATAAAATTTAGTTAATATTTTATAGATTATTGTCATGATATGTTGTGTAGCATTTATAAAATTATATTTTTTGTTGTTGTTGAAGAACGTGTTTTCTAGCCAGTTTCTAGGTATGTATAGATATAGATAAATCAAAAGGTTAAGGAAGAGGAAAGTGACGTAAATCCGAATTTAGTCGAATTTTAATGTGGGAAGCAGACACCAAGTGGACAACAAAAAAAAATCACAGAAAATATGATCTCCCTCATCTGAATCAAAGTTGAAACTGAACAATAAATATAGATACAATCAGCTCAAACACTTTTAAAAATAAGATAAGCTACATCCGTAATTCAAAAGTTCTTGAAATAGATAAGAGGCATCAAGAGCAATTGGAACACAAAAAATTCAGTCGTATAGTTTATAGATCCCACAATGCCTTTTTTTTTATTATTTAAAAGTAGATTTTATATTGGATAAAATTGTAATTCAAATTATTTTTTAATATTTATAACTTTAAAATTAACTAGAATTTTATTTATCAAAATTTCCCTTATTTGAAGTGTATAAAATCCTAAAATTTAGGAGTTTAAGATTAGTTATTATTTTTTTTATATATAATTTATAGAAGCAGATCAAATCCTACCTTATACCCTAGTTGACTATTAAAAATTGGATCAAAAGATGTGAAACCTCCAAAAGTAGTTAGCTTTGTTTTGTGGAGCTCATATTATTAATTTGATTAACAAATTATGATATTATTTCTTCTATTAATATTGGATATCCAGACTTTATGAAATTTATTGTTAGCACAAAAAACTTTATGAAATTAATTAGACTATGTTTTTTCTATTAAAATATTTTAGTTATTTCTTGAAAAATATTTTTTCATGTTTTAAAAAACTGTTTATGAATAATATGAATACAAGTCCGTCTAGATTAAAATAAATGTAGAACGCATATTTTAAATTATAATAAAACATTCACGGTGTTCTATCACAAGGTTTCAATTCCTTCTTTTATTCGTCGTGTTGTTATTATATAATCTAATTCATCCAATAAATGTTTTAAAGTAAAATTCTCAACTTAGAATTCAATATTACTGGATACGTGTAAAAAACTAAATCAATCGATTCTTAGTTCATGCATACCGTTGTTTTTGGGTTTAGGTTGTTCTTTGTTGTTCGATTTATGTTTTTTACTTACGTCAAAAAATTATGTTGATAATATTTGATTTGCTTTGCACTGATTTTGTAGGTATCTTGAATGTGGTTGAACAATGATAATATAGACACAATTGATGAATAAAATCTTGAAGACAAGTTAGCTTTGGAGGTCTTCTTTTGTTTAATGGGTCCAATGTACCAACTAACATAACTTTTTTTAATGCATTAAAGTGAAGAATTCGATACATCCGATTAAGGATGGAGGGGCTCCAATTATTCTAGTACCACAATGTATACTGGTTTGCTTCTTAGAAATTTATCAATACGATTTGGAGATGCAACGTCAAATCTGGCAAGTGCTTTGGTGTCCAACATATGATAGAGACTAAGATGAATAAATGTTTTATTAAGTATATTCTCCCACACAAGATTTTTTTTTTTTGTATATAATTTAAATGCTTAATGTTAGACGCACGTGCAACACACGTATTCTAGATTAGTATATACATATTATGTACACACACACACACACACACACACACACACACACACACACACACATGCACACATATATATACATACATATTCTATACAATAATTATACAGTTTTTGCACAAATTTATACATCTTTAGCTAAAATTATTATTTAGATATATATTATACAATAATTATACAATTTCAATATATTTTAATAGATACACATATTTTATAGAACAACTACCCAATTTCTACACAATTATATTTAATTATTTGTTACAAAAACAAATATTTTTTTGCCCCAAAAGAAGTAGTGAAAAATAATTAAAAAAAAAAACACAATAAAGCCCGAATTAGGCCATATAAAAAAATAGTCAATAAGCGGAATTTAAATGGGCCAAGTGACCTAATATGCCCAAAAGCCTAAATTTGAGTCATTTGTTTTGGATAAGGTCTCATTTCCCCTAGAATTTTGAGGCCTCAAAATTTTGGGAGCCTAAATGTAACGCCTTGAGAGTATACCCCGGGCGTCACATGGTGCTTAACACCCCGAAGGACCACAAGCTAACCCATGACTGATGTCTGCTGTGAGCACTGAATTATAGTAATAGAGACATATACAAAATTTAATCTGAACTCGTCATAAGGTTCAAAATACGGAAAATAATATGGAGTACAACTGTCTGATAAATGATAACAACTGGAATCAACTAATTGACTGAAAGTGTCTGAAAACCTCTAAAACAACTGAAATAAAAGAGTTGATGGGACAAGCCCCAACTAACTCCAAAACTGTCTGACAATAATGGAAGTACTAAAAAGATGTAATAACTGAATAACACTCGTGTCCTCAATGGATGAGGACTCACCACTATAACGGTTGCTGATAGACTGATCTATCTAAGTACGGTCAGGAACCCGAATGTCCGAACCTATATTGTGAAATCAATATAGCGCAAAAACGAGTATGCGATCATTACTTTGAATGTACTGGTACGCTAGATGAGGTTAGGCTAGTATGCATGGGTTCATATTTGTGGAATGATAACTAACTGAATATCATAAAATAACCAAGTGAGAGTGTATGCAAAACTTAAACTCCTGAAAATATTGAACATGCAAGATAAAACATATATACTATGTATCTAAAGTAGACTGAAATCGGAGTACTAAATACTGGTAATTGAGTAACTGATAACTGAAAGCTATGGTCATGTAGGACTGGACTGAGTTCTGTATTGAATACTGAAACTGAGACTGTGGGAGTTATCATCTAACTGACATGCCCCAATATAGACTGATTGGGGTCCAACCTGTAACCCAGTTGGAAGGGTGTTAGCACCGTGCCACGGGTTACTACCACGGGTTACTACCAACGGGTACCCTAATCTGGCAGAAAGACGTTTCAACCTACGCTAGCTACGTAGTTCTGTAACTTAGGGACTGATACTAAGGGTTACACCCTAATTTGTCAGGAATGACCCCATTCTTGGGTTTGCTCGGTGCTAAATCCTACTCCCAACTGGACCGACATTGAAACTGATCATTAGACTGGACTAAGCTTGATTGAACTCGCATTGATCTTATTAATTGATCGAATACTACTACTCATGATACTATTGGGACTATTCTATAGCTACTAGGAACTAAATAAATAGCTAAATTTTGGGTATTCAATACCCCCACGAATCGATAGCGTTGACAATAGGACCATACCACAACTTTAAAAGCATAATAATTAGGTCACAATGTACAATTCATTCACTTAGACATTTTGTCAAATACTTGGGAGGCATAATCTTGTACATGGGAATGAACAAAATGTTAATGTATCATGACTTTAACAATCAATTCACTATTCAAAGGTTTGACATGAGATTTACATCAATCAACATACCCATTAGTTTATTTTACCTGAAACTCATATTTTCTTAACTTGAAACTCAAACAACAACACATACATGGACATAATTCAATTTAAATCATGTAAACTCATAACTTGAATTTAATAGAGGTTCTTGGACTCCAAGGGTGATAGATACCCAAGGATGAACACCTAACATATCTTGCTTGGAGAATTCGTGAAAGTTCTTGGTGATTTTCTTGAACTTGAGCTTGAATCTTTGAAGAGTTAGGGTTTGTTCTTTAGGAGAGAATGGTTTTTAATTGAGAGAATTTGAGTAAAATATGACCAAATATGCTCTTGGGGGATTTAATCCCATGTTTTTCATGGATTGGGACCATGGGAAAAGACTAAGCTGCCCCTGGGAGATTTAAAATTCATAACTGAAACCCGAATTTGACCATCATCGCGATGCGCCAACGCTGTCATCGCGATTTTCACCGCAATGTGGTGCAATCGAGGTGACTTACTGGAATCTGACAATTGCCATTTTGATCTTCACCACAATGCGGTGACCCCTCCATCACTATACTCACCGTGACGTGGTCCAATCACGGTGAGTACTATTTTGGAAATCCAAACATGGTCCAAACCTTGTCCGTAAAATCCAAAACTTACCCAAGACATGCTACTTACACCTCTAAACATGAATCAACTCAAAAACTTATGTCTCGGGGTTGGGGAGGTTACTTTAAAGGTCATTAGAGTTGAGAGTTCGAAAATAAGACTAAGTCCCTAACACTTAGCCAAATTTTCAGGTTCTAAGCCCTTATACATACACTGAGAGCTGAATTGAGCTAAGACTAATACGAGGTATTACAATATCTCCCTCTTGGGAATATTCATCCTCGAATGAGACTGATTAAGCAGAGAATACTTAGGGACTGAGATTACATACTGAACATGCATAACTGAAACATGATGACATGACTGAACTGATTCATGAATACATGAAAGGACATGAGACTAATTACATAGTTGCAAATTAGAGTGGAATAGAGATAATCAAAGAAA
Source organism: Capsicum pubescens (assembly GCA_030864215.1). Classification (NCBI taxonomy): domain Eukaryota; kingdom Viridiplantae; phylum Streptophyta; class Magnoliopsida; order Solanales; family Solanaceae; genus Capsicum; species Capsicum pubescens. The sequence goes on along the minus strand of CM061541.1, from coordinate 247,157,165 downwards.
ATCTATTACCTTAAGCTGAGTCTGAATTCGTGGAGAAAAAATGAGGGTACTTGGTTCACATATCTGCTTCTGCTTCCCAAGTGGCTCCCTCAATTGACTGGTTCCGCCAAAGAACTTTGACCAAGGGAACTTCCTTGTTTCTTAGTCTACGAGTATGACAATCAAGAATCTCGACCGAAAATTCTTCATAAGAGAGTCTGTTTTGAACATCTACACTTTCTAAGGGAACTACAACAGCTGGGTCCCTAATACACTTCTTCAACAGGGATACATGGAACACTAGATGTATTAACACCAAATCTGCAGGCAACTCGAGCTCATAAGCTACCCCCTAAAGCGGTTCATGATTCTGTAAAGGCTAACATATTGGGGACTGAGCTTCTTCTTCTTGCCAAACCTCTTCACTCCCTTCACGAGAGAGATTTTCAAATATACAAAATCACCAATCTCAAATTTTAGATCTTTTCTCCTCACATTCACATAAGATTTCTATCGGCTCTGGGTTGTCTTAAGCCTCTCCTGATCAACTGAATCTTCTTTAAAGTATCAAATACCAAATCAAGCCCTATCAATGCGGCCTCACCTACCTTAAACCAACCAATTAGAGATCTACATCTCCTCTAATATAGAGCCTCAAATGGAGCCAGCTGAATATTGGAATGATACTGTTATTATACGCGAACTCGATCAAAGGTAAATGGTCATCCCAACTACCTTTAAAGTCAACGACACACGCACTCAACATATTCTCTAGGGTCTGAATGGTCCTTTCTGCCTGACCATCTGTCTAAAGGTGAAAGGTTGTACTGAGGTGAACTTGGGTACCAAGACCCTTCTAGAAGAATTTCAAAAATTGAGAGGTAAACTGAGTACCTCTATCAGAAATGATGGACAATGGGACTCCGTGCAACCTAACCAGCTCTCTAATATAGAGTTTGGCATAGTCTTTGGCTGAATAAGAAGTATGGACTGGTAAGAAATGAGAGAATTTGGTCATCCTGTTTACAATGACCCAAATCAAGTTATGCTAACGATGGGTACAAGGCAAAACCATCACAAAGTCCATGTTCACTTTCTCCCACTTCCAAGTGGGAATAGTGAACTCCTGCATGGAACCACTAGGCTTTTGGTGTTCAATCTTAACCTGTTGGCACATAGAACACTTAGCCACAAACTCTGCAATATCTCTCTTTATCCCACTCCACCAATAGATTTTCTGTAATTCACAGTACATCTTAGTGGCCCCTGGATGAATAGAGTAACACACACCATGTGCTTCAGCCAGAATCTGCTGTCTCAAGTCATTCACACACGACACACACAACCTACCCTGGCAATGCAACACATCATTTCCCCCTTGGGAGAAAACCTATACTTTTTGGTCTCTGATTGACTTTTTAGCTTGAATAGGCTGGGATCTCTATCCCATTTTTTTTCACTTCAGCAACTAAAGAAGACTCCAAACTATTTTGCACCCATACACTACCCTCATCTGAATCAACCAAATGGATACCTAGTCTGGAAAGCCGATGAATTTCTTGAATTAACTTCCTCTTATCATTCTCAACGTGAGTGACACTACTTATGGACAACCTACTGAGGGAATCTGTCACTACATTGGCCTTGCCCGGATGATACAGATCACTTATGTCATAGTCTTTCAACAACTCTAATCACTTTCTGTGGCGTAAGTTCAAATCTTTCTTTGAAAATACATACTGCAGGCTTGTGTGGTCTGTGAACACATCAACATGCACCCCATATAAATAGTGCCTCCAAATCTTTAAGGCAAACACAACAGCTGTTAGTTCAAGATCATGAGTGGGGTAGTTCTTTTCATGGGGCTTAAGTTGTCTAGAGGCATAGGATCTAACCTTACCTTTCTGCATTAAAATATATCCCAAACCAACTCTGAAGCATCACAGTATACAACAAACCTGTCTGAACCATCTGGTAGCATCAGAATTGGGGTTGTGCTGAGTCGAGTCTTCAACTCCTGAAAACTCTTCTCACAAGAATATGACCACTGAAACTTTACTTTCTTTTGAGTCAGTCTGGACATGGGGATTGCAATAGAAGAAAATACTTCAACAAACCGTTGGTAATAGCCAGCCAAACCTAAAAAACTCCTAACAAACCGTTGGTAATAGTCAGCCAAACCCAAGAAACTCCTAATATCTGACGGAGAGATGGGTCTAGGCCAGTTTCTCACTACTTCGGTCTCTTGAGGATCAACTCTAATGCCATCACCGAAAATAATATGACCAAGAAAAGTTACTGACCTTAGACAAAAGTAGCATTTACTGAATTTAGCGAACAACTGATGGGCTCTAAGGGTCTGCAATATGATTCTGAGATGGTCTGTATGATCATTGTCATTGCGGGAGTAGACAAGAATGTCATCAATGAAGACTATGACTGTAACGCCCTGAATTTGATACCCTAAATTCTACACGGTGCTCATGACCCCAAAGGACCATAAGCTAACCCATGACTGATATTTGTACCTGTATACTGCATAACATACTGTAAAATATGGAAACATGAACTGAAAGGCCATAAGGTTCAAACTGTAACATAATATCTGATGAAAAGTATAACATCTGAATGGGGTATGAAATACCCAAAATAAAATTGAAATAATCTGTCTGAACAATGTAGTCTGAAAAAGCCTCTAAATATGACTGTCTGAATAAGGAGTTGATGGGACGTGTCCCCAACTAACTCCAACTAATAAACTAATTAACGAGATAATATCGAAATAATCATGTCTTCGAAAGATGAGGACATACTACTAACTCTGCCTGCGGATATCTGGGATCTACTGATGCTCTGGAACTCGTGTCTTTAAACCTATGGTATAAGACACCATAGTGCAAATACATCAGTACTTTGAATGTACTGGTATATATGTGAGGTATGCTGAATGCATGGGGTTCATATGCATGAACAATGATGGCTAACTGACTAATATGAACGTGAGAATACATGCATGAGACATAATAACTGACACTGCTACCATGATAACATGATTACTGAATCTGAATACTGATACGTGATATACTGATAACTGATATAACTGATAAGATGAGTGACTGTATCTGACAGTTTTGAATCTGATGGAACTATTTGAGTTCTATACTAAACTGAGTTAACTGTATCTGACAATCCTGAGATCTGAAGAACTATCTGAGTTCTATTAATGAGACTGATTGACTGTATCTGACAGTCTTGATTCTATAACATGAAACTGTGGGAAGTAGTCATCTAACCGACATGCCCCAAATATGTTATAATAGTTGAGCTGGGGTCGAATCTGTACCCTGATTGGAAGAGTGTTAATACCACGCCACTGGTAATGACAACATGTGAGTAACCCTAATATAGCAGGTAACTATAGTGAGAATGGTGGGAACCCTCATATAACAGGTTAAGCCACTTCATCTACCCTTATATAGCAGGCTATGATGTCTCAACCTATGCTGGATACATAGTTTTGGAACGCAAGGATTCTGGAACGCAAGGATTGCTCCTAAGAATCACACCCTCATATAACAAGTGAGTTCTCATTCTTGGGTTCACTCGGTGCTAATTTCTACTCCCACCTGAATAGACATTGAACATGATTTACTGAACTGAACATGAGCTGAGTTACTGAATTCCGTTGACTGATGAAATACTACTGATATCTGACAACTGACTGAGTTCATGAGATCATGGAGATTTTCCTGAGTCATAAGACTGTCTGAAGTCTAAGGATTCATAGCTTGACTGAAAGTATCGTGAAAACATGACATGGCTCTAGGCACACAGCTAATGTTTTGAGTACAAGTACCCTCAGAACTCGATAGAAGGAAACTGACAGGCATAAACTTGGATAGACATGTGAGGTAGGCTGAATGCATAGGGTTCATAAGCATGAACAATGATGGATAACTGACTAATATGAATGTGACAATACATGCATGAGACATAATAACTGACACTGATACCGTGATAACATGATTACTGAATCTGAATACTGATACGTGATATACTGATAATTGATATAACTGATAACATGAGTGACTGTATATGACAGTCCTGAATCTGATAGAACTATCTGAGTTCCATACTAAACTGAGTTGACTGTATCTGATAGTCCTGAGATCTGAAGAACTATCTGAGTTCTATTAATGAGACTGATTGACTGTATCTGATAGTCCTGATTCTGTAATATAAAATTGTGGGAAGTAGTCATAACCGACATGCCCAAAATGTGCTATAATAGCTGAGCTGGGGTCCAATTTATGCCATGATTGGAAGGGTGTTAATACCGCGCCACTGGTAAGGATAACATGTGAGTAACCCTAATATAGCAGGAAGAAAAAGAAGAAGAGGAAGAAGAGAAAGAGAAAGAGGAAGAAGAAGAAGAGAAAGGGAAAGAGAAAGAAGAAGAAAAAGAAGAAGAAGAAGAGGAAGAAGACAAAGAGGAGGAAGAGGAAGAAAAGGAAGAAGAGGATGAGGAGGAGGAGGAGGAGGAAGAAGAAGAGAAGGAAAAAGAGGAAGAGGAAGGGGAAGAGGAAGAGGAAGATGAGGAAGAGGAGAAAGTGAAAGAGGAAGAGGGAGAAGAGAAAGAAGAAGAAAAAGAAGAAGAAGAAGAGAAAGAAGAGGAAGAGGAAGAGGAAGAGGAAGAAGAAGAAGAAGATGATGATGAGGAGGAGAAATATGAAGAAGAAGAGGAAGAGGAGGAGAAAGAGGAAGAAGAAGAGAAAGAAGAAGAGGAGGAAGACGAAAAGAAAGAGGAAGAAACAGAGGAAAAAGAAAAGGAAAAAGAAAAAGAGAAAGAGGAAGAAGAGGATAGAGAAGAAGAAGAAGAAAAAAAAAGAGGAGAAAGAAGAAGAAGAAGAGAAAGAAGAAGAAGAGGAATAAGAAAAGAAAGAAGAAGAAGAAGAAGAAGAGGAAGAAGAAGAAAAAGAAGAAGAAGGGGAAAAAAAGGAGGAAGAAGAAGAAGAAGAGAAAGAAGAAGAAGAAGAAAGAGAGGAAGAAGATGAGAAAGAAGAAGAAGAGGAAGAAGAAGGGGAAGAGGAAAAAGAGGAAGAAGAGGAAGAGGAAAAAAAGGAAGAAGAGGAAGAGGAAGAGAAAGAGGAGGAGGAGGAAGAGTAGGAAGAAGAAGAGGTGAAAGAAGAAGAAGAAGAAGAAGAAGAGGAAGAGGAAGAGGAAGAAGAAGAAGAAGAAGAAGAAGAGAAAGAAGAAGAGGAGAAGAAGAAGTGGAGGAAAAACAAGAGGAAGAAGAAGAAGAGGAAGAGGAAGAAGAAGAGGAAGAAAAAGATGAAGAAGAAGAGGAAGAAGAAGAAGAGGAGGAGGAATAGGAATAATTGAAAATGAATAAAGAAAATCAAGAAATATTAAAAATAAATGTTTAATAAAAAAATTCGTTCTCACTCTCTTTAAAGAGAGTGAAATACACTCTCTTGCCATGTCGGCGTTCAGGGGGGTAATAGTTCCATTTTAAATAGTTCAGGGGGGTCATAGGACCCTCACAAAGTATAAGTGTGTAGTTGGGATTTGGGGTAAAGGTTGGGGGGGGCGCTTTTGACCATTTCTCTTATTATTATTATTATTATTATTATTATTATTATTTTTATTATTATTATTTTTATTATTATTATTTTTATTATTATTTTTATTAATATTATTATTAGTAATAGTAGTACTACTACTATTATTATTATTAATACTTTTTTTTTTACTATTACTATTACTACTATTATTTTTTTTTTCCCTACTTATTAATATATAAGTAAAAGTTTGGTAATACTGCTAATTTGTCTTTTGGTAGTATCAAACTTTATAAGTAGTAGAATATTACTATTACTACTATTATTTCTATTTCTATTCTATTCTATTCTATTCTATTTAGTAGTAATTATATTATTTTTTTACTTTTTTTTTTTATTTACTATATAGAAGAGTGAGTTGGAGGATGACCAAGGGTAAAATTGTCATTTCATAAATACTCTAGAATATTTATTTCTATTATATAGTCTTAAAAGTTGGTCATAAATTTTAAAATGACAAAATAGCCAAACATATACCCAAAATGTCAAGTATTTAAGGTGGGCCTCATATTTTTTCAAGCATAATTTTTCAAAAAATATGTTTTTTATATTAGTAATTGATCTATTTTGATGAGATATGATCTAAATTTCATTTCTTTTTTTTTTTTTTGAATTTGAAATTTTCAATTTTATTTTATTACAATAGAAATATTTAGAAAAAAAATGTAACTATGTTAGCGTATACTAAGAAAACTTTCATAAAAGAATATGAAATTTAATTCTAAACAAAAATGTACAAATTATTTATATGATTTAAGATCAAGTTTGGGCACAAATTAGATCAATTTTATTTTTTGAACCGATTCAAATCAATTTAGATTATTAAAAAATTGATTTGATTTACAAATTCAATTCTAAAATATTACGGTATATATATTTGGATATACTTGAATGTGTTTACAATCCGATCAAACATGAAAAAGTAAAATATATATTACGTGATGATAATAATTTTTCCATTATCAATTATACATCCTATGTATCAGTTTAAATAATATATATTTTTTAAATCAATTCTAAAAAAGAATTGACATTTTTTATTTTTTTAGTATTCTATGACTATTAATATTTTAGTCACGTTGAATTTCATTTATTTGTCAAAAAGTCCACAAAGGGATACTCTTTTATTTAAGGTTTATTTATTTTAAAGATAATTTGAAACATTGCGAAGTTTTTCCATATATCTTAAATTCAATGTCGAATCAAAATGTTTTAAATTGAAATAAAGGAAGACGTAGTTTATAGGAGGATGTGCAAATACTCAGATCTGTTCCATAAAAGATAAAAATGTGAAATTAATTTTAGCCACACATTTAATTGCATCAAGTAACTATACTATATTATAGTAAGATAATAAAAAAATACTCATAAATATTGAATAGGTGTTTATCTATCAAACATAATAAGAGATTCCTCCATAATTTCAAAAATTCACATGATACATATCATTACAAAGATTTGCACTATATATAATTTATTAAACATAATTATTGACTCAGCACCTATTAAAATTATTTTAAAAAAATTATTTAAAATGTAATATTAACTATCTCATGTTAAATTACTACAATATATATCATGATAACTTTTATTAATTCTTTTGATTCTCTTTATTCGGGTGGTAATTTTCTCTCCGGGTAGACAAATCACTTAAAAAGTAATTTCATACTTACTATATTAAATTATTTTCCTATTTTTAACATATATAAGACATGACATAAAGACAATCCTTTAATATTACGATTCATTGAAATGTTCATCCAATAGATCCTTATTTTTTGTTTATTAAACATCCAAAAAATGAATCTAAATATATTTAAAATTAATTTATGTATGAATTAATATCCTTTATTTCTTCGTATGATTCTTTATAAAATGTTAATAAATAGATATTTATAATTTTAATCTATTCTCTTGTATAATTTTTAAATAAAGTAGAAAAGAAAAACATCATAATTAGTTGTTTAATCTAAGAGAATGTGCTTGAGCTGATGTGAAAATAAGTATTAGAATATATGATATTTTAATGTTAATTATGAAAACTTAAATAAGTTATAAGATATTATTTAATTTGCAAAAAATAAGAAGTTATATTTTATTATATATTGTGATTTCTACTTATATTTTCTATTGTGTTTTATTCAAAAATATTAATGATCATTTTTTTTTTTTGGAAAAACTAATGAAATGTCACGCCCCAAATTCCATTGGAGCGGACTGGCACCCGTAGCCGAGGAGGCCCGGGAGAACCCGTTCATAACCTATACTTTCACACTTACATTACTTATGAAAATTAGAAATTTGGGCAGCACTTCGTTGTAAATAGAAGAAAACAGTACCTGTATCAGCCCAGCAGACACGCATATATATATATATATAAACAGTAATTGGCCGTCAGAGCCATCACGTCTATCAACCAAACACTCCTATGGCTGTACAATATGTCTACAAAAGCCTCTACATAGATACACAACTGAGTTAGGGTCGGGACAAACTCCCGCCCACAAAAGACTTTTATACAAATACCAAAAGTACATATAGAAACGACTTGGGATGCCCCGAAACAACTGGAGCTCACCACTATCAACAGAATGTCCTGGCTCTTACTGCGGAGGTGTACGACCTGAAGTACCCGTTCCTGCAGGCATGAATACAGGTCCCCCGTGAGGGACGTCAGTACGGAAATATGTACTGAGTATGTAAGGCAGTGAGTATCAAGATGAGATACAAAAGATCAACAGAACCCAGATACCAGTGAATAAACAGTATGAGTAGACCACACTTAAAAGAGCTGATGGGATACCTGCACATTACTTTCATATCATTACTTCCCGTATTCCTTATCAATACATAACATATGTCATACAATGGCCAACTGATCAGTGGTACTAATACAATACATCAGGGACCACCCCTGGAATAGCATATATACATAATCTTTATAATACAATGGCCAACTGATCAGTGGTACTAATACAATACATCATATCATCAATTTAAAATAAAGACATTCCATTTCTTAATTCAATTAATCTTTGAGATTGGTTACTTTGTGGTCACACCTTATGGAACTTGAAACCATGATACCTCAATAGGAAAAACATGTAAATAGGTAATTAATATCATGAAAATGAAGTAGAGAATCATGGATACCTCATTAAACTATTTCGGAGTCAACAATAGTATATGGACATTTTTTTTGACTAGCCGGACATCTTAAAAGTGAAAACAAGTTCAATTGGTGGTGTCGAAGATCATATGATGTTATTATGTGTCATGTGTCGTAGGACAATGTTGGAAGCTTACTTGAGAGTGCCATGGGTCATTATTCATGCCAAAGATTAGATAGAGTATGTCTTACATACCTTGATATAACCACTTCAATACAAGTCCAACTTGACTTCCCGTACTCTTCGAACACTTATCTACAATAAGTCATTTGTGGCAAACTAGTATTAACAACCAAACCTTACCATTTAGGTATTAACTTCACCAAATAATGTCTAGGAAGTAATTCTTTAACTCATCAATAAGAGTGCTACATACATCCTCTTATACTCTTATTACATTCACATATCATGCATTTTCATGCAATATCCCTCAACATCACTCTTAGCCTTTATTTCCCCTCTTAATCACCATCCAATACCAACATGATCACTAGGCATACATAACCACTAATATAATGATATATCACCACAATTCATCCTCCATAATCCAATACAACAACTTCCATAATTTACTACAACAATTTATACAAAACAATTCATAACTATGTTTCTAGTTATCTTCCAACATCAAGACAATACTCATAATCCTTTATCAATACTTATTCATGGATAAGAATCAAGAATAAACAATATTCATACCTTAACAATGAACTCTTGTATTTAGAATCCTCCTTACATAACCATGGGGTGCTTCTCGAAGCTTTCGAGATGGTGAACACAACTACGGAACCAATTCGAATTTTCTACGGTTGAATCACAAAATATTTGAAGTTGAAATTAGGCTAGGGTTTCATCTTCTCTTAATAATTGGATGATATATGATATATATGAGGCTAAGTGTATGTTTATAAAGACCAATTTTCGTCCAAGAGGTAATAGAAAATGACCATTTTGTCCTAAAAATTTAAATAAATCCGAATCTGTCCCCAGTGGACAGTTTTGACAGGCTGAAGTAAATCGATCATAACTCTTTGCTCCAGTATCGGATTTGGGTGAAACCAATTGCATTGGAAATATAATTCAAAGGGCTTTCATTTTTATATAAAGTATACCACCCAGTTCTTCCTGTACAAGGATTTATGGTCGTTTAAAGTTGACCAAAAAATCTGTCCCAAAATTCTGTTTTTCTTTTGATAGGCTGTAGTAAAACGGGTATAGCTCCTTACTCAGACATTGGATTTGGATGAAATCAATTTCATCGGAAAGAAGACTCTCGGAGATTTTCGTCGATATATAGCAGCTCACACAGTTCTTTTTGTACAAGGAGTTATGATCGTCTAAAGTTGATCCAAAGAAAATTGCCTAGCTGCAGTAATTTTCCTGCAGATTTACTGTTCACAAGCTTCCCGGCCACCGTTTTGAAATTTCGAATGTGCTCGCTTATATGAAATACTCCTCTGTTTTGGGAAAACTTTATATCGTTGGAAAGCTTATTCCAATACCTACACATACAACTATTGACGGGATACTTCCGAACACCATAAACTTAATTTAACCCATACGCAAGCCTTTAGGACTCCATATAATCGCGATAAGTGTACGAAAAAATTTACGGGGTGTTACATGAAATAGCTATAAGTATATTTAAAATTTAACATTGTGCCCACATACATTTATTGAAGCATTTCATCAAACATGTGATAGGCATAAACTTGTACATACATGGAGATTTCATGATATCATGCTAGTTAGGCACTTTTCCTTCATCTAGGCATTTAATCAAACATATTGTAGGCATAGTACATGTAAACATCATTGTGCAATAATTAAACATCATGGTTCAATTCTAATTTCATCATTCAAGGGTTTAGTCATAGGTTTGCATGAATCTATATCTATAATAATTAAACCCACATAGAATTTATTACTCAACATGGAGTAGGATTCAATTCTCATAATTAACATGAACAAGAGCAGCCCAATCATGAAATTCATAAAGAAAAACCAAAATCTTGAATTTAGAAAAAGGATTCTTGGGCTTCATGGACGAAAGGAGTCCATGAATGAACACTATGCATACCTGGATTGAGTTTCTTAAAGTTCTTGAACTTGAAGAATTTGGATCTCTTAATTCTTGAAGAAGATTTGGATTTTTATTCTTGGGGTTTAATCTTAGAGAGAAACCCTAATATTTGTTGGTGTGAAATAATAATGAACAATTGGGCTGAAAATGGATATAAGTGGGTGGTAAAAGACCAAAATACCTCTGTTAAAACGACTTAAAATAACTGAGCGGGACATGCGACGGTCCGTCGCTTGTCCGATGGTCTGTCGGACCTCTCCGTCGGACTGAGACAGAACTGGGACCTACTGCCATTGTGCGACGGTGGGGTGCGATGGTTCGTCGCTTGTCCGATGGTCTGTCGGACCTCTCCGCCGCACTCATCCATTAGGCTGGCTCACTGCCTCGATACGAAGATCGTGGTCGACGGTCCGTCGGCCTACACCGTCGCACCTGGGCAGTTTTGCTGCCTTCTGTATTTTGGCCATAACTTCCTCATCTGACATCGGATTTTGATGAAATTGGTATCGATGAAAAACTTATTCAATTTCCCACTTGATAGAAAGTGAGAATCTTAAAAATACCATGTGTATAAAAAAATAGATTCGTCTTTCAAAGCAAGCTCTAACATCCTTGAGATGATTTTAAGCTAGGAAAAAGGCAAGGGTATTACAATGACGAACCTGTCCAAGTACTGTTTGAACACTTGGTTCATTAAGTCCATGAAGGCTACTGGGGCGTTTGTGAGACCAAAGGACATGACTAAAAATTCGAAGTGACCATACTGGGTTCGAAAAACTGTTTTCAAAATGTCACATTCTCTGACTCTGAGTTGATAATAGCCGAATCTGAAGTCTATCTTGGAGAAATAATCGGCGCCCTGAAGTTGGTCGAATAAGTCATCGATTTTAGGAAATAGGTATTTATTCTTAATTTTGACTTTGTTCAACTGACGGTAGTCTATGCACATTCCAAGAGAACCATCTTTCTTATGCATGAATAAGACTGGTGTGCCTCACGGGGAGATACTGGGCTTGATGAATCCCTTATATAGGAGGTATTTCAACTGTTCTTTCAACTTTTTGAGTTCGGCTAGAGCCATTCTGCATGGAGGAGTAGAGATAGGCTGGGTATCCGGAAAAAAAGTCTATTCTGAAATCAATTTCCCTTTCAGAAGGAACTTTGGGAAGATCTTCAAGGAACACATCTAAAAATTTCCTTGCTACTGGAACTGACTCAAGATTGGGGGTCTCATAACTAGAGTCCTTGACCCGAAAAAGATGGTAAATACACCCCTTGGATATCATTTTTCTCGCTCTGAGATATGAAACAAGTTGACCTCTAAGCGCTGTAGTACTACCCCTACATTCAAGAATTGGTTTATTTGAGAACTGGAATAAACAACCCTATTTCTACAATCGACTGAAGCATAACATGAATGGAGTTTCTGGGATATCCGTCAGATCTAACTCTACAAGGTCTACTAAGGTAACTTTCTGGGATACTATAACCGGGAAGTTTCTATATACCTGCTGGGCTATAATAGACTTACCCACTGGGTTAGATACCGAGAAAGGCTCTGTTAAGATTTCGGGACTGACTCTGAAGTTGACAGCTATATTAGGGGTTACAAAAGAAAGAGAAGCTCCAGGATTCAGCAAAGCATAAATGTGTAAATGAAAGACTTGCAACGTACCAGTAACCACATCAGGAGAACTTTCCTAATCCTGTCTTAACTGAAGTGCATAGAGCCTATTTGGTTGCTGCTCGCTGGTGGCACTAGAAGATGCACCCTGCTGAGAAGGACGATCAGACTGAGTTGGGGGATGATTATGCTGACTCTGAGGACCCACCTGGGGACATTCTCTAATTCTATGACCTAGTTTGCCACACCCAAAACATACATCACTGCCAGCTCTACAGACACCCTAATGGTTCGTACCACATTTCTGGCAAAGAGGATTTGTCCGAGCACCGTTCATACTACCCTGAGATTTAGAGCCTGGCGACCTATCCTTATTATCATTCCTGAATTTGGGAATTGGGGCACTAGCTGAAGACGGAGCTGGGACAAAAGATTTCAGGAAAAACTAAGGATGTTTACCACCTTCTGACTTTGGTTGAGTGAAATTAAAGCTACCTGTTCTAGACTTCTTGTTCTCCCTTTCTCCCTCCTTAAGATTTTTCTCCTTTATTTGCTGGCATGGACCATCAACCTAGCCAGGTCCATATCTTTGATGAATATCGTGACTCTACACTCCTTGACCACATTATCAGATACTCCAGACACGAACTTGCTCATCCTAGACCTGTTATCCACTACTACATGAGGAGCATACCTGGCTAGCTGAGTAAACTTAAGAGAATACTCTTTCATACTCATGTTACCCTGTTTCAAGTTAATAAACTCTAAAACTTTAGCTTTCCTCAGCTTCAACGGAAAGCATCTATCTAAGAAGGCTGTAGCAAACTCTTCCCATTTTATAGGCCTTGCATCTGCGCCTCTATCTCCCTTTCACTACTTAAACCAGGTGTGAGCCACATCCTGCAACTGGTAAGCAACCAACTCAGCATTCTTACTAGAAGTAACACCCATAATATCTGTTACCTTTTGAACCATGTCAAGGAATTCCAGCAGATCCTCATCCGACTTGGATCCCAAAAATGAAGGAGAATTTATTCGGGTAAAGTCCTGAATCCTAGCTGCGGCAGTATTATTCACTGGGTTGGTTGGGACTGCAGCTGGCCAAACATTTTGAGCTACTACAGAGTTGGCTAGAGTTGTAAATACAACTCTGAACTCTGCATGAGAAACATGCTCATTTAGGGGATCTTCTTGAATGGGTGGAGGTGCTGGATGGTTTTCATTTCTTCTTTCATTAATCTTTCTGAGAGGCATATTCTGTAGACGGAAGGACGAGAAAATTAGAAAGAGAGTTTACCTTGAGCTCATTCTCACTCGCACGATATGAACACTGAAAGAAGGGAAATTTTTTCTAGAACGTCTTGTAGCCTCTTGTCCATAAGTGTGACGCGCTTCACACCTATGCACAAGACTTTACTTGATGCAACTTTCAGACTCCCTAGGATACTTTAAGACCTTAGGTTCTGATACCAAGTTTGTAACACCCAGAGAGTACACCCTAGGCGTCACACGGTGCTTACAACCCCGAAGGACCACAAGCTAACCCATGGCTGGTACCTGCTATGATCACTGAATAATAGTAATAGAGACATATGCGGAATTTAATCTGAACTCGTCATAAGATTCAAAATATGAAAAATAATATCGAGTAAAACTGTATGATAAATGATAACAACTAAAATCAACTAACTGACTAAAAGTGTTTGAAAGCCTCTAAAACAACTGAAATAAAAGAGTTGATGGGACATGCCCCAACTAACTCCAAAATTGTCTGACAATAAGGGAAGTACTAAAAAGCTGTAATAACTGAATAACACTCGTATCCTTGATGGATAGGGACTCACTACTATAATTGTTGCTGATAGGCTTCTGTTTAAGTACGGTTAGGAACCTGAGCGTCCGAACCTATATTATGAAATCAATATAGCGCAAAAATGAGTATGCGATCAGTACTTTGAATGTACTGGTACACTAGATGAGGTTAGGCTAGTATGTATGGGTTTATATGCGTGGAATGATAACTAACTGAATATCATAAAATAACCAAGTGAGAGTATATGCAAAAGTGAAACTACTGAAAATACTGAACATGCAAGACCACACATATATTATGTATCTGAAGTAGACTGAAATCAGAGTACTAAATTCTGCTAACTGAGTAACTGATAACTGACAGTTATGGTCATGTAGAACTTGACTGAGTTCTGTACTTAATACTGAAAATGAGACCGTGGGAGTTATCATCTAACCGACATGCCCCAATATAGACCGATCGGGGTCTAACCTATAACCCAGTTGAAAGGGTGTTAGCACCGTGTCACGGGTTACTAACAATGGCTGGGTCAACCCTACTCATGATATATATATATATATATATATATATATATATATATATATATATATATATATATATATGAATGTCAACCTTAATCTATAAGGAAGACGTTTCAACCTACGCTGGCTACGTAGTTCTATAACTCAGGGTCTGCTACTAAGGGTCACACCCTAATTTGGCAGGAATGCCCCTATCCCTGGGTTTGCTCGGTGCTGAATCCTACTCCCAATTGAACTGACACTGGAACAACTGATTATTATACCGGAATAAGCTTGATTGGACTCGCACTGATCCTATTAACTGACTGAATAATACTGCTTGTGATACTACTGGTACTATTTTATAGCTACTAGGAACTAAGTAAACAACTAAATTTTGGGTATTCAACACCCCCAAGACTCGATAGCGTTGACAGTAGGACCATACTACAACTTTAAAAGCATAACAATTAGGTCATAATGTACAATTCATTCACTTAGATATTTTGTCAAACACTTGAGTGGCATAATTTTGTACAAGAGAATGAGCAACATGTTAATGTATCATTACTATAACAATCAATTCACAATTCAAAGGTTTGACATGAGATTTACATCAATCAACATACCTATTAGTTTATTTTACCTGAAACTCATACTTAACTTGAAACTCAAACAACAACACATACATGGACATAATTCAATTTAAATCACGTGAAACTCACAACTTGAATTTAAAAGAGGTTCTTGGACTCCAAGAGTGAAAAGGACCCAAGGATGAATACCTAACATACCTTGCTTGAAGAATTCGTGAAAGTTCTTGGTGGTTTTCTTGAACTTGAGCTTGAATATTTGAAGAGCTAGGGTTTGTTCTTTGGGAGAGAATGGTTTTCAATTGAGAGAATTTGAGTAAAAGATGACCGAATATGCTCTTGGGGGATTTAATCCCATGTTTTTCATGTATTGGGACTATGGGAAAGGACTAAACTGTCCCTGGGAGATTAAAAATTTATAACTGAAACTCGGATTTGACCATCACCGCGACGCGCCAAGGATATCATCGCTATTTCCACCGTGATGCGGTACAATCGTGGTGACTTACTGAAATCTGACAATTGCCATTTTGATCTTCACCATAATGCGGTGACCCCTCCATCGCTATAATCACCGCGACGCAATCCAATCGCGGTGAGCTACTATTTTGCAAATTCAAACATGGTCCAAACCTCTTCCGAAAAAGCCAAAACTTATCCGAGACATGCTACTTACACCCCTGAACATGAATCAACTCAAAAACTTACGTCTCGGGGTCGGGAAGGTCACTTTAAAGGTCATTGGAGTTGAGAGTCCACAAATAAAACTAAGTCCCCAACACTTAGCCAAATTTTCAGGTTCTAAGTCTCTTATACATGCACTGAGAGCTCAATTGAGCTAAGAATAATATGGGGTATTACACTAAAGCAAACACTTTATTAGACTTACTCTTAAGTCATCCCTTCTTCGATACTACATATATAATTTTGATTTCAATCATAAATGCAACAATCAAGGCAAAATCTAATTACAATAGCATATAAGAAAAGAAATTACTTTTTTTTTCATACAATCATAACACCACCATATGCTGATAAAAAATTATGCCGCATAAAATATCTGAATATATAAGAGAGAATTGACTCTTAAAATCTTCACTAAAAATAATACCATCTAATTTCGATGACCTTGATGGTTTATCACTGGTAGGTTCATAGATACGAGGTATTTTGATCTGTGGCACCAATATCTCAAATAAGTTTTTTAAGTCAAAAAGTTGACTTTTTGACTTTCTGCTATATAACTTCTTTCATATTTATTCGCAAGAGTCAAGAATATGATCTTGTAGCCCAATCTGGAGGTTGTATAATAACTGTGAACGCATCTTTTGCCATATCATCATGTTGTGTTCTTTGAATTTCCAGGGCGGAATTGGAAACATACCAGCAACACCTGTTTACTTCAATGCTTTTTATAGATATAGCATCACCAAAATGAGAAGGGATTTCCTCAAGCTGCTTACACTTGGTTAAAACCAAACGTTCAAGCTTAGGAAAAGCTTCATCGGAGACAGACCACTGTGAAATGTTGATGTTGTCCAAATTTAAGTATTTGAGTTCAGGAAATTCTGAGTCGTTCACTTCCGATTGATTCCCTTCGAAGGCTCTGGAAAGTAACCTAAGAATCTCCAAGTTAGGCAATTTTCCAATGATAGAGATTTCGGACCAGGGCAGACGAAACTTGGACAAAGTCAATTCCCTTAGTTTTGAGGGGAAATTGAACTCATGTGGAAGTTTAGCTGGATAGCTGTTGGAAACCAGCTTTAGGGATTCAAGATGACTTAGAAATTCTAATCTTGGAAAAACAACACACCTTCCCTTCACTTTCTCTGAATGACCAAATGTCGATGAAAATATACAACTCAACTTTCTCAAATTTGGCATCTTTGTCAAAATCGCCTCTGCATCTATCTATACCATAAGAGAGGCGTGGAGAGGAAAAGGTTTGCAAATCATTTAATTGAGAGTTATCAAGTGATTCACCGGTGTACTCATGCAAACTAAATGAAGCACGATGTTTTACAACTATATGCCTCAATTTAACCATCTTCAGAAGAGAACAAGGTAGTATCATCTGTCCTCTCAATCCCCTTACCACAAAAGTTTCAAGGTTTGATAGCTTAGCTATAAATGATGGAATTGAATTTGCATCAGTTTGAACTGCAAAGTATCTCAAATGAATTAGAGACTGCATTTCACTGGGAAAAATACCACCAATGTTGAAGGATTCCAAATCCAGGACTTTCACTAGTTTGAAGCTTTCAAAGATGAAGGAGATGTCACGAGGCCATAACAAGTTATCTGGATCTGTCATTTCGAATTTTAAGGAGCAAACATTTGAGCGACATGGCCGCCACAGATCAATCTCATCCTGATACGAATTGACAAACAACCGATAGTCCTCAGGCTTTTCAGGAAGCATATCCTCTCCCCTGAATCAAATAAAAAGGAAAAAAAAAAAACAAATGACGATGAGAGTTGGTGTAAGCATAATACAAAAAAAAATCAGTATCATTCTTATGTACCTATTTATTTGGTTAAGGAAATTTTCTTGCTTGGCCTTTTCCAAGCAGAAATTGTGCAAGAGATCATGAATGCGGCACCTTTTCACCTTGTCATTGGGTCTCTTCTCCATGGCCATTACTAGATTTCTACTAATGAGATCTTCAAGAAAATCTTGTGCAGCATCTTCTGTTGTTTTTTCCTTGTTTGCTTGTACAAACCCTTCAGCTTGCCACAATCGAGTCAATTTGGAGACATGAATATCCTTCCCCTTTAAAAAAACCCCAAAATAGAGAAAACAAGGCTTGAGGTGATGTGGTAGATTCATATAACTGAATCCAATTAAGGACATGCTCTCTTCCAAGCTACCAATTCTCCGCGAACCTCCATACATCTGCTTCCTTCTTCTCCTCTTTCAGAACTCCAGCAACTAAGACAATGAAGAGCGGCAACCCTCCACAACTTTTTGCTATTCGAAATCCCACATCTACAAGCTCAGGTGGACACCTCTCCCCTTGAAACACCTCTTCCTGCAACAATGTCCAACTCTCGTCGTCTCTGAATAAACGAAGATGATGGGTATTACTTTCACATCTAACATAATTGGCAATATCACTCAGCCGGGTCGTTAGAATAATTCTACTCCCACTCTGAGCATCTCTAAAGAACATATATAAATCGTCCCATGCAGTTTTGTCCCAGACATCATCAATGAGAATTAAGAATCTCTTGGTTAACAGAACTTGACGCAACTCATTGGCTAATTCACCATCTTCTTTTTCAGTACGGTCAGCAGGCTCAACAACATCATTCAAGATGGTAAGCAACAACTCCTTCCATGAATATACTTGAGTCACACGACACTTAGCGTGAACATCAAAGTAAGGGGTAAGTATGAGATCATTGAAAATCTTCTCGGCAAGAGTGGTCTTTCCAATTCCAGGCATACCAACTATGGAGATAATATCTAGCTCCGACGATCCTCTAAGTAGCTGCTCTTTTATTTTGTTCATTGCCTCCTGAAAACCCTCAATTTCTTCATTTGCTCTTGGAGTATTAGCTGATAAAGATGGCACAAGATTCATTGAGGTGTTTGCAACTTTGTGCACTGTTACGTCAATCTCCTTTATTCCACAAGTATCACTTACCAGTTTATTTACAAGCTTAATATTCTCAAGAACTTCAGAAATCCAAAGAACTTTGTACCAGCGAGGATGAGAACAGGTCAAGCACGAGTCAGTGACATACTCTGCCTTGTATGCCATTTCAGTAACACTTGCCATAAGACCATAAAATTCATCATGCTCATCGTAGATTTCTCGGAAATGATTAGTCAGTGATCTTAGGCATAATAATCCCTCCTTGACTGATCCAATATAATTCTCTAAGTCCAAAACTGAATCATTCTTAGAACATAACAGATCCTCCAATTTTCCCAAGAAACAATCAAGAAATCCTAATCCATTTGTCTTGGGGAAGCTAAAACTTGATGAATCTGGAACTTTGAGACAAATCTTTCTGACCTCATCCTCAACAAACTTAAGAAACTGCTTCATATCAGAGAGATATAATACGTAATACCAAGCTGGTCTATAACCCCTGATGGTGAAGAGGCACACATACTTTTTGTGTCGAAGACATTTCTCGAGATCGTTGAGTTCTTGATGCATATTGCGATACTGTACAATATCTGCAAGGAAAGAGCCCAAATACACTTGTTTGCCTTTGCATAATGAGATCTGATTTTTCATAAAAGAGATTGAACCAACGCCATCGTTGATCGTCCTGTCCTTGTGGTTTAATAAAAAATTAAGTAGGCCTTCTCCATCTGTCATGTTGCAAGGTGATGCATCTAGAAGTTGAAAGCATACTTTTCTGACCTCTACCTTGACAGTCCGTATCTCTTGTACATAGTCAAACAATGAAAGCCACGTTTTCTCATTGTTGCCTCTGTCCATGAAACTTCCATAAAAAGACTCACTAATATGTGACAACCTGTGGACACTCACTTCAGCACACATTAAAAGATCATGGAATTGGTTAAGCTCTGTGTGTTGCCTGAGAAGATCCGTGAGAATAGCTACTAGGAAAATAAGCTCTTCATGAGCTATTTCAGTTAAATCCAGAACTTGAGGGCTCACAGTGGCTTTGTGCTTTAGTAGACTGACAAACTTGAAAGACTCAACAAAAAACTGAAGAACAAGATCGACCTTCCACCTTTTGGCCTCAGTCCCAGTAGTTCCATATATTGTCAAACAAGATACGTTACCATAAGCAACTGAACTGGAGGATGTGACCTTTGTACTTTCATTCCGCTTCTTGTGACCATTGCACTGAACTGGATGATCAACAAGATATGTAACCATAATCAACAACCCATCATAAATTTTTTTAGCCTCATCTGCAACTGTAAATGACAAATCAGTTTCATCCTTCACTAGCAGATTGTCAAGAATATATTCATGAAACCCCATCAAAACCAAATCCATGTTGTGTCTACCTGAGGATGATGTCTTTGAGTATTTTATCATGTTGAAATAAGAATCAATGACCTCAAAGTTAATAGGAAGAAAGTTCAACAGATCTATCGTAGGATGGTCCAGAGTTGATGATGCAGAAATGCCTGTGCACATCCTTGTAATCGCTGCCTTAATGAACTTGAACTTAAGAAAAAACTCAACATTCGAGCCATTAATTTCCCTGGCCAAGTGAGAACTAGAATTGACGAATGACCATGATTGTCTAGTCAGAGATTGAATAAGGGCCAAAAGTTCAGTTCTCTTAGTATGCTCTTTGCACCACCCCAATGAATTGATGGGAAAAGTTGTCAAGAATATCAACGCTTCCTGAACATAGTCAGATAGATCTTTCAGATGAGCTATGATGGTGGCTTCACTATTTAGTAGCTGAATTAGATCGATTTCTGGTTTGACATGATTAAGCTTCAGTTGCAAAGCTTCACTAGTCTTGTCCATTTCCTCGTTATAGGAAGAGTAGACGACAATTGCTGCCTCAATGGCCAGATCTTCTATTCGTGCTTGAAGAGAATTGACTTCTGCGAGAACAGTGCATTTTGATGTTGATGCTAAATGGACGAGAAATCCAGAAATGTAAGAAAGTCCTTGTTGGAGCCATGGAATTTTATCATCAAAGGCAACTTTCAAGCAGGCATCATGCCTTAACAGGTCTTGTAGATCCTCTTTTACAGCATCAACGAACATTCTCAGATATCTCCATGTCAAGTGATCTGCTGATCTTGATGACTTTGACGCTATAAAGAGGCTCTTATAGATATGCCTTAATTCAGGTGAAGGAGGGCATCCTTTTTAGCAGTTCCGAGAACTCAGAATCCATATTGTGGGCCAACCCTAAGAAACATAGGTGTGCTACAGTGTAAGCTACATCCTGAACATGGGTGAAGAGATCCTGCATACTGTCATGCTCAATGTGTTATGAATTTAACCAAGATGGAGGTCCTATTTGCAAAGATGTCAAATTACATTTGCGACCCCGGGAAGATGTCTATATATAGTAGAAGAATATAATCTATTAGGGCTCATGTTATGAAGTTGTCTTTTATTTTCTTAGTAGTTTTAGCATTCTGGAATCTCCCTTTTCCATTTTCCTTTTGTTTCTATGATGAATTCTTATTTCAATGTATGTGAATATGGATCTCCTTACCAATATGATTCCCCATCGTTACAATGGTGCTTTCATTGTCCCTCCTCTACCAAATGGGTATCATCTCTCTTTCAAACTCCTCTAGCCTCATACAACCAACAATATCTTCCTGCACTTTCATCACCGAGCCCCACTTATCCACCTGCAATTTTAGAGAAGATCTACACTTCCCTCAAAATCGTGCAGGATTTAGTAATAGAGTCGCAAGAACGTAGCAAATGTATACTCTCTTCTGTTTGCCATGTGCGTTCAGTGTTGCAGGAGGAGATGCAATTGGACTCCACTTCCATTGATACTCTAGATATTTCAGATGCTATAAATATCCTCTCTGTGATAGAGTCATCTTACAATGATAGTAACAACGAGGTGGCTGATATGGTGAAATCCCATTTGGACTCAAAGCTTCCTGTTCTTGGTGTTGAAGATACAATACCGCAATGTACTTTTATTGACGCTACCGAGCTCAAATTCTCACATGTCTCTTTCTCAGTTAAGGGACCACTAAAGTTTGACTACAAGGTATTCGATAGAGTGCCGAAGAGGGATATTTCTACAGAATTTCATAGTCCTAGTGCACCTATTGGCTCGCTTTCACTTGTTTTACGCATTAACGATTGCAAGTGGGTGGATACTGGGCAGTTAATTGATTCATTTGACAGGCGCCAATACAAGCAAATTAAGCTTTTAGGTAAGAAGTTTCATACTGGTCCACCACTTGCTGGGCATAGTGGCGTCTATTTGAAAGACTATTATTTACTTGCTATTTGTTGTTATTTGACCAATTGGATCGATATTGGGCAAGAACTCCTGGATGTTTCAGGTTGTGCTCCTCTTTTGATTAATCTTTTAAGTTCCTCATCAGATGCACCTAAACTGTTCGATAAAATAGCTGAAAGAAGTAGATGGCTTTCCATGTTGCATGACTCTGAGTATATAGGTGAGGTCGAAGTGCTAATTGAATGTAGTGATAATCTTACAAGTTTTTGTAATTCCTACAAGCTACTGGGTATATCTTTAGATAACTCATTTTTGTATTCTCTTGATCGGGCTGCTACTTCTTGTGTGGAGAGGTACGAAATTGATCAATTCAGACATGTTAGGTCCAATTACAAGAGGGATATTAGTGTGGAGAGGTACATATTAGAGAATACAAATATTTTTAGTGGAAATTTCAGATCTTATATCTGTCCATTGTCTGATAATATGGCACGTGCAACAACTTTATCTTTATTGATTAAGCACTGTTCATCCGAACAAGTAAAACCAGGCTTGCCTCTTCTGTTGCCTTTTGACTTTAGGTATAAGATTGATAATTTTACACGACAAATAAATCTAGAATCGGTGATTTCTCAGTCTGCACGAATACTTGAATGGATTGATTCTCTAAAGGGAAGGACGTCACTTTCTCCTCAAGAAGAACAAGTTGAAGGAATTTTGATGCTTGTTGGTCAGATTGAAGGGTTGTCTGGCTATGATTATGACTCATGCGTGGTACATGTACCTAACGGAAAATTCTTGTCAAGCATTGGCCTAACAGATGTCAAGTATTGGGAGAGATATACAGGACCCGACTTAGTGAAAGAGTGGAGGAAACATCTTGACGTAGTACTTCCAATGTTAGTGACTTATATCCTGGTGACTTATGGAGCATATATTGTGGCCTGTTTTGTGGATGGTAAGATTTTAAAAGCCACAGTGCTACATAATGAGATGGTTGTGGAAGAAATTAAATCAAATATTGTGCTATGCACTCATCAGATTCATGAGTTTTGCAATGAATATATGCTATTAGAAGCTGGTTTTGTGTTGGTTGCTGGAAGGACTTGGCTCGAGGTATAACCTTTTTCTTATTCCTTAACAAATTTTATTATTTATATCAGGTTTTCAATCCATACCTTTGATCCTAGTATACTCAATAACTATATAACTGATGATATCGACCTGGCCATGCATACACATACTAGTATTCCTTCTACAATTATTTAATTGCTATACTGTGGCTTGAGCACCTTGGTGGCCTTGTGATGGAAGAAGTAGGGACTGATGCATTTGTAAATTTTGATAAAATGACCAAGTCTAGTGATCTAGTGTTCTTGTTATCTGAGACGGTGATGTTTGACATTTACAAAGCAAATGGTCCTTTGTCTGTTGTAGTTAAGAAATGCATTTTGATGTTCTTTGAAATATCAGAGAATAGAACGGAACAGAACAATTTGTATGAAGCAATTTCCAAGAATATCCAGTTCGGTATCCTTCTTGCAACAACTAGTTTGGCTCTTAGCTCTGTGGTTCTTGAACACTCAATAATGGACTTAGTCGCTAAGCTTGCAGCTGGATTGACACGTGTTTTTGGTCTATCAATGGCTCTTTCATATATTACTGTTGATGTTGTTTCTCATATGCTCATCTATTCCTACACAACTATTCTAGTAATTTTCACAATGACCAAATACTCCTTCCAACATATCACAGGAATGCAAGAGTACTTAAAGGACCCTAGCAAGTTTAGTACGATTACTCTAGCTCCAGTTCCTGCTACTTTTTGTGACCCTTATGGTACCCAGACTTGGTGCAAACCACTTGAGACTACTGATGCAGAAGAAAAGGAAAAGCAATATTCCATGATCGGTAGTAAAGATGTCTTGACCCATCACCCACGTTGCCATGTTTCTCAATATGAGTTTTATTTTTGCAAAGCAGAAATATTTGTGGAGAATTACTCCAGATCCTGGAATCATTTTTCATTATTTATGTGCACATGTAATTGGTGGCACATTAAACTTTCTTATCTGGAGAAAACATGGATGCAACTCTTGTGGCTTTTAAATGATGCTTTCCCTTGGATTTCTAGTAAGTTGGTTTTGAAAGTGACTATCCCATGGGGTGCTTCTTGTATTACAGAGATCCTACATGTGCTAATGCCACCAATACAGACTGCTTTAGAGGAATCTGATCCAACTATTAACAGTTATCTTAACTCAAAGCTCCATCAGGTGTTCAATGTTTGTCCTTTGGTTCTGCCATCTTCTCTTTTCAAGGAACTCTTTGGTGATTATCTTGTTAGATGTGGATGCATTCTCTGGTTTGATAAGCAAAAAGTGTTGGATTCGAAATCGAGAGGGCGTCATGTGGAAGCTATTAGTTGCAAACTATTGAGATGATAAATCAGACGAAAAGAAAAACATACTAAAAACATGATGATTATATAGTTTGGCCAATTGGTCTACATATAAAAACCTAATATAAAAAAAACATAAAACTATTAGAGAGAAAATCTCCCCCTAAACAAAGACACTTTAAAGACTACATTGTGGATGCTATTGTGTTATGGTATGAGAAGAGTGGTCTTCTATTTATAGATGTCCAAAACCTTTCCTCCAAGAAAGAGGTTTGCCAAATAAGGAAAAGTTTTATATTTTTCTTTCAGGAAAAGTAAAAGTATTTATGGTAATTTTTATTTTCCTTCTAAGAAAAAATAAAACTTAAATATAGTAAGAAAATCAGGGCAAAACCCCTAACAAATCTCCCCTTTTTGGCTTGATTTTCTTCACTTGATCCGTCTTCTCTTCATATCACGTGCATGAACTTCGTTCTTGATATAATCTTCATAACTGTTGCTTGTCATGGTTAAAAATAAAGTTTAAAATATCATGGTTGAAAATTGATTAAAAAATTAATATTTTATTTTTATTTTTAAAGATGCAACAACAGGAATGTTGAAAATATGGTTGAAACTTGTTCTCCAAATGTAGTTGGAAAAAAATCTTCATTATCGCCCAAATTGTTGCAGCTTGACTTTGAAACCGCTTTGAACCTGTTTAATCTCGTCTCACCACACCAGTGGACCATTGAACCATAAGCTTTGATACCACTTGTTGGGTTCGAAATCGAGAGGGCATCATGCGGAAGCTATTAGTTACAAACTATTGACATGATAAATCAGACGAAAAGAAAAACATACTAAAAACATGATGATTATATAGTTTGGCCAATTGACCTATATATAAAAACCTAATATAAAAAAAACCATCAAACTATTAGAGAGAAAATCTCTCCCTAAACAAAGACACTTTAAAGACTACATTGTGGAAGCTATTGTGTTATGGTATGAAAAGGGGGTCTTCTATTTATAGATGTCCAAAACCTTTCCTCCAAGAAAGATGTTTGCCAAATAAGGAAAAATTTTATATTTTTCTTTCAGGAAAAGTAAAAGTATTTATGGTAACTTTTATTTTCCTTCTAAGAAAAAATAAAACTTAAATATGTAAGAAAATCAGGACAAAACCCTAACAAAAAGAAGGTTCAATGTTGAAAGTTGCTTTGGATAATGAAGCTTTTGAGGAATTCTTTTGGGTTGTTGATACTGACAGAGGAACATAACAACACCATGGTCTCTGTACAACTATACTCGAACCTTGAGGACAAGGTTCTTATTGAGGGTGGGAGAATTGTTATGAATTTAACCAAGATGGAGGTTCTATTTGCAAAGATGTCAAATTACATTTGCGACCCCGAGAAGATGTCTATATATAGTAGAAGAATATAATCTATTAGGGCTCATGTTATGAAGTTGTCTTTTATTTTCTTAGTAGTTTTAGCATTCTGGAATCTCCCTTTTCTATTTTCCTTTTGTTTCCATGATGAGTTCTTATTTCAATGTATGTGAATATGGATCTCCTTACCAATATGATTCCCCATCGTTACACAATGCACCGGTTTGCAGTTAATGTGAGGAAGAGTTGTAGACGTTTCAGCTTTTTTGAAAGCACGGCAGGGGCATAACCGCGTAAATAAACTAAGGACAGTAAAAGATCAGGGTAATAAGGCAAAGATTCAACAGACCGCACCATCTCCATAGTGATTTGGCTAGAGGATTTTGATGGCTTTGAAGCTTTGATTCTCTCAGCAATATTCTTAGGTTTAATTATTTTCAGAATCTTTGTTATTTTCAGAACCTAATTTGTTATCATCTGTTGAGAACGTATCTCAGAGAGGCCACCATGAGCTTCTAGAAATAGGGACCTAAGTTGAGTCGATATCACATTCTCCGGGTAATGCTTCTCCAAAATTCTTCCAATTGATTAAACGTCCATATATTTAAACTCCGGGCCTTCACTAACTTCATCAAATCTCTTACCTGGCTACACTCCATGGCCATCTCTCAGTTTCCTGCCAGACACATTCATGCCTTTTGCTGCTTCCATAACCCGCTAAACAGCGAATACTCCATTATTTCTAATTGTACCCATTTTGTTCTTTACAAGTACATGAAAGGGCTAAGCCAAAAGTTTTAGTGTTAAGTTAATATTAGAAGATTCATATACTTCAAATCTTTATTGAAAATATTCCTTCTCTTCCTTTTTCCAGCTTTGTGTGAACTTTGTCCGAATTACAGAACAGACCATCAAACAAACAACAGCTAGCTAATTCAAATTGACACATAATTAAAGCACAAAGAACAGAAAAATGAGAATCGGATTTTATTTATTGCTTACTTTATTTTATCCACAAGTCAAGGTCAACAAGAGTTGATGGTTACTAGCCTTTATTTATATCGAAATGAAACCAAACCAACTGCATACCCTGCCCCTTCCTCTCTCGGAATGCATGTTGTAAGGCCAAATGATCTTAATATATGGAGATTTTGTATAATAACTTCTACTCTTCTTCAGAAGCTCCTCCTTTTTGTTCCATTAGCAAGACTCAGAAGCGGAAAAAAAAAAAAGAGACATGTAAATTTTCAGTACAACTTATTCACGGAAAGAATTTCGAACTGGGAAAAAAGAGTAGCACAAAATAGTATCAATAGGTTGGTCTCAATCTGAGGAACTTTGATACAGAAACAGGAGGACACTGAGAAGCAGGTAATCATGTTCTATAGAGGCTTGCTAGCACAGCTGCTGAACAAATCCCTGCTATTAATCCAGTAACTATTCGAGAGGGTGCGATGCTACTAAGAGAACACCAGTTGAGACTAATCCAGCTTGTTACTGTTGCTGAAATACATAACGCTCTATGAGTTATAGGGGATCCAACCACCTGCTCTTCCCAAACACTGTCATCCTAGAGTTGCTGGTGGGATGACCGGTTAAATCTCCATAAAGGGAATAAGTGTGCTTTTTGCAAGTTACGGTAGAATGTTTGAACAAAAAAGGCAAGCTCTGGATTGTGTGCATGGGTGCATGCCAATAGGATCATCAAAGTCCAAATATTTTTGAGCCTTTTCCGAAAAAAAAAAAATTACGTGATTATGCCACATTACCATCCACATCTAAAATGTTAATATTTTATAATTATATGACATTCCTTTCTTCTTGATGAAAGAATTAAATAAAAAGATTATATTCAGTGATGTTGATTTATTTTTTCTGAACTCAATGAATGTTGATAGTTTTTCTAATTTTATGTTTAATCATCAAGTATTCTTAGAATTTTTAAAAATTCCACTTTCAGAAAAGTAAATGACATTTAATATATTTTAATCATTAGAAAAATATGGATATAATTTTCTTTAATAATCTAAGTGAAAAGTTTGTCATATAATGAAAAAAATTGAATGGTTTGTACTCCTTTAACAGAATTTATTTAGTACCTTCCCAATGTCGAGAAATTTCAAAAACGTTAAACTAAATCCAGTAAAAATACTGATTTATTTTATTTAAATATTTTTAGAAATTTTTAATTTTACTGATCATATTTTTTTCCAAATCAATAAAACTTCTTTGCAAAAAAATAAAAATAAAATTTTTGCATAAAAATAAAAATAAAAATAAAAATAAAAATAAAAATAAAAATAAAAATAAAAATAAAAATAAAAATAAAAATAAAAATAAAAATAAAAATAAAAATAAAAATAAAAATAAAAATAAAAATAAAAATAAAAATAAAAATAAAGAAGAAAGAAATGTCATTAATTTAAAAATATAACATTTTACATGTGGATGGTAATGTGACATAGCCACGTGTTTTTTTTTTAATCTAGGTGGTATGCTTGGTAGAATTTCGTTAAGGGGAGGGATATTTTTGAGCCAAATATTTAACAGAGGGGTATTTTTGAGCTAAAAAACTAACGAGGGGTATTTTTGATCCATTTCAGATAGTTCAGGGGTATTTTTGATCCTTTTCTGAATTCCATTAGAGAGAGGGGTATTTTTGAGCCAAATATTTAATGGGGGAGTATTTTTGAGCCAAAAATCTAATAAGGGATATTTTTGAGCTATTTCAAATAGTTCAGGGGTATTTTTGAGTCTTTTCTATTATTTCTTTAATTAATTTTTCACTTTTTTTAACTTCCACTTTCACTAAGTTTCAAACTTTTGATACGCGTGTTATTTGAGTATTCCATAACAATGAATATAAAATTTTAAAAATAAATAAGATCAAAATAATTTTTAAATTTAAAAAACACTAACATAATAATATCCATCCATTTTAAAGTTTAAAATGCCTTTAAAAATTTATTTAGTTAGTTATTTTAATTGTAAAAAATATAAAATTTTTAAAGGCATTTTAAACTTTAAAATGGATGAATATTATTATGTTAGTGTTTTTCAAATTTAAAAATTATTTTGTTCTTTCACCAACATTCACCTTAAGTGAAGATGATTGGATTGAAGTTACTTGGGGGTTTGGGCCACAGGTGATAAAAGAGATTTAAAATGAGGTGTAAGTGACATAAGTCTTAATAATTGAGTAGATGTGACAATTACTTAATTATGGATTAAGAAAGTTTAAATTTTTTAAAAATAACCCACAAGTTTTTAAATTTAAACTTTGATCCAAATGTTAGTTAATATATAACGGGAAACGAAGGGAAAAAAGACACATTTTTCTCTCTCCTCATCTGTTGCTATTTTCTCTCTCTTCGCGATATTTGTTATTCATTGTTGTTGTTGCTTTATTCATCATCTTCTGATTCATTATCATTATCTTATACTTCATTATCATCTTCATATTCTTCTTGTTGACCATTGTTGTTGTTGTTGTTGTTGTTGTTACCCCAACTGCTGCTCTTTGACCAAATTCTTATGTCAAATTTTGTTTCGTAAATCACTTTCAACTTTGGAATTTACTTAAGAGGAGACTTTGGTAAGTCAGATTATGCTTTTTAGTTGAATCTGAGTAACTGCTAGTGTGTTGTTTTTTCAACAATAGCTAGCACGCGAACATGAATGCAATACAAGAGCAATCTGTCTAAACAGATCCATTATCTGCGGCACCAGATAAATGTTTAGTTGTAACAGTAGACTCATGTTGGATTCATGTTTATGGGTTCTAGGTGCCCGTAATATGAATCAAATAGATGGGTATTCTGTTGCACCAGATTAGTAATCTGTTTCAACAGATAAATAATCTGTTTCATCAGATTATTAATATGTTTCGAACAACAAAATACAGCTCCTGTCACACACGACATATGTTCTTGCTATTGATACTGGAATCAAATTATTCCTTAATTGTAGACATATCATTCGTTAAGAAATAGAAATAGACAACACGAAAATAAAAAAAGCTTAATTATTATTAGAGTAAATACATAATTACCCTACTGATGTTGACCGAGATTTTCAAAAAGATACCTAAACTTTGAATTCGACCCATTATCCCACGATTCTTACTTAATCCATTGCAAACACACCATTTTTCGCTGAATCTCAGTCACAACAAAGAGAGTGAACACACGCACCAATTAGGTGCTGCCACGTGTCAAATACGTTTAATTTATATTTTTTATTATTTTTTTAATAAAATTTTACTTTTTATTTAATTTAACACCCCACCCCCTCTTCCCCACCCCCCATCCAACACCCCAACCCCATCAGCATCTCCCCCAAACACCCCACCCCCCTCCGTCACCATTCTCTCTCTCCGTACATTTTTTTTTATCAACTCAATTCAAAAAATAGTTTTATGATTGAATTGAGAGTTTTATGATTGAATTGAGTTTTAAAGATAGTTAAATGATATGATTTAACTAAAAAATTGAGCTTTAATGATATGATTTTTTTTTAAAAAGAGCTTCAATGGAGGAGCTTTAATGGTGACATTGTGTTGAAGAGCTTCAATGGTGTTGAAGAAGCTATTGTGTTGACGAAGAAATGATGGGTAGTTAAATGATATGATTTAGTTGTAAAATGGAGCTTTAATGAATGATTACAAAAAAAAAGCTTCAATGAAAGCTTTAATGGTGAATTGAGTTGAAGAAGAAAGAGTGGGTGGGTTGGGGGGGAGGGGTAGGGATAATTTTAAAAAATAAATAAATATTTTTTTAAAAAAAAGAATATAAATTATATATTAAATTATTTTACACGTGACAACTTTTAATTGGTCAAAAAAGTCAAATTCAAGCCCTTTCACGCGCCTGTGGCGCTTGTATACACGCAGAGGGTCAAAATGGTGTGTTTGCAACGAAATAAAGAAGAATTGTGGGGTAATAGGTCGAAGTTAAAGTTTAGGTGTCTTTTTGCAAATCTCGGACAAGATCAGGGGGTAATTATCATCATTATTATTTGTATGGCCAGACGGCCAATCTTTAATGGGCAGCAGCAGCGCCCTCCTCAGCCTGCGGATCTCCCGCAACATCCTTACTCTGACGGCGGTCAACTCCCAATGCAGGTCATGAACCTCCTTCTGCAGTTCCCGCATGGAATCTCGTAAAATAGCGACATCCCACACAGGATCAGCCATATCTAGAAAACGGATGAGTTGACAAAACACACTTGAAAACAAAAGTAAAGAAAAGAAAGAATTCTAATGTAATGTAATATACAACGAATATTTACACAAAAATCAAGAAAAAAACTTACCAGAGACAGAAAAAAGCTATCAAGTCCTTGAAGAGAAAGTAGTTGAAGGTGTAACAAGAGAAAAAAATAAATAGTGTGTAGTAGAACAGACGACTGAGTAAGGAGTGACCTATTTATAGAGGATTGAACTTGAATGAGTTAGGCAAAAAATCGCAACTGTTCACTTCCATTTATTAATGACATTCTTGATTATTGTAAAAAGTTATGACTTTATTAAATTAATCAATATTATGATAAGTCATGACTTTTCAGCTTTATTATTATTAATAATTAGTTCTTTCCAGGAACCATTATTTTTACACTGAGTTGGACAACAGATAATATATCTATTGCATCAGATAAATCATCTTTTACAACAGATATATCATCCGTTACAACAAATAAATAACCTGTTGCATCAGATAATATATCTGTTGCAACATATAATATATCTATTTTTTTTAAAAAATAAATTATCTTCATGACATCCAAATTTTCTGACTTTTTAAGTATATAAATTAATAAAGAAGATGTAAAGGCACAACTGTTCACCTCTATTTATTAATGACATTCTTGATTACTGTAAGAAGTTATGACTTAATTAAATTAAACAATATTGTGATAAGTCATGACTTTTCAGCTTTATTATTATTAAAATAATTAGTTCTTTCCAAGAACCATTTTTTTGTTAAACTGAGTTGGACAACAAATTATATATCTGTTGCATTAGATATATCATCTATTACAACATATATATCATCCGTTGCAACAAATAGATAACCTGTTGTATGAGATAATATATCTATTGCAACATATAATATATATATTTTTTTAAAAAATAAATTATCTTCATGACATCCAAATTTTCTGACTTTTTAATTATATAAATTGATAAAACAGATTTAAAGGCACAACTGTTCACCTCCATTTATTAATGACATTCTTGATTACTGTAAAAAGTTATGACTTAATTAAATTAAACAATATTGTGATAAGTCATGACTTTTCAGCTTTATAATTATTAAAATAATTAGTTCTTTTCAGGAACCATTTTTTTTACACTGAGTTGGACAACAGATTATATATCTGTTGCATCAGATAAATCATTTTTTACAAAAGATATATCATCTGTTACAACAAATAGATAACCTGTTGCATCAGATAATATATCTATTGCAACATATAATATATATATATTTTTTTAAAAATAAATTATCTTCATGACATCCAAATTTTTTGACTTTTTAATTATATAAATTAATAAAGAAGATTTAAAAACAAGAATATTTCTGGTGAGTTTTTTACGGTTTAAATTAAGTTTATCATTTATTTTCTTATTCTTTTCTGTGAAAAGAAATGACTTAATTAAATCAAGCTGGTGAGTTTTTTATTATTGTGAAAATCATGACTTTTCAGCTTATTAAATTTAAATAACCTTTTTCTCAATTTAAAAATCGAATACACCTAGTTTTCAATAACCGTTCCGTTTCTTTAATAATCATTTTTATTAATTGAGTTATGACAATAGATTGTATATCTGTTGCATCAGATAACCCATCTGTTTCAATAGATATACCATCTGTTGCTATAAATCGACCATCTATTTAAGGAGCTTTTTTGATTTCTTCTAACTGATTCATAAGTCACAACAGATGAGGAATTTGATGCATCAGAAGAGTTTTTTGTTTTTGTTTGTTGAATGTGTTTAGACAAAAGTCACAGTCACGACTATTCAT
The DNA here is from genome assembly GCA_030864215.1 of Capsicum pubescens. Classification (NCBI taxonomy): domain Eukaryota; kingdom Viridiplantae; phylum Streptophyta; class Magnoliopsida; order Solanales; family Solanaceae; genus Capsicum; species Capsicum pubescens. The sequence continues at coordinate 247,124,078 of CM061541.1, read as the reverse complement.
TATCTTTTTTCTTAAAAATCATATCATCATATTTCTTAATTAAATTAATCCAATGTTGTGACTTTTTTAAATTAAATAATCTTTTTTTACGATTATAATATCATTTAGTTCCTTATTATTTATTAACGAACTATTTTTAGGAGAATTTCTCATCATGACTTTTCACCACCATCTGTTGCTACAAGTGCTCAATCCCTACCTCCAACCGTCGACATGTTGAGAATAGGGAATAAATAAAATGATAATTAACTATTGGATAAGAATTAAAAATTCAAAATCGACCAAATCAAACCAAACCAAACATATACATGGATTTTTTTTAATCCTTTATAGGTAGATCGGATATAAAAAAGGAAAATACATACGCTAAAAGAAAAAAAATATAGCCTAATTATTATTATTATTATTATTATTGTTATTATTATTATTATTATTATTATTATTATTACTATTATTATTACTATTATTATTACAATTATTATTACTATTATTATTACTATTATTATTACTATTATTATTATCAACCTGACAATTTTCATCCGGCAGCAACTGCACCCTCCCCAGTCTTGCTCTGAAGTCGGCCAAATCCCTCTAGAGTTCATCAAACTGCCTTTGAAGTTCCTGCAAGGACTCGATATGAACCTTCTTGTACGAATCTGAATCAGCCATATTAGTATTGTAAGTATAGTAGAATGAACGAGTGAGGAGTGAGAGTAAAAGGAGGCCGGAGGGACTTATTTATAAAATGATTGAATTGGAAGGAACTGGACTTAGTCAAACAAAAAACCACGACTGTTCATATCCCTTAATTAAATAAAACTGGTGATTTTTTGAATATGTAAATTAAGAAAAAACTGATCTAAATACAATATTTTATCTTTTTATTGTATTTCGAAAAGAGACAGATTGGTAATCTGTTGCAAAATATATTCCACCTGTCAGATAACTTACAACATATGGACAATTTGTTGCAACAGATGGATATATCAGTTTGCTTTTCCATCAGCTGTGGCGTCTGTTGCACTTGCTAGTCATTTTTTTATTCAATTTCATTGAGATCAATCGATTTTTCTAAACACTTCATGGCCAAACTCAATTTTTGCTCTTGTATTGCTTCTCTTTTTTTCTTTGCATCCTTCAACCAAATTAAATTTTTGTTCTTGGATTGATGGAAAAAATTGAATTTGGAGGCCAGCTTGAAGGATGCAAAGAAAAAAAGAGAAGCAATCCAAGAGCAAAAGTTGAGTTTGGCCAAGAAGTGTTTAAAAAAATCTATTGCTCTCGATGAAATTAAATAAACAGATGACTAGTGTCACGACCCGAACTAGGGCCTGGCCATGACGGTCATCCCGAACCATGAAGGCCCGAACGTTCTACTCTATCTGGTAATCATGCACAACATTCACGTTATAAAAGAAAATGTGGAAATATAATCTGATACGGAAACATATTCATACTCTGAATTTAGTTTAACAATAAGAAATGAAATCCGAAATCAACTAAACAACATCTGGAACAGTCTGCGAAATCTCTACTACATAATCTAATGACAACTGTCTGAAAACTGGGATAAGGCCCCCAGTAGACCAAAACAAAATATTAACATGATCTGAAATAATAGGCCTTCTGGAACAAAGAAGGCTCACCACAGCACGAATCACTTCTCTTTGGATACTCTACTGATTAGCCGAACCCCTAGACTGAGCCTCCGAACCTGGGAGGTAGGGGTCAATACAGATGTACTGGTACGCAGAGTAAATCCAAAATAATAATTTATATTCAACATATATGAGAGTAATTTAAAGCAGGTCGTAAACATATCATATAGTAAGAAATCACATGAACATTTTAAAAGACTCTGTAAAATCATCTGAACTCTGTGACACTCTTTGTTTTACTTCTGCGCTAGGTGGTGTACCCTACAACTCTAAAATTCCACGGGCTATATGGAATCCGCCATTGACTTGGCGGGGAAGCCTCCACCCCCAGTGTGCCACAAGGGTTGGAGGCTCTGACTCTGCTACGCCACACGGCCGTCGCCAGCGTAAAATAATATACCCGGATCGGCAAATCACGGGTTTTAGCTAAGAGTTACTTGAACTAAAGCCTTCTTCGGGTAACCACCTAACCTTCTTTAAGCCCATTTTTAACTCTTTAAAACATGCATCTCTGAAAATATATTCTGAAAACATACTCTGTTATGGCATACATACTTATGGTATTGTCATACCATTGACTTGCAAGTCACATCTCTGATCCATTATTAGCATATTACAATCTCTGTTTTCAAAACATAAATTTTGGGACCACCATATCAATGAATCATTTTGAAGAACTCTTTCTCTGAAACTCATGTAAACATATGCAAGGAACTCTCTTTGTCAAGCATTTCATTAGTACAAGGTGGACATGTCAAATTTATCAATCATATGCAACTCTTTCTCATTTAAAACAAGGATATAATTATATCAAGAAGCTCCCTCTCATCACTCTAAATCATGCTCAAACACTATGGTATTTAGAAAACTATTTTCAAACCATAAATCATGCATTTCAAATCATTCACAATAAGATCATAAACTTGAATTTATCACAAGAGAGGGACTTCATAATTTGTTCTCTCAAACAAAATCTTAAATTTCAATTTCATACATATACATATACTTGTAAATCAATTTAAGGGGATAAGGCCTAAAGGCCAAAACAACAATATCATTAACATGCTTTAAGCATAAAATAATCATGGATTTCAAACCCCTTTAACAAGTTCATGCTTGATAATCTTTCAATTATAATTGAGTGTTTTCAACAAGCCCATGTATTTTTAGGATAAAATCCACGTACCTCAATTTAGGAATTTGATGAATGATTCTTGAAGCCTACGGTTTGGGGATTCCAAATCTTCAATTAGTTTCAAAAACCCACGGTTGAATCTTGAGTTATTTAGGTTTTTAGTTTGAAACCCTAGAGAGTGTTCTTGTGAATTTTTGAAGGAAATATGCATAATGTGTTCACTTGGGATCTTAATCCCATGTTCAAGCTGATAAGGGGGTGGAAAATACCCAATCTACCCTTAATGAGACAAAATAAAAATATATCTGGGAGCCCGATTTCATGGGCCACCGCGACGCGCCAGAATCATGGTGGCTCACTGAAAATTGATGAATGGGATTCTTAAGGTCACCGCGACACGGAGCCATTGCGTTGTCCCACTGGTTGGGACTTGAAACTTCAGCGCGATGCGCCACAATCGCGCTAGGCTACTGGAGTTTGACAATTTCTAAATAGGCCCCCTCCGTGACGCGCCAAGTACCAAAATGACGGTGTTTCACGACTAGGACTTAAACTAGCCATAACTTCTTGCCCGGGTATCGGATTTGGGCGAATCTTATATCGACGAATCATTTAATTTCTCACATGTTAAAAAGTCGAAATTAGGGAAATTATATATGGTTTAAACTTTACTCACTTTGAAAGTAAAAAATAAGACTAAGTCTCTTTGACACTATTTTAGTCATCTAACTCTAAGCGCCTATTACCACGAGCTAATGCATGGACGATACGGGGTGTTACATTATCCCCCCTTGGGATCATTCGTCCCTGAATGATGACGCGGAACATAGAAAAACACGATTTAAAGTTTACTAAGACCATAACAGGATAAAGCAAGGATTGTACCTTCCATTTTGTTATTCGCCGGATTAAATAGATTCAGATATCTATCTTGCATGACATCTTCTGATTCCCAAGTTGCTTCCTCAACTTTCTGATTTTTCCACAACACTTTCACCGAAGTCATCTCCTTACTCCTCAACTTTCTAACTTGACGATCTAATATTGTAATAGGTTCTTCTTCATAGGATAAGGAGTGTGTCACTTTGATTTCTTCTACAGGGAACACCAAATAACGGTTTCCAATACATTTCTTCAACATGGATACGTGAAATACCGGATGAACAGAGCCCAAACTTGCAGGAAATTCTAACTCATAAGGAACTCCGCTCATCCTTCTCAATATATGGTATGACCCTATATAGCGAGGCTCAGCTTACCTTTCTTCCCGAATCACATAACTCCCTTTATAGGGAATACTTTGAGAAACACCCAATCACCAACCTCAAATTCCAAATCCCTTCTTCTAACATCGGCATAGGATTTCTGTCTACTCTGGGCTATTTTAAGTCATTCTCTAATGACCTTCACATCCTCCATTGCCTGATGAATAAGATCAGGCCCAAACAACTGTGTCTCACCCACTTTATACCACCCTATTGGTGACCTACATCTTCTTCCATACAATGCCTCAAAAGGAGCCATCTTAATGCTGGCATGATAACTATTACTATATGTGAACTCTATCAATGGCAAGTGATCTACCCAACTACCTTTGAAGTCAATCACACAGACCCTCAACATATCCTCAAGGGTCTGAATGGTGCGCTCAGCTTGCCCTTCGGTCTGAGGATGGAATGCAGTACTCAGATTCACTTAGGTACCTAAACCCCTCTGAAAAGATCTCCAAAACTGAGAAGAGAATTGCGTACCTCGGTCAGATATGATGGATACAGGTGCTCCATGCAAGTGAACTATTTCCTCAATGTAAAGCTTGACATAATCATCTCCCGAATAGTTGGTCCTCACAGACAGAAAATATGCTGACTTGGTCAGCCTGACAACAATCACCCAAATAGAATCATACTGGTTTCGGGACCTCGGAAGTCCCGTGATGAAGTCCATATTGATCATCTCCCATTTCCACAAAGGCAAGGCTATCTCTTGGGACATACCACTTGGCCTCATATGTTCTACTTTAACTTGTTGGCAGTTCAAACACTTGGAAACATAATTAGCCACATCACGCTTCATATTATTCCACCAGTATAAGGTCTTTAGATCATGGTACATCTTAGTAGAGCCTGGGTAAACAACATACCTCGAAGTGTGAGCTTCATCAAGGATTCTCTTTCGTAACCCATCTACATCAGGCACACATAGTCTACCCTGATATCTCAAGATTCCATCGCCACCAATTTCAAATGACATCACCTTCTGTTGACCCACATTTTTCTTGATCTGCATTAAGATGAGATCTTCAACCTACTTCTCTTTAACTTTAGCACAAAGGGAAAATTTAGCTACCTAATGAACAATCACTCCCCCATCTTTGGAATCCAAGAGTCATACTCCTAGATTTTCAAGTCGGTGAATGTCTTTTACCATCTCCCTCTTTCCCTTTTCAACATACGAAAGACTGCCCATAGATAACCTGCTAAGGGCGTCGGCTACCACATTTGCCTTGCCCGGATGGTAGTGTAGGCTCATGTCATAATCCTTTAAAGTCTCCAACCAACGTCATTGCCCAAGGTTTAATTCTTTCTGCGAGAAAACATACTGCTCTTGTGGTCAGTAAATATATCAACATGTACCTCATAGAGATAATGCCGCCAAATTTTAAGCGCAAACATCACAACTGCTAACTCCAAGTCATGGGTGGGGTAATTTTTCTCATTCACCTTTAACTGTCTAGATGCATAGGCCATCACCTTACCGCGCTGCATAAGTACACACCAAAATTCCACACGAGATGCATCACAGTACACAACAAACCCTTCCATACCTTCCGAAAGAGTCAAAACAAGAACAATTGTCAACTTATCTTTTAACTTCTTAAAACTATTCTCACAGGAGTCAGACCACACAAACTTCACTTTTTTCTGTGTTAACTTAGTGAGTGGTGCAGCTATGGAAGAAAATCTCTCTACAAACCTTTTGTAGTAATCCGTCAAACCTAAGAAGCTCCGAATGTCGGTTGGAGTCGTGGGTCTGGGCCATTTTCTCACTGGCTCAACCTTTTGGGGATCAACCTTAATCCCGTCGCTAGACACAATATGCCCCAAGAAAGCAATAGCATTAAGCCAGAATTCATACTTGGAAAACTTTGCATACAACTTGCGATCTTTAAGAGTCTGAAGGATGATTCAGAGGTTATTTGCATGATCCCCCTCACTTTTGGAATAAATCAAAATATCATCAATGAAAACTATAACAAACAGATCTAGAAACTAACAGAACACCCGATTCATTAGATCCATAAAAGCCGCAGGGGCGTTAGTCAACCCAAAGGACATGACTAAGAATTCATAATGATCGTATTGGGTTCGGAAAGTTATTTTGGGAATATCTGACTCTCTAACCTTCAACTGATGGTATCCCGAACGAAGGTCTATTTTTGAAAAACATTTAGCACCCTGAAGCTGGTAAAAAAGATCATCAATTTTGGGAAGAGGATATTTATTTTTAATAGTGACCTTATTCAGGCGGCAATCTATGCACATACGCAGGGAGACATCTTTCTTTCGCATGAAGAGTACAGGTGCACCCCAGGGTGAAACACTAGGACGAATAAAACCTTTTTCTAGAAGAACTGCTAGCTGCTCTTTCAACTCTTTTAACTCTGCAGGATCCATTCTATATGGCGGAATAGAGATGGGACAGGTATCTGGCAACAAATCAATACCAAAATCTATCTCTCTATTAGGTGGTATTCTTGGGAGATCATCTGAAAAGACTTCTAGAAACTCATTTACCACCGGGACTTACTGGAGAAGAAGACTTTCGACATTAGAATCTTTAACCCGAATAAGATGGTACAAACAACCTTTGGAGATAAGTTTACGGGCTCCAAGATAAGATATAAAGTTCCTTCTAGGTGCTAAAGAATGCCCATCCCATTCTATAACCGATTCATTCGGAAAATAAAAAGTGACTCTTCGGGTCCTACAATTTAATATGACATAGCACGAATGAAGCCAGTCCATCCCTATGATAGCATCAAAATCAAGCATGTCTAGGTCTATGAGGTATGCCACGGTATCCCGACCACAAACAGTCACCACACAATTTCTATACATCCTCTTAACCACCACAGAATCCCCCACCGGAGTGGAAACGGAAAAAGGCTCAGCAATCACATCGGGTTCAAACCCAAAACTAACATCTACATAAGTGGTCACATATGACAGGGTAGACCTGGGATCAAGTAACACATATACATCACGAGAAAATATTTGCAACTTACTAGTAACTACATTCGGTGAGGCCTCTGCTTCCTGGCGGTTAGTCAAGGCGTACAACCGATTGCTGCCATTTTCGGCGGCTGAAGTGGCACCCTTCTGAGGTGGTGGTGGTGCAGAAGAATTAGCCTGTGACTTGTTCCACCAACATTATTGCTGCCAGACAGTCTCTCTGGATATGGCCTGGATGGACGCACGAATAACACACCATAGCTCCAAATTGACATCTCCTTGGATGACTCCTCTCACATTTCTCACAGCGCGGGTATGTTCGAGAGGTCTGAGCTACATTTTCTTGAGACTGCGAACCCTGCATCCTCGACCCTGCCTATACTAAAAATCTTGAGTGCGGTGTCCGGCTGGGGTCTGGTCACCGGAGCACTGGCTGCAGACTGTGCGTTACCCCAGTTCTTCTTTTTCTACCATTTGTTACCCCAATTCCCACTCTGCTGCTGGATGTAACTCTGGTTCGCTGTTTTGTCTCTCTTTTCATGTCTATCCTTCTCCCTAGACTCTACGATTTTCTTTTTCTTCTCCTCAACTTGCTGCATGTGGACTGATAGTCTGGCGAAATTCATGTCCCGATTCAACATTGCTCCCTGACATTCAAGCACTAAGTCATCTGAAAGGCCGGATGCAAATTTCCTCATTCGAGCTCTCATGTTACTAATCATCTCTGGAGCATAACGGGCTAGTTGGTTGAACCTCAGAGTGTACTACTGGACACTCATCTTTCCCTACTTTAGATTTATAAACTCTTCAGCTTTTGCCTCCCTCAGCTCAAGAGGAAAGAACCGGTCAAGGAAGGCTTCCACGAACTAGCCCCATACCGCTGGCTCAGCACTTTCACCCTTAGAATCCTCCCATTCGTGATACTATTAGTTCGCTACATCCTTAAGATGGTAAGAGGCTAACTCAACCCCCTCTACCTCATCTACATACATCACCTTAAAGATCTTCTCCATCTCGTCCAAAAACTCCAGTAGATCCTCTTCTACCTTGGTACCAGTAAACTTGGGCGGGTTCATTCTCATGAACTGGCCCACTCTTATAGCCTCAGACGTAACAGATGCAGACCCAATATCTTCCAACCATTGAGTCTGTGTGGCTACCAACTGTGCAAGCATGTGAATAGAGTGCCTAAATTCTACATTAGACACCTCTCTCTCATGAAGCTGAGTGCGGTTATTCCCCATTTGGGGAGCTCTGAGTGCCCTAGGTGGGCTGGTCTGAGTAGATGGGACTCCCGGAGTAGCATCTATCTCCGAAGTCTGAGCTCTATTTTGGGTCCTCATTCCATGAGTGGGACGGACCTCACCTGTCTGTGCATTCTGGTCGATAGTACGACGGGGAAACACGATTGTTTTTCAGAAACCTAAGAGACCATTGATTAGGGTAACTTTCAGACTCTGAAGAATTAGCTAAACCACAAAGAAGAGAAACATTCCTAAATGCCTAGTAGCCTCTTGCTTATAAGTGTAGTGCGCTACACACCCATAAATAAGACTCTACCCGATGCAATTTCGCAGACACCCTGGGACCATGAACCATGCTGTGATACCAAGTTTTTCACGACTTGAACTAGAGCCTGGCCGTGCGGATATTCCAAACCATGAAGGCCTGAGCGTCCTACTCTATTAGGTAATCATGCACAACATCCACGTAATAAAAGAATATCCAGACATATAATCTAATACGGAAATATGGTCATACTCTGGATTTAGTTTAACAATAAGGAATGAAATCCGAAATCAACTAAACAACATCTGAAACAGTCTGCGAAATCTCTACTACATAAAGGCCCCCAGTAGACCAAAACAAAGGATTAACATGATCTAAAATAACAGGCCTTCTAGAATAAAGAAGGCTCACCACAATACGGATCACTTCTCTCTGGATACTCTATTGATTAGCCGGACCCCTAGACTGAGCCTCCGAACTTGGGAGGTAGGGGGTCAATACAGATGTACTGGTATACATAGCAAATCCAAAATAATAATTTATATTCAACATATATGAGAGAAATTTAAAGCAGTTCATAAACATATCATATAGTAAGAAATCACATGGGTATTTTAAAAGACTTTGTAAAATCATCTGAACTCTGTGACACTCTTTGTTTTACTTCTGTGGTAGGTGGTGTATCCTACAACTCTGAAATTCCCGGGGCTATATGGAATCCTTCATTGAATCGGCGGGGAAGCCTCCAACCCCAGTATGCCGTAAGGGTTGGAGTCTCTGACTCTGCTACGCCATACGGCCGTCGCCAGCATAAAATAATATACCCGGATCGGCAAATCATAGTTTTTGGCTAAGAGTTACTTGAATTAAAGCCTTCTTCGGGTAACCACCTAACCCTCTTTAAGCCCATTTTTAACTCTTTAAAACATGCATCTCTGAAAACATATTCTGAAAACATACTCTGTTATGGCATACATACTTATGGTATCGTCATACCATTGACTTGCAAGTCACATCTCTGATCCATTATTAGCATATTACAATCTCTGTTTTCAAAACATAAATTTTGGGACCACCATATCAATGAATCATTTCGAAGAACTCTTTCTCTGAAACTCATGTAAACATATGCAAGGAACTCTCTTTGTCAAGCATTTCATTAGTACAAGGTGGACATGTCAAATTTATCAATCATATGCAATTATTTCTCATTTAAAACAAGGATATAATTATATCAATAAGCTCCCTCTCATCATCTCTAAATCATGCTCAAACACTATGGTATTGAGAAAACTATTTTCAAACCGTAAATCATGCATTTCAAATCATTCACAATAAGATCATAAACTTGAATTTATCACAAGAGAGGGACTTCATAATCTGTGCTCTCAAACAAAATCTTAAATTTCAATTTCATACATATACATATACTTGTAAATCAATTTAAGGGGATAACGCCTAAAGGCCAAAACAACAATATCATTAACATGCTTTAAGCATAAAAAAACATGGATTTCAAACCCTTTTAATAAGTTCATGCTTGATAATCTTTCAATCATAATTGAGTATTTTCAACAAGCCCATGTATTTTTAGGATAAACCCCACGTACCTCAATTTAGGAATTCGACGAATGATTCTTGAAGCCTACGGTTTGGGGATTCCAAATCTTCAATTAGTTTCGAAAACCCACGATTGAATCTTGAGTTATTTGGGTTTTTAGTTTGAAATCCTAGAGAGTGTTCTTGTGAATTTTTGAAGGAAATATGAATAATGTGGTCACTTGGGATCATAATCCTGTGTTTAAGCTGATAAGGGGGGAATACCTAATCTACCCTTAATGAGATGGAATAAAAATATAACTGGGAGACCAATTTCATGGGCCACCGCAATGTGCCACAATCGTGGTGGCTCACTAGAAATTGACGAATGGAATTCTTAAGGTCACCGCGACGCGGAGCCATTTCGTTGTCCCACTGGTTGGGACCTGAAACTTCAGCGCGACGTGCCACAATCGCGCTAGGCTACTGGAATTTGACAATTTCTAAATAGGCCCCCTCCGCGATGCGCCAAGTACCAAAATGACGGTGTTTTACGACTAGGACTTAAACTAGCCATAACTTCTTGCCCGGGTATTGGATTTGGGCGAATCTTATATATGGTTTAAACTTTACTCACTTTGAAAGTAAAAAATGAGACTAAGTATCTTTGACACTATTCTAGTCTTCTTACTCTAAGAGCATATTACCACGAGCTAACGCATGGACGATGCGGTGTGTTACAACTAGCAAGTTGCAACAGATGCCACAAGTGATGGAAAAGCAAAATGATATATCAATCTGTTGCAATAGATTATCCATATGTTGTAAGTTATCTGACAGGTGAAATATATTTTGCAATAGATTACCAATCTGTCTCTTTTCGAAATACAATAAAAAGATAAAATGTTGTATTTAGATCCATTTTTTTTAATTTATATATTCGAAAAGTCACCAGTTTTATTTAATTAAGGGATATGAACAGTCATGGCTTTTTGTTTGACTAAGTCAAGTCACCACCACTTCCAATTCAATCATTTTGTCATTGTGGTTGTTAAGCTCAGTATAGAGCTCTTGATCTTTTGTGAGTTTGTCAACGAGGACCACTCACTTTCTTTCTTGGAAGCTTTCTTATAATACTCCTCTTGGTCCTTCTTAGCTCTACGCAAGGTCAAGGAGAAGTATGGAAGGTTCTCTTTGAGTTTTTCCAAGGCAAGCGCTCTCTCGGCTGATAAATCCTGTGTTGCTGCATATATGGATAGTGCAACACTCAATGCAAAACAATTTTCTGGTAGAAGCAAGTCTTGAGAAGACATAATCAGTAATCTATCGATATCAGCTTTCGCTATGTCAAGCAGTTTTATTGATATCTTGTCTTCTACGGAGAAGATTGATCAGCAGAAAAAACAAGTGATTGAGATCATTTAATCTATTGACTAACTCGAGCAAAGACATCTTCTGGATTATCAAACTTCACAGGGAAGTCTGGTGGTTCAATAACATCAGATGTCTTGTTTCTGGTATTAGCTAATGATTGGGAGATTCTGCCTTCCTCACCATCCTGAAAAGAAAAAACACTCAAAATTAAATGGAGTATATCTACATAACAAAACAAGATGAACTAAATCTAACATTCATTTTTTCCTTTCTATTCCTCCTCTTATTATCTTCTCACATTTATCAGATCCAATTTTTTTTTCAGATTCTTGATAATGCCTTGGAAATTGCTTTCTTTCTCCTCTTAGCCTTAATATCTAATGGAGTGAATGAAATTGAAATCCTCTTTGATCGAATGACACTACTGTCAGATATCAATTCCTTTACATCAGCAGTTAATGCATTAACAGTATTAATCACACCATTATGTTTTGCCTTACACTCTTCACATTTGCATGCACAAGATAAGCAAGGAGGGGCAAGATTGATCATTCTTCTACCATATAGAGGACAACATATCCGTCATGCAAAAGTCTACACCATCGCCAGAAATGCTTGCACAACGAAAGTCTGTAGAAGTCATGACAAATAAACATGAGCAACATCCGACATTAAATCTTAACAAAGTATCAGAACCATATTCATGATCCCTCATCCTTATCAGTTCGAACCTACCAAACTTAACTGTAAAATTGCAGATATCTTGTTTGAATGATCTATGACTAATCGGTAAAAACAACATTCACAAAATCAGTGTACTCTATGTGTGTTTCCATGATAACATTATCAGTAATACATACCTCCCACATATAAAGTGGTTCCATCTGCACGCAACTTATTTCTCTGAACCTATCTTTACTGTAGCCTCTTGTGATTGTCAGGCAAAAGTTGATCAACTTTCAGTTCTTTTTATATCTACAAAGAAGAAGAAAAAAATTTATGTCACAAAAAGAAAATTATCCTTCTGTTGCAACAGATATAGAGTCTGTTGCATTAGATGTAGAGTCTGTTGCGTCAGATGTGGAGTCTGTTACGTCAGATGTGGAATTTGATGCAACAGATATGGAGTCTGTTGGAATGCATAGCAGCCTTGCTGATGGTTTGATTTGTTCCAATAGTTGCTCCGTCTGTTGTAACATCAACAACAACATAAACTACAAACAACAAATAAAAAATATGAACAACAAAGAAAACAACAACATTTGTTCCAACAATATCATCAACAACAAAGAAGCATACATCCTATGTTACAATACCATCAACAACCAGGGACGGACCCACATGGAGTCCTCCGGGTGCGCGATCACACACTGAACTTGTATCGAACTTTATATATGTATAAGAAAATTAAGAAAAAATGTATATAATCTAATTAGTGAGCACCCATAGCAAGAGTTGTTTGGTTAGCCTAGTTGTTGTTTATGGGTGCTTAAGGCTATTTATTTCTTTTGGTCTTGAGTTCAATTCCCACTCAGCACATATATTTTTAATTTTGGTAACCAACTTTTCTCTCCTTATTCACTTTAAACTTTCTTTTATTTTTTTCTTCCTTACTCCTTGTGTTGATTGTTCGGACTCCACTATTTTTAAGCTAAGAAGAACCCACCGTCTAAAATAAATGGATCCGCCACTGTCAACAACACCACACCACAAGTTCCAACAACGCCAACCCCACCACCAACATCAATAACAACATCATCAACAATAAAGAAACAAATAAAATACATAAAAAAATGATACTGCCAACAAGGCTTTTAAACTTCTCCCAACAGATGACTTTTTTTCGCATATTGTAATAAAAATTATTGGTTTGTTTATTCAACAGTTAAAACTTTCTTCAAATTTTTTAAATAAATATGATATGGGAAAATGGTAATTAAATAAATAAAAAGATGTAAATAACTTGCAAGAAGAAGACGAGAATGAAAGAGCAATAGTGAATCATACCTTAATATCAAAAGGGGGTCAAAACAACAATTTTAGTTGAGGAATCTAAGATATGGATATGGATCGGTTTAGATCCGAACAAAAATTTATGAGAAAGAGGAGAGAAAAAAAGGTTGTGATAACCCTAAAGAGAATAGAAAGAAAAAAGATGAGAGACGAATAAAATAAATTTAGGGCTGAAGAAGAGGAAAGGAGAGATGAGATAATTCTAATTTCTAGATGTACTACCCTTAATATTAAATGACTAAACAAAGTGTATTTATTCAAATTTATATTTTCAAAGCATAATTAGTAAGGCTAATTTGGTAGTAAAATAAACCTCTAATTAATATTTTCTTAATGGGTGTGCCAAGTCAATATGAAACAGAAGAAGTATTAGGGGTTTCAATATTCATTAATTAATATTCACTAATAATTTGAGGGGCACGAGGAAGAAAATGGGTGACATTGAAAAGACAGGACAAGACTACTCAATGAGATTTTTGAGTTATCCAAGAAACATTTTTTACCTCCTTTAGTAGTAGTACTACTTTATCTACTCGGACAGAAGCTTGCTTTAAAATTAAAAGAAAAAAAAGATTTTCAAACAGATATGTCGTCTGTTGCAACAGATATAAATATTTGTTTAAAAAATCCCAATAGCTCAGTCATCTGTGACAACAGATGGAAATGCCCATTTGATAACTAAATCAGAAATGTCATCTGTTACAACAGATATCAATATCTGTTTGATAATTTCCAACAGCTCAACATCCGTCATAACAGATGGAAATGTCTATTTGATAATTAAATTAGATATGTCATCTGTTGCAACAGATATTGTTATTTTTTTGAAATTCTTTAACAGCTCAGTCATTTGTTGTAACAGATTTCATTGTAATTAATTTAGGTGGAACTAGAAATGAAAGAATGAGCTCCTCATTAACTTAATGTTAAGATTAATAATAGTACCTACATCGATCTAGGTGGAATGAGGGATGAATGAATGAGCTCACAGGATCAAATACAAATCCAATTGAGTCGTTGCATTTGCATAGTGTTAGTACTGCATTCATCCCGACCCGAGTCGTCGATCGATCACTCTGAGTTGAAATGAGTTCTCATTAACTTAATGTTAAGATTAATAATAGTACCTACATTGATCTAGGTGGAACTAGGGATGGATGAATTAGCTCAAAGGGTCAACTACAACTTCAATTAAGTCTTTTGGCAATTGCATGATGAGACGGTACTGCATTTCTTCCGACAAGAGTCATCGATCGATGACTCTGAGATGAACAGATTCTTACTACCTCGTATGTTCAACTAATACCTCAATTGAATAATCTGTGACTAAGGGTGAGTTATCATAGGGTTAACTACAACTTCAATTGAGTCTTTTGGTAATTGGATGATGAGACGGGACTGCGTTCTTCCCGACAAGAGTCGCTAATCGATCACTCTAAGCCAAACCAATTCTTACTAACTCATATGTTCAACTAATATCTTTATTGATTAATCTAGGACTAGGGGTGAGTTCTCATAATGTCAACTACAATAAATGACAACGCCTATTTAATAATTTACAACATATGGGTAATCTATTGCGACATTGACTTAATCCATTTGATAATTTACAACAGATGGGTAATTTGTCACAACAAATGACTTAATCTGTTTGATAGTTTAAAATAGATTCATGATCTGTCGCAACAAATAACGTAATCTGTTTGATAGTTTACAACAGATGCATAATATATTGCAACAGATTACATAATCTGTTTGATTTGATCCAACAAAAAAGATATCTGTTGCAACAGGTTGAACATTTATTTATATATAATTCAATTGAGTTCATATGTTAGACTAATACCTTAATTTAATGTGAGTTATCATAGGGTCAACTACAACTTTAATTTAGTCTTTTGGCAATTGGATGATGAGACGGTACTGCGTTCCTCCCGACCAGAGTCGTCAATCGATCACTCTGAGCTGAACCGATTCTTACTACCTCATATGTTAGACTAATACCTTAATTGATTAATCTAGGACTAGGGTACTAATACCTTAATTGAATAGTTTAGGACTAGGGGTGAGTTCTCATAAGGTCAACTACAACTTCAATTGAGTCTTTTGGAAATTGCATGATGAGACAGTACTGCGTTCCTCCCGACCAGAGTCGTCGGTCGATCACTCTAAAGTCGAACCAATTCTTACTACCTCATATGTTAGACTAATACCTTAATTGATTAATCTAGGACTAGGGTACTAATACCTTAATTGAATAATCTAGGACTAGGGGTGACTTCTCATAGGGTCAACTACAACTTTAATTGAGTCTTTTGGCAATTGGATGATGAGACAGTATTGCGTTCCTCCCGACCAGAGTCGTTGATTGATAAATCTGAGCCGAACCGATTCTTACTACCTCATATGTTAGACTAATACCTTAATTGATTAATCTAGGACTAGGTTACTAATACCTTGATTTAATAATATGGGACTAGGGGTGAGTTCTCATAAGGTAAACTATCGATTAATCTAGGACTAGGAGTGAGTTCTCATAGGGTCAGCCACAACAGATGGCAGCGCCTATTTGATAATTTACAATATATGGGTAATCTGTTACGACATATGATAATTCATTTGATAATTTACAATAGATGGGTAATCTGTCACAACAGATGACTTAATCTGTTTGATAATTTACAACAGATTCATAATCTGTTGTTACCTAATCTGATTGATAATTTACAACAGATGAGAAATCTAATGCAACATGTTGAATATTTATTTTTTACAATTTCAATTGAGTTCATATGTTAAACTATTAGTACCTAAGTTGATTAATCTAGGACCAGGAGTGAGTTTTCATAGGGTCAACTAGAGTACTCGGTCAACTAAAACTTCAATTGTTTTTATACAATTTCAAATGAATTACCCTTTTGGAAATTGCATGATGAGAGGGTTAAAAATTATGCATATATTTTATGATTTTAAAAATAATTAAGATCAATTCGGACCAAATTAACATTTTCAAAACTACTTGTCATTCTTTTCCAAAACACAAATCAACCCATACAAAATGTTTCATCATTTCAAATCTCAAGGTCTCGCTCTTTCTCTCTCATTCTCACTCAACAATACAGTACAGACAACAACTACTCAACAAATTTGCTCAACCCTCCACAACAAATCGCTTTTCTTCTCATTTTCGACCACATAGGTGTTATTTTCGACTTCATTCTTGCTTGTATCAGTTGTTTTCTTTGTCTTCGTAGGCAACAGAGTTTGAGAAGAGCTCTATATTTGTTATTTTTTTCTAAAAAATAAGGGCTTTTAAGTTAGTGATGAAAAATAAAACTTTTAGTTGTATTATCTTCGAGAATGGGTTTACAATTTTGAGTTTTGATGGTAAAATTATAGGAAGAACTCGAGAAATCCCTAGTTTCCATCGCAGTGTTTCGTTGACTGTCGTGGTATTGTTGGATGGTGTTTGTGGTGGTGGTGGTGTTTGTGGTCGTTGTGGTAGCACTAGTGGTGGCATTGGTTGGTGGTGTTTGTGGTGGCTGTCGGTGGTGTCGGTATTCATGGTGTTTGTTTATTTGTTTGCATTGGTTAGTGGTGTTTGTGGTGGTGGTTGTTGGTGTGTCGATATTTGTGGTGTTTTTAATGTATTTTTTAAAATCTATGCATACATCAATTGTAATGTAATTTTTCTTTTTCTTTTTCTGTAGGTAAAACATGTCTCCCAAAAGAAAAGAAAGTAAAAGTGGATCAACGTCTGGCCATTAAAAAAAAAGGCTACAGTACAGAGGGATTCGGAGGAGCTTCCTGAACAATCTCAGTTAGGGAAAAGTGAAGCTAAAGAGAGATATAAAAACAACATTGAGGAAGGTGGACAAAAGTATGTAGATGGTAATGAAGAAAATAAAAGTGAGAAAGAGGAGAGGAATTGGAGAGTGAGAAAGAGAAAGAGGATGATCATCAACATAATGATAATGGATCATCGATGGGGCATGAATTAATATCGACATCCCAGAATGATCCTGTCAAAACTTTTAGTATTGACAGGTTTCAAGTTGCGATGCAGATAAATGACCCAGAAGGAAAACAACTAACTGGTCAAATTGTACTTAAATGTCAGATGGGGAAATTTTTTGAACATTTTATAAAAATTATGAAGAACGAAAACATAGGCGGACTTTTTAAGAAGAGCTGCTTTGAACACTTTCTTGAGCTTCCTGAGGACCCCTCTGCCCATATCTGTTTCCCTATGACGATGGTATATGGTCTTCTCAAGCACAGGATCATGTACACAGGGGATGATAAAGATCCGGAGGAGGGGCAAAAAGAATATGGATGAAATCTGGATCAACTACTGTGGCATGCCTGTTTGTTTTGGCTTGCAAGAGTTTTCCATAATGACGGGCTTTAGATGCCATCGTCCAGAAGGACCACTACCCCGTAAAAGATCCAAGGCAAGAAAATGCAAGGAAAAAATAGATGGGTTGTTTGACATTGCTCGATGTGGCTACAAAACATCAGATTTTTTGACAGATCTCGAGGATATAACCATACTAGAGCAGTACAGAGAGCAATTGTGCTTAGTTTGGTTTGCCCATTCGGTTATATTAGCAAGAGACGTCAACAAGGTCATAGAAGATTATTTGTTGGCGCGTTCTGAGGACTTTGATAAATTCAACAATTATCCTTGGGGATATGACAGCTTCTACTTAACTGTCCAATATTTACTGACAAAGCTATCCTCAGGGACGACCACATTAGACGGATTTCCTTGGGTTTTCATGGTAAAATTAATCACTAATTTTACTCATCCATTAATTTATATTGAATATAGTTATTATGACTTTTTTTTGCTTGCTTCCTCTTTACAAGTTTTAGGCTTGGGCATTTGAAGCCATTATTCCCCTCCGAAAATAGTTAATGGATTACCCGGATGAGGTTTCTCATCCAAGGATGTTTAGGTGGTTGACTGCAAAGAGCAACACCAATATTAAGGAGACTGATCTCTTTAACCCTCCTGATGATGCAGTACGTCTTCTTCAAGTAAAATAATTCTACTCAAAGATAAGAAAGATATTGAACAGATGTTATATCTGGTGCAACAGATGTTATATCTGGTGCAACAGATGTTATATCTGATGCACCAGATGGGACATCTGTTGTGACAGGGTATATCTTGCGTCAGATTACCCATCTGTTGCTTTGGTTCTCTGAACCCGACTCCTAAAAGATTAACCATCTACTACAAATTATGCAACAGATGTGTAATCTAATAACATATTATTCATCTGTTGTGACGTACAGATCATATGTTGCATAAGAGATTACCTGTCTTGTGCAACTATTGCAACAGATGGTTGATATTTTGAATCATATTATCCATGTGCTGCTCTGTTTCTCTGAACCAGACTCAAACAAATTTTAACTATATACTGCAAACTATGCAATAGATGGATCTTTTTTAAAAAATATAGACTGTGAAAATTATTATATTATATGATTTAAATGTATCTGTCTTTTTTTTCTTTTTTATAGGTTGTGCATCCATGGATCGTGCCTACTGAGGAGGAGTCGGTGATGACTTGTTATATTACTCTAGGTCATGTTGATACTATAGCAAACCCAATGGTGGAGTTAATAAAGAAGGAATTGGATGGAGCAACAGCCATAAGAAGAGCATTTAGGCAAGGTCAGACTAATGTTGAGGCTTTTCATGACCAAACTTTTACTAAGGCAGATCCGGGTGCTTCTTCTGGTGGAGTTATTGGTGTTGGTGGCCGGCATGCTAATGCTGCTACCACTCATGATGATGAACATGTTGATGCTCAAGAAAGAATAAATATGTTTGAAAATACCCCTTTTCACCCTTACACATGTCCCTCTCACCCCTCTTCACCCTCGTGTTCTCGTTGCGAATGCGAAGAGTGCAAGGACAGACATGATAAACTCTTTGAAAAAGTAGAGGCTATCTCTAAAGCTATCGAGGAATTCAAATCCAAGAGATGTGTCATACCATCCAAGAAGGTGAGGGAGCCGTACACTCCTACAGTGTTGGTTAGTAGAAAGAAATGAGCAATTAGAGGCGCACTCTCCGGTCGGAAATCAAAAGAAATTGTAATTCCTCCCTCTCTAAAAGTTGTTGAAGTTCAAGGGCCAGTCAAGAAGGTGGACATATACGCGGAACTTGGTGTCGAAGAGAAGAGGGATCTGTGACTGGCTAAGAATGCCAAGTCAGGCGCACCAGATTACCCAAGGCCTCCCTTTCCCCCCCAAGACTTCCAGACTATGACATGCGTATGCCGTACGAGGACAAGGCAAGTTTACTTTCCTTAACCTAGCCCTTCTAATCTACCCCATAAAGAAGAATCTAGCAACATATTTCACATCTATTACAATAGTTGGGTATACTAGTGCAACTGGTAGTGGTTTTGTTGCAACTTATTATCGATCTATTGCATAAGTTGCGTTGGATTATTGATTCAGAGAACCCTATGCAACAGATGGACCATCTGTTGCATCTTTACTATTACTAACCTATTTAAAAATTGACTTCTTATCTCACAACATGTTGACATAGTTCTCTACCTCAGGAGGAAGAGACAATTAACGTACCAGGAAGCTTATGACGCTGCCGATAGGATAATGGACCTCAACTTCTGCAAGAAGCTCAAGGATAGGTACGATCAACTCAATGAGGAGGAGTTAACCCTTGGTGTAGGACTTGATTTCCTAGTTCCTACGTTGGTCTTGGATGAAGAAGAAATGATAAAATATGTTAGAAGGGACAGGCCAAATCCACACGACAAGAGCTGGACTGAGGCAAAAAGGATTCTTGCAGTCATTAGCATGAATGGCATGCATTATCGAGAAGTTGAGATACTACTCGAGGAGGTAAAGATCAATGTTTATGACTCCAACGTACCTCTCATCGATGATTTCGATCTTTTTATCCTCGTGGAGCCACTGATGGTGCTGTTGCCCATCTTGTTGAGGGAGAGTAAACTGATGAATCATTTGCCAAAGAAAGTATTGATGAAGAAATCATGGGATTTTGAAGGTCAAAATAAGGGAATGATCCTTTCAAAAGATGATGCCGCTAAAGCGAGCGGCTTGCACGCTCTTACACACATCAAATATTTGCTGACCGGCACAGAAATGATCGAGCCAATGACTTTTCTATGCGACAACGCTGTGGAAAACCTGCAAGAGGTCAAGGCTTATGGGGTACTAACTGGGCCTGTGTATATAGAAGAGCTTGTGAAATAGAAATTTTTAATTTCAAGTCACCCTTCACTTTATTACATGTACATATAGTGTCAATAATTTTTTTCTGATGAAATTTGAGTTTTTTATAATGCAATAGATTGTCAATCTGTTGTAAAATATATTTAATCCATTCTGGCAGATAGTTTATCTGTTGCAATGGGTTGGTCATCTGTTGTATTATGCTGATGTTATTTCTGTGAATAATCTAATAATCTAAGTCTAATCTATTGCAACAGTGGGAAGACCTGTTTGATAATTTCCAATAGATGACCTAAATTTTACAACATATGCCTAAATCTTTTTGATATTTTCCAACAATTACGCTTGAATATCCATGTGCTCGACTACACCAAACTAGTAGTAAATACACCCACCACCATAAAAATTTCAGCAATTAGGCTTGAATATCCATGTGCCCAACAACACCAAACCAGTAGCAATAACGACAACAATGTAGTATCTTCTTGCTCGATTTTGTTTCTCTTCAGAAGCCTTGACTTTGTTCAACAAACCCCAGATTACATGATTTGCTTGTGAAGTGTGTCGTTCTTTATACCAATCAAAGTAATCGCATCCACCCAATCTCTATAAAAAAAAGAATACAATTACAAAACAATTACAAGTCAATAATTAATCAACTAATTAAATAAAAAAAATATTACCTTTGAAATCTTACAAGTAAAAACCCTACGACCCGGATTTTGTTGAATCCAAGAATTCTTTAACAGAGCTTCATGACCGCACTTACAATATCGAAAATCTTTATCACAAAAAATAGTGGAAGATGCGCTCGACATTGTCAAGCTCAGTTGAAAAAAAATAAAAAAATTTGAAGAATTTGGATAGATAAAAGAAGATGACGATGAAGAAGAAGATGTGGGAATTTAAGGTTAAATTTTAGGAGGAAGATGAATATATAAGACAATGGGAGGGGGATGACCGTTGGGGTCCAAGTAATAGCAAGTCAGCAAAATGTGCCAGACTGACACATTTGATGCCTATTTTATTTTACGTGTTTAAAATGAACACTGTCTACTTGATGCCTATTTTATTTTAGGTGTTTGAACTGAACACCGTCGATGAGTTCCACCTTTTTTATTTTAATTTAATTCACTTTAACCTTTTTACACGTACTGATAATTTTTTATGTCCAATGAAAGTTGAATTTTTATAATGCAACAGATTCTCCATCCGTTGTAACAATTATTCTATCTGTTCTGACATATAGTTTATCTATTGCAATAAATTGGTCATCTGTAGCATTATCTCGATATTTTTATCTAAGTTTATCTGTTGCAACAGTGGAAAGACCTGTTTGATAAATTTTAACAGATCAACTACCTGTTGCAACATATGTCTAAATTTGTTCGATTTTTTCAATAGATATGTCGTCTGTTGCAACAAATACATTATCTATTGTAATATTTGAATCTAGTATTTCTTTTCAATTAATAAGTTCAAATCTAAGGAATAAATAAAATTTGTAGACGAAATAAAATAAATCAAAAGCCTTCATAAATTAGATGAAATAAGTCAATGAATAAATGAAATATAAGAAAATTGTTATGGGTACAGATCTCAACAAATACATCAACAACAATTTAAGTATACTGCCAAGGATTACTTTGACAGGATCAAGCTATAAAGATCTACTCAGTATGGATAAGTTGTTCTTCATCCGGTGCTATAGAATTCGGCTTTGCTCGTCGTGGATCTGTATTGTCGCTTTCGTACAGTTTCTGCTCTTTCTGTTCTCCGTATTTCCATAAAAAGAGTAGCATATTATCAATGCTGTTCAGCAGTAGTTTCTTCTACATCCACCTAGAAAGCCAGAATCGGTTAATGCTAATCACGGAGATACGACAAAATGGAAAAAGATAACTCATCTCTTCTAGCAAATCAAATAGGTCTTCCTCCCATTTTAAATTATCCCAAATAAATTATATTTTTTTTGCAACAATGAATCAATTGTTGGGACAAATTTCTACACGAGGAAGACCCTGTATGATAATTTTCAACGGATGAACCATCCGTTGCAACATATGAATCATCTGTTGCAGCAGATAGATCGTCTGTTGGTAGAAATAAAAATGGTACGAAGAGCTATTTGATTTGCTAAAATAGAAGAGACATATGTTGCACCAAATAAAGCATCTGGTGCAATAGGCTAGTCAACTTTTGCAACAGATGTATATATATGTTTGATAATTTTCAGCAGATATGTCATCTGTTAAAATAGATATGTGTCTATTTGTTTTGTCAGTTGGAAGACATAAAATATATTCACCTTTTTCAGCTCGTGCTTCTCTCCTTTAGACATTGTACGTTGCTCAGTGCAACACACAGATAGTGGAGTTGCAATTTTGCTTTTTTGGATGCTTGATAATGCCCTGGAAATCACTCCCCTTCTCCTCTTAGCCCTAATCTCTAATGGAGTGAATGGAAATAAAATTCTCTTTGATGGAATAAGACCCCTCTTAGATGTCAATTTCTTTACAGAAGCAGTTAATGCATTAATAGAATTAATCACTACATCATGTTTTGCCCTACAGTTTTGACATTTGCATGCAGAACATTCGCTGGGAGAGGCAAAATCTGTATAACCAGTATGATCATACTCATAATGGTTTGCTTTAAATACTGTAAGAGGATCATCATTAAAACCAATAACAGCACCACTACCACCACCAACAGCTCCATCACCACTAAGATCATCAACAACAACAAGCTCACCCTCCAAATATTTTTTTCTTGTAATGGATGTTTCTCCAAACAATTCCATTTTTATTCTATCGATGACCTTAGGGTTCGATAAAGTTTGCACAGACCGTAAAGTAAGAAAAAATGGCATCTTCAACTCTCGATTGGTTGGAACTAGCGACGGATGCACAATCTAGCATAAATCATTACATATATTAGAATGATGATTAGATCATTCAAAAAAATCATTAATTCAAAGAAAAAATTAATTATAAGTATACTTACTGCATCCTTTGAGGGCTTAAAGAGATCAAGAAATTTTGCATTTTTATCAGTTTTGGCCGACAACCATCTCAAGATTCTTGGACAGGAAACTCCTTCCTGCTAGTTCACTTGTTGTCTCAAATAAGGAATGACTTCAAACGCCCAAGCCTATAAAATAACGTCAATAAATCAAAACCATTATTGAGTGAAAAAAATGAATGATATCATAATAGAAGAAAGAAACATTTACCATGAAAGCCCATGGGAATCCATATAAGTTGACCCATGGGAAGTCATATAAGTTGACTGTCTTTGGCGTTAACGGAGTCAACAAATATTTGACAGTTATTTTGAAGCTTTAATAACCCCAAGGATAGATGTTAAATGCCTTAATATCCTCAGAGAGCTTTATTAAACTGAGGCTTATGTTGTTGTTAACGTCTCTCGCCCAAAGAATATTATGTACAAACCAAACCAAGCACAATGACTGTTTGTGCTTCTTTGAAAGCCCTTTACCTTTCAACGCTTCTATTAAATTTTTGTTTTTGAAGCTTGGACCAACAATGGACACCAGGTCATCACGATCACACGACTTGCCTTTGCCTTTTTTGGGTGTGCGAGGTGCTTTTTTGGGGTTAGAATAGGTATAACTTGAGAAGGAGGATAACATTTTAGTACAGTAACTATGGAAAACTCCTTCCAACCAAAACAAACAGGCATGCCACAACAATTTATCCACACCTCATCCATCTTATCTTTGTTTTCATACATAAACCTACGCTTGAGAAGTTCATATACCATTTTCATTTGGAAACGAGCATTGTTGTCCTCCGGCAAATTAAGATATATCCCAAAGCATCTGTCCCTGAAATAAGCATCCAATTTTTGTTCTCGAAGTATTTTTCTGAAGGCGTCGAAAGATTTTCCCATGGCTTACGTAACCACGAAATCACCCATTAAATCTGCGGCACCATCGCACTGCATTGTCACAGGATAACGATCAATGCTGAAGGCTTTGACCAACTCTTCAGTGTAAGGGCTATTAGCATCTGTATCATCTCTTTTGAAATATTTCTCCTCCCCGTGTTCATCATATTCTGCTTCCGATTGAGATAACGCTTGTAAAGCAAGCTCATAGAGTGGTGGATGTAGCCTAGCTGCTTCACTTGTTCCTTTACTTGGACTTGATTCGGTTTCTGTTCTTTTGGGAACCATATTATCTAAAATTAACAGGAACATAAAATAAGATATTATTGTTGATTAATGCATTGTTAAAAAGGGATAACAGTAAATCAAACAAGCAAAACAGTAAAATAACAGTTGCAATAGATCACTGATCTATTGCACCAAGTAGTATATCTGTTGCAGCATACAACCAAACTGTTGCAGCGGATGAGTAATTTGTTGCAACAATACAAAATATATCACTCATTTTTTAAGACAGATGAATGGTCTGTGAAACAGATCACACAACTATTATGACATCATCTATTGCAACATATGAGTGATCTGTTGGAACAGTTAAATAATCCATAGCAACGGTTGAGTAATCTGTTGCGATAATACAAAACATATCACTCATCTATTAAGAAAGATGAATGGTTTGTGCAACAGATCACACATCTCTTGCAACATATGAGTGATCTATCAGAGCAGTTAACTAACCTACAGCAACGACTGAGTAATCTGTTGCGATAATACAAAATATATCACTCGTCTGTTGAGAAAGATGAATGGTTTGTGCAACAGGTCACACATATGTTGCAACACATGAGTGATCTGTTGGAATAGTTATCAACAATCAATATTATTTAGATTTCTTCCAACATAGGGTCTTCTATCGTGAAAGATGAATGATCAGTTGGAAAAATTAAGTCTTGGACATTTCCTGTAGGAAGAGTTGATAGGATTTTATCCAACAGGAGGTTCATCTGGTGCATCAGATCATTAATCTGATGGTTCTTCCATTGTACCAGATGGTTAATTAGTTGCATTAGATTTTTTATCCGATGCTTAATCTGTTGCAACATATGGTAAAGCTGTTGCATCAGATAGTTAATCTGTTGCATCAGATTATTAATCTGCTTTATTAGAATTGTAATCTAATGGTTCCTCTGGTGCATTAGATGGTTGATCTATTACATCAGATGATTAATATGTTGCACCAGATGGGTAATCTATCGGAGAAAATAAAAAATAGTAGCAGTAGCACAATTTTGTTCAACAAACAAAATAGCAATTTCACCATTTTTACCAAGAACAAGAACAAAACAAATCAACCCAAATTATTGTTTTGTTTTTATAAACACAAACAATAAAAATCAAACTTCAAAAAAAATGCAACAAATAATAAAATATCATAATTCACTTCGAAAAGAGAAGAGAAGAGAAGAAATACTATAAATTAGGGTTTTATTCAGACCGCATTTCAAATTAATGCAACAAATATTAAAATTATTAACCAATACTATAAGAGAAGTTGGCTCAAGTTCCTCGTTTTCTTCAAAACTCAAAAGGCCATAAATTTTTACTTGTGAAAGAAGAAAAGGAACGATGAAGAATTCAAAGCTGTAGTGGACGGAGAGCAAGGTTGTCACGTTGATTGAAGGTTGAAGTCAAAAAGAAAATTGAATCCCAACTATTTGTAGTCAGATGTTGAAGTCGCCCAGGATTGAAATGAAAAATTTGCAGAACAGTTGGTTGGGAGAGAGTTGAGAGAAGCTGTCGAGAGAGGGATGAGAGACAGGTTGATTTGAATTGAAGAGGGGAACTCGAAGCTCAACTATTTGTCGCCGGAGGTAGAAGTCGTTGGGGGTTGAAGGGAGAAAAGAGGGGAACTCGAAGCCCAACTATTTATCGCCGGAGGTAGAAGTCGTCGAGGATTGAAGGGAGAAATTTTGCAAAACTATTGGTTGGGAGAGAGTTGAGAGAAGCTGTCGAGAAAGAGGAGAGAGTGGTTGATTTGGATTGAAGGGGTGTGGGTTGGGTTGATTTGTATTTTTGAAAAGATTAGAAAGTCTTAAAAATATTAATCAAGTCCACAATTAACTTAATCAAGTTTCCTAATGAGTTTTGATCCTATCTGTTGGTCAATGTCACCAATCCTTCATTCAAGACTTAAAAGACACCTTTCCTTCAATTTTCTGAAGTTACTTGATCTTTTAAATATAATGATATTAAATGGTTTATACAAGTTTGAATTTTTAACATCTAACTTTTTTTTCTCAAAATTTGCATAATAATCTCTTATTCCTAAAAAAGTGGACTGTTTTTAAACATATATATCTCACCATCTAACAATATAAAAAAGAGCACATTTCTAAAGAGAAAATGGTCTATTACCTTCAATCTTTAGTCGAAATCCCAAATAAACACTTATACTTTACGGGGTCCTATGGCCCCCCTGAACTATTTTAAAGTGAAATTATTACCCCCTGAACGCTGACATGGTAAGAGACTGTATTTCACTCTCTTCAAAGAGAGTGAGAACGAATTTGTTTTATTAAAAATTTATTTTTAATATTTTTTTATTTTCTTTATTCATTTTTTCTTCTTCTCCTCCTCCTTCTTCTACTTCTTCTTCTCCTTCTCCTTCTTCTTCTCATTCTCCTTCTCCTTCTCCTTCTTCTTTTTCTTCTTCTTCTTCTTCTTCTCCTTCTCCTTCTCCTTCTCCTTCCCCTTCCCCTTCTCTTTCTCCTTCTCCTTGTCCTTGTCCTTGTCCTTCTCCTTCTCCTTCTTCTTATTCTTCTTCTCCTCCTTTTTCTTATCCTCCTCCTTCTCTTTCTCCTTCTTATTATCCTCCTCCTTCTTTTTCTCCTTCTCCTTCTTCTCCTTCTTCTCCTCCTCCTTCTTCATCTTCTTCTTCTCCTCATTTTTCTTATCCTTTTTCTTCTCCTTCTCTTTCTTCTTCTTCTTCTCCTTGTCCACCTCCTTCTCCTTCTTCTTATCCTTCTTCTCCTTCTCCTTCTCCTTCTTCTCCTTCTCCTCATCCTCCTTCTTCTCCTCCTTCTCCTTCTTCTTCCTTTTTTTCTTCTCCTTCTTCCTCTTATTCTCCCACTCCTCCTTCTTCTTCCTCTTCTCCTCCTCCTCCTTATTTTTCTTCTTCTCCCCCTTCTTTTTCTTCTTCTTCTCCTCCTCCCCCATTCTTCTTCTACTCCTTCTTCTTCTTCTTCTCCTTCTTCTTCTTCTCCTTCTCCTTCTTCTTCTTCTCCTTCTTCTTCCCCTCCTTCTCTTCCTCCTCCTTCTCCTCCTTCTTCTCCTCCTTCATCTCCCCCTTCTCCTTCTTCTTCTTCTTCTTCTTCTTCTTCTTCTTCCTCCTCCTCCTCATCATCCTCCTCCTCCTCCTTCTCTTCTTCTTCTTCTTCCTCCTCCTCCTTCTCTTCTTCTTCTTCTTCCTCCTCCTCCCCCTCCCTCTCTCAATGGCATCCAAAATTAATTTATCATTTTCCTCGTCTCTAAGCACAAAATCAATTGGTTTCGACTTCAAATTTGTCAAAAATTTTAAAGTAGGTATTGTTCATTGTTTCCAACTTCAAGATTGTCTGAAATTTTAAAATCGATATTGTCCATTATTTACGATTACAAAGTCGTCGTAAATTTTAAAATGGGTATTGTTCATTGTTTCCAACTTGAAAGTCGTTGAAAATTTTAAAATTCTCTATTGTTTCCGACTTTAAGGTTATTGAAAATTTTAAATTCGGTATAGTGTTCATTGTTTCCGGCTTCAAAGTCGTCGAAAATTTTGAAATTGGTAGTCTTCATTGTTTTCAAATTTAAGATTGTCGGAAATTTAAAAATTGATATTGTTCATTGTTTCCCACTTCAAGGTTGTCAAAATTTTTAAATTCGATGTTGTTTATTATTTCCGACTTCAAGATCATCAAAAATTTTAAATCAATATTGTCCATTATTTCCGACTTCAAGGTCGTCGAAAATTTCAAAATTCTCTATTGTTTCCGACTTTAAGGTCATCGAAAATTTTAAATTCCGTATTGTTCATTGTTTCCAGCTTCAAGGTCGTTGAAAATTTTGAAATTGGTATTGTTCGTTGTTTTCGAATTTAAGATCGTCAGAAATTTAATAATTATATGGTCATTGTTTTTCACTTCAAGGTTGTCGAAAATTTTCAAATTCGATGTTGTTTATTATTTTCGACTTCAAGATCGTTGAAAATTTTAAATTCGGTATTGTTCATTATTTTCCACTTCAAGGTCGTCGAAAAATTATTTGCATAGAAGTAGGAATAATAAAGTTTGAAAAGGAAAAGAGATGAAAAGTAATGGCAAAAAAAATAATGGTGAAAAAATGATGAAAAATGATAAAAAGTGATAAAAATGAAAAAGAAAGTAAATAAAAATTAATTTTAAACAAAAAAACACGTGTCAAAATGTTGTTGGCACGTGCATCACACCTTATCCAAAATGACTGGTTGTCAGGTTTTAGGAGGGGTAATAATTTCATTTTAAAATAGTTCAGGGGGGTCATAGGACCCCGACAAAGTATAAATATGTAGTTGGGATTTGGGGTAAAGGTAGTTTGACCATTTTCTCCATTTTTAAATATGCATATTCGATTGGGGGGGGGGGGGGAGTTTGACCATTTTCTCCATTTTTAAATATGCATATTCGATTGGGGGGGGGGGAGTTTGACCATTTTCTCCATTTTTAAATATGCATATTCGATTGGGGGGGGGGGGGAGTTTGACCATTTTCTCCATTTTTAAATATGCATATTCGATTTTGTCTATGAAAATTGCAAAAGATAAATAACCGAATGGTAACGTAAAATCAAAGAAACCCGATCCGTTTATTATTTAGGCAATGTGGCACCTGTAATCTTCAAATTTTGAATCCACCTCTGACAGTAGGTAGTATATACACAAGTCTTACCCCTATAATATATGGAGGTTGTTTTTTATGGAAGCTCGACCTATGCAAAAACATTAGAAGGCAATTTGAAAAAGAAAACAAGAGTAAAGAAAATGAATTGCAAGTATCTATAAATATATAATCTCTTTGTGGATTACAAAGAAACACGTATATGATAACAACAACAACATACCTAGTGTACTTTCACAAGTGAGATATGCGGAGAGTAATTTGTACACAAGCCTTACCCCTAGAACGTATGGAGGTAGTTTTATATTGGTGGAAATTGAACTTAAAAATAAAAAAAAACAGAAGCAAATACCTTATAATACAGCGATTTGAAGTCCTCAAAATGCCCAAGAGACAAAAACCAGCAATTAAGAAAGCAAAATGAGGAAAAACTTTCTTTTTACATGGAAAAAAGGTGGGTGGGACCCACTTAAATTATAAAAAAAAAATTATTGTGGGTGACGAGTATCATGTCATAGTTGTGCGACGATATTTTTTAATGAAAAAAAAATAGTAAATCTCATATTTTCCAAATTACTAGTCAATTTTATATTCGCGGCCACCCATCCCCCACTTGCACTCGATCACTTTACACCCATTTCTAGTTAAACAAATTTGTAACTGCATAATTTTATTCAAACACAAATTTAACATCATCTCTTTGAAAATAAAGTCTCTAACAAATAATTGTACTTGTGAAAAATAATTTCTATAACATACAGTTGAGTCATATAACGAAACAAATTTTATTCAAACAAAGTAGCACGACAATCAATTATAAGGCTACTTATCAAGAAGCACAAATTTGACAGGAAAACGTTTAGTACTAGCACATGAAAATTCAAAAAAAAAGAAAACTAAGAATATCTAATATAAAGAAAGAAAGTGAACGAGGGGAGTGGAGGGTGGTTGTGAATATAAAATTGATTGATAATTTAAAAAGTTGAGGGCTCACTATGTTTTTCTATAATTTTTTTTGAAATTAGCCAACCACAGACAACTCACTGTTAATTCTTCCACTATGATTTTAGTCTGCATTAAATGGGTCCCACTCATCTTTTTTCCCTCTAAAAAGAAAGAAGCAAAAAAGAGAGCACTGAAAGTAGAGCTTTTTTTTTTTTTGGGTCTGGTAGAAAAAGATGAGGATATACATTAATCATCAATAATGCAACACAATGAGTCATAGTCTCATAGCACACCATTTTCCAAAGGAAAAAAGGTCAAATATGTCCATAAACTTAGTGAAAATATTTAGATATATTCTTCGTTAAAATTTTAACTCATCAATGTCCTTAACGTCTAAGTTTTCGGTCATGTATACTCTTGTCGTTAAGTTTTGGGTCATATATACCCTCGTCGTCAAGTTTTGGGTCATATATGCTCCTACTGCCAAGTTTTGGGCCATATATATCCCCATTTGTCAAGTTTTGGGTCATATATACCCCTGTTGCCGTTAATTGCTTTGCTAAAAATTTTCAACCCCTTCTTTATTTTTTTTAAAAAAATTATATTTTCCTCGTCACTTTTTAATTATCACATCACATATAATTAAATTCACCCCTTCTTCTACACATTAATCATCTGCCAAATGCCCTCATCCATCTCACAATCTCTTTGGGTTTTCTCCAATTTGCTGAAATTCCTTTGTTGTGTTTTTCGATACTTGCATAACCCCAAGAATCATCAAGTAAAAATAATAAAAAGTCAAGAACACCCCATAAAAATTCAATGCACAATTGTGATAAAAATCAAGAATTAAAGTACTTACTAACTGCAGATTATTTTAGTATCATCAACCGACTCCAACCTTCCCACCACCGTCAATTCCAACATCAAGAATAAGAAGAATAAGATAAACCTAAGTGGAAAATTGTGATGTAGAAGTGTTAAAGAGGCAGTCCATATAGAGACAACAAACGCAAGTTGTTAACTAAGAGGATATCTTTTATACGCTTGTATGTATGTATGAGAGGAGCAGTTACATAAGACTCTAAAAATACAACAAAGGAGTTTCGACAAATTAGAGAAAATCTAAAGAGATTGTGAGGTATATGAGAGCGTTTGATGGACGTTTAATATGTAGTAGAAGGGGCGAATTTACTTATATGTGATGTGACAATGAAAATGTGATGTGACAAATATAATATCTTAAGGAAAAAAAATAGGGTTGGGAAATTCCAGTAAATCAACTAATAGCAACAGAGGTATATATAACCCAAAACTTGGCAAAAAGGGTATATATGACCCCAAAACTTGACAACAGAGGTATATGTGGTTCAAAACTTGGACGGTAGAAGCATTGGTGAGCTAAACTTTTAACGGAGGATATATCTGAATATTTTCGCAAAGTTTAGAGACATATTTGACCCTTTCCCCTGTAATAACTCATATTTTTAATGAGGGGTAAATGGTAATTTAGCCTATATTATTATTACTAATTAATAGAATTAAGTGGGAAAGATAAAAGGCAAAACCCTCTCCCTTATTCAGCTTTTCAAAATTTCAGTTATAGAAGGAGTAGAATATTAGGGCGATTGGTCCCATTATTTTGGGAGAAAAGAAACAACCGTAGAAAATAGTTGGGAAACTCTAAAACGAGGTTACAGAGGCTTCAAAGTGAAGATTTCAGTGTTCAGGTATTTAAAATTTTTCTTTTTCCATAGTTGGATACATAAGGTTCCTGCAGAAAAATTTTAGATCTTGTCTAAGGTCATTAATTCACAATTGTGTATTATTTTGGGCAACGATACCTACAATATTGAATAGATGATCCACTAATTAAGTTTAGACAACTTGAATAAGTTATTTTTCTATTAGTAGTAGCTTAGGGTTTAAGGTATGAGATATTAAGGTTTAGCTTTAAGCTTAAAAAAAAAATTACGGATATTGAGAAGTGATCCGACTAGTATAATTGATATCTGTAATTAATATTTTTGATAGATTGAAGCCATTGGAGGTTGTTTTATTAGTGTCCTACGCATTACAAGGTTGGAAAACTTGTTGTTACCGAGGTAAGTGAGACTTTAAGCTTTGGGTGCTTGTTTTTCAAATTTATTTTAAAAAGTGTGTTTTTATTTTTCCGGCCCATATGTTGGGACAAGCGTGTGCTTGACAGAATCTGTGGCCTTCAAGGCCAGCCGTGTATGCTTTATGTTTAAGAATGCTAATTCTCCCGTTATAAATTATTTCGTGATGTGATATGATGGTGTACAGTGAGATTGGGGCATTGTGTATTTTTCTTAATTTTATGGTGCATTGTGTATGCTTCTTAATTTCATGGGGCATTGTGTATGCTTCTCTTGAGCATTGTGTATGCTTGTTGATTTGATATGGGACATTGTCTATGCTTCCCTGATATGCTTCTGATATATTTGGCGCATTGTGTATGTTGCCCGAAACTCTTGGTGTTGACTAATTACTTTAGTTACAAATTTTGATAAGTGCTTTGTATGAATTGTATTGAAGTATATGGTTCTTGATGAAGGATTGTTGGGCCTCGTTGGTCACCTTATTATCATATAATTTCTATGTGCAATAACTTTATGTTCTTGGTGTGTTGTTGTATTTTTAAATACTTGTCTCAAGAGTACTTAAAGTAGCGAGCCGATGATCTTACTGAGTTATATTTATATATAGCTCACTCCTTACTTACAAGTCTGCAGATACTACCGCACAAGGTGAAACTAGTGGGTGATGGTTCCTTTGTAAGGATTTTCTTGCTAAGGCGAGCCTTCACATTATTCGTGGAGGCGTTTATTTCAGCTTTATCTATCTAGTTTATGTTTCGTTTCGTTGTGTTTGCATGCCCGAAAGTTGAACTCATGTAACTCTATTTTAGATGCTCCATGGTCTTAGTGTGAGATTTGGGACAAAGAATTAGTTCTCGAGTGATTGTTGAATTTATACTTTGATTATGGAATTTTGTTGAGCTAATATTCTCTATTTATTGATGCGTTGAAGTTGTGCATATCTTACCGTAGAGTTTATTATCTGATAAAGTGTAAAGAAGATTGGTTCTCCCGATAGGTGGTGTTAGCGGGAGCCAGTCACGTCTAAGAATTATTTTGGGACATGAAAAAATTGGTATCAGAGCCTAGGCTGTAGGTCCCGGGTCATGGAGCAGTATTTAGTAGATTCTTGTTCATTGGTATGTAGACCTATACTTATGAACTTGAGTCTACGGAACATCTAGGAAGTTTTTCCTTTTTAATTCATTATTCGTTCGTTGAGTTGAAATTAGTCTAACCTTTAAATATTGTTCGTAGATGGTTAAGAGACGTGGTTCTTCCCCTGTAAGTCGATTTAACGCATCTACTAGATGTGGTGATGTACATAGTTCTAGCCGTGGTGGTGGTAATGTTGGGTCTCATCCGACTAGGCCTCAGACTGGTTCTTAGCTTGGAGTTGGGAATGAGGGTCAGCCCCAAGATGTTGCTTTGAAGCAAGTTCAGGATCAGGTTGATCGGGATATTCCAGCAGTTGTGCCTGCTGTTGCATTGCCTACAAGCATTGTGGTAAGAATGTTGAATGTACTTGAGGCATTAGTGCCTAATTAGGGTCGAGTTCCAACTCCTTCGGCTACTTCATAAACACAGGAACAAGTTTAGTTGAATGTTGCGACTTCTCAGGCTCCTCAATCAGCTGATCTTTTGGTTGCAGCTGTGGGACAACACAAGGATCTTAAGCCATCGGAGTTTGATGCTACACCGTCTTCTATTGAGTCTCAAAAGTTTTTACATCCGTGTGAGAAGATACTGACTACCTTAGGATTGAAGGAGACTCGTGGTATAGAATTTACCACTTTTCTGTTCTCAGGGTCTCCCAAGGCATGATGTACTTTCGTTTTGAGGGCTAGAAA
This sequence comes from Capsicum pubescens, assembly GCA_030864215.1. Classification (NCBI taxonomy): domain Eukaryota; kingdom Viridiplantae; phylum Streptophyta; class Magnoliopsida; order Solanales; family Solanaceae; genus Capsicum; species Capsicum pubescens. The sequence continues at coordinate 247,089,654 of CM061541.1, read as the reverse complement.
ATCAGGGCTACCACCGACCACTTGGTCAAAGTTTTCTGCCATGTATATGGATAGATTTATTCCATTGAGCAAATAAGATGACATGAGACACCAGTTTAATGAACTACGATAGGGATTTACGATAATTACTGAGTACTAAGCTAAGTTCACAGAGTTGTCAAGGTATGTTCCATCTTTGGTTGCAGATCAGAGGGAGAAAGTAAGACGATTTGTGGATGGACTTAAGGCTTGTTATAGTGGTCCAGTGATACGAGATATGCGTAAGGGATCCTATGCTGAGGTAGTTGACATCGCTCTCTGTTCTTAGTCCTATTATGAAATGAAAAGGATTAATCGAGAAAACAAAAAGGCACGTAACTTAGGTGTGTTTAGTGGTGCTCAATGTGGGGTAGTGGTAGTTTTAATTATGGGCAGTCTAGGCCTACGCTGTCAGAGTTCGTGGGGCAGTCTTCGAGAAATAGTTATTCAGCTAGACAAAGTAAACAACAGATACAGAGGAAGGGTAACAGTTCTTATCAATCAAGTCAACATCCATGGTGTTCTAATTATGGTAGAAATCATATTGATCGTTGTTATGGAACAAATAGGACTTGTTATACTTGTGGTGAGCAAGGGCACATCGCTAAATTTTGTCCTAAGAGAGATTCAAATACTGGTCAAGCTACAACTCAGGTGTAAAAGAATGTTGCAGGAGCACAAGTCCAAGCTCAACCGACTAGAGTTGTACCACAGGGTGCTTACGGACAGAATCGACAGGGAGCACAGGTTGCTCAGACAGAGGGTGGACCACTGAGATTATTCACTATGGCTAGACATGATAGAAGGACATCTAATACTGTAGTCACAAGTATTATATTATTAAGTCTTTTAAGGGATATTCTCTTATTGATCTTTGTTCTACATATTTGTTTGTATCTCCATCTATTATTTTTTCTTAGAAAGAAGAGTTGAGACTCTTATTGTGCTATATATGGTTATGACCCAAGTGGGAGACACTTTATTAGTGGATAGAGTTTATGGATATTGTGTGCTATCTGTTTAGCATAGGGACACTATAGTTGATCTATTTGTGCTACCTATGTTTGACTTTGATGTAATTATGTGTATGGACTGGTTGACATCATATTATTCTTTGATTGATTGTTATTCTAAACTTTACGTTTCTATTTTCCTAAAAAAAAAAAACTACCTTTAATGTGGAAGGGTATGACCCCTGTGACTTAAAGAAAGATAATATTTTATGAAAGGCACGCTGAATGATAAATCATGGGTGTTTGGATTTTATTGCTACTACTCATAATGCACAAGTTGAAAATATTACTATTGACAGTGTTTTAATTGTTCAAGATTTTGTTGGTGTGTTTTCAGATTATTTGCCCGAGCAACCTAGGTTGTTCATAGATCATTTTATTTTTCACTTGTCCGTGCGAGTTAGATTTCCTCACTCATTTGACATTTAGATTCAATTCTTGTCATGTTTGAGGACGAACGTTCTTTTAAGTGGAGGAGAATGTAATAACTCATACTTTTAATGAGGGGTAAATGGTAATTTAGCCTATATTATTATTATTATTATTATTATTAATTAATTAATTAATAGAATTAAGTGGGCAAGCCAAAAGTCAAAACCCTCTCCCTTATTTAGTTTTTCAAAATTTTAGTTAATAGAAGGAGTAGAATATTAGAGCGATTAGTCCCATTATTTTTGGAGAAAAGAAACAACCGTAGAAAATAGTTGAGAAACTCTCAATTGAGGTTACAGAGGCTTCAAAGTGAAGATTTCAGTGTTCAGGTATTTAGAATTTTTTTTTCCATAGTTGGATACATAGGGTTTCTACAGAAAAATTTCAGATCTTGTCTAAGGTCCTTAATTGACAATTGTGTATTATTTTGGGCAACGATACCTCAATATTGAATAGATGATCTGCTAATTAAGTTTAGACAACTTGATTAAGTTATTTTTCTATCATTAGTAGCTTAGGGTTTAAGGTATGAGATATTAAGATTTAGCTTTAAGCTTAAATTTTTTTTACGGATATTGAGAAGTGACCCGACTAGTATAATATTGATATCTGTAATTAATATTTTTGATAGATTGAAGCCATTGGAGGTTGTTTGATTAGTGTCCTACGCATTACAAGGTTGGAAAACTTGTTGTTACCGAGGTAAGTGAGACTTTAAGCTTTGAGTGCTTGCTTTTCAAATTTATTTTAAAAAGTGTGTTTTTGTCTGCCCGGTCCATATGTTGGGACAAGCGTGTGTTTGGAAGAATCGGTGGCCTTCAACGTCAGCCGTGTATACTTTATGTTTAAGAATGCTAATTCTCCCGTTATAAATTATTTCGTGATGTGATATGATTGTGTACGGTGAGATTGGGACATTATGTATGCTTCTTAATTCCACGGGGCATTATGTATGCTTCTTAATTTCATGGGGCATTGTGTATGCTTCTTAATTCTATTGGGACATTGTTTATGCTTCTTAATTCTATTGGGGCATTGTGTATGCTTCCCTTGAGCATTGTGTATGCTTGTTGATTTGATATGGGACATTATGTATGCTTCTCTGATATACTCCTGATATAGTTGGCGCATTGTGTATGTTGCCCGAAACTCTTGGTGTTGACTAATTACTTTAATTACAAATTTTGATAAGTGTATTGTATGAATTTTATTGAAGTATGTGGTTCTTGATGAAGGATTGTTGGGTCTCATTGGTCATCTTGTTATCATATAATTTCTATGTGTAATAACTTTATGTTCTTGGTGTTGTTGTATTTATAATACCTGTCACAGGAGTACTTACAGTAGCGAGCCGATGATCTTACTGAGTTATATTTATATATAGCTCACTCCTTATTTACATGTCTGTAGATACTACCGCGCAAGGTGAAACTAGTGGGTGACGGTTTCTTTGAAAAGATTCTATTGCTAAGGTGAGCCTTCGCATGGTTCGTGGAGGCTTTCGTTTCAGCTTTATCTATCTAGTTTATGTTTCTTTTCGTTGGGTTTGCATGCCCGAAGGTTGAATTTATGTAACTCTATTTTAGATGCTCCATGGTCTTAGTGTGAGATTTGGGACAAAGAATTAGTTCTCGAGTAATTGTTGAACTTATAATTTTTTTTATGGAATTTTGTTGAACTAATATTCTCTATTTATTGATGCATTGAAGTTGTGCATATCTTACCGTAGAGTTTATTATCTGGTAAAGTGTAAGGAAGATTGGTTCTCCCAACAAGTGATGTAAGCGGGAGTCAGTCACGTCTAAGAATTATTTTGGGATGTGACATCCCCTTTTCCAAATGATAATGCAGCTATTAAGCATTTATCCCCAAACCTAGTTTACAGACTGAGCTACATGGGTACTACATTCATTCTATTATGCAGTAAGAATTTTGCAAAAGTAGTGAGATATCTTTGACAACTTGCACAACTTGTAATTGAATTATGCACTGCTGTGAGATACCTGGTGCTGCTATATTTTGTATCTTCACAACAGAATATATATTAATGATATACCTAAACCTAATTCCCATTAAGGTCTGGTTAACCTTATTTTGCATCTGAGTCTCTTTGCTTCAAACTATGCTTTTCCCATCTATATATCATAGTTTAATACAATCTACATCATGTTATTTTACTTTACTACTATATAGAAGTGAGTGAAGCACACATGGTTGTCATGTCAGCTTCCTGGAATTAGTAAATCTGAGGGTATTTTCGATATATTTTATTTTTGGATGCTTAAAGTAGTTGTATCTAAATGCTTTATGCTTGTGTACATTTTGTGTATTGGACAAAAACCTCAGAAATCTCGTGTCCTGTGTTATCTTTTTATTGATCTCCTTGAAAAGGGTCGTAAAAGGATTACAAAACCAAATCTCTCGTCTTCAAGTTGGATTGTGACCTTTGGTTAAGACATGAATTAATTTGTAGTACTTCTTATGTTGCTCAGACTATTTCAAAAATGTCGCCAGATGTGTTTCGAATCTTCTAAAAGTAGTGCATTTTTGGAGTATTCAATATGGGTTCGACAACATTGTGGAGAGTCTGAACAATATCATAGCATAGGACCATTTTACCTATCAAGTGCATGATTGTCCTCAGGGAACTTTATTCTCCACTCCTTTCTCCTTCAACGCCCGTGTATACTGCATGTAATAAGAGTGAAAAGCATACACTTTCTTGAGTTATACAAACAACAACAATGACATGCCTAGTACAATCCCACTGACTTTCTTGAGTCATACATTCTATGAAAATAAAACCTTGAGCTGGAACAAATAGTAGTACTATAATGGTTTCACTAGACCATATTCACATAACTGGTTTATAAATAATAAGTAACTCGCTTCATCTCAAAGATTTACGTGGTTCACTGATTCATATCGCTGTTTGGCATCGGCAGATTCACATTTTTGGCCCACAGATGATTGACTACTTTAGGAGAGATCATTTTGCAACAGTTCATTACAAAATACAACCTTGAAAGTTGCGTTATAAATACAGCCAACAATTATAATCCACAAAGTTATCATCGTGTTATGGATGGATCCGTATTTCTTTCCCTTGTTTTGATTGTTTCACTACTAAAAAAACGAAAACCAACCACAAAAATCGACCAAAATGTGTGGTTGGTAAAAGGCTGGTAGCTTTTTTAAAACCGACCACGTGTGGTCCTTTTTTTTTAATATATATATAGAGAGAGGGAGACATTTAAAATTCAGTATTATTTAAAAAAAAAAAAGTTTCAAAAAAAGTGACCACATGTGGTCGGTCTTATTAAAATTAATTAAATAATTTAAATACAAAATCGATCACACGTGGTCGGTTTTATTAAAATTAATTGAATAATTAAAATACGAAACCGACCACACGTGGTCGGTTTTATTAAAATCAATTAATTAATTTAAATAAAAACCTACCACATGTGGTAGGTTTTATTAAAATTAATTAATTAATTAAAATATAAAACCGACCACATGTGGTCATTATTTTTTTAAAATAATTTATTTAATAATTTTTTTTTTAAATAATTATACGGTTTTCTGGGATTTTTTTTTTAAAAAACCAATCACATGTGGTCGGTTTTTGTAAAATTTTCAAAAAGGGGCGATTTTTCTGGTAATTTTTTTAAAAATAACAACATATATATGCTACATTCCATTTTCCAGCCAAATCAACAAGCATATAACATATATGCTACATTCCATACAAACAACCAGCATACAATACAAACATTTAAAATCAAGTTATTTACAAAATTTATCAAGTATCCAAATCCAATCTACAAAACATAAAAAGGTCTAAAAACTACAACTCATCATCCTCTTCGTCATCCACATCCTCAGCTGCACACACAGGATCTGATTCCTCATCTGTGATGATATCATCCAGTGGGCCTAGACCTTTTGCAACCCGAACTGCATCACCAGGATAAGGAGGAAGAATCCCTGCAGATTGAATAAAAAAGTTGATCTTCTCCTGCATCAATCTCATTTGTTTCGTTGTTTCCTCTCCTTTCTTCTTCGCCCTCTCAGTCTTTGCAGTAAGGTATTTAGTGAGTTGAGAAACCGTATTCTGTATTAAATCAACAATTTCTCTATCAACTGATGAGGGATAGGATGTAGGGTCGGACGAAGACCTAACATTCTCGCTAAAACATTTTCTGTGGTATCTGTAGTATTGTCCTCTAACTGGAGACCCACAATTTCTTTTCGTAACTCCTCCTCTATATCTTCAGGTATTGTGTCACTCTGACTTTCAAGAGGCTGAGTACTACGATACTCATTAAAGAGCTGCATATATTGTCCTATATTCAAAGTAAAGTTAAAATTAATAGTAAAAAAATATTAAACTACTCGTACTTGAATAATATCAACTTTGAGAAAAAGATTCACAAATACAGAATTTGATTTTTACATGGGTAACTTTTGCACGAGGCTCAACCCAGACATCTTCATCAGTTGGATTCTTTTTCTTCCATATATGGGTCTCCTTGAATACCTCATCTTATCGTACCTTTCTACCCATTTTTTTTTGCCTGCATATGATAAAATTATTAATCTTCAAATAATTAAAAATTTAACTAGAAATAAACAATTAAAACTGTAAAAGTTACATACCATTTTTTGCTCCATAGTAATCCGACTAACTGCTCCTGCAGTATGTAGAGAGCAACCCTTAGATGATGCCCTGTCTTTCTTTCCTTTCTCACTCAACACTTGGTATTCTTCGCTACCCCAATAGCGAAGATAATCTTGCCACCTAGGTTTGAGTATAAACCCTGGTCGTACCCTGTTCGTTCTGGCATAATCCAACAGACCGTTCATTCTGGCTCTAGCTCTTCTATAAAAATTCCTCCATATATCACAGTCATATGCGTCATCGCACCATAAATATTTCTATAACAAAAATAAAAGTATAATATTCAATTTTTTGTTCTAACAATGTGTTAAGTAGTCGAGAAGTTAAATATTTACCTGAAATTCTTTAAATATTTCATTTCTATCATATTCTGGAACCTTTTGTCAACTGGTCCAATAGCCGTTGAAGTGCCGAGTAATGCATTTAGTTGTAATTTTTTCGATTCCATCATCGGGCAAAAACCTACAACACAAGATCAAATATTAATTTCATAGAGCATAATAATATAGTAAATGAAAAATGAATAATGTTGTTATATTTAGAAATCTTACCCTACTTCATATGGAATAATATACCGCCTCCGATAAACATCTCTGTCTCCAGGCTGCAGAACACTTGCTGGTGGATGCACTGGCGTGGGAAAATATATATTTGAAGCATAATGACATCAATACATAACAAATACAACCTACACAAACTAATCTTCCTCTCCCGAAGATTCTCTACTAAATCATTCACCCTCTTCGAAAGTTTCCTCATCTCCTACCCACTCATCCTCTTCTTCTGCAATATTAACTTCTTCAAATATTTTTTTTGGGTGGTTCAAACTATTCACTAAAGAAATATCTACTAACTGGTGATCAATCTGCATTTCATTTTGACACGCAATCTCCAGCACATTCTCAACTTCCACTCGTCCTATAGGCTTTGTTTTTATTATAGCCCACCAATCAGACTTATTACTGCGCAACAAAGCATAATATACTTGTTTAGCATTTTGCACGAGAACAAAGGAAAAATAAACATGATACGACCTATTGTGCTTCACTTCAATGATGTTATGCTCTTTATGTACTCTTGTACCTCTTGTTCTTAAATCAAACCACTTACAGCGAAAGAGGACAATTTTTTTAATTGGCAAACCAGCATATTTCAGTTCTAAAATCTCTTGTATGATGCCAAAGTAATCAACATCATCATCACCCTTAACCCAAACACCACTATTATTTGTTTTCCTTGTTCTGGAGTGTTCTTTGGAGGAAAATTTAAACTCATTTACACTGTGTAATGGGACATTGTACGAGCTTCAACTGGTCCCAAAGAAATATCTCTCAAGAACTGATCGTATGTGACCACATTTGGTGACTGGTGTACCTAAAAATATTATACATATATTTATATATTAGTTGAAGAATGTGTTAATGTTTAAAATTTTTAGAAATATTAGTACACTTACGAACCTCATATGTAAACCATGTTGCAAAGGATACATACACTTGATTTTTATGGAATTGAGTCTTAAATGAACTGAAGATCCAACATGCGAAACACAATTAGTTTCCTTAAGGGAATGAGTAAATAAATATGATATGTTAACATTTAATATTCTTACTTAAGAGAGGGCTCAACTTCCGGGCAATTTAGCAAGACATACAAAGTTGCTGATTTGTGCTCCATGGTAATGAGCCGACAAAATATGGTCTTTTAAGCCTTCCTTACCTGATTGATTGAAAATTGATATCGATTGCAAATGAGGCTCATTCTCATCGTCCTGATGACGATTCAGTCTGTTTCTTTAGCAAGCAACTTCATCGTCAAAGTAGTATGAACAAAATTGAGACGTTTTTCTTGCAAGATATACCTCAACTATAGAGTCTTCCATCCTATATTTATTTTTGGGACGCTTTTCAGTTTTCCAATTGTCCTGCATAATCTTAAGATTAGATGTTTACTATAGAAAAATAGATATGTATGAATTTAAATATGTTCAATTGCTTACCGTTTGCCTGGATACATCCGCCTAGTTTGAACTGGATCGCCTAGACGAGCTTCATGGACAAGGTGAAGGGGAAGATGTTCCATCACATCGAAGAATCCTAGCGGAAAAATCTTCTCCAACTTGTTGGTGATAACAACAATATTACTTTTCATTCGCGCCATATTTTCTTCTTTTAATGTGGTGGCATATAAGTCTTTGAAGAACAAACTAATCTCTGCTATCGGTTTTCATATGTTTTCGGGCCGACCAATAAAAGCAACTGGAAGTAATTGTTTCATGAAAACATGACAATCATTACTTTTAATTCCATGTAAGATTCAATGTGCCATATCAATGCTCTTTCCCAAATTTGAGGCATATCCATCGGGCATTTTTAAACTTTGGACCCACTCACATATTTTTTCTATTTTGGTCTAACTTAAATGTATAACTAGCCTTGGGCTTAAGAACATTGCCATTGGCCCCCTCCTGTAAGTGTAATTCTCTATGTTTGCAATATTCTGGTAAATCAAGTCTGGCCTTAGGATTATCCCATAACTATGTTGAACAAGTTGTCAAAATAGTTCTTCTAAGCATGCATGACATCAATATTATTTCTAAGTAAATTATATGGCCAATATTCTAACTCCCAAAATATACTTTGCTTAGTCCAGTTATGAAAAATGCTATATCCATCAAGCCTATACAATGGTTCCTCACTAACTTTTGGCAAATCCTGAACTATCTCCCAGATGTCATGACCAGATAACCTTGGAGGTGGACCATAATATTCAGTTCTATTCTTTCTGAATGCATTCCTGAGTCTCCTAAACTCATGATTTGGTGGCAAGAAATAATGATGACAATCAAACCATGAATTTTTCCTGCCATGTCTCAGTGTGAAAGATTCTTTTATTTTTTTCATGCAGTATGGACAAGGCATCTTTCCAGCTGTTATCCACCCAGACAACATTTCATAAGCAGAAAAATTAGTAGTAGTCCACATTAGATATGTACGCAGATTGAAATTCCGTTTAAGTGAAATATCCCAAGTTTAAACCCCCTCATGCCATAAAATTTGAAGTTCATCAATCAAAGATTGCAATGCAAGCAGACATTTATTCTGTTTTTTGGATTATGCGGGCCAGGAACAATACAATTCAGAAATATATATGGACTAGTCATCAACATTTCAGGAGGAAGATTATACGGGGTGATAAAAATAGGCCAACATGAATATGGCGTAGCACCAATAGAAAAAGGTGAGAAGCCATCCGCACATAATCCAAAACGAATATTTTATGGCTCAGCTACAAAATCTGAATAAGTTGCATCAAAATGCTTTCAAGACTCTCCATCAGATGGATGACACATAACACCAGTGGACCTTCTATTTTCACTGTGCCATCTCATATGAGGAGCTGAGCTGTTTGAAGCATACAACCTCTTCATCCTTGGTATTAGCGGTAAATAATGCATCGCCTTAATAGAAATTTTATTTTCATGATAACCATACTTATATTGAGGGTGCTGACAAAACTTAGAGGACTCTAGGTTAGCATCTTCCTTAAAGTATAACATGCAACCATTTTCACAACAATCAATTCTAATCGAGGAAAGACCTAACTTTGACACTGATCTTTTTGCCTTATAGAAAGAATCAGGAACCTCTAAGGAAAGATCAACTAACTCTTTAATAAGGTTAATCATTGAGTCTATTCCTCCTTCAACAATATTCCAATCAGATTTAATACTTAATAATCTAACAGCAATAGACAAACGAGAATGCGAACACCCGTCAAACAAAGGATGACTAGCAGCATGCAGTTGTTCATAAAAATGTTCCGCTTCTCTATTGGGAATATCTTCTACATTTTCCCTAAAGTCGCCCCTGTGTTGCATTCCAAAAGCATCATGCACCATTTATGTCATCCTAGTATACTTAATCATGCACCTTCTATTTTCACTGTGTCATCTCATAAAAGTTCACCTTCGAGTCACTACACTTAATCACTTTCAAGTAACATATTCATTTATAATATAAGTCAAACAATTGAACAAGTATAATAAAGAAAATAAGTAGAGGCATCGCATGTCCCTCTCACACCATATAATCATCACAAAATTCCTATGGCTTTCAAAGCCTTCTACAACGAACAACCCCAAACTAAACTATATTTAAAGACTTCATTATAAGAAAATAGAAAGAAATCAACTTTCCTTGGCTTGGTCTTAATTAAAGAGAAAGAGATAAGCGGTCACCGAAAAATAGCAAAGCGATCCTTTTTCCGAATTTGGATTTGTCAAACAGTAACATCAAATTTCAAGAAACCCATTAGCCAACTAAAAGAAAAAAATCTTGACGATTAGGCAAAATAAAAAGAATCTTGACTATTAGCTACAATCAATTTCCACATTCCCAACCACAATCCAAGTTCTTACAAATATGTTTCAGCTACATCAACATCCTTATTTTCTCATATTCTTAGCTTAAAATCACAATAAAAAAATCACCAAAATACTAAAACTATAATGGAGTATCAAGAAAAGTAAACCCTAATTTACTTGCAAGAACAAGAAATGTTGACAATCTTGTTTCCCTAAATTTCCAAGAAAGTAATTTAGTTAAAATTAAGTTAGTAAAAGTATGGGGGTTAAGATTAGGTCTAATACAGGTACCTATGAACATAAATATCACAAACAGTACAATCTAAAATGGCTCTCAAAATACACATTTCTTCCTTCTACTCTCTATATTTTTATACACAATTTATAAAATTAGTCATTGATGAATATAACAAGAGGACTATAATACGATAATTTCTTCAGTTACCTATGACATTGTCGGTGGTGGAAGCTCGGCAGGTCGGCAGCGGCAGTCTTCACGCCTCCGGACCGGTCAACCGTACCGGAACTGGAACCGGAATTACTGGAATTTTTGGGATAGCCGCACCGGTATCGTATTCCGGACCATTGGATACCGGTATACCTTTTTCAACCGGTACTGGAACGTCACCGGAAACGGAGTAAACGAACCGAAATGAAAATTTTCGATTCTGTTGCCACCCTTAGTGAGGGCTTTGATGATGCCCTTTCGACGAAATTTGTAATTTTCGAAAGCTTCATCTATGGTGCGAAAGCGCAGTTCACGTCCAAAACCAATCATGATCACAAGACACAAACGGAGAATAGCTTCTACCAACAACACCCTAGAAGAAACTAGATACATTACAATCTTAAAAAAGTTTATCCAAATATACCATATTTAGTGATGTATTTACATAATCAGTCTTTCCATTTTTTTTATACCTTATTTAAAAAATGTAATTTAAGATTTTCAAACCAACTACTACTATATATTAATTCTTTGGTTATTTAAGGACTCTTTATATATAGAGGGAGAAACATCTAACATTAAAAAAAATCATTGAAATTTACTTATTTAATCTCTCGGTCGCTTTTTTCTTTTCTTTAGTCGAGATACTCATTAATTTGTTTTTGTTATATTTATAGGTTTCAAGCTCTTCTTTTGTATTTCCTTCACCTTGAGGTTGTTTATCTTTGCGTAAGTAGCTTGACATTCTTTGCACCTTTTATTCAAATGGTTTTTGTCTCGCTTTCCTCTGATCTTAGTTAATAGGGAAAGATTATAATCTGGATTGCTAATCTCTGCTGTATCTATTATGATCTTCAATGAGTTTTATTCTTGTTAGGTGCCCCGTATGAGGCTATCTTTATATCCTCCAAGTCTCAGAGTCGTTAATCGTTATGTGTGCAATCCACAAATTGTAGTCCTGATAGTGCAATATTTTTTTACCAAGTTGGTATCTTTGTTCTTTGAATATCTATCTCATTTGCTGCAGTAACAACTTTTTAATGAAATCTAGTTGCTCCTTTCTCATAATAGTTATTTCTATTAAATCTACAGGATGTTAATGATGTGCTTGCTGCTATAGACCACGTCATTGAGATCCATCTAAAATTGTTGTCTTTGGCGGTTCCCATGATGTTGCTTGACAGTTTCGCTACTATTTCTGCAGGCAACCGATTAGTTTGCAGCAGCAGTTGCAAGGAATTCCGTCTGCAACCTTTCTTTGATGGTATACCTGAGTGGTGCTATATCTACATATAGTATAGCACCTTGACGCCTAAACTCCTTTTGGTGATACGGGTAAATTAAGCTTTGCAGAGGCTACTTCATCTGAACACCTTGACGCCTTTTGGTGATAAGGGTAAATTAAGCTTTGCAGAGGCTACTTCGGCTGAACACCTTGACGCCTTTTACAGAAAATCATCAATTCTGCTAATTCTAGGAAGCTGACAAAAAAACCATGAGGTGCTAATTCTAGGAAGCTGACATGAAAACTAGGTGGGAAAAGCATAGTTGGAAGCAAAGAGATTTAGATGCAAAAGAAGGTTAACCAGCCTTAATAGGAAATAGGTTTAGGTATAGCTATCATTAGTATATTCTGCTGTGAAGGATACAAAATATAGCAGCACCAGGTATCTCATAGCGCCCATTAAGTGCATAATTCAATTACAAGCGGAGGAAGTTGTCACGGGCGTCTCACAACTTTTGCAAACTTACTGCATGATTTGCAAATGTCCTTGCGAAGCTTGCTGCATGAACGGCAGTTGTACAAGATTGTATCTTTCTTGCATGTGCCACACCAAATCCAAAATATGCATGAGGCATACTCTGGACATAAATCACACTGAATGACATGCTCATCATCCTCGTCGTTATCCTCATACTTATAATCCTGACATTTAAAATAAAACAATCTTCATATATCTGCATGGATCTATAACTAATTAGAGGCACATAGGTTATAAAAGACATGATACTAGATTTTAATTCTAGAGGAACATAGGCTAGTGCCAATATCAAGTCTAAATTGAGGATTCTACACTGAAATCAACTTAAGCCAAAATTGTAAGGAGGCTAACTTCCGTTCTTGCAATTTGAAATCAAAATATTTAAAAATAAAATAAAATAGTATGCCAATTGGTAAATAATACATTTCACAGACGAAGAGAAATTTTCAAAAATCTAAAAAGGAGCTTAGTGTGATCCAAGGTTTACTATATCTATCCTAGATTTCAGTTCCAATAAAAATTAACTATTTCGGCAGGGGACTCTTCAGTAAACCCCCTTTATTGGCACAAAAACCTACGTGTTGTTCAAAAAGAAGAGACAAATAAAGGAATTAAAAAAAATGACATTTAACAAAAGTCAAGTGCCTTTAACTGATCAGAAACTATTGTTTACTACAAGGGGAAGGGGAAGAATATTGTAGCCAAACACTAACTAGATCTCTGTCCTTTTTTAACGCTTGAAAAATCCACAATGAGGTTGGTGAACATTATTCAATATATTATACATGAACTCCACACTCAGAGTCACCCTAGAGAAGACTTCATGGACATTTCAAATGAAGAAATATTTATAAATTGGTCATGTCATCCAAAAGGCCATCTATAGGTTGTGGTGTGTGTGTCCTGTTATACATATGTATATTAAATATAGGAGTTAAAAGGGACCTACTCAGTTGACGGCTTCTAGTTTTAGGAAGGCTTGTTAGTCAGTTAAAGTGATTTACACTAACAACTTGTTTGGATGGTGGCTTGTCGTGGTTTCATAATGTATGGTACAGTATAGTATGGTATGGTACAGTACCATGTTTGGAAGGACTGTATCGTTCACTGTGGTTTAATAATAGTTTTTTTGTTTGGTTTGATGGTATGGTACCATATGGTAACAGGTAAATTTACTAAAATGCCTCTAATTGTTAGAAATTTTAAATTTATCAAAAATTATTAATAAAACAATAATTTTATGCTTTTTTATGGAAATAAAGGGTTGTCCCATGTCCATGCTGAGAAAATATTTGATCAAGCTCATGCTGATGGCCTGAGATTGGATATGGGATTCATCAATTGTGAAAAAAATTTCAAGAAGTACCACATAACCCATGGACACTGTTGACTAGCATATTTCAGTCTTACATATTTCAATTGTGAAAAAAAATTCAAGAAGACGGAAGGATGAAGAACAACTTGGTACAGGAGAAGAGCAGAAAAGAAGACAAGGAAAGAGGAAAGGAGCAGAAAAGCTTTGAAAGGAAAGAGAAAAGGAGCAGAAAAAAAAAGCTTTGAAAGGGTAAAATTGTATTAAACAAAATTATATAAGGGCATAGTTGGAAAAAAAAAAAAGGAGAACCATGCCATACCACCAAATTGGTGGTTTAGCAAATTGATTGATTCCATAGTTATCAAACCATGAAATGATACCATATCATACCACCCTTTTTAAGAAACAATCAAAACAAACATGGTTGTACCATATCATGGGAAACCACCATCCAAACAAGCTGTAAAGTAAATGACAACTCTTCTTTCTAGCAGCTCTTGTTGTAAAGAATTGTTTTAATTAGAAAATAAAAAGAGAGTCATAGTTCATTAAGATGTACAACAGGGAAAATTTGTCTCTTGGGAGTCTCTAGTTAAGAAGTTTGGGTACAACTGGCGTTTATGAAGTACGAGTCACAGAATATGACTAAGGGTGTCTATGAAAACTCAAAGGGATGTATGACCTGATTTCGGTAGTTATACCTTGGTCTTTTTGGTTTGTATTTGAAAAGATAAACCACCTATACAAAAGATTCACTCTCCTGCTTCCTACCCCGTAAGGTTATTAAACCGATGAAAATAGCAAGCTAGTCGTGGAACAACATCTATATATGCAACTTATTGCTCTTGAGAGTTATTAGAGACATTTATAATTCAAAATGGGTGTGAATGATTGAAAACTGAACCATGGATCCATAGACCATATCTTTGGTCCAGAACCGTAAATTTAAAAGTTAAGTATTCAGTGGCAATATATATCCTAGAACTAAAGGTTTTCAATTAAGCACAGTCCTTCAAAAAATACTACACAACTACTGTTATCCAAGAAAAGAAAAAGCATATATTTTTAAGAGAAGGGACAAAAGGATGGGGGACGAGAGTGATTTTCACTTTGACTTGTTAGCCCTTACCTTCATCTTGACCACTTTAAGAACAATATCTTCCATTTTTGGCATATCATCGATCTTCTTGAAAAGAATGCCACTAGATCAAAGAGACAAAAAGCTTTCAGTGAAGTGATGAAACTTTCCTTACTCACTACACCAAGGAAATAATTGTTTTTCTCCATCAGAGAAAGCACACATGTCTGCTGGGACCTAAGTTGCTCTGACTCTCCAAAAATATTGTCACACCCGTATCAAATCCTTCAAATATACACTATATTTGAAGGATCGTACATGCATGATCCGTTGATATTTTTGTAGAGTTCGAGCATTGAGTTTACCTGTCCTCTTTACCCAACCCTTTAGAATATAGGGAAGTAGAGAGTAGCCATGCTTCACAATGTAAACTAAATGTACTTAACTAGCTATCTTCGGACATCACATCACAAATAAAGTTTAGAGGCATTGTTGAAGGTGGAAGGCTTGGAACCAGGTAACGAGACAAAGTGGACAAATTGACTTCCCACCACATGCCATATGTCACTGAAAGAGTGAGTGGAACAATGACTAATCACAACCAGAGAAACATTTGTTCAAGTCAGAAATAAGACATAAATACGAAGATCCACCCATATCATACAAAAATCATGCACTAACTTGAGAAGATTTAGTTGAAAGGCCACGTTGAAAACTTATTTTGAGAAATGTACATCTTTCTTTGTTTGACTTAATTTTTTAGGATTTTGTGGGGTATGGGTTAAAAATATAAAATAAAAATAAAAATTGGCACCACTTATGTTTTTATTAAATCTTTTGGAACCCCTTATGATATATTAAATATATTTTAACCCCACTCTTCCATTAAATACAAAAACAAATTCTCTCTCATCCTCTCGTTACTCTCTCCCGCTTCATCTCCCCTTTCCACTGTTTTTTAATTTCAAGCTTGTGTAAATCATCTCAAACTTCAATCTTCAACTTCAGGTAAGTTATATTCATCTTCCGGTAAATTTGTGCTCCATATTGATGTTTTTTTTTTGAATTCGTTTGTGGCGGTTGAACTCGTTGGAGTTAAAAAAAATTGATTTTTTTTTAAAAAACAGGGCTTGATTTTACTGAAATTGGTTGTTTTTAGTTGGTATTTACTTAATTGTTGATGGATAATTGGTGTATATCGATTATCCTTGGCGATTGCATGTTGAAATTTTTTCACTAATTTCGTCGGAATGTGGCAAGATATGTGATTTTTGTTCAAACTTTTCTCCAATGTAATGGTGTTGTAAAAGCATGTTCATGTTGAGGATTCCTTGGTTTGAATCATACTCGTATTTGATATTTGAACCCAAAAACTTGAATTTTTTTTGAAAAAACGGGGCTTAATTTTACTTAAAATTTTTGTTTTTAAGTTTGTATTTGGTTTGATTGTGCATTGTTTTTATTGGATTTTAATTTTCCTTGACAATTGCATTGAGATTTTTTGTCAATTTTTCTCAATTTTCGTGCTAAAAATCTGGGTTCCTTCCGATTTTTGTTCAATATAATGGTGATTTAGATGCATGTTGTTGTGGGTGATGGAGTTATTTTGGAAGAAACTTCTTTTGCAAATAGGCTTTTTTGGTGCTGCAACTGTTGTCATGTTAATAGACTATTAGGTCGATTAGGTATTGTATTTGCTGTTATAATTGAGAAATATTATTTTTTGTCCGTAGATCATAATAAATGGCTAGAAGTAACAAACACAAGACTATAGAAGTTGATAGGTCTGAGAAAAGAAAAAATGAGTAGTCGATGAATCGTAGAATATAAATTGCAGCGAGGAAGCTGTTGAAGCTTTGGTCTGAGATGAGCCGGAGGAAATAGAAATTGAGGCTAGGATAGATGAGGAAGAATTCATATTGACCCACTGTGCAAGGTTTATTCCATCTGAGAGGTACGACCTGGTCACAGTCCTGGATGATGTCGGATCATTTCCGGTAAGATATCCGTTAGGTCCCATTTGAAAATGTTTTATGAATTCAAACAAGTTGTGGTTGATCAACGTCTGAAGTCTAGGTTTAAGAATTCCTGTTTTGGTGGTTTATGGGACTTGCCAGAACATATAAAGTTCAATAGAAAGCTTGTCCACTATACACTTCTTTGCCTAGTTGAACAGGACAACAAGCTGCATGAAATGTGGTTCTGTATCAATAAAAAGCCTGCATGTTTTGTCCTGAAGGAGTTTACGCTAATCACGGATTTAAATTGTGAGTGTTATCCCTGTGATTCAAAATATGTCAAAGCGATGGAGGAGGGTGAAGCTTTTTTCAAAAAGATTACGAAAAAGAGGAGTGTAAATGCGAAGATATTATTGAAGCTTATTAGAGGTGGGAGGTTGGACAAGGAGGACACGTTCAAATGTTGCTTGGTTTGGTTTGTGCACTGCATATTGCTTGCACATGACTTGTTAAAATTCGTGGACATAGACACCATCAAGATGGTGGATAACTTGAGCTTCTTTGAGAGATACTGTTGGGGTAAAAAGTCATTTGCCTTGACTCTAGACTATCTAACGAAGCGGATAGATTTCAGCAGGTAGAAGAAGACATTTATGACAAAGGGAGTTTCATCGTACGCGCTCTACGAATTTTTCTGGGAATTTATGGTATTTGATTATAGACCATTGAAGTAGTTTATTATATACTGTAATTCATATATGGTATCTATACTATACTGACTCTCAGTTATATGTTTTTGTTTTTTCTTTTGATCACAAATTTGGATATACGAAGTCTTTCCTACACTCGGCAGGGGAAATGATAAATCAAATAAAGACCCGCCCATTCCTCGATTGCTTAGATGACACAACTCAAAAGGCGATAAACTAATCAAAGGTGATTCACATTTGAATGGATTGAGCACAAAGGTATGAAACTATTTTTCTGAAGAATACTTTTACCAATATTATGTTACTAATCAATCACATTTGCCTATTTCTCTATAGAGAGTGCACTCGTACCTTATCCTCGCAGTCCATGAAATGAAGAAGCACTACATGAAAAAGTTCAAAGCATTCATAGATGAACCAAAGGACACATTTATCGATGGCTTGAAGGCCCATCTGGAGGGTGTGACTGTCCAGATGGGCCTGTCATCACCTCATCAGAGGATGGTGAGGATGGGGATAATGACCGGGATTTGCGTGGAACTGCTATATCAAGGCATCTCAGTCGGGGTGCGGGGATGAGTAAGTCGAGAGCATCGGGAAAGACACCGATGATTGAAAATCTGGAAGAGCGTGTGCTTAGACTGAAGGAGTAGATCAAGGACATCGTTAATTTTGTGAAAGAGGAGTGACTGAGGAGAGAAGAAAATGAGAAGCAAAAGAAGAGAGATGAAGATGAAAGTAATGTTTGCCCTATATATTATAGAAGTTGCATATTTTATATAATCCCTTTTAATTATAATAGAATCTATACCATTCTTCATCAACCGATATCTTAGTTTATTATAAATGGTAAATACTTGAAAATGCAGGTGTGCAGGTGCAAAGTCAGCATTCAGCAGCGAGGGTTGTCCGCGATGACAACGACATTAAAGAAGGGCTTCTTGGGGCAGCAGTTTTGGAACAGGCCTCGATTAATGTTGATGAGGTGATGATCCCTAAGGTTGCAGCTGTTGTAGAGAAGGAAAATCTCGATGAAGGCGATGAAGAGAAAGAATAAGAAATAAATGAAGAAGCTGTTGGTGAAAAAGAAAACAAAGATGGTGGATCAGTTGGTGTGGAGAAGGAGGATCATGACGAAGGCAGGCAGGATGAAGAAGATAAAAATGAGAAAAGTTTTTGTGAAGAAGAAAATAATGAAGGATATGGAGAGAAAGTAGAAGAGAAGAATGCAGGAGAAGTAGAGAAAGAAGAAGGAAAAAATGATGCACCAGAAAAAGAAGGTATCACGGAGAAAGAAAATGAGAATGAATTTCTGAACTTAGATTAATTTCTTAATGAAGTTACTCAGGACATCGACAAGATGCAAGTGGAAGACAAAAATATTGAACGTTTAGATAATGTTTAATTTTTATTTGTGACTGATGATTATTTTTATTAGACTAGACAATCTTAACTTTTAACTTTCAGCTCGGGGTGTGTAGAGCTGAACAATTTTATTTTCTAAACTGCTTTTATAGTTTATGATAAACATTATAAATTTTATATAATCAACATATCATTGCTTTTACATGACTGTCATCGTTGATTATAGACTCTGACTAAAAGGTAAAGTATATATAGTAGAGTGTTGTGTAGTCGATGAATGAAAAGGGTGAACCATAAATAATATAAGTAAAAATTAGTCGATTAATAAAAGAGTCAGAATACATTCAATCCCACTACACCCCCATTACACCTTTCCAAAAAGCTAAAATTTATAGTAAACCATATACAATAATTTTCATGCCCTTTTCTTTTTATTCTGTCATAGCCAACCTATGCTTAAGTTGATCCCTCTCAATTTCGACGTCTTTCAACAATCCCTTTAAGTGATCAATTTCGTGTTCCGATTCTCTATATAATGTCATAAGAAGATCTTTATTTTCTTCGAAATCTCTAAGCCTTTCCAACATTTCAAACTTTGCAACGCCTTGAAATTTTGACACCTCGGAATCAGATGGAAGTCACTTGAAATAAGAGCATCCACCATTATCCTAAAAAAACGAGGATAAATTAGTAAATTGGACTATGAGATGAACAAAACTAATTTTTTATTTAAATAAAAACAAATCTTTTCAACCGCACAACTGTAGAATTTTTTACCCAGATTCTTGTCGGTTCATGATGTTTTCAACAGCGTAGGATTACCACAACGATAAATATAAGAACATTTGGACGTTTGAGATGACTGCTACATTGTTATTGTTGAAGCAAAACTAAAAAGTGATGAATAAATAAACATGAAGGAGTTCAAAAGGGTCCCTTTAATTAATATAGTAGGGCTACCTAAATCTGACCGTTGGAAAATTTTGCCCGTTTGAATTGTACTGTTGGAGAAAATTTAAATGGATTATCATTTAATTCAAAGGTTCTCTAAAGAATGTTTATGCCTTCTATAATCGACTAGGTTACGAATGAATTATATATTGATATCAGTGTTGATGATCCTATAAATTGACATATTATCGATTTAGACTGAGGTCAATTAACCTTTCATACAGTCTATGATCAACTTATTGAATATATTGATAGCTTAAAATAATGACAAAAAAAGAAGAAATTAAATTAAATAAAATTATAGTATGTCAATTAACACCATTAAAACATTGTAAATAAATTTTGATACATCAATTGTGACTCTCAATCACTTTTGGAAGTGATCAAGGATTATCTAAGACACGATGCAGTCGCAGATCATTGAGATGACACAAAAAGGAAAAGAAATAAAATAAAATAAATATTAATCATCCAAGTACTAAAGAACAACTACATATCATGACAAGAGATTATACGTGTGTGATGACCATAAGGAAGAGTGGTGGTTGTCACTTGTGAGTGTTCAATGGACAAGTAGTGTATGAGAATAAGGAGTCCTTCTCAACAAAGATGTTTGTTCTAGGTAATTGGTTGTTACTACCATTGCCCTCCCCTGTACTCATTTGATCGCGTGTCCAATTATTTTGTAATCTCATATTATGATATTTAGCCACTTTACATTGCGTGAATGATGTCTATTTATTTTATTTTATTTTATTTTATTTTATTTTTTCTTTTTTTAATCTCACCTCCTTTGAAAATAGACTCAATTAGTTGATTCATCACTAATAATATAGTCTGATATATATAAAGTTAATTATCTGTAATATACTCAAGATATCATC
Organism: Capsicum pubescens; assembly: GCA_030864215.1. Classification (NCBI taxonomy): domain Eukaryota; kingdom Viridiplantae; phylum Streptophyta; class Magnoliopsida; order Solanales; family Solanaceae; genus Capsicum; species Capsicum pubescens. The sequence goes on along the minus strand of CM061541.1, from coordinate 247,068,669 downwards.
ATAGGTCTATTTTCAAAGGAGGTGAGATTAAAAAAAGATAGAAATAAAATAAAATAAAATAAATAAACATCATTCACGCAATGTAAAGTGACTAAATATCATAATATGAGATTACAAAATAATTGGACACGCGATCAAATGAGTACAGGGGAGGGCAATGGTATCAACCAATTACCTAGAACAAGCATCTCTGTTGAGAAGGACTTCTTGTTCTCATACACTACTTGTCCATTGAACACTCACAAGTGACAACCATCACTCTTCCTTATGGTCATCACACACGTCTAATCTCTTGTCATGATATGTAGTCGTTCTTTAGTGCTTGGATAATTAATATTTATTCTATTTTATTTTATTTCTTCTCTTTTTTGTGTCGTCGCAATGATCTATGACTACACCGTGTCTTAGATAATACTTGATCACATCCAAAAGTGATTGGGAGTAACAATTGAGGTATCAAATTTTTTTTACAATGTTTTAATGGTGTTAATTGACATACTCTAATTTTATATTATTTAATTTCTTCTTTTTTTTTCCATTATTTTAAGTTGTCAATATATTTAATAAGTTGATCATAGACTGTATGGAAGGTGTATAATCGACCTCAATTTAAATCGATAAAATATCAATATACAGGATCATCAACACAGATATCAGTATATAATTTGTACGTGACCCAGTCGATTATAGAAGTCGTATTTAGCATAGTTGATTATTTATTCGTGTTGTACTCCGAATTTAAACAATGTTTGCAAATCTTTAAACATGCACGACTGATGAAACACCAACAAAGACTGAAAGACATAAAATCATTATAGATAAATTAGAATATCATGAACACAAAAACTTATTTATAGATAGATAGATGTTCATTACATCTATATCTATAATTTTTGGGGAAAAAATCCCAAATAAAAAGACAAAAATTAAGCTTTCATTTACATAATCCTACCATTAAAGCTTCATTCAACAATGAACTACAAAACAAATAAAACTATAACTAGACTAGGGGGATGAAGTGATACAAAACGATCAAGGAAAGATACCAAAACAGCCCACAAATCGCACAAAACTGTCCACAAGGTACAAGAGACCAAATAGGTACAAGATGACAACTCAAGAACCCAAGATTACTAGGTGTTCAAAACCAAAATAGCAGCTACACTAAAAGAACAAGATGATAAAAATAGGAATGAAACAAAAGAACAATGTAACAACGACACATGGCTTCACCAGAAACAACTACAAACTAGTACAACGATTACAAGAACAAAAGATAGAAAGTGTGACATACAACATTACAAACAATAAGAACCAAGGTATATATTCAATCCAAGACTCTTAACACCTGTAATATCAACATCAACACTCTACGATGACACAAGAGGGTGTACACCTCTATAGCACCAAGGTTTCTAACAATGTTTTGCAACACTAGTGATTCCACACTAGTATCACCCTAGTTACGGTTGCTCTCACTCTCTCTAGATGAGTTTCTTTCAATAACATTAAAAAACTAAGAAAATAAACCCTACAAGGTTCTATTTATCCAACATTACAAATAATAGAGAAATAACAAATGAGCCCTTTCATTAAAGGGCTCCAAAAGCAGCCCCTTAAGTGTACCAAAATGATGGTTTGGGGCCTCCTTCACACTTGGGCTTATGCACTCTTCTAAGTGGTCTTCAAAATACTCATAAAATTTCCAAGTTCATGATCGTACTTGTATCATCCTCTCCATATTGAGAGGAATTTGCCCATAAATTCACGACCTCACCTCTTTTACAAAGGTACTTCACAATCTCCTTCACATGGCCACACATCTTCTACATATTTCCCGCCTTGCATTTTAACCACTTATTGCTCTCCATCTTGAGGCTTGCCATCAACCTTATCTGATTCAATTACCACTTCTTCCCCAAGATAGTACAATTTTTCCCTCCCTTAGGATCACGTTCCTCCGGTTTGGGCACTCACTAGCCTTGTGCCCCCACCCTTGGCATTTGAAGCATTGAAATCCCTTAGAATTGGAAGTGGAAATTGGTTTACCTTCGTACCTAGTGGACTATTTTGGGGTACCCTTGGTGCTCTCGGTTTGGAACACCATGAATGAGATCTCTTTGAGCTCTCATTCAATCTCTAATATCGTTTGGAAGATGCCATCAATGATGTCGAACTTATGAAGTGTCATGCGAGTGGAGATGTCCTTGTTCAACCCGACTTTGAAGCGCACGATATCATGACTCACTTGTTCTCCCCGGTGATCTAGTTTCAACATCAATTATTAAAATTCGTTGTAGTAAGCCATGACACTCTTACTCCCTTGCCTCAAATTGTACAATTTGGGAAGGAGCTCATGTCTATAAGTCTCGGGAAAGTATCTTTGCCCCATAAGGTTTTTTAATTGAAACCAAGGAGGAGGTTGTCCCTTAATCATCTCATTCCCAAACCGTTTAATATACTCCTACCATGTATTAGCATACACTTCGAAGTGAGCTATAACATAGCAACTTTTATTTTCTTTGGTGAGATTATTAAGTTGGAAGATCTTGTTACAAGACGACTCCCATGCAAGGTAGGCTTCAAAATCACACTCACCTTTAAAAACGGGAAGGCTCACTTTGATGGAATTGAGACCTACATCTCGATTTGGATGGCAATCTCTTACCTCTCAGCCTAACTCCCCATGTCTACCCCTCATTCTTTTTTCCCTTAAGTAAACATCATCATATATCCCATAACCATCATGTTGTCCTCCCCTACCATAGCCCTCAACATGGATGGGTCTATTTGGATTAAGTAGAACTTGTAGTGGTGGGATTGGATTTGGATAGTGAGGTCTTTGGTCAAGTGGAGTCTGGATGAGAGGATTCGTGTTTGGTGGTGGTATTTTGGTTCCAATACCTTCTTGTTGGACTTTGTGGAGTGGGAGATGGTTTGGTCTATCTTGTTCTCGGCTTCGGGAGTAAAGATTGGTTGGATTTGTGGAAATTGGTGGATATAGCATTTGGTGTAAGGTCTCGGGAGTATTAGATGGGGAATTGTTTTGAGGGGTGGAAGGTTGACTCCTTTGGCTTTCCACATGTTCTAATCTCCCACTCATTGATGCCACATCCTTATCTAATTTCTCAAGACCCACATTCAACCTAGACACATCTCGAGACATAGTTTCAAGGCGAGCCAAAATGAGATTGAAGGCATTATTATCCATTGTTTGAGCATTTGAAGCCTCGGGTTCAATTGTGGTTGTACAAAAAATAACCCTTCAAGTTATGGTACAACAAGACACCCAATCACTCCACAATGCCACACAAACAATACAATACAATACAATACAATACAATACAATACAATACAATACAATACAATACAATACAATACAATACAATACAATACAATACAATACAATACAATACAATACAATACAATACAATACAATACAATACAATACAATACAATACAATACAATACAATACAATACAAATTCTCCAAAACAAAACACAAGTTAGTTCAAAACAACCTCCCACAATGAAACCCCACCTTCAAGTTTCTTTAAACTCAAGCTCAACAATGGTGGATGACTCAAATAACCTCCAGTTTATCTTAAATTCAAACCCTATACTCCTATAGTGTTAGAGAACACAAATCTAACACAAAAAACCCAAGAAAAACACCAAATGAAAAACTCAAAATTTAACCTAGGGTAAAAAAGTGTAGTATTTTTTTGGGGGGATTTTCAATTTTGACACTTCTTTTTTGTTGGGGTTTTCAATTTCTAGACTCTAATAGTGTTAGAGGGAACAAGGATCTAACAATAGAAACACATAAAATCAAGTTTTTTTGAAAAACCCTAAAAACGTGAACAGTAACTTTTTTCTTTTTCACTTTTTTTTTTTTTAATTTTCAAGATAACAATCCTAAGATTGATTTTGTTTGAACAAAATCAAACATTGATCTGATACCAAATGATACAAAACGACCAAGGAAAGACACCAAAATAGTCCATAAGGCACAAGAGACCAAACGACTACAAGATGACAACTCAAGAACCCAAGATTACTAGGTGTTCAACACCAAAACAGCAGCTACACTAGAAGAACAAGATGATAACAATAGGAGAGGAACACAAGAACAATGTAACAACAACAGACGGCTTCACTAGAAACAACTACAAACTAGTACAATGATTACAGAAATAAAAGATAGGAAGTGTGACATACAACATTACAAACAATAAGAACCAAGGTCTATATTCAATACCAAGACCCTTAAAATTTGTAATATCAACACCAACACTCTATAATGATACAAGAGGGCATCCACCTCTCAATCACCAAGGTTTCGAATAATGTTTTGCAACACTAGTGATTTAACACTAGTATCACCCTAGTTACGGTTGCTCTCACTCTCTCTAGACGAGTTTCTTTCAATGATATTCAAAAAAATAAGAAGATAAACCCTACAAGGTTCTATTTATATAACATTACAAATAATAGAGAAATGAAAAAAGAGCCTTTTCATTAAAGGGCTCCAAAAGCAGCCCCTTAAGTGCACCAAAAGGATGGTTGTAGGCCTCATTCATACTTGGACTTATGCACACTTCTAAGTGGTCTTCAAAATACTCAAAAAGTTTCCAAGGTCATGATCGTACTCGTATCATGAAGGAGGTGATGAGTTAACGGGAGTCTAGGTTGAGCCTCTCGGCTATGGACCGAAGAAAATGAGCCATCCGTCGGAGCTCTCTGTCCAGCCGCCGTTGATCGGTGGCAAGATCCTAGAAAAGGAAATCCAGGTCGCTGCGAATCCTAAGAAACTCTATTTTATTGATTGTTGTCATTATGTGCATTGTCTGTAGTGTGTACCTTCTCCTAGCCATCTTCTTCTCCCTTTTTCCTTTCTTCAGAAATCAGGTTTAAAATTGACAATGGCCTCTTTAAATAGACTAGAGCATGAGAAAATTGATCAATAGAAGTTGTACACGTGTTGATGAAAGGGGAGAAGGCGTGTGAGAATAGTAAATAAAAAGTCGTGGCAGTTGAGGCAGTTGAGTCATTTCAAACCGTCGCATTTCCCTAAGTGTAATAATTACATTGAAAGGTTAAGTGTATAAGGAAAAGGGTTTCTTTAATATACTACACGATTGGTCGATGATATACTATGTAGTTTAACCTATAACACGTAGACCTTTCATCGATCTATTATATATTTTGAGTCCAGTCGATGTGTAATATGTATAGTCAATTTCAGAACTTGGGGTGACAGTTTTCAAATCGACACCCTTTCTAATGTGTCATAATAATTCTAAATTCAACATTGTATGAAGAAAAGGGTTTGTTCAATAGACAACCAGGTAGGTTTATTAGGTTTATTATACACTACGTATTGAATATTTACTCTATATACCAAACATTGATATATTATATATTATGAGGCTGGTCGATGATTTTATTCTATAATCTATTTATTACGTAGTATATAATATATGAATCGGAATCGATAATGCACAACAAAAAAAGTCGATTTTGACTGCAGTTCAGTGGTTTTCAAAACATAATACACATTACATACTGTCCAGTGCAATTGAAAAAACCAAAAACATAAAATACAATGGCAATCAAATTATCCTATGTTAAGGTTGTATGTTGTTTTTTTATGTTCCAGCCTTTTGCACATGGAGCAGTTATTTTTTTTCTTGTACCTTGAAGGCTCCAACATACCATTAACGTATTTCACCTTCTTCCTCCCGAGTTTGGGATCGAAATCAGGTTGAAGAAATTGCATTTCTAGATACTCTCGCGCCAAACTCCACGTTGACTCCAGTGTTGCTGCACAAATAGGTTCCAATTATGCAAGGTGGTATGATTCTTTAGAATATATTTGCAAAGAGTAGTTGTAAATTCTAGTGTCGTATTCATCCCAGTGCTTCAACCTCAACGCTGTCATTACATGAGAGCATGGTAATTCACCAGGTCGTACTTTCTGCAAGAGCATGACTGTCTCGAAAGATTAACTTTGGCAGAACGACCATAACCAAGCACGGTGAATTCGTCGGTTCTTCCGTTTATGTTATTCACATATAATTTGTCTCCCTCGGTCATATTTTTCCTCAAGATCGTCTCAGCTATGGGAACAAATATTGTCTTTGAATTGTTCACCTCCGCATACCTCTTCCTGAATATTTCTCCAAACCTATGTGCAATTAAATTGAAAATGGTCGCCACTGGATACTCTCTTTCGTCACATAATATTGAGTTGAGCGACTCGGTGATATTTGAGCTCATGATGTTTAATCGATTACTTGAAAAGGGATCTCGTCTCCACTTTTCAAATCCAACACCATGCTCGAGGAAAGCTACTGCGCTGGAGCATCTTTCTTTAAGGGAACTGAAGTAGTCATTAAATTCTTCCAACGTGTACGCCTTGGCCGCATGGTAGTACAAATAAAGAGAATCAAAACAATGGTGATTTGTTTGGAGATTTTCACCGAGATGCCTCATACAAACACCGTGATGTACAAGTGGACAAAACTTATTGAGGTCGTTGTCTATGATTACGTGTTTATTGGAGATAACGCATAAGGCACAACTCTGGTTCGTCGACGACAAAGGCCTTAAGCTTCTTAAAGAAGAAGCCCCACGACGCATCGTTCTCCTTATCCACCATACAATACTATAAGGGATAGATATAATTCTATGTATCTTGAGCGACAGCGGAAAGTAGCACGCCTTAGTACTTGCCAAACAAATGAGTGACATCAACGGAAACGACCTTTCTCATGTGTGCATATCCACGGACGGAAGCCCCAAATGCCATAAAGTAGTAAATAAATCTGCCCGACTCCTCATTGACCATGAGGGAATTAATAGACCCAGAATTGAGGCCGTTGAAAACAAATGAAAATTCAGGAAGTACTGCATATCTGTGCTCAGCGTACCTCGAACTATGTTCCTCGCAATGACGCCTTCCATCCAATACTTCCAATAGCTCGGCCTGCAATGTAGCTCCCTAAATACGATCTGCTCAATCTCTTTCGGGCTTGGACGTTTGTTGTCGACCAAAAATTTCAAAATAAGTGAGGTAATGACCTCTACGGTGACATTCTTATGCTTTCCCGTGACATGATCAACGTCACACGTATGCTCTCCCATGTACTTGTGGATATGAAACCAACCCGATTCTTCGATAGCATATGCGCGTATCATCCACCGGCAAGTAGGATCTATGCATCTCACCCTCAAGTATTTCTTACAACTCTTCACCATTGTGAAATTGAACGACATTTTTACCGATGCCTGCTTCAACAAAAGATTCAACGTTTTCTTATCCTTGAATGTTTTTCCTACAAAAAGATTGGTGTCATCCTAGAAAGAGTGGCTTCTTTGTGGTTCGAGCTGCCCGTCCTCACCTCCTCTACACTCCTCTTCTTCATAATCTTCACTATTATCCCATTCATCACCACCCATGCAATTGTATTCCGTTGACGTATCATCCACGATCGGGGGTGGGGGTGGGGCTGATGTGGAAGCTTCTTCCCGGGATCTTCCAACAACTTTAACCCGTAATATAGATTTGGAGTTATTAGAATCAATGCAAAGCATGTATAATTCCACGTGTCTATCATTCCTTATGAATATTGGATGGACTTTCCCCCTCCCGTTCATCAAGTAACTAATTACCACCTCGCTTTGATCATGACTTCATTCAGCGCTCTCCATTACGCTTTTAACCATATCGGCATATGAATCGTTGCGACAAAAGAAAATGGACACTGTCTCCTTAGACGCAGTTTTTTAAATCCAACATTTAGGAGTCTCCTCCTATTCACCAGAAAATATACCACCAACAACCACGTAATCTATAATAGACATGATATACCCCAATAACAGTATTTAATAGACTTAAATAGTGGTTTATGTGCCTAGACTTAATATACTGAAGTCTTCTTCTTCTTAGCTGCTGGTCGTACAGTGCACGATCGACCCTTTTTCGATGACCACCGGAATAATCCGATGAATTTTAGCTTACAAACAACCTAAGGAGTGTTGAAATATTGCTATTGAGCCAAGAATCGATTTTGAAATATGGGACTGATTTTCAAGCTTTTTGTATGAAAATGAAGAAAATTTGGAGTTAAAAATACGCGAAAATGGCTTAAAACAATGTAGATAATGTCACTTTCGATCGATGCCGAAAAATTCGGCGAATGATCGAAAAATTGAGGAAATGGCGCCAAAATTGGGTGGTTGGTAGTGGATTGGTTGAGAAGCTTGGGATATTTTTTTTAAAAATTAATTATCCAATAATTACATTTTTGGACATGGACTAAAGTGTAGTTTTAAAAAAATTGGGACTGAAATGGAAAAGTGGCTAAAGTGTAAATTTTGAAAGTTGAGTGCTAGGGTTGAATTTTTTTATGGTCCCATTAGGGTGTCTATTTTTTCAATTAAAAAAACTTGGTGTCTAAATATCAAAAAAGGTTTGGGAAGTGGCCTTTTAGCCAACTCCCCCGACTAACTTCAATCTTTTGTCACATAAGTTTTTGAGAGCTGTAATACACCAAGAAAAATAAGGGAAAGAAACATTTATCAAAAAGGAAATAACTAACCATAGATAGTTTTATGAAAAGAGTTGTCATCTGCGAAAAAAAAAAGGATGATGAAAATTATACAGCATGCATAACTGAAAAAAACAAAAAGGTGGAAAGATTGGATACCGTTAATGAGGGCTTCGATTAAATTTATTCGCCGGGTTATATAAGCATCAAAAGCTTCTTTAACCTTGTTAGAGACTCCATGTTCCTTGAGTTTATAAAACCCTAGCAGAAAGAGTAGGTATGAATACTTATAAAACAAAGCCTTCAAGTTTATCCGGTATTAATTAAAAACAAGAGAATAAAAAGTAATATCTATTAATTTTTTTTTAAAAAAATCAAATGTTATTTATTTATTTATCTATTTTCTAATACGATAGGGTTAGTATTTTTTTAAAAAATAAATAAACATATCTTAAAGGGAAAATCAAATAAATATACAATTTAAGAGTAAATATTACAGAATATACCACTAGTTTCATTTTTTCAAAATATACCACTAGAAAATTAACAAAACTTATCAAATAAGATAAAAATATGCTAAACTTTTTGAAGATTTTAATGTTGGGCTGTTGACATTTTTAAGATTTTAATGTTGGGTCGGACAACACAGATTTATGATAGTGTTGTTGATAGAAGTTAGGGGAAAGGACAAAAATAACACCTAAAATAAAATAATTCTATAAAATTAGCACCCAAATTTGTAATACCCGTAAGTAGCCACTTGCGAGTCACGTTATAAACCCGCTAAATAGCCTCTCCACATTAACTGCATATAATGGGAAAATACAAAAAAAAAATCAAATTACAACTTTACCTTCTTTCCTTTTCAATCACAAATTCCTTTCCCTTCAAACACCTAATTCTCCGTTTATTACCTTTTATGATACTCATCTTTACCATTTACATTCCACAATCTTTTGTATAAATCTCTAAAAATTTGCTCAAAATTGATACAAAAAAATGGCTACAACTTCTATTTTAGTACCAATAATGATCAAATATGGAGGTGAATCGATATCTAAGGTTGAATTTTAGAATTTCATCATCAATGGAGTTTTGTTCGATTTTGCCTTTACTTACGATGTATTTGTTGTTGAATTGTATAAACAATAAAATATAGATCCAACTAAAGGTTTATTGGATATCAAATACATTGTCACAATGCCTATATACAATGACATAAGTGTCAAATTGTATATGCAAATGAAGAAAAAAAGTCTCAATATCAATGAGTATCCATTGTGTATAACAGTCTTCCCTGTCGAATTTCCAGCTGGTGAATTATCAGATCCTATACAGATTGTCGAAGCAAATCACTTTCCTTCCATTGAAGATGATTTCTCTAAGGAACACTTGGAAGATGAGCCAAAGCCTATCATAATGGATCCTCTTGATAGGGATGTTGAAGAATGGAAATTGTATTGGGATAAAAATATAATAAGTAGGGTTATGACACATCATGCAATCTGACATAGATTTCAATTTAAGGTCAAAAGATCATCAACATCAAGGTACGAATCAGCACAAAAACAGTATCGATTTAACATATACAATATTATGTGGTATATGTACTTTCTGAATGTGGTATTAAACTGTATCAAAGTAGTATAAAATAGTATCAAGTGAGTATAAATGTAGTTTTTATGTGGTATATGTACTTTCTGAATGTGGTATTAAACTGTATCAAAGTAGTATAAAATAGTATCAATTGAGTATCAATATATTTTTTATGTGGTATATGTACTTTCTGAATGTGGTATTAAACTGTATCAAACTAGTATAAAATAGTATCAATTGAGTATCAATGTGGTTTTTATGTGGTTTATGTAATGTCTGAATGAGGTATTAAGTTGTATCAAACTAGTATAAAATAGTATCAATTGAGTATCAATGTGGTTTTTATGTGGTATATGTAATGTCTGAATGTGGTATTAAACTCTATCAAACTAGTATATAATAGTATCAATTGAGTATCAATGTGGTTTTTATGTGGTATATGTAATGTCTAAATGTGGTATTAAACTGTATCAAAATAGTATATAATGAGTATCAATATGGTTTTTTGTGTGGTATATGTACTTTCTGAATGTGTTATTAAACTCTATCAAACTAGTATATAATAGTATCAATTGAGTATCAATGTGGTTTTTATGAGGTATATGTACTTTATGAATGTGGTATTAAACTCTATCAAACTAGTATAAAATAGTATCAATTGAATATCAATGTGCTTTTTATGTGGTATATATACTATATATAGTATAAAAGTGTATAAATCTGGTATAAAACAGTATCATTTGGTTATAGATACTGCATATGTAAGGATGTGAGTTGGTTGTTATGTAATCGACTAAAATTCAATAATCCTTTTTATTTCTCATCAAATAAATGACATTTTTTTTATCTTATTTGCAAGTAAGAAACCTACATTATCTCTTTATAAAAGACTTCTTTTCTAGTAAGAAAATAGAATGAATCAACAACTTTGAATCAATAAGGTCAAAAATGGATTTGCCCTGCTTACTGCTTGTGACACCTTTGTGGAGTTTTATCTACAGAGGACTTGAAATGATAGATGTTGGATGGGTTACTGAGGATTTCATTTTCAACAAGGACGTAATGGATCATCGTGTGTGGATAAAAAGGTACAACATTGGTTTTTGCCCATTGGTTGGCTCAGCTTTGATTGGTAGCAATGTTGTTAGTGAGTTTATTTGGGACCATGACTGAAACTTGAAGGTCGGTGCCTTTAAAAGCTTTAAGAAGTTCTGGATTTACATCATAAATTATGAATCTTTTGCCTTTGAAACCTTTTATTAAGTCAACTGATTTTGTTGGTATAGTGGAGTTGTTCCCAAGTTGTCGGTAGCATATTCCAACCTCAGATGAGATTTCTGCACCTAAAATTTACAAGTAGTAGAACTGACTGAGTTACTGTAAGTAAAATATTCAAATAGAACTAACATTATTTTGTATAAATGTATTAATACAGGTACTATCTGCAATGTACAAATGAAAAATATCAGTGGACTTTTCGATCTTCAAGTCAAAAAGAGTTAGAGGTCTTTATGGTGCCAAGATTCTTTGATGTTCACACCAGTGCAATTGCAGATAAAATGCTTTCACAACGTCATGCTACTTCATTGACCATTGCTGAAATGGTAAAAAACAAGTATCTAAATCTGAAATCATCATTCACTCCCACAAATATCATGAATGAAATGAGAAACAGTCATGGGATCAGAATGAACTACAAAAGGCGTACAGATAAAAAAAAGGCAATTGAACTAGTCAGAGGTTCCCTGCGTGAATCATATGCTAATCTGCCAGCTTACTTGTATATGGTAAATACAATCAATCCAGGTTCGTATACAAGGCTACACAAGACAGAGGACAATTACTTTTTGTATGCTTTTGTCGCATTGAATGCATGCATTAAAGGATGGAAATATTGCATGCCAACAATAGTTGTTGATGGTACTTTCCTTAAATCAGCGTATCGGGGGACCATATTGTGTGCTAGTGTGCTTGATGCAGCAGATCAGTTTAATGATATTTATTCAAATACAATAGTACTTCCTTAAAAGAAGTAGAAATTCAGCTTTTCCACACAATTACAAATTTCAAAAGCTTAATATGCATTATTCATACTAGTTTAAGATGTTTCACTTTTTTCACTTGCATAATCAGGGAAAATTCTACCATTAGCATATCATATTGTGGATTCTGAAAATGATGCTTCATGAGAGTGGTTTTTTAGTATGTTTAAAATAGCATATGGTGAAAGAGAAAATATGTCCATAGTATCAGATCAGCATGAAAGTATATTAAAGGCTGCTGCAAAGGTATATCCAAATACATCCCATTGTATATGCATCTATCACCTATGGAATAACATCAAAGAAAAATTCAAGAGGAATCAGAAGGAGCTAAAGGGAAACTTTTTTGCAATGGCTCGTACTTACGTAAAGCCAGATTTTGATCGACTAATGGAAGATGCAGACAAAATCGATGATAGGTTGAGGCCTTACCTGTTTGAAATTGTCTATGAAAAATGGTCCATAAAACATTCAAATGTCAATAGATCAATTGTGATGACTTCGAATATTGCAGAGTCGCTGAATTCACCAAATAGAGAGGCAAGAGAACTGCCAGTAAAGAAGCTGCTACAATTCATGATGAATTTGGTAATGAAATGGAATAATGGAAATAGAATGAATGCATAGGAAATATTTACTGAATTGGGAAACAAGTACAACATAATAATGAGGGAAAATCTCTTTTTATCAGATAAAATATAGGTACAGAAACTGTATTGTTATTTGTATTTCATACTGACTAATAATTATTGTGGTAAGGTACAGTTGCTTAATATTTGGTTGTATATTTTAGGTAATGTCTTCTACCGGTCATGTGTATGTTGTGATTGATGAAATTCAAAAGAGAAGCATTGTGTGTATGCGTGAAAAAAGATGTAGCTACCTACAATTTTAGGTTGATAGAATCCCATGTCCTCATGCTATGGCTGTATTGAGTTACACTCATTAGAATGTACAATCCTACTGTGCAGCTTATTACATAAAAGAAAACTATTTGAAAGCCTATGAATTTCCAGTTATTCCACTTCCTGATGAATCAATGTGGCACATTCCAACAGAAGTACTGGATATCATAGTACTACCACCAATCTGGAAGCCGAGACCAGGTAGACCAAAGAATAGCAATAGAGGCAAAGGCATTATGGACTACATGTCAGCACAGAAAGTATCATATGGACGGTGTAGAAAGGTTGGACACAATCAAAAAACCTGCGCAAATGCCCTAACAAGAATTTAACAAGACATTTTTATAGTTCCTCTTTTCCTTTTTCAAATAGGCCAGTGCATTCTAGATTGCAAAACATATTATGGGAATTGATTTCACATTTTAAGCTGAAATGTGAAAAGTTGTCTACTTTTACATGAAATGTAATAGATAATTCCTAAGATTTTACATTTTAAGATTCCTAGTTTGATTGCTAATGAAATATTTTGACATTATAAGGATCTCAACTTCTACTTTTCATTATCTTTATGATATTTTTTTGATGAATTTATTTAGTGTTCTATCATTGTACTTGCAAAGTCTATATAAACATACATTATTCCCAAAAGGAGTTTCTTTGTATATAGTTTGAACATATCAATTTGCTTCAGAAAATTGAGTATCAATTGAGTATCAATGTTGTTTTTTATGTAGTATATGTACTTTCTGAATGTGGTATTAAATTGTATCAATCTAGTGTAAAATTATCCAATAATGTGTTGTTGGGAGATGAATTGTTCAATAATCTTTGATTCTTGACAGTGTATCTTTCAGAAACGAGGAAGTTGGGATTGCTCGGTGTCCCTCCTTATCGAACGTTTGTCTTGTATGAGCTTCGATAGGCCACAAATAACTTTGATATACCAAATCTAATTGGTGCAAGCTCCAGTGGCAGGTATTATGCATTTCCTTACTGAATATCATAAGACCATTTGAACAATGTTAATGCACATGTACTGTTTTGTAGTTCATTCCTCAGTTCTCTTGCATCTATTGTGAGTACTGATTGTGCTTTTCTACATCCTGAATAATAGATTTACAAAGAGCGACTTACGGATGGTGTTGTCGTTGCTATAAGAAGCATAAGCTTAATTTTTACCACGCGACAATCACTACCATCAGTCACTGCGATATATCACCAACCACAATTATCACCACCACTATCTATTAAAGGAAAGAAGTTAAACATATGGGGCAATAGCAGTTTAACTAAGCCGCTCTGTGGTAAATTAATTTGGCAAAGTATGAAAATTACTATACTTTCTACAGCAGCAACTGAGATATGACTAATCCAAATAATACACAAAAGGAAGTACAAACAATATCTTCATTTCAATGAAAGGAAATATACAAAAACCACAGATGCATTTGGACTAGGTTCTTCAAATAAAACCAATTGCAAGACCAACTAGTTTACTGTCAACTAAGCAATGAAACACTTCCAATAGTATACCAAAAATAGAAATGAAAACCAGGCAACTGTATCCCATCAAAAACACCAGGAAAACACTTCCAACAGTATATCAAAAACTTCAAAATATGTCACAAACTACACTTGCAAGTTATCCTAAACTATTGCTACTTTAGAAGATTAGTTTTTCTTTTTAAGTCTTCTAGTAGATTCATCATCGCTGATTGGACGCTTCTTTTGTTTTGTCTTTCTATATTGCCACAGTAATGCTCCATATCGACTCCATATGCTATCAATATCATCTAAACTTGCAGGAATTTGAACGCCTTCATTCATGTACTCTGCGAAAGCAGATACAAAAACACCACAGTCCCTTCAACATATTCCCAAATTAGTATAATAATCAAAAAGAAAAAAAATAAAAGACTAGCAACAATATTAGCTTTTTAGTACTAATTTACGTGTTCTTTTGAGTTGGCAATCCATCAACCATTCGAATATCAAATGAGTCAGCAACTTCAATTCCATCACTTCTTTAGTCCCAAAAATCAATAGAAGAAAGCAAGTTTGGCATCAATTTTGAATATGCTAAAACAGCTTTCTCAGCAACACGTCTATATCGTGCACTACACATTGAATCATAAACATAAATACTTTGGTCTTTAAAAGACAGACAAGCCAAAATCTAGTGAAAGTTCTCAAAAATATTTATCGGGAACAAAACATTATCAACAGAATACCATGGCACATTACACCTCATAACATATCCGAGGATATACTCAACAATTTCACTGTCCTCTTTAATAACAACAACATCTTTCCTCTTACCCAAAAACTTTGAGTACAAATTTTGTATCAAACAATTAAACCAACAATTAGTTGTTGTGAATGAACTTCCACCATCCAAAAGAGTGTATTTTGATTTTTTCCGAAAGTAGTAAAAAAGCACATCAATATGCTGAAAAGTAAAGATAAAAGATCATTTTAATAAACTACATTACGCTGTCAGAATCAATAAAGAATATTTCAGTACTACTAAACTATAAAACCATGATGAATAATAGACTTACTGAATCAGTTAAAGGTACTCCTGCATATCAAAACGTGTAGAATCATTCTTTTATTTTAATCATGACAACACCAAAGTCAAAAGCATTTGAAGATTATTAACAGATTTTGAATAAACAGGACGATAACAAAAGCATGACACAACATATTAGTTATGAAACAAAAATGATAAAAATTTAATCTACAAAATTTTAGAAAGAAAAGACTTACTTTGAATTAAGTCGTAATGACTTATCAACAAACTTGTTGAATGAAGACAACAACTTCATATCAACAAATGGCTCTGTAATACTCATGGTAAATGGATGTTTGATACTGAAGATGTGTTTTCATGAAGGTCCTTTATCTATGAACTTAGTTGGTTGACCTTGAACGTCAAACTTGGACACGTATGGTGATTCACATATTGTAGCTGGTTTTCTTATTCTGCGAGGGACAACCGGTGTGTCATCCAAGATGACAGTTGATTTATCACCTACAGAAGTATTATCAATATTTTTTCTTACGCTTCCAACATCAACAAAAACTTCTGTAGCCATCAATACAACACTTGTAGAACCTAAATTTATATCAATCTTCCCAACAACTTTCTCAATCACAGAATGTTCACCAATTTTATCAGGTTGAGTATACTTTGAGACTGTCCGAAACAACTAACCAATCAATTTCCTGACTATTCTCAACCGAATCATTCATATACTGAACATTCTCCTAAGAAATTGGTTGTGTAAACTTTGATACTTCATAATCAGGAAAATCAGACCAACTATCCTCAAAACTATTTTTAACATTCTCTCCAATCTTATTACCACTTGGTGTAAATTTTAAAAAATCAAAATTTGGAAATGCACTCCATTCATCACATGTAATAGGTCTATCACCTGCATCTGTATCGATACGATCACCTACACCAACAGTTTTTTTTCCAATATCATCAACGACATTATTGCTTAGGTGATCTCCAGCTACTACATCAACATTTTCTTTTTCAACATCATCAACCAAATTAGCACTAAGTTTATTCCCATTTTTCAACATCAATACAATCCCCAACATCAATATTTTTTTGTCCGACACCATCAACCATATTATCACTTACGTGATCAACCTTAGGTGTACCATCAGTTTTCCGTCCCACATTGTCAGACAAATTAACCCCTATAAGATTCCCAGCATGTGTATCATCTTTAAGCCCCACATTCTGACCACTGTAATACTCGGCAGACTATTTTAAAAGGTTCAACAAAAAAATATTAGTATAAAGCTATATATAAGTCTTATAAACCAAAAACAAAACAACAAGATAAATACCTTAGAACCCTCATTTATATGTAGTGCTTTAAAAATTAGGTCAAATGACGATGTCATCAACTGTTTCATCGACAAAACCTCATTCTTTAGGTGAACATTTTCAAAATGGAAAACAAAAAAACATTAATTTTTCATAATACTCAACTACAAAAAAGGTTATATTAAACTTTTAAAACACTTACACATACCAAATTAAAATCAGTTCGCAAAAGCTTCAACTCATTTTGAGAATTCACAGGGTTGTCTTCTCTAATATGTTCTTTGCTTGAATTAGATGAACAATTAGATTTCTTGAATGCATCATGTTCCTTTTGAGGTACAGGCTCAAAAACAGGCAACTGAAGAATGCTCTTCTCAATACAAGGTGGTTCAATATTGGTTAAAATCATCTATACAAACAAACAAAAATTTAAAAGTTTTAAAAAGTAAATTAATAGTATAACCAAAAGACCATATATATAAATACAAATAGCATAAGTACCTGCTCATAACTTATATCACTTAAAGCAAACTACACCTTTCTATAGTTTGGTCTTATCGTCACCGACCAATTAAGTACCCGGGGCACACTATCTCCCTCTTGAACAACAAGTTTATCATTCGCATATGGACAACATTCATAAAACCAACATTGGAATGCCAAAGGGAAACCACCACACCGATACATAGACTTTGTCTTATAAACCTGATACTTCATTGAATCCGGCATATCACAAAAACACAATTTTCCCTAGGGAAATGTCTCAAATGAACAGACTCAACCAACAAAACGTCATCCTTATTTATGAAGTCACCATACATAATTGAAAACAGAAAACTATGAATGAAGTAAAGAATGACAATATGCAACGCGTCCCCATCAGATTGTCATTTTTTTTCTAAGAAAATTTTTTGCAGCTCAAGCTTTGTAACTTTGGATTGATTTGGGAAATACAAGTCCATAAGGAGACTAGACTGGCTCAAATTACATGTCAATGTAACATCACCTGTACACTTTAAGCCACTTATAACATCAAACTCTCATAGACCAAATCGCAACTTTGTCTCATTCACTTGAATACATATCTCATCACTTGGTCTAGACAAAACTTCTCTAAGCAACATGCCATGTATCAACTGATTTTGAATGCAAACAGGTGACAAATCTAAAAAAAATATCCAAAACAGGTGTTTATGAACAAATTAAGTTGCGCCTTAGTCAACTTATCTTTCAGCTCATTCACAATCGAGCAATTTGTATGCACACTAACATGAGTCATGTAATAATCACTTGATCGAACAACAAAATCCCAAACCTGAAAAAATATATATATTTCTAAATACATTAACACTATGCATTACATTGCACAAAACAACTACAATAACAACAGCATACAAAGTAAGGTCTCACATTGCACACATGTACAAAAAAAATACATTATATTTGAAAAAATAAATAGAATACCTCAAGATCTGATAAACTATAATTTTATTTGACAAGCTGATCTGAAACTTTGCGTTTTTTCTTTAATGATGCACCAGCATCTTCACCATTTTTTCCCTATTTCATTTTTTTTCTTCGCACTAACAAACTTCTCCTTTCCTTTTGAAATATCCTTTTCTTTATCTTTGTATGCACCTAAAAGCCTCTGACTCTGTGACCGAGTCATCCTATGAGATGAAGAAGGGCTTTCAGACATAGATTTGCTCTTAGGTTGAGAGTCTATTCTATTAATTTTCTTCTTCTTCACGTTGAAGAACTAGCACAGTCCTTCAACTGCAACAACATATATGAAGATTCAGTAAAGTCATCATCTTTAACAGTAAATTTGGGGTCAAAATTGACCCCTTTACCAGCTAATTTAAGCTTGTCTTTACTATCCATTTTCTTTTTCATGTCCATACAATGCAAGAATCACCAAAAAACACAGATTTATGAAGCAAAGAGAAGAAAATTTATGAAGCAACGAGAAGAAATTTGGAAAAGTTTAGTAACCAGCCGTTGAAAGGGTTTTTAATGTGTAAGAGATAAGTTTTGGGCCGTTTAATGTGTAAGGAACAGTTTTGGGCCAAATGGCTATTTAAGGGTATTAAATTGGGCCGACTGGTTACCCATGTCCAACTTTTAAAAGGGCTGTTCATTTCTTTTCCAAATGGCCAGCCCATGTCCTTTCCCCTAGAAGATATGGATGATTTAGGGCATGATTAAAGCCCTTACACGTGGTGCAATTTTTTTTCTTAGTTTTAGGGTTATGCTTCTACATTTTTTTATACTAGTTTAACCGCACGTGCCTCGCACGTCTAACGCTTGATTATTTAAAAATAAATAATTTTGCTTACTGCGGAGATTTTTAATAAAGTGTAAAAGTTCAAATCATTTTTCAAAAATCTTTCACACTTAAATATAATAATGTAAACATAAATATATACACATATGGTTACCACCGAAAGTTTCAAGTGGTTGATTGATCATTACTTTTGTGTTTGCCATATAGTACCTCTTTCCCTTGTTGCCACGGGCTAAGAGAGACACATCAATTTAAAACATATTTGTGTTATAATTTTTTTATATATTTAAAATCTTTCCTTATTATTTTTAAAGTCAAATCTTTACAAAATCATTGATTACATTCTTATTACGTACTTAAAACTTTAAAAATACGGTACTTCTTAAATTTTTCTTATTCTAATAGTTTTATATTTATTTCTACATTTTTCAAATCTTATTAAAATCAAATTTAGTTGATTTAGAATTTTTAAACTAATGAAAAAAAGTATCAGTTGTCATTAATTTTGATGATTTCTAATAACAAAGGTTTTGCCATAAATATATTTAATTGATTTTCAACTCTTAAGTTAAAAAAAAAAAAATAAAAAAAAATCTGATGACTTCTAATAAAGAAAGGTTTTACCATAAATATATTTAATTAATTTTTAACTCTTAAATATTAGAAAAAAGACTATTTTGTCTAAATGAAGGACTTTTAATGAAAGGCAAAAAGTCCAAACAACATTTCTAAGGTCATTCACATTTTTAATATTATTTATATATATATATATATATAAATATATATATATATATATAAATATATAAATATATATATATATATATATATATTTAATTTTT
Organism: Capsicum pubescens; assembly: GCA_030864215.1. Taxonomy (NCBI): domain Eukaryota; kingdom Viridiplantae; phylum Streptophyta; class Magnoliopsida; order Solanales; family Solanaceae; genus Capsicum; species Capsicum pubescens. The sequence continues at coordinate 247,048,596 of CM061541.1, read as the reverse complement.
AGAATATTTGAAAAATGTAGAAATAAATATAAAACTATTAGGATAAGAAAAATTTAAGAAGTATCAGATTTTTAAAATTTTAAGTACGTAATAAGAATGTAATCAATGATTTTGTAAAGATTTGACTTTAAATATAAAAAAAATTATAAAACAAATATGGTTTAAATTGATGCGTCTCTCTTAGCCTGTAAATGTGATAAGTTTTGTAGGCAGTGTGATGTCCCGGTTAGTTAGTTAGTTATCTTCTTTAGAGCTATTGGCTTGTTTTTCAGAAATCCATTAAAACCAACTAGGCCATACCCTTCACTACTGAAAATAATAATAATAATATTATTTTGAGTATTAATGAAGCTGTCAGTTGGTTCTCTCTTTTTTTCACAATTAATTAATTTCTGGGTTTTGAGGTTTTTTATTTTGTGCATACTTTTTTTTATCTTGAGATAGTCGTGTCTTGTGTGCTCACCTCGACTAATTGCACAAGATACTACAACCTCCCACTAGCAACAGGCTGCGTTGAAAATGAATTGAATTTGAGACCTCATGGTACTCACTGCTGACTTTATTTAACCAGTAGGCCGCAGTACTCTTGGTTGCAAAGTTTTATTCTGCTTTCCCTGCACTAAGATTGAACTATTTTTCCTGATTGTGTTACATCGGTAACCTTGCAGGATATGAATATCTCGGACTCTATGCATTTCCAAGTGGGAGATGGGAAATCAAATTGTCTGCTGATGTGCCTGTATACCTTACACATTCAAGATTATATAAACTAAATTCTACAACAATTTAAGAAAATGGTTTCTTTGTCTTTGCATCTTGTTCTTGAAAGGGAAAACCTACTACTTCTGGTAAAGATGTTTTAGGTAATTTGTAATGTGCTCTCACATGCTCGATGACAATGTTAGCTAGAGTTAGCTAATATTCTAAGACTAGAGTTAGTCTATGCATTGAGTCGACTAGAGTTAGTCGTTTTAGTTTGAGGAAATAGCGTTAGACCATTGAAGTTTTGATGATTGACATAGAAGAAACATATAAAAGAAACATGTTATTCAAGCTAGTCCAATCACATGGAAACAATCACTAGGAAAGTGGACAGGAATGGATAAGCTTAGCTCTCTGGAGAATATGGATAAAGCTCTCGTGCGTCCTAGGTGGATCATGTGTGATAAAAAGAAGTTGTAATTGATTATAACACTTTGTTGATAAGCTGAAAAGAAAGAGTTTGACTAATACAAGGAGATTGACTTGAAGAATGAGTTCGAAAACTACAAGAGTTTCACTAGAATAGGGACTCCAACTTAACATAGAAGTCTAGTTTGATAAAGTTGAAGAGTCCAAAGGCGGCAAAAAGTGAACACACAGTGAAGGACTCTTTGAAGAGTCATTATAAATCTAGGGAGTAACTCACTTTGTTACTCATGAACTCAAAAAGATAGCAACGCATCAACGAATTATCAAAACAGTTCCCAAAGCTTGAAGCATCGAAGGACCTGTTCTTAGTACTTAGAGTTAAGGGATTTTAGACTATATGTATTAGATTGGTTCTTGAATTGTAATGTTGTCTAGTCTCAGTGAAGTATAAACTGAGTTAGGAGTTTTTGTCTTCAAGTTTGGGAACTTGAAGACTTGAGAACACTTACTTTGGCAAGGTTTGTATTTTTGTAGAAATAGGAGTTAGAGTTAAATTCTTTGATTACACACTAATAAAAAAACGGAAAAAAAAAAAAAAAAAAAAAAAACCGAACACACATTGTGGTCGGTTTTTTATTTTTTTCTATAATTTTTTTTTTAAAAACGACAACATGTGGTCGCTTTTATATTTTAAAATTTCAAAATAATCATTTCAATAATTGTTATATTAATTATTATTTATTTTACAAATAAAAATTAAAAAAAAAAAACGACCACTTGTGGTCGGTTTCTTTTTAAAAATATAATTAATTTTTTTTTTTTTAAAACGATCACTTGTGGTCGGTTTGTAAAAAAAAAATTAATTTATTTTTAAAAAAAACTGACCACTAGTAGTTGATTTTTAATTTGAAAAAAAAAAAGAAATATTTAAAAAAAACGACAGCTTGGGATCAGTTTTTTTAAAAATAAATTAATTTTTTTTAAAAAAAATGACCACTTGAGGTCGGTTTTTGAACTAAAAAAAATTTGAAAGTAAATAATTTTTTGTAACCAATAATTATATATATGTAATCAAATATATATATTATTTTCATTAAAAATAATTATATATATATATATATATAATCTAATATATATATAATTTTTTGAAATTACACTAATCACACGTAGTCGATAACCAGTATAATAATAATAAAAATCAATCATTCTTAAATTTTGTGAAAAAATTACACAAAAAAATATATCAAATAAAATAAATAAATTACGTTAAACATAGTATTTATCTTTTACTTATGTTTCAATGTATGGAATGAATATTTTTCTTTGTATATACGTTAAATAATGTTAAACATGCACAATCTTTGTATAATGAATATGTGTATATATAACCAATAATTCATCAGAATATAATGAACGTGTTCTATTATAAGGTAATATACTTGTGGATGTGATATATATAGTACGCATTCAAGAGTTCATATATATATATAAATATGTTTATATATATATATATATATATATATATATATATATATATATATATATATATATATATATATATATATATCATGCATTGATCGATTGATAAACAATGTAGTCAAAACCTAGTATATTAAGATAATCAAATATAATTAATCGATCACTCATCTGAGCATGTATATGAAACACGTCGCATTATATTATTGGATAATATACTTTTGTACGTATGTGATATATATAGTACGTATTTAGAACTTGATATAGTCGATAGTATGTATATGTGTGTGTATGTATAGGTATATATATAATATATACATATTATATTTTGAAGGTATATTAAAGACATAAGATAAACTAACCGATAATTCATCTTATCAGTATATGTGAAATACGTTGTATATTATTATGGGGTAGTATATTAAAATCCTGTATGTGATGTTTATAGTACGTATTTGAAAGCTGATAGACAATTTAATATATGTATATATACGTATATCTAGTGTGGTGACATATGCAATAATCGAAAGCTAGATAACTAAATCTATATATCAAAATATTTTGAATGATACGTTGATATCATACTATTGAGGAAATAGATATACTATTTTGTGTCAATGTAGACACACGTATGTTGTTGAAGTTGTAATAACGTAAGACAAGTATTACGAGGTATAAATGGGGGAAGGAAAGAAGTAGGGAAGGGAGACAGAAAATTAAATTCTGAAACTGGCATGCATATACTTACCACTTGCTTTGAATTTCTAATTTTGAACGACCGCCAAATTTTGGCAGTGAATTTGAGTTTATTCGCTTACAAATTTTGTATCTGAGTATATGTGAACTACGTTGTATATTATTATGGGGTAGTGAAATCATGTATGTGATGTTTATAGTACGTATTTGAAAGTTGAAAGACAATTGAATATATGTATATATACGTATATCTCGTTTAGTTACGTATGCATTAATTGAAAGCTCGATAACTGAATCTATAAATCAAAATATTTTGAATAATACATTGATACCATACTATTGAAGAAATAGATATACTATTTAGTGTCAATGTAGATACTTGTATATTGTTGAAGTTGTAATAACGTAAGACAAGTAATCAATAATTTATTTGATTAACATGTTGTATTACGAGGTGTGTGTGTATATATATATATATATAAATATCAATAAATTTTGAAATTATGTATATATATATATATAATATCGTAATTAAAAGCTAATTAACCAAAAATTTATCGTAATTTGCAAAATTCATTGATGTTATTATACGACTGAGGAAATATACTACTCGTGTTATTGTTATAAATATTATAGAATTTATTAAAAAATTAATTTGTTAAAAATGCATTTTAATTTATTAATTTATTTTAATTTATTGATTTATTAATTGTAGTAATTAAAATATTTTTTTGATTTTCTTGAAAACCGACCACATGTGGTCAGTTTTTAAGAAAATAATAATAATAAATATTTCTAAAATAACTCCTACCCAACCCCCACATGACCCGACTCGACTCGACCTACACACACAAAAATCGACCTAAACATATAAAACCCACTAATTGAACACAAACACACAAAAATCGAACCTAAACACACCCAAAATTCTTTTCCGAATCCTTTTCATCTTCGGCGACTGCTCCGGCTGTACTCCGACGATGACAGCTCAGGTATGAGGTTTTTTTGAAGTTTTTTTTAGCTCACTTATAGCTTGAATTTTATTTTATTTTGCAAAATTTATGCTTTTTGAGGTTGATTTATAAGCGTACTGCAATGCTAAAGATTAGGTTAGTTTGAACTAGTTTCTTAAGCTCGTCTGTAGATCGAAGTTGGAATCTTTAATTGCGATTTTGTAATATTCTTGAATTCCTTTTATGATTTAGCTTGATGTTTTTGGTATGGGTTTTGCTAAATTCCTCAAAGTTGATCTTTGACGTGATTTAGTTTTATGATTTAGCTTGTAGCTTTTGATATGGGTTTTGTGGTGTTGAAGTTATTATTGATTTGAATTCCTCAAAGTTGGAATCTCTAGTTGTGATTTGTTGAAATTCTTGATTTACATTTATGGTTTAGCACTTTAGCTTGTTGTTTTTAATGAGTTTTGTTACATCATTCAAGTTGGAATATTTTGTAGTAATTTTTTGAGGTTCTTGATTTATTTATTTTTGGTTGAATTGAAGTTATTATTGGTTGGAATTTCTTAAAGTTGGAAACTTTAGCTGTGAACGTTTGAGGTTTGATTTCCTTTTAAGGTTAGCTTGTTGTATTTGATATTGGTTGAAGTTATTCATGGTAGAAATCTATTAAAGTTGGAATCTTTAGTTGTGATTTTTTTCGGATTCTTGATTTTCTTTTGTGATTTTGCTTGTTGTTGTTTATATGGATTTAGTTGGATTGAAGGTGTTATCGGCTGAAAATTATTCGTCTGCTTGGATACAGTTCATTAAATGTTTTTATTTTGAATGACAGGATGGAAATTATTCTTCTGCTCCTAATTTAGTGTAATACCCCGCATTTTCGGGCTAGTCTATGAACCATCGTTCTTACGTATATAAGCTATAATCCAAGTGATTCCCATATAATTACAAGTTTCCAAACCTTTATCCTCATGTTTGATTTGCTTTTGAGGTTAAAAATGTTCATAGAAATCACTTAGAGCCAAGTTGAGCTAAGATCTTTTGATTCACCCAAAATTCGATATTCGATTCTACAAGGGTCTACTTCAAACTTGTATAACTCTTTATATATATGGAATTTTTCATTCAAAGACCCACCAAATTGTAGATAATTGAATTAGCCTTCCAACGATACCAATTTTTCCAAAATCCGATACCCGAGCGAAAGGTTATGGCCATTTTCGTGACTGAGGCAGTAGCATCGCGCGATTAGCTTGTGACGCACGCCCTATCGCACGCACCCAATTTCCAGGTGCTGCTTTCGCATTTTTAATGGAAAAAAGGTCCTTTCCTTCACCCAAGCTCGTTCATAACAGATAATTTAAGCCCCCAAAAACATTAGTTACATCATTATTCAGCTTTTTCTCTCCAAAGAAAGCCCTAGCCCCCTCAAGAACACCAAGAAACTCCATCAAAATTTCTTCAAGATAGTCAAAAATCTAAGTTTCCTTATTCAAAAACTTCAAGAAGAAGCTTCAAGAACACCATTAGAGATTCAAAAGGTTCAAGCTTTCACATTCAAAGCATCATAGGAATCCAAGATTCAAGCTTTCTCATCTAAGATCATCAATTAAGGTATGTGGGGTTTCAACGAGGACAATCCTTTCATCCTTGTACCCAAAACTTGTTTTAACTTATAAATTACTAAATTTTATGTGATTTTTCATGAAATTTGAAGTTAGGGTTTTTACCCAATTTATATTGTTTGAAGATTATGAGTTTACAAGTAATTGAATATTGAATTGCATGACTATTTTCATGTATTTATGCGCGTAATGCAATTTTCCAGATTTTTGAAAGTGAGTTTAAGTATGATATTGAGATTCTTGATCTTATTATTTTGATGGTGTTGAAGTATTTTCAAGAAGCATATTGAGTTGGATGTTTATCTATGATTTTGAATGTTTATATATGAGTTCTGAATTGGGATTCATACCCATTATAACTATTTACAAGATTTTGAGTTTTTGAGAGCTGTTGAAGATAAATTTCATGAGTTTTTTTTATTTTCATGAGCATTGCTGAAATTTCCAGATTTTAATATGATTTACGAATGTTTATGTTATAAAGCATGAATTTTGAGATGTTTTGACATGAGTTTGAAGCATGAGCTTTAGTCCCTCACGATTAAGACTTTCTTATGTTCAAGTTATGAATTTTATATGTTTTGATGAAAACCCATATCCTATTTCACATGAATTTCATGTAAATCCTCAAATCATGATTTTAGTTATGTAAGCATGCTATGCTCCCATGTTTTTAAGATATTCCCATATCCAAGTATTAATCTCCATGTGCTTGATAGAATGCCCATGTGAATTGAATAGGGTAATCATGACATGTTACCATGTGTTCTCATCCATGTACAAGTCCATAACCTCCAAATGTTTGACAAAATGTCTAAATGAAAGCATTGTTGACAATTGACTATTGTTAAGCTATTATGATAACCATGTGCTTCATGAAATTCCCAACTTATTGTATTATGGACTGTTGATGTTGGTCATGTATTCAAGAATGTCATGCCTTGTCAGTTTCCTTCTATCGAGTCCTGGGGTACTTGTACCCAAAAATATAGTTGTGTGCCTAGAGCCAGTGTCATGTTTCCATGATATCCTTAGTCATGCCATGATCCATAGAACTCAGTCAGTGAAGTGACTCAAGAAAGCTCAGTAATTCAGTAATCTCAAGTAAGCTCAGTAATTTAGTAATCTAAAGTATCATTCCATCAGTCAGCGAAACCCAGTTAATTCAGTTCAATTCAGTCCAGTTTAATCATGTTCAGTGTCTATTCATATGGGAGTAGGATTTAGCACCGAGCGAACCCAAGGATGGGAACTCACCTGTCAGTTTAAGGTGTGATTCGTAGAAATAATCCTTGTGTTCTAGAACTACGTAGCCAACATAGATTGAGACATCTAACATGTCATTTTAGGGTTGATGAGGTGTCTTAACCTGTCAGTTTAGGGTTCCCACTGTTCTCATTTTAAGTACCTGCTAGTATAGGGTTCTCACAGTGTCCTTACCAGTGGCGCGGTATTGACACCCTTCTAATTGGGGTTACAGATTGGACCCCAATTCAGCATTATTCGCTTAATTGGGGCATGTCGTTTAGATGAATACTTCCCACAATTTCAATTACAGATTTCAGGACTGTCAGATAGAGTCACTCAGCTGTAATACCCCGTATATTTCTAAGCTAGAAAATGAACCGTTGTTCCTACACATGAAACCTCCTATCCTGTGATTCATATTTTAGTACATGAATTATGATTAGTATCCTAGTGATAATATAGCTTATGATGTGTTAAGCATGTTCATAAGAGTCACTTAGAGTAAGCCAAGAGCTTTTGAATCCACCAAGTTTTCATGTGTGATTTTACATAGGTCATATTTGAATGAGCATAACTTGGTTTATAGGTTGTATTTTGGAAGATTTATACCCTCCAAATTGTAGAGAATTGAATAATCTTTCCGTCGATACCAAATTTTCCTAAAACGAACACCCGGTGAAGAAGCTACGGCTATTTAAAGTTTCAGCAGCGTCATTTCAGTCAGTGGCGCGTTGCGCCGTAAGCCAAAATGATGTTTGTCAATTTCCAGTGTCTCTCCGCGATTCCACCGCGTCAAAGTGAGTTTTTCAGGTCACAAAAGAGGGGCAACACGATATCTCTGTATCGCGTCGGGGGCCCAAATCGGGTAATTTTCATAGAAATTAAATGACGCATCTAGAGGGGTATTTGGGTCATCTTTCCACCCCTATAGATTCCATAAACACGAAATTAAGCCCTTATTTCACCAAAACATACTCTTTCTCTCAAAATCCTCTCAAGAACACATTAGGGTTTTCAATTGGGGATTCAAGTTCAAGCAAATTTCTCCATCAATCATCAAGAATCTTCCATCTAAGGTATGCATAGTGTTCATCTATGGATCCATTTCATTCATAGAGCTCAAGAACCATGTTTTAAATATTATATTGTGATTGTCTTGTTGTGATATGACCATGTACATGTTGATGATTGTTGTTTAAGTTTCAAGATGATATCTAAAGGTGTTTTCATGAAGTATATGTGTTCGTTAGTTGAAATCCATGAACTTTATGTGGTTTAAAATAGGGAAATTCATGAAGACATACCTAAGTTAAAAGAATGCATGAAAAGTGTTTGATAAAAGACTTAGGATGATAGAATTCATGTCCCATGATTTAATAGTGCTTAAATGACAAGTCCATGATCTATGCTTTATGATTTCACATGAATTCCACGTGATTGATATATGTCGTTGTTGTGATATGGATTGAGCATGATATTGAAGCTATGAAAGTATACACATGTTGTATGAATTTCCCTTCCATACATAAGATGTTGAGAACTATGCTTAGTGTGAAATCCCCTACTTATGATATGGTGAATTGTGGACTCCATTTTTATGATCAAGTCAGTTATGTGTGTCAGTTTCCTTCCATCGAGTCCTGGGGGTACTTGTACTCAAAAAATATAGTTGTGTGCCTAGAGTCATGTCACGTTATCACGATAATCTCAGTCAAGCCATGATCTATAGAACTCAGTCAGTCATGTGACTCAGGAAATCTCAGAAATCTCATGATCTCAATAAATTCTCAGATAGTAGTACTATTCCGCCAGTCAACGGAAGTCATTTACTCAGTCCATGTACAACCAGTTAAATCATGTTCAGTAGCTTCAGCTGGGAGTAGAAGTTAGCACCGAGTGAACCCAAGGATGGGAACTCACCTGCCAGTTTAGGGTGTGATTCTTAGTCGTTATCCTTGTGTTCCAAAACTACATAGCCAGTGTAGGTTGATACATCTTAACCTTCCAGATTAGGGTTGATGAGGTGGCTTAACCTATCAGTTTAGGGTTCCTACTGTTCTCATTCGAGTACCTGCCAGCCAAAGGTCACTCACAGCTATCCTTACCAATGGCGCAGTATTGATACCCTTCCAGTCGGGGAAGAGATTGGACCCCAACCTATCTATATGCGTTATTGGGGCATGTCGGTTAAGCAACTACCTCCCATAGTTTCAGTCCCAGTCTCAGTAAAAGAACTCAGATAGTTCTTCAGATTTCAGTATACCAGGACTGTCAGTTACAGTACGGAACTCAAGTATTTCCATCAGATTCAGGACTGTCAGGCACAATCATCCATTATATCAGAATTCCAGTCTCAATCATGTTAGATAATAGTAAACCATGTTTTAGCGTACAAATCCAGATATCACGTATTCACGATCTCAGTTACTATGTATGCATGTTTGCACTCTCACATTCATATTAGTCAGTCAGTTAGCATTGCTCATGCATGTAAACCCTTTTACATTTATCCTACCCCACTCGTATACTTAGTACTTTCAGTTGTACTGACGTATTTGCGCTATGGTGCTTTCTTTTATGTTACACCATAGGTTCAAAGTCACGAGTTCCAGATCAGTAGTAGCAGTAGCATCCCAGTACGCAAAGTGGCAGTGAGTCCTCATCCATACGAGGATGATATTATTTTATTTCATTCATTATTTCAGTTCAGTCTTACTAGACGGAGTTAGTTGGAGACACGTTCTTTCAACTCCTTATTTCAGATAGTATTTAGAGGCTTTCAGATTTAGTTCAAATTTTTTATCCAGACTTCAGTTGTGTTGGGTATTTGTTACCCCATATGGATGTTATGATTTATCAGATATTCTATTCATTTGAACCTTATGGCCTATTGTTCATGTTTTCTGTATTTTACAAGTATATTATGATCAGTCATGGGTTATCTTGTGGTCCCTCGGGGTCATAAGCACCGTGTAGCACTCTAGTTCAGAAAATCGAGGAGTTACAAAATTGGTATCAAAGCCAGGTTTAATAGAGTCCTAGGAAGTCTAAAAGTCACATCTAGTAGAGTCTTGTGCATGGGTGTTTTGCATGCCACATCTATGTGCAAGAGGCTATGAGATGTTTTAGGAACAGTTTCCCCTCTTTCAGTATTCATGTCATGCTAGTGAGCATAATCTCAAGTTAAACTCTCAATCTAATCCGTTCTTCTCTTATTTCAGAATATGCCTCCAAAGAAAAGAAACCAGCCCGCTCCTCAGCCCGAAGATCCTTTGGGAGAACATGTTTCTCATGCGGAGTTTAGGGCCGAATTCACCACACTCGCTCAGTATGTAGTTACCCAAAATGAATGACCACCAGTTATTTCGGCCAACTCAGCCGCAGCTAGGATTCGGGACTTCACCCGAATGAACCCTCCATCTTTCTTCATGTCTAAGTCTGATGAAGACCCTCAAGAATTCATTGACCAAGTCCAGAAGGTCATAGACATCATGGGAGTTACTTCTTATCAGAGTGCCGAGTTATCCGCATACCAGTTACAGAATGTTTCTCACACTTGGTACAAATAGTGGAAGTCCGAGAGGGTAGATGGTGCAGGTCCTATAGAGTGGGAGAAATTTGTCACGACTTTCTTAGACAAATTCTTTCCTCAAGAGCTGAGAGAGGCAAAAGTTTTTGAGTTCATCAACCTCAGGCAGGGAAATATGACGGATAAAGAGTATTCTCTTAGATTTACTCAGCTAGCCAAATATGCCCCTCATGTGGTTGCAGACAACAGGGCTAAGATGAGCAAGTTCGTGTCAGGAGTGAATGATAGCATGGTAAATAAGTGTAGGTCTGAGATGCTGAATAGTGATATGACTTTAGCTAGGATCATGACCCATGCTCAGCAAATAGAGGAGAAGAAGATTAGGACTAGGGAGAGGCAGAACAAGAGAGCAAGATCAGGCAGTTTCAGTTTTACTCAACCCAAATCAGAAGGAGAAAACCGTTCGCAGTTCCATCCTAAGCCAGCAGTTCCAGCTCCTTCCTCCGCCAGTTCCCCAGTGCCAAAATTCAGAGATGGAAACAGATATCGAGCACCAGGCTCTAATTCTCAGGGAAGTTTTAGCAGTGCCCGAACTAATCCTCTATGTCAAACTTGTGGTAAGAACCATAAGGGTACCTATAGAGCTGGTAGCGATGTTTGTTTCGGTTGTGGCAAGCCAGGACATAGGATTAGAGAGTGTCCACAGTCAGGTCTACAAGGTCACCAGAATCATTCCACAGCCCAGTCCGATCGCCCAAATCAGCAGGGTGCCACTTCTATTATTGCTAGTGGGCAACGCCCAAACAGACTCTATGCTCTTCAGACCCGACAGGATCAGGAAAATTCTCCTGATGTCGTTACTGGTACGTTACAGATTTTCCATGTTCATGTTTATGCTTTTCTAGATCCTGGGGCATCTTTGTATTTTGTTACTCCTTATATAGCAGGCGATTTCGAAATCAGTCCCAAAATTTTAGCAGAGCCCTTTTCAGTCTCTACCCCAGTGGGTAAAACCATCATAGCTCGGAGGGTATACAGACACTACCCGATTATGATATTTCAGAAAGCCACATCAGCAGATTTAGTCAAGTTAGAGATGACTGATTTTGATGTCATTCTCGGCATGGATTGGTTTCATTCCTTCTATGCCATAGTCGACTGCAGAAACAGGATAGTTCAATTTTAGTTCCCAAATGAGCCCATCCTAGAGTGGAAGGGTAGTACTTTATCTTTCAGGGATCAGCTTGTTTCCTACCTTTGGGCAAGGAAAATAATTTCTAAGGGATGTGTTTATCATCTTGTTCATGTTAAAGACTCTGGTTCCAAATCTCCTAGCTTTAAATCAATACCAGTGGTTAACAAATATTCAGATGTCTTTCCTGAAGATTTTCCAGGCATTCCTCCCGAAAGGGAAATAGACTTCGGCATTGACCTTATTCTAGATACTCAGCCTATTTCTATTCCTCCATACAAAATAGCACCAGCTGAACTCAAAAAACTGAAGGATCAGTTGAAGGATCTCTTAGATAAGGGATTTATTAGACCCAGCGTTTCCCCGTGGGGTGTACCAGTCTTATTCGTGCGCAAGAAAGACGGTTCTATTAGGATGTGTATTGATTACCATCAGCTCAACAAAGTAACGGTCAAGAACAAGTATCCTCTTCCCAGAATAGATGACTTATTTGACCAACTTCAGGGTGCCAGTTATTTCTCCAAGATAGACCTCAGATCAGGCTATCATCAGCTTAGAGTTAGAGAATGTGACATCCCAAAGACAGCTTTCCGTACTCGGTATGGTCACTACAAATTTCAAGTTATGTCCTTTGGTCTTACCAATGCCCCAGCCACCTTCATGGACTTGATGAACCGTGTGTTCAAGCAGTACTTGGACATGTTCGTCATAGTCTTCATAGATGATATCCTGGTCTATTCTTGCATAGAGCATGATCATTCAGACCATCTCAGAATTATTCTTCAAACTCTCAGAGATCACCAGCTATTCGCCAAATTCAGTAAGTGCGAGTTTTGACTAAGGTCAATAGCATTCCTTGGCCATATTGTTTCCGGTGATGGCATTAGAGTAGATCCACAAAAGACCGAAGCGGTTAGAAACTGGCCTCACCTTGTCTCTCCATCAGATATCAGGAGTTTCTTGGGTTTGGCTGGCTATTACAGATAGTTCTTTGAGGGATTTTCTTCTATTTAATCCCCATGTCTAGATTGACTCAGAAGAAGGTCAAGTTTTAGTGGCCAGATCCTTGCGAGAAGAGTTTTCAGGAATTGAAGACTCGACTCACCTCAGCTCCAGTCTTAGCTCTTCCAAATGGTTCAGATGGGTTCGTAGTATACTGTGATGCATACATAGTAGGTTTGGGTTGTGTCCTCATGCAATATGGTAAGGTCATATCCTACGCCTCCAGGAAGTTAAAGCCCCATGAGAAAATTATCCTACTCATGATCTTGAGTTAGCAGCCGTAGTATTTGCCTTGAAGATTTAGAGGCATTATCTATACGGAGTTCATGTAGATGTCTTCACAGATCATAAGAGTATCCAATATGTATTTTCTCAGAAAGATCTCAATCTTCGTCATAGAAGGTGGTTAGAGCTCTTGAAATATTATGACATAAGTGTCCTTTATCATCCGGGCAAGGCCAACATGGTGGCCGACACTCTCAGTAGACTCTCCATGGGTAGTGTTTATCACGTTGAGGAGGGAAAGAAGAAAATAGCTCAGGAAATCAATCAGCTAGCCAGACTAGGTGTTCGCTTAGTCGATTCTTCAGAGGGTGGTGTATGTGTTTAGGATAGTTCAGAGTTATCTCTAGTTTCTGAGGTGAAAGAAAAGCAAGACAGGGATCCTAGCCTTGTCAAGATAAAAGAGTCAGTTCATAATCAGAAAGTAGAGGTTTTAACCCAAGGGGGAGATGGTGTGATTCATTGTCAGGGTCATCTCTGTGTTCCAGATATAGATGATTTAAAACAGCAAATTCTTACAGAAACGCATGGTGCGCGATACTGTATTCATCCAGGGTCCACTAAGATGTATCGCGACCTATGGGAGATCTATTGGTGAAGTGGGATGAAGAGAGATATTGCAGAATTTGTGGCTAAGTGCCCTACATGTCAGCAGGTTAAGATAGAGCATCAGAAACCTAATGGTTCTATGCAGGAGTTCACCATTCCTACTTGGAAGTGGGAAGAAGTGAACATGGACTTCATGATGGGTTTGCCTCGAACTCGTCATCAGCATGATTCAGTTTGGGTCATTGTAGATAGAATGACTAATTCATCCCATTTCCTTCCAGTCCATACCTCTTATTCAGCCAAGGATTACGCCAAACTCTATATCAGGGAGTTGGTCAGATTACATGGTGTTCCATTATCTATCATCTCAAACAGAGGTACCTAGTTCACCTCTCACTTCTGGAAAGCATTCCAAAAGGGTCTTGGTACCCAAGTTCATCTCAGTACAGCTTTTCATCCTCAGACAGATGGTCAAGTAGAAAGGACCATTCAGACTCTTGAAGATACGCTAAGGGCGTGTCCAATTGATTTCAAGGGAAGTTGGGATGACCACTTGCCTTTGATTGAGTTTGCATACAATAATAGCTATCATTCCTGTATTAAAATGGCTCTGTTTGAAGCTATCTATGGTAGGAGGTGTAGATCTCCAATCGATTGGTTCGAAGTTATTGAGGCCTAAGTCATAGGTCCTGACTTAGTATTCGACGCCTTAGAGAAAGTCCAGTTAATCAGAGAAAGACTCCGGGTTGCTCAGAGCCAACAGAAGTCGTATGCTGACGTTCGTAGAAAGGATCTCGAGTTTGAGGTTGATGACTATGTCTATCTAAAGATCTCTCCCATGAAGGGAGTGAAACGGTTCGGCAAGAAGGTAAAGCTCAGTCCCCGATATATCGGTCCCTTCAAGATTCTCAATCGCTTACGCAAGGTAGCTTATGAGCTCGAATTGCCTTCAAATCTAGCCTCAATTCATCTATTCTTTCATGTGTCTTTTCTCAACAAGTGTATAGGTGATCCATCTGTCATAGTCCCTATTCAGAGCATTGACAGTCAGAACAGTCTCTTCTATGAGGAAATTCTGATCGAAATTCTAGACTATAAAACTCGTAGACTGAGGAACAAAGAAGTCCCTCTAGTCAAAGTTCTTTGGAGAAATCAGTCCGTTGAGGGAGATACTTGGGAATAAGAAGAAGACATGCATACCACATATCCTCACCTCTTCTCTGCCAATCCAGATCAAGATCAAGGTAACAGTTCTCCTTAAGATTATTCAGTTTCCCGTTCAGTATTCTATACAACTAGGTATTCAATTCATTCTCACGTTTCATCATAAATTCGGTATCAAGTACCATTGCATATTCAGTCATGCATTCATGTATCAGTCTATTGAATAATCATGCATCAAATATGCATTCTCATTGGGAGAATTCAGTTATCATAAATCTCAGTTATGCATTCATAAATCAGTTACTCATGCATCAGATATGCATGTCCAGCATGATATGTTTAGCTTATCAGTCATGTCCGTCATGAGATAATGTTCCAGTAGTGTATGTCTTGTACGTACTCTAGTTTATCATCTCTCTCCGTTTCAGTCAGTCTCATTCAAGGACGAATGTTTCCAAGGGGGAGATATTATAATACCACGTATATTTCTAAGCTAAAAAATGAATCATTGTTCCTACACATGAAACCTCTTATCCTGTGATTCATATTTGAGTACATGAATTATGATGAGTATACTAGTGATAATAGAGCTTATGATGTGTTAAGCATGTTTATAAGAGTCACTTAGAGTAAGCCAAGCTAAGAACTTTTGAATCCACCTAGTTTTCATGTGTGATTTCACATAGGTCATCTTTGAACGAGAATAACTTGGTTTATAGTGGTATTTTGTCAGATTTATACCCTTCAAATTGTAGAGAATTGAATAAACTTTCCGTCGATACCAAATTCTCCAAAAACGGACACCCGGTGAAGAAGTTATGGCTATTTAAAGTTTCAGCAGCGTCATTTCAGTCAGTGGCACATTGCGCCGTAAGCCAAAATGACGTTTGTCAATTTCCAGTGTCTCTCCGCGATTCCACCACGTCGAAGTGAGTTTTTCAGGTCACAAAAGAGGGGCAACACGATATCTCTGTATCGCGTCGGGGGCCCAAATCGGGTAATTTTCATAGAAATTAAATGACACATCTAGAGGGGTATTTGGGTCATCTTTCCACCCCTATAGATTCCATAAACATGAAATTAAGCCCTTATTTCACCAAAACATACTCTTTCTCTCAAAATCCTCTCAAGAACACATTAGGGTTTTCAATTGGGGATTCAAGTTCAAGCAAATTTCTCCATCAATCATCAAGAATCTTCCACCTAAGGTATGCGTAGAGTTCATCTATGGATCCATTTTGTTCATAGAGCTCAAGAACCATGTTTTAAATATTAGATTGTGATTGTCTTATTGTGATATGACCATTTACATGTTGATAATTGTTGTTTAAGTTTCAAGATGATATCTAAAGGTGTTTTCATGAAGTATATGTGTTCGTTAGTTGAAATCCATGAACTTTATGTGGTTTAAAATGGGGAAATTCATAAAAACACACCTAAGCTAAAAAAAAAAAATGCAAAGTGTTTGATAAAAGGCCTAGGATGATAGAATTCACGTCTCATGATTTAATAGTGCTTAAATGACAAGTCCATGCTCTATTCTTTATGATTTCACATGAATTCCACGTGATTGATATGCGTCATTGTTGTGATATGGATTGAGCATGATATTGAAGCTATGAAAGTATACACATGTTGTATGAATTTCCCTTCCATACGTAAGATGTTGAGAACTATGCTTAGTGTGAAATCCCCTACTTATGATATGGTGAATTGTGGACTCCATTTTTATGATCATGTCAGTTATGTGTGTCAGTTTCCTTCCATCGAGTCCTGGGGGTACTTTTACCCAAAAAATATAGTTGTGTGCCTAGAGCCATGTCATGTTATCACGATAATCTAAGTCAAGCCATGATCTATAGAACTCAGTAAATCATGTGACTCAGAAAATCTCAGAAATCTCATGATCTCAATAAATCCTCAGATAGTAGTACTATTTCATCTGTCAACGAAAGTAAGTTACTCAGTCATGTACAGCCAGTTAAATCATGTTCAGTCTCTTCATATGGGAGTAGAAGTTAGCACCGAGTGAACCCAAGGATGGGAAATCACCTGCCAGTTTAGGGTGTGATTCTTAGTGGTCATCCTTGTGTTCCAGAACTACGTAACCAGCGTAGGTTGAGATATATTAACCTTCTAGATTAGGGTTGATGAGGTGGCTTAACCTATCAGTTTAAGGTTCCCACTGCTCTCATTCGAGTACCTGCCAGCTAAGGGTCACTCACAGCTGTCGTTACCAGTGGCGCGGTATTGACACCTTTCCAGTTGGGGCAAAGATTGGACCCCAACCTAGCTATATGCGTTATTGGGGGATGTCGGTTAAGCAACTACCTCCCATAGTTTTAGTCCCAGTCTTAGTAAAAGAACTCAGATAGTTCTTCAGATTTCAGTATACCAGGACAGTCAATTCAGTTACAGTACGGAACTCAAGTAGTTCCATCAGATTCAGGACTGTCAGACACAGTCATTCATGTTATCAGATTTCCAGTCTCAGTCATGTTAGATAACAGTAAACCATGTATTAATGTACATATCTAGATATCACGTATTCACGATCTTAGTTACTATGTATGCATATTTACACTCTCACGTTCATATTAGTCAGTCAGTTAGCATTGCTCATGCATGTAATCCCTTTAGCATTTAGCCTACCCCACTCGTATACTTAGTACTTTCAGTTGTACTGACGTATTTTCTCTATGGAGCTTTCTTTTACGTTACACCATAGGTTCAGAGTCACGAGTTCCAGATCAGCAGTAGCAGTAGCATCCCAGTACGTAGAGTGGCAGTGAGTCCTCATCCATCCGAGGATGATATTTTTTTATTTCATTCGTTATTTCAGTTCAGTCTTGCTAGACGGAGTTAGTTGGAGACATATTCCTTCAACTCCTTATTTTAGATAATATTTGGAGGCTTTCAGATTTAGTTTAGATTTTTTATCCAGACTTCAGTTGTTTTGGGTATTTGTTACCCCATATGGATGTTATGATTTATCAGATATTCTATTCAGTTGAACCTTATGGCCTATTGTTCATGTTTTCCACATTTTACAAGTACATTATGCAGTGTATAGATACAGACATCAGTCATGGGTTAGCTTGTGTTCCCTCAGGGTCATAAGCACCGTGTAGCATTCTGATTCAGAAAATTGGAGTATTACATCATCTCAGTAAAGAACTCAGGTAGTTCTTCAGATTCAGGACTGTCAGATACAGTCACTCAGTTCAGTAAAGAACTCGGATGGTTCTTTAGATTCAAGACTATCAGATACAGTCACTCCGCTCAGAAAAGAACTCAGATAGTTCTTCAGATTTTGGACTGTCATACACAGTCACTCAGTTATCAATTCTCAGTAATATAGTATCAGTAGACTCAGCTACCAGTATTACAATATTAGTAACCTCAGATATCAATGAATCAATTATCAGAACCCAATATTCAGTTCTAGTATGAGTCTCAATTACAGTCATAGTTACAGTCTCAGCTAGAGTCTCAGTCCAGTAATCCGATCAGTAACTCAGTTCAGTTTCAAGGTTTGCTTGACCATAGTGTTCTTTCATCACTTATCCAGTTATCAGTATTTCAGTACCTCAGTTTATAGACTATTTCAGAATCATGTTATATTCTTGGTCTTGCATTCTCAGATAATTCAGTCTTCATGAATTTATGCTCAGTTACCTCATGCTACTCAGTCAGTCCCTTTCTCATATGCATAATACTCTACATTTTCAATCCAATTATTCAGACTAAGTACAGTCCAGTTTTACACACCCAGTATTCATATAGTATCTATATGTTATCATATCCCAGCTTCAGTTATACTTATATCATTAAAGTAAGTTTTAAAGAAAATAAGTGTAGAGATTCACCAGCTTATCAGATCATGTTTATTACTCATGTTTTAAATTATTTTCAGCTTTCAGTTTATTCCAGCTTATTGGTGAGTCTACTTACACTTAGTATGCATGTTTTACTATTACTTATGAAATCAATTTTACTTATTACATTCACCCCTGCATACTCAGTATATTCCAAAAGTACTGATCCACATATATGCCTATGTGGCTAGATTTCTTCATAATATAGGTACCAGTTATAGCCTACGCATCACGATCAGATAGTTGCAGATTCCATCCAGCAGGTGATGAGTTCTCCTACTTCGGGAACTCCAGAAAGTTTTCGTTCATGTACAGTTCATTTACTTTCATAAGTATTGATTAGTGGCAGTTGGAGACATGTCCCAACTATCTATAGTTAGTATAGTAGAGGCTTCATAGATGTCAGTCATAGTCAGTTATGTAAATTTCAGTTTTATCCTTCAGATTTATCAGATTGTAAAGCTTCATCAGTATTGTATCTATTTTAGATCTTTAGTATCACTATGTTTCCGCACAATAAACAGTTATTTATTATGCCATAATTCAGTTGCTTAATAGTATGCCAGTTCATGGGTTAGCTTGGAATCACTTGTGGTTCCAAGCGCCGTGTGATGTCTCAGGATAGATTTTTGGGGCGTTACATTTAGTATCTTTGCGCTACCAGCACTTCTGAATCTAGATTTGGTGACCGTTTATCACTTTTACTTTAATTTCGTCCAAGCAAAGGTAAGTTGATTTATCTCTATTTTCTTATAATGAAGTCTTGTTATTGTTCATATTGAAGTCTAGTGAAGCCGTGTGTGTCCTTGTTCGATTCACTAGCATTGTTGTTATCTTTTTGTTATTGTTCATATTGAAGTCTAATGAAGTCATGTGTGGCCTTGTTCGATTCACTAGCATTGTTGTTGACATCTTGTTGGCCTTGTTGTTGCTTGTTTCTTGTATTGTAAATTTGATCTTGTCTCATTTGGTTATGCTTGGTGACTTGGTAGGTTAAAAATGATTAAGTGTAGATACTTTAAAGGTGTTTTTTTGTTTTGAATATGGTTATGCTTGGTGACTTGGTAGGTTGAAAACGATTAAGTGTGGGGAATTTAAAGGTGTTTTTTATTTTAAATGTGGTTATATTTGGTGACTTGGTGGGTTGAAAATGATTAAGTGTAGGGACTTTAAAGGTGTTTTTTTTAATGTGGTTATGCTTGGTGCCTTGGTAGGTTGAAAATGATTAAGTGTAGGGACTTTAAAGGTGACTTGGTAGGTTGAAAGTGGTTATGCTTGGTGACTTGGTAGGTTGAAAATATTTAAGTGTAGGGACGTTAAAGGTGACTTGGTAGGTTGAAAGTGGTTATGTTTGGTGACTTGGTATGTTGAAAATGATTAAGTGTAGGAACTTTAAAGGTGTTTTCTTGTTTTGAATGTGGTTATGTTTGGTGACTTGGTAGATTGAAAATGATTTAAGTGTAGAGACTTTAAAAGTTTTTTTTTGTTTTGAATGTTGTTATGCTTGGTGACTTGCTAGGTTGAAAATTATTAAGTGTAGGGACTTTAAAGGTGACTTGGTAGGTTGAAAGTGGTTATGCTTGGTGACTTGGTAGGTTGAAAATGATTAAGTGTAGGGACTTTAAAGGTTACTTGGTAGGTTGAAAGTGGTTATTCTTGGTGACTTGATAGGTTGAAAATGATTAAGTGTAGGGACTTCAAAGGTGTTTTTTTGTTTTGAATGTGGTTATGCTTGGTGACTTGGTAGGTTGAAAATAATTAAGTGTAGGGACTTTAAAGATGATTTTTTTGTTTTGAAAGTGGTTACGCTTGGTGACTTGGTCACTTGAAAATGAATTTAGTTGCTTGAAAATTGAATTTTGTGACTTGATCTAATTATTTGAATCTGATTGATTACGTAGATGGAACCTGATTATAGCTGGATATATCAACGGAACAATGATAATAGAATGAGTATTAGGGAGGAATTTGTTGAAGTTGTCAGGCAATTTGTTGAACATGATAAGACACTTGATGTTTTGACATGTTTTTGGGCTATTCGTTTTCCTTGTGTTAGATATGATGGTATAAATCTTTTAAAAGAAGAAGCTGTGAAGGAGCATCTTTATAGAAGGGGGTTTCACGAGAAACTTTTTAGATTGCGTAGTATTGATGGTGATGTTGCGCAAAATAACTTTGTTGTTGGAGAAAGTAGTAGGTCTGCAGGGCATAATGAATGTCATGATACTACGATGACAGAAATAGTGCACGGTGCTTTTGGGATGCAACACGGGGGCAACTTTAGGGAAAATGTCGAAGATTCTCCTAATAGAGAAGTGGGCAAATTCTATGAACAATTGCATGCTTCTAGTCATCCTTTGTTTGATGGGTGTTCGTACTCTCATTTGTCTGTTGCTGTTAGATTATTAAGTATTAAATCTGACTGGAATATTGCTGAAGGAGGAATGGACTCAATGATAGACCTTATTAAAGAGTTAGTTGACCCCAACTTGGAGGTTCCTGATTCTTTCTATAAGGCAAAAGGATTGGTGTCAAAGTTAGGTATCTCCTCGGTTAGAATTGATTGTTGTGAAAATGACTACATGTTATACTTTAAGGAAGATACTAGCCTAGAGTCCTGTAAGTTTTGTCAGCACCCTCGATATAAGCGTGGTTTTAGTGGAAATGAAATTGCTATTAAGGAGATGCATTATTTACCTCGAATACCAAGGTTGAAGAGGTTGTATGCTTCAAACAACTCAGTTCCTCATATAAGATAGCACAGTGAAAATAGAAGTCCCACTGGTGTTATGAGTCATCCATCTAATGGAGAGGTTTGGAAGCATTTTGATGCAACTTATCCAGATTTTGCAGCTGAGCCATGAAATATTTGTTTGGCATTATGTGCGGATGACTGCTTTCTTTTTTCAGTTAGTGCTGCGCCATATTCATGTTGGCCTGCATTTATCACCTCGTATAATCTTTCTCCTGAAATGTTGATGACTAGTCCCTATATATTTCTGAATTGTGTTGTTCCTGGCCCGCGTAATCCAAAAAGCGGAATAGATGTCTACTTGCTGCCTTTGATCGATGAACTTCAAATTTTATGGCATGAGGGGGTTGAAACTTGGGGCATCTCACTTAAACAGAATTTCAATCTGCGTGCTTATCTAATGTGGACTGTTTATGATTTTCCTACTTATGGAATGTTGTCTGGATGGATGATAGCTGGAAAGTTGGCTTGTCCATACTGCATGGAAAAAACAAAATCTTTCACATTAAGGCATGGATGGAAAAATTCATGGTTTGATTGTCGTCATTGTTTCTTGCCACTGATCATGAATTTAGGAGACTCAAGAATGCATTCAGAAGGAGTAGAAGGGAACATGATGGTCCATCTCCAAGGCTGTCTGGTCATGACATCTGGCAGATAGTTTAGGATTTGCCTAAAGTCAGTGAGGAACCATTGTACACGCTTGATGGATATGGCGTTTTGCATAACTGGAATGAGCAAAGTATATTTTGGGAGTTAGAATATTGGCCAGATAATTTACTTAATAATAATGTTGATGTCATGCATACTGAGATGAACTATTTTGACAACTTGTTCAACACAGTTATGGATACCACCGACAAAACAAAGGATAATCCTAAGGCCAGACTTGACTTACCATAATATCGCAAACATAGAGAATTACACTTACAGGAGGGGCCCGATGACAATGTTCTTAAGCCCAAGGCTAGTTTTACATTCAAGTTGGACCAAAAGCGTCAAATATGTGAATGGGTCCAAAGTTTGAAGATGCCCGATGGATATGCCTCAAATTTGGGAAAGAGGATTGATATGGCACAAGGAATCTTGCATGGAATGAAAAGCCATGATTATCATGTTTTCATGAAATAGTTACTTCCAATTGATTTTATTGGTTTACCTGAAAACATATGGAAACCAATAGCAGAGATTAGTTTGTTCTTCAAAGACTTATGTGCCACCACATTAAAAGAAGAAAACATGGCGCGAATGAAAAGTACTATTGTTGTTATCACCAACAAGCTAGAGAAGATTTTTCCGCCAGCGTTCTTCGATGTGATGGAACATCTTCTCATTCACCTTGTGCACGAAGATCAACTGGGTGGTCCAGTTCAAACTAGGTGGATGTATCCATTCGAACGGTAAGCAATTGGAACATATTTAAATTCATGCATATCTTTTTTTAATATAGTAAACATTTAATCTTAAGATTGTGCAAGGCAATTGAAAATTTTAAAAGGGTTCTAAAAAAAAAACATAGGGTGGAAGGCTCTATAGTTAAGGCATATCTTGCAAGAGAAACTTCTCAATTTTGTTCATACTACTTTTGTAATAAAGTTGCTTGTTCAAGAAACCGACCGAATCGTCATCACGACGATGTGAATGATCCTCATTTGCAATCGATATCAATTTTCAATCAATCTGGTTGTTAGGCTAAAAAGTCCATACGTCGCTGGCTCACTCCCACGGAGCTCAAATCAACAACTTTATATGTCTTGCTGAATTTACTCATTCACCTAAAGAAACTAATTGTGTTTCGCATGTTGGATCTTCAGTTCATTTAAGACTCAATTCCATGAAAATCAAGTGTATGCATCCTTTGCAACATGGTTTACATATGAGGTTCGTAAGTGTATTAATATTTCTACAAATTTTAAACATTTATACATTCCTCAACTAACATATATATATATATATATATATATATATGTATATATAATATTTTTAGGTACAACAGTCACCAAATGCAACCGCATATGATCAGTTCTTGAGAGATAATTCTTTGGGTCCAGTTGAAACTCAAGCAATGTCCCATTACACAGTAAATGGGTTTAAATTTTCCACCGAAGAGCACTCCAGAACAAGGAAAACAAACAATAGTGGTGTCTGGGTTAAGGGTGATGATGATGTTGATTACTTTGGCACCATACACGAGATATTAGAATTGGAGTATGCTGGTTTCCCAATAAAAAATTATCCTCTTTCAATGTAAGTGATTTTATCCAAGCACAAGAGGCACAAGAGTACATAAGGAGCATAACATCATTGAAGTGAAGCACAGTAGGTCGTATCCTGTTTACGATCCATTTGTTCTAGCGCAAAATGTTAAATAAGTGTATTATGCTCCTTATCCGTTGTGCAGTGATAAGTCTGATTGGTGGGCTGTAATTAAAACATAGCCTATAGGAAGGGTGAAAGTTGAGAATGTGTTGAATACTGCGTATCAAAATGAAATACAGATTGATCACTAGCTAGTGGACATTGACTTGGTGGATAGTTTGAATCACTTGAAAAATATATTTGAAGAAGTTAATATTGCAGAAGAAGAGGCTGAGTGGGTAGGAGATGAGAAAACTTCCTAAGAGGGTGAATGGTTTAGTGGAGAGTCTTCGAAAAATGAGGATTAGTTTGTGTAGGTTGTATTTATTATGTATTGATGTCTTTATACTTTGTACTATATATTTATCTTTATGTTTCTTGTTTAATATTGATTTGCAATATACTGTTTAAGATTGTTGTTTTCGCTTTTCCATAATTTATATAGCAATAAAAATATTCTTGTCTATCTCCTGTTGTTGGAGCGATTTGAAATGTGAATTAGTAACTTGAAATTAGTTACTTGTACTGTTTTCTTATATATTCATTTTGTAGTAACAAAATACTTGTTTACTTTATATAATTTAGATGTCAAGTAAAGAAGAAAAAGGTAAGGGAAAAGTTGCTCTTATGAAAACAAAAAAGAAAAAATAACCTCTGCCTTATAGACGACCGACAGGTATTCATATATCTGAGGGTCGGTTTGTTGATGCGACAGCACAACCCTCATATTCTAGGACGTCCCATCATTCGGTTCCTACTCCTACACATGTGGGGACACTTCATGGGTCTACACCAACTCATTCTACTCATATCACCGTGCCACCACCATCACAATAATATCGGACACCCACTGGCACATTCAGACATCTACCATCGTCAGTACCCTCCTGTAGCAGTCACCCCAGGTTCGCACAGTGATTCTGCTGGATCTATTGGATTGTCAGATTTTCATCTTGGAGGCACTCCTTCCGATACTTCAGATCCGCCCACGCCAATGCATCCACTAGCATTTGCTCTGTAGCCTGGAGACAGAGATGATTTTGGGAGGCGTTATCTTACTAATTATGGAACAGAGTAAGATTTCTAAATATAATAACATTATTCATTTTTCATTACTATATTATTATGCTCTATGAAATTACTGTTTGATCTTGTGTTGTAGGTTTAAGTCGGATGCTGGATTTGGAACAATTGCGAGGAAATACATTTGTCGACACTTCAATGGCTACTGGACCAGTTGGCAAAAGGTTTCAGAGAAAGAATGCTTAATGAATTTCATGTAATGATTTAACTTATCGACTACTTAACACATTGTTAGAATAAAAGATTGAATATTATATTTTTATTTTTGTTGTAGAAATATTATTGGTGGGATGATGCGAATGAATGTGCTTTAAAGAAATTTTTTTACAGAAGAGCTAGATCCTGATTTAACGGTTTGTTGGATTATGCCAGAACCAAATTGGTACGACCTGACTGGATAAGTGAATCCTTATGGCAACAGTATATTCTCTATTGGAATAGCGAAGAATATCAATTGTTGAGGGACAAAGGAGAGAAAGCCCGTACATCATCCAAGGATGGCTCCCTACATACCGCGGGTGCAGTTAGTATGATTGCTGTGGAGGAAAAAATGGTATGTAACTTTTATATTACAGTTTTAATTATTTTTTTCTATTTAAATTTTTTATTATTTGAAGATTAATATTTTTTTCATATGCAGGAAAAAGAAAAGGGTAGGAAGATGGCCTTCGATGAGGTATTCGAGGAGACGCATGTGAGGAAGAAAAAGAACTCAACTGATGAAAATGTCTGGGTTAAGCCTCGTGCAAAATCTGCCTATATAAGAATCAAATTTTGAATTTATGAATCTTTTTCTCAAAGTTGATATTATTCAAGTATAAGTACTTTAATATTTTTTGACTTTTAATTTTAACTTTACTTTGAATATAGGACAAATATATGCAGCTAGTTAGTGAGTATCGTAGTACTCAGCCTCCTGAAAGTCAGGGTGACCCACTACCCCAACATGTAGAGAAGGAGTTATAGGATAAACCTGCGGGTCCTGTTGTTAGAGGCCATTACTACGAATACCACAAAAAATTTTTTTGGCGAGAATATTAGGTCTTTGTCCGGCCCTACATACTATAACTCTTTAGTTGATAGAGAAACCGTTGAAACACTACAATACTATTGAAAAACCTATTAAAAGAGACCTAATAAAGAGACCTCATGAGGTCTCTTTTCCAGAAAAAGAGACCTAAAAAGCGACCTTAACGATGGGTCACTAAAACATAGGTCGTTTTTTTAAGAGACCACATGAGGTTGATAAAAAACGACCTCACGAGGTCACTAAATTATTTTTCAAATTTTATTATAAGAGACCAATATGAGGTTGCTTTATATATTATTTATTTATTTTTCATTTTTAAAAAGTGATCTCATGAGGTCGCTATTTTATTTTGTGTTATTATTAAAAGCGATCTCATAAGGTCACAACTTTTTAAATAATTATTTTTATTTTCTAAAGAGCGACCTCATGAGGTAGCCTTTAATAAGAAAATAACATAAAACAGTGACCCCATGAGGTCTCTTTATACAAATAAAACTAGTGACCCCATGAGGTCTCTTTATACAAATAAAACTATTACAGCTGTCCACCTGTCATTTTAATTCAATTCACTAATATATATACAGTTTTATAAGCTAAATCAAGATAAAAGAGACGTCAACAATCAATCAACAACAACAATAAATACATACATACATATATATATGTATGTGTGTATATATATATATACATTATATATGTATGTATGTGTGTATGTATATATATACATTATATATGTATGTATGTGGATTGGATGACATTATATATATATGTATGTATGTGGATTGGTATCCAATCCACATTAAAAGCAATATAATGCATCTTTACATGCCAAAAACACAAAATATTCTCGACTTGCTGCCTAACTTTAAAAAATATCTCTTCAAAAAGAAAACTTTAAGCTCATTCTCATTCTCAAAAAAATAAAAGAATACTACAAGTATATATAAGCACACTATGATACCTTACAAAAACAATAATTTCTCTTTATCTCCACTTGCGCCATTCAGCAACTACAACAAAGTACTAGAGAAAGATCAGGAGACAGTGCAGCTAGCCAGACTCAATGCCTATTCATTTCATTGCCGGGAGTCAAAGAGCTCATTTAGCTGAGGCATGAATATATAATCATGGCTCCATCTACATCAAGTACACTGCAACAAAAGAATGAAACTAGGGTGAAACTAGGGACCTATCTTTGGATGGATCAATGTGTACAAAGAAACTTGCAGCATCAGTCAGATAGCATAAGATCAGCATCAACCCTTTAAAGTAGTTTGATGTACCTTCCTACATTGTGTATAAACAACATTCACCCAATAGCCTCCCATGTGTTATTTCAGGAGCCTCTTCTTTCTCAGGATCTTCTGGATTATGTTCTTCATCCTATTAACATGTCTGGGAAACTATTAGATCTACCAAATAATTTCAAGTAACATAAAACAACAATTGCTTATTTTGATATAACTTATCTCGAGAACTACTTGAAATATGAGATTTTTTCGGCCTTTATATCAGACATTTGATTACTCAAGAGAAAACATAATGTAATTAAAGAACAACAGGAAAGCAAAGCAAAATCAAACAGCTAAAATTAGACAATATACTTCACTCACAGGCCTATACAGATTTGGTAGGTAGCTTCAATGTGCATAGTTCTAATATGAAGAGCAACAACTGCTTAAATAAGTATAGTTGGAAATTACCCTCTATATAGGAACGAGACTACAATTGTATACACTGGTAGTCTAGAAGTTAAAACATAAAAATTGGAAGGAGTCTAGATGCTAGTAAAAGCATACAACACATTTGTTTGTCTTAACGGAGAACAATTTACCAAAATTATCAATTTCTTCATAACTAGTCCACACTGTATACTCTTTTTTGAACCCCTTCTGATAGAGATGAACTCAACAATTTTGGATTTTTTGAAATTTATACATTGACATTTCTCACAAGAACACTTAATCAAACCACCAAACTGAAAATGTTCTAGTATTATTGCATAGTCCACAAAATCATCAGCACCTTCTACAAATTTAGCTCTCATCCCATATTCACCTAGAATTTTATACATTGCACTATATATTTGCTATTGCATATTTTAACTTCTCTTATCATCTTAACTTAACTGTAGTCAAACACTCATAAAAAAGACTAATTTGACTTAATAGTTAATACTGAGATGGTATTTTGTGATTTTTTTTTCTTTTATTTTTAATAAGACGTAGGGGGAGGAAAAAAGAGAAGGAGACTACAAGGTGGAAAATCAAACTCCGACCAACAAGGTGAAAATTTTTATTCATCCTATAAGGCATTTTGTTCAATAACATATATAAATTGATGTAGGGTGCCAATATTAAAGTTGGTATTGTGTTCATGCCCAAGCAGACCAACATGTTCTCTAGCTACTTTATATTAGATAGGGATCTCCGTGAGTGCAGTAAGAGCAATGCAACTTCTATTTCTAAAACAATTGTATGTTTTTTCATGATACCAGTAAAATTCACAAACTGCATATAGAAAATGATTGTAAAACTAATGTCTGCTTCTATTACAGATCCATCTGTAACTTGAAAATTCTACTAAAATTATACCTGAAAATTAGCAAACTTGGGAGCAGGTTTATGCTCATCAAATTTTTACAAGTCTTTCCAAGGTCCATCACCAACTCAACCAAAAACAATAGAGAGAGGACACATGCTGGGAACAAATGCTAGATGTTTGAGATTTTCTATTTTTTATTTTTTGTAAATAATTCTTCAAATAAAGACACGAAATATCTAACTCACCTATTATGCCTTATAATTTAGCTATAACAATGTGCATTATAGTCGATCAAAAGAGATCTAAATATCCAGACCTATCAAAAATCAATTCTACATGAACTATCCAACAACAAATACTCATAAATCAAGGAAAATGACCTCTCCTACTCTATAGAGAAGTTAAAAAGTGAGTTATCAGAAAATATTTTTAGCATACTTAATTTGCATACAAATCAGAGAGTCAAAGTAAGAGAAGAGAAGAGAAGAAAACGTACCTCATGGACGGGACAGAGGACTGTAGGAGGTGGAGTGGCGGACGACGGATGGGCGGAAGGCCGGGGCGGCACAGATGGAGGTGAAGCTATGATTGCGAGAGAGGAAATTTTGAGAAAGAGAAGTTTTTGAGAGCCGAGTTAAAAATGGTTCAAGTTAATATTAAATATTAAATTTTTAATTAGGTCTTCTTTTTTAATTAAAGCCGTAAGTGGAAATTTTAAAAATAGAGACTTAGGTAGATTTTTGTTATTTATTTTTAAATTTTTTGAAAATGTTTAGTGACGAGGTTACAATTTTTCTCAGAATTTAATTCTAACCTCATGAGGTCACTACTAATAATTTTCAGATTTTTTATTTCAATTAATCGACCTCATAAAGTATATTTTTTAAAAAAAAATATAAAAAAAAATATTAAGGAAAATAGTGACCTCATGAGATCTCTTTCTTACAATCTGTTTTTGAGGTCTTTTTTTTTAGGTCTCCTTTTACCATATTTTTAGTAGTGATTCTAAACTCACTGAAGAGCTTGTTGCAGAGAGGGAGAGCGTAGAAGAAGGAGGATGAAATAGCATCACAACTCAGGATGATGCAGCAGCAGTTCAGCTCTTTCATTCAGTCTGCAGGAGTTATTCCTTCATGTCCTGGTGATGCAGTTCGGGCTGCAAAAGGTCTAGGCCCACTGGATGATATTAGCACAGATGATGATGCGGAAGACGAGGACGATGACGATGAAGATGAGTTTTAGTTTTTTTACTTTTGTATGTGTTGTACTTTGGATTTGGACATTTTGTTGTAGTTTTTACACTTTTATATGTATTGTTGTAGTTTTTACACTTTTACACTTTTGTTGGACATTTTGTATGTGTTGTAGTGGCATTGTGTATGTTGTGTGGGAATACATTTGGTTTGTTGTTGTTGTTGTATTGCATGTTGTTTCATTTGTTGATTTATTTTTTTAAATTTTCAGGAAAACCGACCACCTTTGGTCGGTTTTCTAAAAAAAATTGTAGAAAACCGACCACAAGTGGTCGATTTTAATAAAATTAATTAACTAATTTTTAAAGAAAATCGACCACTTGTGGCCGGTTTTGATAAAATTAATCAACTAATTTTAATAGAAAACCAACCACTTGTGGTCGGATTTAATAAAATTAATTAATTAATTTTAAAATAAAACCGACCACTTGTGGTTGGTTTATTTTGAATTTTTTTATTTTTAAAAATACTTTTTCCTATTTTAATAAAATAATAATAAATTTTAAAAAAATATATATATATTTAAAAAAACCGACCACACATGGTCGGTTTTTAAAAAGCTACCACATTTTAACCGACCACGCACTTTGGTCGGTTTTGTGGTCGGAAATTGAGGAAAACCGATCATTTTTTTTAGTAGTGACAAGAGTTTTGTAATTCGTTGATTTGTTGAGGCTCAAAGTGTTTTAGTGAAGTTGAGGTTAAATCACTGTGCAATTACTTATTGTTTTAGTTGTATAGGAGCACGTTAGTTAATCTATTCCATCATAGACAACATTTAGGCAGAAAACAGGAAATCTTGAAGGGCTCGTACTCTAACAAATAGGGTTATTGATTAAGGAGTATTGTAATAGAGTTGTTGCAAGATGCTTAAGGATTAAGAGATTAATTCTTGCAACTACGGTGTCTTTATTCAACGTTGCTTGAAGATAGTGAAGTGGTTGAAAAATTCTACTAGGTACATCGTGATTTTACTCCCTTGAGCAAAGAGGTTTCCACGTAAACATCTTGTGTTATTTATTTTCATCACTTGTTCATTCTTGTTCATTGTTATTTACTGCAACTGTATTCGTATTCGAGGACATGGTCCCCAATCTGGTGGGTAACGCTTACGTTTCAATAGTCACGATTTGAATTAATGAAGTTTCAATACAGATATTGAACACAAGGTAAGAAACCAAAAAAAAAAAAAAAAACTGTTTTTTTGTGTAAATTAGCGTGCTAAAATTTGGACATGATACTGTTAAAAGAAAAACTTGGAAAATCTAATTAAAGTTGCAGTGATATTATTTATTTTCTTATTTGGTGCCTCGAATTTGCTATGAAACCCGATTAATTTGAATTCGTATCAGAAAAATTTTGCTTAAGGAAGTAAAGTGTTTCCGATAAAAACGACTCTATTCCTATGATTCAAGATTAGGTTGATATTGAGCTAAATATATAGCTCAAATTGATCCATATATATGAAATCTTAAAAAAATATTTTAAATCTTTTTTTATAGATACGCCATTTAATCATAACAATAATGAAGCTTTACTAGGTAATCAAATAAATTTCAAGAAAACAAAAATATAATTTAAAATTCGACACTGTTTACCTTGTCTTGATTCAGCTCATCTCTGATTAATTAATGACTCTTTCATAAATTAACCCCACTCATTTTGATCGGCTCAAATTTAGCCCAACCCTCCATTTAATATCCTTAGTGAAAACCAACCCCTTGAGGGTTAACATGTAACCAGGATTTTCTAGTAGTTCAAAGAGCCAGCTTTTTGATTGCGCCTACTTCCATGTAACTCAACTTTCAGTTTGTTAACCACAAGAACATAACACTGTGATTCCAGAAGTAGGGCCTGGTGGAGGGTAGTATCATTGTGAGGTAGATGAGAGGTGGTTTCTGAAAGATGCTCGGCTCGAGTGCATGTGTACAATATTAACTACAAGAACAGATCCAGGGTAGTACCACAGCTGGAGTCTGTGGAGAGATAGAGTTATACATAGACCTTATCCCTACCTCGTGAAAGATAGAGAAGTTGTTCTCAACAGACGCTCGTCACGAGAAGAGAGTTTGCATGTACAACAATAACAACATACCCGGTCTAATCCCAGGGTGAAGCCTAAAAAGGTAAAGTTTAGGCAAACCTTACCCCTACCTCATACCCTCGGAGCGAGAAGAGCGTGCATGTGCATGTACAAGGACAGCGAGAAGAGCGTGCATGTGAATGTTGCTGTCAAAGACCAGTTTGCTAATGTCCAACTCAAAATGTCTTGAAGGCTTTGGACCATTACCTTTTGCAGCGACACTGATTTTGGATCATATTTTATACAATTATCTCTAGATATCCAGTTAACCATAAATTTGGATCAAATCTTCAAAAAGATTTTCAAAGATTTTGGTTTAAGGGACTTTCACTCATGATATTTTACATTTTTCAAATAAAATGCACGGCTAGACTAGTGTTTTTGAAGGCGTTTGCTAGGCGAGCCCAGGGCGAGGCGTAGACAAAATGCACCGAGACGAGACATTGTGGGGATACAAAAGTATTGAATCGCGTATGCCCTACTATTTGGGGTGTTCGCCTAAATGTGCGGTCCAGGAATTCAAAAGGAAGAAATAGCTTAAACCCATCACTCGAAATTCAAAAAAGGTAGTCCGGTGCAATAAAACTTTTGCTATGTAAGGAAGCTATTATACACAGTCTTACTTTGCATTTCTGCAAGAGAATATTTATACGACTTGAACCCGTGACCTCCTGATAACACGACATCAACTTTACCCGTGTTTATTCAAAATTATAATTTTGAACAGATCTATAATCTTCATTGAGAAGTTCTTTGCTTTGCAAGGTATATTAGGAGGTTTTGGACAAAAAAGTTGGGTTTAATTTTTTTTTTCAATGTATTGGCTTATAAAGTTAGGCATTACATCATTACAAATATCATGATTTTGACTTTTAATTACGTAAACAAATTCGCCTATAAAAAAATATTATTTTTGTGATGAAAAATATAATAAATACTTAATTGTGTATATAAGTTAATGATGTTCAAATGAGTGAATCCGAAAATTTTATCTTATTAATGATAATCATTTTATATCTATCTACACAAGGAAAAAAATAACAGAGTAATAACATTATGAACATATTCCAATGTAGGCAATAAAAATAATTAATACAAACAGAAGTGTATTTATAACGAAATTAAAATAACAAGCATAAAAAATAGTGTTAGATTTTGTAAAAAATTCAAAAAAGGATGATTCTATTTATAAGGTTTATTAAATTGAACAAAAATTATAATAAGATATAAAACCATTTAAACTATAGGTGAAATACTTAGGTTAAAAAAATAAAGATCCTGTTTGGATTAACTTATTTTAGGTGTTTGGATAAATAAATTTTAAGCAACTTTTGAAGTGTTTAGATAAATTTAAAAAGTACTTATAACACTTGGTTTAACCCTAAAATACTAAAAATAAGCCAAAAATTAACCAAATGGAAACAAAGTATTATATTATTTAACATAAAAAAGTGCAACATAGATGAGCGATTGGATATGTCAAAGGTAAAATAGATATTATATAGGAAAGATCACAAAGAGAGAATATTGGTTATTTTAAATTGAGGAAGGAGTTAGATTTTTAAAATAAAAATTGAGGGGCTAGGGTAAATTGTAGGTAAAATACAAATTTTAGGTGCCGCGTTAAAATAAATGAGCAAGTCAATAATCAATTCAAACGTGGACAACTTGAACAGGTTATGATTTCATGGGCTAATTTTATCATCTTTACGCAGACTTTATTCATAATTTTTGAAAGATTAGTTTAGGTGTACGCGCTTCGCGCGTGTATCTCACTTTAATGAATTCAAATGTTAGACCAAATGGGATATTTGTTTAAATTGATAAAGATGAGTATAATAATTAAAGTCAACATCTTTTGAATATGTAAAGATGGAGAATTTATCTAATTAAATCTAACATTTACCAAAAAAAATTTCAAAGCTGGTCAACATTCATGTACCACTTGTAAACTACAACAAAACAACACAATGAATGAGATATGGAAATAATAGAATTAAATCTAACTTTTACTTTAAAATTTTCTCAAAGCCAACAGACATTCATCTACTACCTTAAAACTACAATAAAATAATATGATAATAGAGCTATCAAAACAATACATCTAAACCTAATCTTTACACACAAAAAACAATTCAAATCAGAGATATCAAAACAATACAATTAAACCTACTATTTACCTAAAAAAAAATTCAAAGTCAATCGACTTTTATCTACCACTTGTAAACTATAACAAAACAATATGATAAAAAAGATATCAAAACAATACAATTAAACCTAATATTTACATACAAAAATTTCTCAAAGCTGATCGACATTTATCTATGACCTGTAAACTATCATCTACGACCTGTAAACTACCACAAAATAATACACTAATACAGATATTAAAATAATACAGTTAAACCTAACCTTTACCTAATTATTTTTTTTAAAGTCGATCGACATTCATTGACTATCTGTAAATTAAAATAAACAATACGATAATAAACATATCAAAATAATATAATTAAACCTAACTTTTACACAAAAAAAACTCTCAAATACCTCGCACATTTAGCTTTTGATTATTTAAAACAAAATTTTAATAATTATTTGTTTTAGTTTATTTTAACATTTTAAATATCAACTAAAATAACAACTACATGAATTTGAACATCAATGATCTATATCTATAATCTATAATCTATATCTATATCTATAATATATTAAAAGTGTGAAGACCCTTAGAAAAGTGATTTGAACTTTTTGTCCTTCATTAAAAGACTCCGCAATAGATAAAACTATCTTTTTACTAATTTTGTAATATTTAAAATTAAAAATCATTAAATTTTAGTTATTAAACCTTTCCTTATTTGAATTATATACCTTAAATTTTAGATTTTTAAAATAATTAAAATATTACCATAACTATAAATCTTTAAAAGAAAGTCGATTAGTTGAAAATTCTAGAATGACCAATTACGTGGACAATTAATATTGTGGTATAACTTACCTAGAATATCATTGTTTTTAGGATTACCAAAACTAATATTTAATAATTTTAAATCAATTAGAATTTTACCCTATATAAAAATATTTTTTATAATTCTATTCAAGTAAATTTTGGATCAACCTTCACAAGAAATATATTGTGTCTCTACTTCTAAGACGTCTTCTTATTTTTGTTTTGGTTCTATGTCGTTTTCTTCATTCATTATCATCATCTTTTCTCCCTTTCTTTACTTCTTTTATTTTTTAGCTTTAAAAAATTTATATGAATTTTGGATCAACCTTCACAAGAAATATATTGTGTCTCTACTTCTAAGTCTTCTTGTTTTTGTTTTTGTTCTATGTCATTTCCTTCATTCATTATCATCATCTTTTCTCTCTTTCTTTATTTCTTTTAGTTTATAGCTTTAAATTTTTTATATGAATAACAATCAACAATTAATAATGAATTCTCGTATTTTTCTTTCAGATAAAAATTTCTTATCGAAATTTTGAACAAAACAAGCATGTTGACGTAGAATAAAGTAGCCCAAAAAAATAAAGGTTATAATTTTCTTTATCATCTGATTTAGCGTCGCCAAAATTTAAAATTGCTTCCTTTTCTTTTCTATGTTATTTAGAACCTTTGTAAGGGTTGGAAGTCGGTTTATATTGTTGCAGTACTTAAGGGATACACTCTCCTTTTTGTGTATATTTTATTTCTATTTTTTTTTTTTTATAGCAGTTCGAAAGTTTTTTTTGGTGTTTTTTGAAGAGACATATACCGGTATTTTTTTTATTTTGTAGAATTTAGTTAATATTTTATAAATTATTGTCATGATATGTTGTGTAGCATGTATAAAATTATATTTTTCTATTGTTGAAGAATGTGTTTTCTAGCCGATTTTTAGGTATACATAGATATAGATAGATCAAAAGGTTAAAAAATAGGGGAGTGGCGTGCATCCGAATTTATTCGGATTTTAATATGGATAGCGGATACGGGGTGGACAATAAAAAGAAAAAAAGAAAACCATCTCCCTCCTCTGAATCAAAGTTGTAACTAAACTATAAATATAGATACAATCAACTCAAACACTTTTAAGCATAGAATAAGCTACATACCTAATCCAAAAGTTCTTGAAATAGACAAGAGGCATCAAGAGCAATTGGAACACGAAAAACTTTGGTCTGTATAGTTTATAGATCTCACAATGCCTTTTTTCCATTTAAAAGTATATTTTATATTAGACAAAATTGTAATTCAAATTATTTTTTAATATTTAGAATTTTAAAATTAGCTAGAATTTTATTTATCAAAATTTTCCTGATTTGAAGTGCATAAAATTCTAAAATTATGAGTTTAGGAGTAATTATTATTTTTCATATATATAGTTTATAGAAGAAGATCAAATTTTATTTTATCCTCGTTTGTCGGCTAAAAATTGAATGAAAAGATGTGAAAACTTTTAAAGTAGTTAGCTTTTTTTGTAGAGCTCATGTTAGTAATTTGATTAAGAAATTATGGTATTATTTCTTCTATAAATATTGAATATCCAGACTTTATGAAATTTATTGTTAGCACAAAAAACTTTATGAAATTAATTAGACAATTTTTCTTATTAAAATATTTTAGTTATTTCTTGAAAATATTTTTTCATTTTTAAAAACTGTTTATAAATAATATGAATATGCGATTGATGAATAAAATCTTGAAGGCAAGCTAGCTTTAGAGGTCTTTTTTTGTTTAATCGATTCAAGGTATCAAGTAACAAAACTCTTTTTGATGCATTGAAGTAAAGAATTCAAGACATTCAATTAAGGATGGAGGGACTCTAATTATTTCAGTACCACAATGTATATTGGTTTGCGGTTTAGGAATTTACCAATATGATTTGGAGATCAGCAAGTGCTTTGGTGTCTAACATATGATAGAGACTAAGATGAATAAATGTTTTATTAGGTATATTCTCTTATGAAAGATTTTTTTTTTTTTTGTATATAATTTAAATGCTTGATGTCAAGTACACATGCGGCGCAAGTATCCTAGACTAGTAGTAATATAAGCAACTACTTTAAAAAAATTAACAATAATATAAAGGATTATAGTAAAACACAAAATGATAATCTGAACACCAAGACTTTTAAGTAAGTGAATCTTTAATAGAAAAAGATTGACATAGAAGAGAAAATTATGTCAAGAGAAAAGAAATACATAAATAACAAATTGATATGAATTGTGGTGGAATAGTTGGAGTCTTTCCATGATTTGTGTTTCTTAACTACATATTTTATACATAATTTTGATGAAACAAGAATTACTGAATGTTTTGAAATTGCATGTGGGGCAAGTTTTTTACTTGATATTAGGGGTGTCAAATGGGCGGGTTGAGTTGAGAATGAAGATATTAAATGGGTTGAATTGGATATCGGATTGGATCATGACCCGCCCAAATTCACTTTAGATTGAAATGGGTAAAAATCGGGTTGGGTCTTGATCCGTCCAATTTTACTCGCTTAGTCTAAAAAATATTAACATATTAATGTTTACCTCTTGTAAAGAAAATAAATTTGAATGGGTTTGAAAAATTGAGTGGGTGGATGGGGATTGAGGGTGGGGTAAGAATATTTCTTTAAAGTTTAATTTTTTTAAAATAAAAAGTTATTTTTTAGGGAGGGTGGGGGGAAGAGAGGTGGGTTTTAGGATGGGGGTTGAGGTAAAAAGTTTTTCTTTTAAAAAAAAATTCTTAAAAAAAAAAATTGGGAGAGGGCGGGGTATAGGGGTGTGGGTGTGGGGGTAGGGGTTAGGGAAAGGATGGGGATTGAGGTAAGATTTTATTTTTAAAAAAATTAAATTTATTTTTAAAAAAAATTATTTTTGTAAAAAATATACGTTTTATTTTTGTGTGTGGGGGGGGGGGGGGAGGGGATATGTCGTATAGGGAAGGAGGGTGTAGGAGTGTAGGGAGTAGAGTGAGATGGGGTTTGGGGTAAGATTATTTTTTTTCTCAAAAGAAAATTTATTTATTTACTTTTAAAAATTAAAAGGTTTTTAATTTTTTGGGGTGGGGGTTTGGAGTAGGAAGGAGGAATGGGGATGAGGTGGGTGGGGACAAGAAGAAAATTTATAAAGAGATTTTTAAGAAATAAAAATAATTTATTTAAGGGGGGAGGGGTGGGGTGGGGTAAGTTGGCTTGTGGTGGGGTTGCGGTAAGGTGAGGGTGGGGTGAGGTGGTGATTTTGTGAGTGGGAGAACACATTTTCACTCTTTTTTCTATTTTCACTAAGAAAATAATTTTTCTATTAAATGGGTTGAAGTAGAGATATATTGGGCTTATTTGAACCCAATTTGAAAATGGCTTGGGGCTTAATGGGTTGAGATGTACCCAATAACAAATTATCTTGAACCTAACCCATTAAGTTTTGGACGGGTTGGGCGGATCAACTCAATTTGAATTTATTTTGACACCCCTACAGTTGATATGATACTGAAATTGGGTATTTGGGATGTTCACAAGACATATGTATCATTACTTGAGATATGATCACTGATGATATGAAAGTTCTTCACTTATATGAGAAATAAGTATTTTTTTAACACATGTTTTTATTCAAGTTTGCATGTAATATGATTTGATATGAACTTTAAATGATATTTACTATTCTGAAAAATGTTTTCATATGAATATCTATTATTTATAAAGAAAGTATAAATGAGAATAGACCTTGATTTGAATTCCGTACCTAACGGCGGAATCGTTAGACTTGGTGCACCTTGTATTAATTGATTACTGTTACAACCCTCGCTAGTGGGAAGGTAGAACTAGCATACTGTTACTGATCTCCCTCGAGTACGAACCTACTGATATGATATTTGACTCCTTTAAGAGGGGTCCACTGTTATTGGCTATTCTTGAAGTAGAATGCCACACTGATTACATGATTCATATTTGGGAACCTCCCAAATATATAATATTTGATTTGATATAATGCTTATCGATTTTATTAATGAACTATTGGTTCATTTTGCTTACATGAAACAAATGATATTGTTTATTATTACTGTTTTCTGGAAGAACATTTATTTCATGATGTTTTATGACTTGTTCCTATTACAACGGTTGTGGTTAAGTGTTATTACGCACTGAGCTAGCGTTTCACTCCTTGCTATTGTTTTTACAGAGAGTGCAGGTAACGATGAGGATTTTGTTAGATAGAGATCTCGAGGTAGCATATTCCTGGTGAGCCCCGCATCTGTTCGCATAGGCTACAATTTATTTATTTGTTATGTTAATCTTCTTGAAAACTCTTAGAGTTTCTCCATAGTCATGTCTTTAGAGTTTTTGAGTATTTTTTCATTATTTTGAACTTGTGGAGCCTTGGACCTCCTCTCAGGTTTTAGAGATGGAATTCATCATATTATTATTATTTAGTGGTGTTGGTGATTTGTTGATGATTTTGGTGTATTGTGTTGGGGTTGATGTGTTTGTGTGATGTTGGGTTATTGTGTTGTGAATTTGAGAAGGAAATTTTTTTTGATAGGTCCAAAAACAGGGAAAACTCTGCCCAATTTTCTGTAGAAAAC
This sequence comes from Capsicum pubescens, assembly GCA_030864215.1. NCBI lineage: Eukaryota > Viridiplantae > Streptophyta > Magnoliopsida > Solanales > Solanaceae > Capsicum > Capsicum pubescens. The sequence continues at coordinate 247,009,206 of CM061541.1, read as the reverse complement.
TAACATGGCTTGCTTTGGAGTTCTAATCTCCTTAGCGCCGGTCATGATCCTATCTTGAGTCTTTGTAGACACGTGATTTTTCTCTATCCTCCCTAAATTTTAACTTATTTATCGATATTAAATATATTATATTTTTATATTTAATCACATATTATTTTAATTTTTGTTTTATTTTTTTTATTTTAAAAATAGATATTTTCTTTTATAAATTTTAATAAATAAATTAATAGTTTTAATATTATTTTATTATATTTGTTTTTGTCTATTTATAAATTGTTATTATATTTTATTAAATATAAAATTAATTAATTATTATTATATTTATTATTATTTTTATTTTATTTTATTTTATTATTATTATTATTATTACTAATATTTTTATATATATAAAAAAAAAAAAAGAGGGAAAAGATTTTTTAAAAATTTTAAATTTTCTCCCCTCCCCTTATCTGCTTTTAACTGTTCCCCCAAAGAACCCCACTATAAAAAGGACTCCCCCCCCCCCACCCCCAGAAAAAAAGAACGTACATTGACATTCATGATCAGACAGATAGAAACTAGATACTGAACAGAAAACAATCAAAGTAAAAAGAGAGAGGGAGTGGAGTATTCAAGATCATCCAAAAAAAAAAGAATCAATCGAAAGAGAAAAAGAAGAAAGTAGGAATTTCGTTTGAATTTCCGGAGCAGCATTCAAATTTCTGATTTAATTCATATCAGGTTTTTTTTTTTTTTTTATTTTTTTTATTTTTTTTATTTCAATCTTATATTATTTACGTTTTAAGTTTATTTGTAAAAAAAAAAATATGTATGAAAGTATGCAAGTGATTCTATGTATTATTCAATTTGTATAATTAATTAATTATGTGAATTCAGCATTGTTACGTATTGTGTGATCAAATCATCGAATATAATATTGTACTATGTTAAATATTGTTTTATTAAAAATGAAAAGGAAAAGTTAAAATAAATGCACAGACTATGCATGCACACATAATCCATTTTCTTCCTATAGAATTATATGCATATCATAGACTATTCATGTTCATATTCACATGACTTCATATATATATATTCACTGATATATGCATCAACAAATTCACGTAGTTATAATTTTTTTTTATTCCACGTATTATTACATAAATGCATATGATTAAAAAATAGCAAAAACATAAATCAGTAGAAAAATGTGATTAAAAATTAGAAAAGGTAGAAACAATCGAAAAGAAAAACTGTTCCGGCGAGTTTTCGCTGGAAACTTGCCGAAAATGGCGAAATATGGCCAGCGCCGACCAGTCACCACCACCGGCAAATCCACAACGGCGAACCAACTGCCACCCCACCGACGAACGTCGTCGCATCTTTACACCGAAATCAATAACCCGCAACCCAAAACTCCTTCCTCATCGTCCTACATACCAGATCTAATCACCACTGTCTCTACTCTATTTTTGTCACTGGCGATGCCAATAATGGCGAAGCCATGGACAACGATGCACAATCATCGCCACCGTTGTTCCCTTCTCCTCTTTTCCGTTATCTTCTCTCCCATTTTCCTCAATGATCGGTGGAAACGCCACTTCGGTGACCCCCCTTTTCTTCTTTTTCCTTTTCCTTTCCCCGTCGTCACTCTGTTGCCGGCATTCCACTGGAGAAGTGCTGCTTCTACGATTCAGAAAATCCATGGACTGTTTATGTGTAAACTTATCAAAAAAAAAATATTATATACAATTTGTTGAAGTATAAAATGGTTTACAATTATTTATTTATATATGTGTGTTTTAATTTATTATTATCATTATTTATTTATTTAAATTAATTAAATAACAGTAGACTTAAAGATTATATTAAAATTTGTATTAGATAGTTAGTTTTTTTTTGTATATTTTTCTTCTTATTATTATTTTATTTTATTTTTATTATTATATTATCATTAACAAATATTGATAATTATTTGTTAAAAAATGAATTTTGGTCAAGTTAATTTACAAGTGACAAACTAAAGTTTTAATATTAGGTAAATTTTAGACATGTTTAATATATTTGTCTCAATTAAGAATGCGGCATACGCATCTTTTCGAGATATTTAAAAATTCATGAATACAATAATGCACTTTGACAAATCTTTTTTCTAAAATTACTTTTTTATTTTAATACAGATTTTAGATATTAAAAATGAGCAAATTTAAGACTTAACATAATTTATCAAAATAGTTTTAGTTAAGTATAAGTCAATAAAAGCGACTGTGCTAGAACCACGGGACTCGAGGGGTGCCTCACACCTTTCCTTCGGTCAACAGAACTCCTTACCCGGTCTTCTGTTTTCGCAGACCAATAAAGAGTCATTTTCTTTTGATTAGGGATTCAAAAAGGTGACTTGGAACACCATAACTCAATTCCAAGTGGCGACTCTGAAACTAAAATAATCCATATTCAATATCGTCACTTTAATTGGAAAAACCCTTCGACCTCGGATCCCTTCGAGCAAAAAAGGGGTGTGACATCTCTGGCGACTCTGCTGGGGAATAAACTAGAATTCGAACTTTATATATTGACTTATACTTGCTTTAATTATTGTTGATATTGTGTTTGTTGTCCTTGTGTGCTACTTGTTGCTCATTTACTGCTTTGATATTATTTGAACTGTATTATATATTATCTTCTCTCACGTACCCCCTCTGAGTCTCTGAAATAGGATAGAGGGAATGCAACATATGCATCCCACCTTCTTTTTGAGATAGCCGGAGTGTCAAGACACCTGGTGAAGGATATAGTCACACATGTTAGGAGGGGTTCGGATCAACAATGAAGGCGGTGTTGCCCTGCTACCGACCAAGTTGTCCCTCCCCGGCTCGAGTGTCCGCTCGGGTAAGCCAGTCTAGACACCTATCCTTATTAGGCATAAACTTAGAAGAACTGAAAACTCAGAATCTGGTTATCCCTATTAGGTACCGCTTTATTTGCATCATATGCATTTGACTTAGCGGGACTCGGCATAGGGGACGAGTCTGTCTAGGACAGGTGACCTAATTTCTGACCAACATGTGCATCCTACGTGCTCTTTGACATTTGTTTGGAAGGCTATTTATTTGTTGACCGGCTTTAGGCAATTTTAAAATGCGAGAGATTAATTTATCCTCAAATTTAGTCAATCATTTTTGAAAGAATTGTTTTTACTTTTAAATAAAGAATTTTTTTAAAAAAAATATACAGCAACACAATTTTTACAATCTTATGAACTACGAGGGTCTGATTCTCACATTTTAGTGGGATACGTAGGAAGTCCTTCCCAGGATACGAACCTATCTTTTGAAAAATTATTCATAGATTTATTGGGGAATATTTTGAAAATATGATTACTTTCATAATTATTTTTCTAATTCTAAAGTCCAATTTTTATATATATTTTAATAGCCCTGGATCTTTAGGGATCATGAGGGTAAGGTTTTACAAAAAAAATAAAAATAAAAATAATAATAATAATAATAATAATAATAATAATAATAATAAAATAAAAATATATTTCAATAGCCCAGAATCCTTAGGGATCATGAGGCTAAGTTTTTTACAAAATAAATAAAAATAAAATATGTATTTTAACAGCCCGGAATCTTTAGGGATCATGAGGCTAAGTTTTTACAAAAAATACATATATATCAATTTTAAAAGTCCTGAACCTTTAGGGTCGTGAGACTGAAATTTTTATACAACTTCATACATAAAACGGTCATTCTATTTTTCTTTATTTCTGAGTCCTTTTATTTTATTTTTGTACTTAGGGAATATTGTCTTCAAACATATAGATAAAATTATCTAGAAGTCTGTTATAGCAAAGTCTTTGATAGAGTTAATTTAAATAAGTGTTTTTCTTAAAAATATTATCAATCTTATTTCTCTCGCTTTGATTTTTGATAAAATTGTTCTTTGCAACTAAGTTCAAATAATGGTCGCACTAATTTTTACAAGTTAAGTTATAAATTCTTTTCAAAATTAATAAATTAAGTTTTGTCTAAGTCTAGATATTTATTAATCTTATGTCCCTGTCAATAGGTATAAAATGTCCCCCCCTGTTCATGGAAAGCGTCCAAAGAGAAAGAGAGATGGGAGTGTACCGCTTCAGGTTGTGGATTGTACCCCTCTGCAACTTTGGTTATGGTAGAATGCAATGGATACATTCGATTATGGCGAGATACATAAGTATTTGGATTTTTTGATGAGTATCATGAGAATTAACCCTAATAGGGAGGTAATTGTTGCATTACTGAATTTCTGGGACCCGAAGAATAATGTATTCCACTTTTCAGATTTTGAGTTGACACCTACTTTAGAAGAGATAGCAGACTATGTTGGATATGGTGATATGCATCGGAAGAAACTTATAGCCCCAAGAATTATTTCGATAAACAGATTTTGCAAGCTCATGAACATACGAAATACGAAAGAAGAATCAATGAAAGGAGGTTGAGTTTCCTTGCAATTTTTGTATGACAGATACGGAAGGCAAGAAGGGTTTGAAAAGTACGGTAAACAACTTTGTAATAAGGGGAGTTTTGAGGCTTGGAAAATTCACAGACGATTTGCATTCATGGTAGCCTTTTTAGGCACTATGGTCGTCCCGAGAAGAGAAGAAAAAATTAATATTCGTTTAGCGGGAGTGGTACAGTTACTGATTAAGAAAGATTACACTATGGTACCAATGATCCTAGCTGATATTTATCGTGCTCTGACTGTTTGTCAGAAGGGAAAGAGTTTTTTCGAGGGATGTAATATCTTGTTACAGATGTGGATTGTGGAGCATCTTTATCAACGTCCTACATTGACAAGGTTCGATCCTGAGCGATTTAATCGCATCAACGATTACGAGGAAAAGATGGAGAAATATAAATGTCTAAAAGAAATTGAAGATTGGGTTAAGCTTTTTCGTTCTTTAACAGCAGATAAAATCACTTGGAATCTCCATTGGTTCCCTTGGAGGAAAGTCATACATAATTCTGTCATTCGTCCGTTCTTGTTATTAATGGGTATTAGAGGTGTTCAACCGTATGTTTCATTAAGGGTTCTATGTCAGCTAGGCAGGCATCAAATAATTCCCATAACGGAAAACATGACTGAGTTTGTATTTGAGGTCAGACCAGAGATTCCACTTCCAGAAGATTTGACCTAGCAGATTTGGGAGGGTTGCCGTATTATGGGAATTGAAACGATGGTCATAGAGCGTGAGAAAGGAGAAGTGCACCCAGATTACCGTGAATGGTTTGAAGAACAGTCGAGTCCGCCAATCAGACCAGAAAGATCGGTTAGGGGACCTATAAATCAGGAAGCTGCAATCAGGATAGGAATTGAAAGAGCCATGTGAGAACATCATGAAGCCAACCAAGTTTTGAGAGTAGAATTAGAGCATGCCAGGGCAAAAATAGACGAACAACAAAGGGAATTTGCTAAAGAAAAAACTAAGTCAGCAGATATTGAGGTTGCACTTCGGGGACAAATCAAGTTTGCTACCACTAGGGGGTCGCACGTTGCAGAACTTGCCGCATCTCGCCGACAACAACTTCAAGAAGTTGAAAAGAATATGCAAGAAGAATTTGATCGAGAGAGATCTCAGTGGATTCATGAAAGAGGAATATTGCGAGAACAGTTGGAGGTTGCTTCTGCTCGTGAACAACGTGCAAGAGAGATGGTTGATTTCCTAGATCAACAGGCCCAGGAATGGGATCAGGCTTTCAGTTCCCTTCGAGGGAAGGTTCTCCGTGTAGAACAGGATACTGCCAGAATGGGTTTGGATTATCAGCAGCTGAATTGCGAGGACTTTTTGGCACAAGTACCAGCTTTCGCACAACGACTCACTACTTCATTGGAGGACATATAGTTGAGTTTGGGAGGACATATTAAACCGAAATCTCCTTGAATGGATCGTTGTTTTCTTTGTCATAGTTTTTCATTTTCAGTTTTAAAACTTCTTGTTTAGATATTATGTCTTTTAGTTTTCAGATGTCAGTTAGTAGGTTTTATTTTGGGAGTTGGGTAAGTTATTTTGTCGTATTTATATTATAGAATGTAATGAAGTTGACTGTTTATTTTTATATATAATACATATGTTTTACTTCACTTACTTTATTTATTTTCTTCAATAATAATTTTTTAAAAAAAGAGACAAAACAATTTTGTTAAATTCTTCCCAAACTACGCAAGATCTGATTCATGTTCTGGCATGATACGTAGGAAACCCTCCAAAGGGTTCGATCATAACTTTTGAAAAAATATGCCTAGAAAAGCCGGGATAAACACAAGACCTTTCATAATAGGTTGACAAATGCATATAGAGGCATGCCATATAACTTGGCATTGTAATGTGTTAAAATATAACACTCACCCGTTTGCTACTTGGTTACAGAAAGATAAAGTAATTGGTGGTTGGTTTGTGGTTTAAACTAGCATCACATCCGTATAACACCAGATACAAGGGTAAAAGAAGGATGACCCGCAAAGAAGGTATAGGGTCTGACAGTGAAGAAGAGCAAAATCAGTTGATTTCGCAGGAAGTAGCATCAATGGAAGAAATAAAGTCATTGAAAAAACAGATGGCAGAGATGTACCAAGCTTGGTTGAATGAACAAGCTCCGCCTTCTTCAATCCCTGGACTTTCAACTTCAAATGATCCAAATTCTGACCCAGCACAAACTAGTGATCCATTTTACCCACCAGGATTTGGCCCGGAGTTGATGGTACTTTTACCGTGCACCCACCAAATCCATCTGTCGCAAATAACCCACTTTTTACTTCTGTAGCGCCAGCTACTGCGAGTATTCAACCGACAATACCGAAGAATATGGGAAAACCAAATCATGATATGTTATATCCTCCTGAAATGACTTTTAAATCCCAAAATCCACCTTATCATGTTCATCAACACGATACACCTATCATGATTGAGAAGATTGCTAAGAATGAGGAACAAGAGGAGATGGCTAGAAAAGTTAGAAGCCCGGAACAAAGTATGAGAAATATGCAAGGAGTAGGTGGACCAAAAAGTGTTTCATACAAGGATTTATGTATGTTTCCTAATGTCCATTTGCCGATAGGATTCAAAAATGCCAAAATTTGACAAATATGAAGGACACGACGATCCTGTAGCTCATTTGAAAAAGTTTTACAATCAATTAAGGGGAGCAGGAGGAAAAGAAGAATTATTGATGGCGTACTTTGGAGAAAGCCTTACAGGGATAGCTTCTGAATGGTTCATTGACCAAGACATTTTCCGTTGGCACATGTGGGACGACATGACACGAGATTTCGTTCAACAATTTCAGTATAACATTGAGATAGTGCCAGATCGCACTACGCTTGCCAACATGAGAAAAAAGATGACCGAAAGTTTTCGAGAATATGCCGTCAGATGGAGAGAGCAGGATTCAAGAGTCAGACCATCGATAAAAGAATCTGAAATGATTGATATTTTTCTGCAAGCACAAGAACCTGATTATTTCCATCATTTGCTCTCTACGATCGGAAGCACATTTGCCGAAGTTATCAAAGTTGGAGAGATGGTAGAAAACGGAATCAAATCAGGAAAGAACATCAGCTAGGCCACTTTAAAAGCAACAACACAGGCAATTCAAAGTGGTACAGGAAGTTTTGGGGGAAAGAAAAGAAAAGAGGATGTAGCAACTGTCATGGCAGGTCCACGACAAAATTGGAGAGGTGCGCGTCAACCATATGCACAGAATCCATTATATTTCATTCCATACCCCCAATATCCTATTTACAATACACAATCATATGCTCGGGGTCCTTCTTACCCACAGTGGAGTACACAAGCAATCCAAAATCATCCAATGGCCCCGCAAGTTCAAAGAGGTCCTCCGAGGTCTAATTTTTGGCCTAGAGCAGATTTCAAAAGGGATAACATGGTAGAAGATAATTTCACTTCTATTGGAATATCATACACCAGTTTATTTCATAGGCTGAGAAAAATGAATGTTCTAAACCCAATTGAAAAAAGGATCCTGAATCCTCCTCCGAAGAATTTGGACTATTCTAGAAGATGTGAATACTGTTCTGATGCCCCAGGGCACGACACAGAGAAATGTTGGTATCTGAAAAGAGCCATTCAAGAGTTGATTAATACCCAACAGATTATGGTAGAAAGTCTAAGCGCTCCAAATGTCAATCAAAATTCGCTGTCAGATCATAATGAAACAAATATGCTTGAAGTGATACTCAGTGGTGAAGATTCTATGAGTTCCTTTAAGACGATCATTAAAATTAAAACTGATTTGAAAAAATCAGCAAATGCTGTGGATTTGACGAAAAAAAAGCCTGCAGAAGCGGAGGTGGTGATAGCAAAACCCGAATCATCGAATGATCCCTTGGTGATGGGGAAAGAGATTTCAGAAAATATTGGGTCAAGTCAAATAAAGCTGAAACTCATTATTCCCGAAAGATCCAATAAGCCTCTTTTAATCATAAAAAGAGCTCCCGTAGCTCCTATTGTTACTAAACCAGTGTCACAGCTGCCTATGGTTGATACCAAGGAAGTCCCTTGGAATTATGATCGCGTTGTGGTGATGCACAAAGGGAAATAAACTGAAGATGTAGATGAAATAGGGGGATTAACTCGATCTGGAAGATGTTATGCTCCAGTAGAGTCAAGAAAGAATAAACAAGGCGGTGAAGAACGAATGACAGTCAAGAAGCCTGTCAGCGATGAAGAAGCTGAAGAATTCTTAAAGAAAATGAAATTTCCAAAATATTCTGTTATAGAACAATTGAAGAAAACACCAGCAGAGATTTCTTTGTTGTCTTTATTGATACATTCAGAGGAACACCGCAAGACTGTAATGAAGATTCTTAATGAAGCATGTGTTCCTAGTGAGATTAAAGTGAATGAACTGGAAAAAGTTGTTGAAAGGATCCTTGAAGCAAATAAGATTACTTTCTCAGACGATGAATTGCCTTTGGAAGGTACTGGACATAATAAGGGTCTCTACATTACTGTAAAATATGAGCACTCTGTCGTCACCCGAGTGTTAATTGATGGAGGATCAGGTGCTAACATTTGTCCTACGTCAACTTTGCAAAAGTTGAATGTTAATGTGGAGAGAATTCGACCTAACAATGTGTGCGTCAAAGGTTTTGACGGATCAAAAACCGATGCCATCGGTGAAATAAAACTCATATTGACAATCAGTCCTGTGGATTTTGCTATGGATTTCCAAGTGCTGAAAATTGATTCTTCATATAATATGTTATTGGGAAGGCCAAGGATTCATAGGGCTAAAGCAGTCGCATCAACATTGCATCAAATGGTCAAATTCGAATGTGACAGGCAAGAGATAGTTGTTCATGGTGAAGGAGACTTATCCATGTATAAAGACTACTCTGTTTCCTCCATCAAAGCAGATACTATGAATGTGTTAATTCATCAAGCTTCTGAGGTAGTGGTTGTTGAGCATATCCTCGAGGAGAATCTCATCGCAAGACCACAATTGTCCTCTGCATCTGTTATGGTAGTGAATGAAATGTTGAAGCATGGTTTTGAACCAGGAAAAGGTCTAGGGATGTTTTTGCAAGGCATAGTTCATTCGGTAAACCTCTATGAGAACTTTGGTATGTTTGGTTTGGGATACGAGCCTACTGCTGAAGATATCAAGAAGGCTAAAAAGCATAACAAAGAGTCATGGTCACTTACCAAACCGATACCGCCACTTCATGAGTCTTTTATCAAATTCAGTGATGTCGGATCCTCCAAGTTACCTGTTGCAGAATCAATGAATGATGATGGTACAGAGTTGATTGACCTTTTTCAGAATATGTTCATTGAAGCTAATATGGTTGAAATTGGGGAAGGTACCAGAAATGCAGATGTGCAGTTTGTCGACCCTGATGTCCAGCTTAACAATTGGGAGGCCACTTCTCTCCCTATTATGAATGAGTCTTGGTAGTTTGTTTGTTTTTCTTACAATCTTAGTAACTTGTTTTTCTTTCTGTAATTTGAATAATTTTAGGATTGTAATTCATACCTTTACCTTGGTATTTTAGGTTAAAACTCTTTCTAGCTTTGTTTTTAATAAAGTGCAGTCTCTTTTTATTTTATTTTGGGTCTTGATAACGCTCAATCTACAGCTCTCGTTTGAGTGTAAAGCGGTCGTTAGAAAATATAGAACCCAACCTGGATTGGGTGTCGATCCCACAGGGAATAGCTTGGCTAACAAGTAAGTAAAATTACTAAACTTTTGGTCCAAGTCTCGTAAGAAGGGGGGATTGTAATGTGTCACCAAAACAATTAAATAAAAGCTGAAAATAGCAAAGTAAAAGAGAAAGATTGTTACGTAAGTTGTAAACAATGAGAATTGAGGCGTTGGGGTTATGTCCACCTTCTGAGGTATACGTCTCTATTGGCTATGAGTGTGTAGAATTCTGACATGCAATTTCTTATAGAGGATTGTAGTCGATGATAAATCCAAGCGTCTCTCGACCTAAACAAGGACTATTTGACTTTAACTCTCTCGATCTTAAAGCGTGTCTAACGGTACGAATTCTCCAAGAGGTTAGTCCAGTTACGGCACTAGCTTTTTAATAGGAAAGGGTGTCCTACTACCTTGACATTATCTCTTTTCCAGACAAATAACTTTTCTCTCGAACAAGTTAAATGTTAGACTGGCGTATTCTTGCGTTTGCAACCGCAAAGAATGTAGATTAAGATGAAGAGAATAATGATATAAGCAATATACGTGTCTCGAACTCACAAACTCACAGCAATAGATAGTAACTCATTCGGCTTCCATAACCCCAACAGAGAAGTTTAGTTACCCATGAATGCGAAGAAAACCACAATTGGCATTGTTATTATACCACAATAATGATCAATTTCGTGTAGCACAAGAGTGGTAGGCGTTAGGTGTGATTTCTTGCAGAGTAACGTTTCTCTTGTTGCGGAATTTAAGAATAGAAGAATAGACGAAAATAGAATTGATGGAAAGATTAGAAGAGTTGTAGAAAGATGATTAGCAGGTAAGAAGGTGTATAAAGATGATAGAAGATGTTGGAAGATGTGAGGGATGGAAGGAAGTATTGTGTTCTCTCTCCTTCCTCCCTCCTTGTTCTAAATCTCTAGCATGATAGGGTATTTATAATACCCATATCCTACTCCTACTAAGCTAATAAATAACCAAATCCTACTAGACTAATGAAATGCTTAACCCAAATGTACTAGGTTAAGGTAACATTATCATAATCCACATAAAATAATGAAATACATAACCTAATTGTACTAGGTTAATGTATCATTGTCAATATCCAGCTTTGTGTCGGTAAGTCCCCAAAGTCTTCAGAATTGTTGTTTTAGCCCGGGACAGATTTTCCATGCAACAGTTTTGGTCCTTTAGGCGTTCAAACTCCCTTTCCTTCCTTCGTGAGCTTTCTTTAGCGTCAAGTAAGCCATAAAATGCTGAATTATGCATCATTTATACCTGAAACTTTACTAATCATGTTCGTTAGCTCATTTACAGGAAAAAGGACTAAAAGTGCATGAAATATATAATTTGTTCTCAAAACTAGGCTAAAATATGGGCAAAATATATTGATATAGGTGCGTAAATTCGCCTATCATCAACACCCCACACTTAGAGCTTTATTCGTCCTCGAACAAACTATCATGTCCTTCTAAACATCAACTTAGGGTTTTACAGCAACAACAAAAAATATTCGTCAAGACAAGCACAACAATTATCAACCAAGAGTAGCTTTCCGATTATAAGTAGAAACAATTTAACCTCAAGTATAGACTCGTGATGGTGATCAACTCGCATGCAAACGTTAAAGTGCATAGAATCATATACAACTATCCAAAACTCATCAACCATGTGTGTCTCACCATATAGTACCCATAATCACTCACAAATATAGCATATTTTTAAAACATGGGTATCAGAATGTCCTTGCTCTCACTCTCACAAAGAATTCATATGTAGCAACTGATGACCATAGGCTTGCCCTTAATGTTATTCTCTACTAAATGTTGGAATGTTAAGATTAGGATCAAGTAGGTCTTTTGATGGTTGTAATGTAGGCTAAGAGACGGGTAGGACTATTTTGGCCAAGAATAGTGACTAGGTTCCTAAGCGCTTTAATACATCACTTTGTATCATTGACACTTTTTTTTTTCAACCTTTCTTCTTTCTTTTTTCTACCACCCTTGTTCTCCTCTTTTTTCAATTTTAAGCACAACTCACTTTTCAGCTTTCTTTTCCTTTTTCTTTTCACAACATACCTGTTATGATAGCATTTTTTTTTTCTTTTTCATAACACATTCAAGAACCATTCCAATTTATAGCATTATACTCACCCAATTTCCTTTTATGTTGTCACATGACTTTTTCACTTTAAAGCACTTAGGGATTTTGGGATCAAATTACGGTCTTGAAAGAAATGGATTAGGCTTACATACAAGGTTGTCAAAGAAATAGGCTAAAGGCTCAAAAGGGTTAACTAGAATGATGTCCATGGGTAGGTAAAACTGAAGGTAAACATGTATAGGTTGCCAAAGAAATGCCTAAATCATATCCTAAACTTACACTCCTTATTTTCGCTTTGCATACATACCAGGCAAGTTCTAGCATCAGCCACATACATAGAATATACCATTATCTCTCACACACAAGGCACATGGTCGACTTGATTGGAAGTAATATAGACTCGCGACCCAACAAGTGAAGGAATTGAATCACACAATATCACATATTGAGTCACAACTAGAGCCTAAACGTCTCAATAGTCACAATTGTAGCACATACTCTTGTTATAATCTCATGCTGCCTATCAAAATAATTTCATGCGAGGCTAAAAAAAATTTTAACTACTAAAAAAAACAAAACGAAACAAAAATGAAACAAAAGCAAACAAACATAGATGCGAATAGAGAAGTATAGCATGCAATACCACCACCCCACACTTAGTCGGGACACTGTCCTCAGTGGAAAATAAATACGAGGAACCTGGTTGGTCGGACTTATCCTCTATGTCTGGGGTCATACCCCTTGCATTGGAATCATCATCAGAGTCTTCATCCTCATAAGTTCCTCATAAGTATCCCACTTAATTCCAAGCGTGAGTCGAGGTATTTGCAGTGAGGAGGGTTCTCCTTGGTCCTTGCGACTTCTCTTTTTGCCCTTTTGGGAGGTGGTAGCCTTCTCCTTGCCTTGTCTCGTTTTAGGTGCCATTGTACCTGAGACTAGAAATAGTGTTAGTGGTAGCACAATATCAATGGATACAATCTATGCACAAGAAGTAGGGGTACCACCCCACACTTAGTTTTGTTGACACAAATCAGTGAAGTGAAAGTGGTCGATTACTCAGATTTCGTCGACATACGTTTTAGGAGTTGTATTCCGGCAAGAAAATCAGTGATGTATCACTACTTGCAGCCATTGCATTACTTTCATGTTAGATATAAAAACACTACTACATAGGGGTTACCACATAATATAGTTACTTTCAACAATCACAACCTTTTATGTCGGCAGGCAATATAAGTCTTATCCCGATGAACGGGATAGCCTAACATGTAAGTATCCAAGTAGCAATTTTAAACAATGTTCAAGACTATAGCAATTCCGCAAATAGTATAACAATTCTATTAAAACCAAATTCAAGTCGGAAACAAGTCAAGATGATTCTAACGTATACGTTCACTCACATGATTTTGCATTAACATTCCAAACACATGAACTTCACCAACAATCTTTCAATATGTAGCAATTTATTAATAGACATAGCAACGTAGTACTTACGAGAAATAAATGAAGAATAAGAGAGTACTTACTTGCTTGAAGCTTTTGGAGGTGGTTTTGTGAATTGGAAGAGCAAAAAAGAAAATTTTGAGAGGATTTGGATGAATATGCGGCACCTTTAGGTCACTTTGCAATGTGTTGTGTTATAAAACTAAGTCCCCTTTATATAGGAAGAGAATGGGTCGGGTTATGACCCATTTACAATCGGTTTTGGAGACAAAAATCCTACATATGCGGTGCATTGTCTATGGCATAATGGGACATATGCGCCGCATAGTCTATGGCATTTGTAGACATATGCGGCGCATTGTCTATGGCATAATGGGACAAATGCGCCGCATAGTCTATGGCATAATGAGACATATGCGCCGCATAGTCTATGGCATATGAGATACTGAGACCAAATGCCATAGCATAGGCGGCGCATAGTCAAAAGCATACCTAGGAATAGGCGGCGCATAGTGTATAGCACACTAGATTACGAGACCTTAGGCTATAGGATAGGTTGTGCATCGTTCGTGGCCTAGTTTTACCAAGGCCTATCCTTCCTCGAAGCTTATTTTGGCGTGAGAAAGGCTCAATCCATAGCCTTATGCATCACCCTTCCTAACTTACCAACTTTACCATATAATGCGTCCAAATTGTCAATTGAAATCAATCTCCTCGTTGACTACTTCTTGCACCTATATTCACTCAAACAAATGAAAACGATTAGTACGATGGGTTGCCTCCCACCAAGCGCCTTAGTTTTGGTCGTGGCACGACTCTTATTTTTGGATTTTTCATTTATCAAAATCAAATCAAGTACTAGAATGAAAGAAAACGATAAACTATAAATGAAAAATGATAAACGATGGGTTGCCTCCCATCTAGCGCCTTATTTATTGTCGTGGCTCGACATAGTTACCTCGAGTACTCAGACTTCGTCGAGGTAAATGGTGGATCATTTTCTGAAAGGATTTAGACGACAATGAGGCTTACCTGTGGGCATGCGATCTTCTTCACCAATTATATCATCAATAGTCCAACCCATAGCTCTCTTGTATCTCTTCAGAGCAGAGATGAGAGCTTCTACATGCTGTTCACTTAAATCATTTGCACTCTCCGGAAGTATATTTCTACTTTCCAAGAACACATACCTTAGATAATCGGGGAGCTCTTTCGATTCTAGCATTGGTGGCTCTTCACTGGAAGTCTTCGCTGTTGGTGACGGTTGATTCTTAAGATCACGGTCCGGTTGCTTAGGAGTATGCGAATAGGACTCTATTTCTGTTAGAGCACCCATAAGTTCTTCATAATCTTCATCGTTCTCATGCTCAACATTTAGCAGCGCAGCAGACAATGGCTTAACAGTAAGCTGTTTTTCTACAAATAATGCTTTCTTATCCTCATGATGAACATCAGCTACAGAGAACACATTCATATCGCTGGGCTGCTTCATTGCTTTGCATATATCAAAGCGGACCACTTCGTCATTCAACCGAAATAAAAGATCATTATCTCTCATGTCAATGAGCACACTTCCTGTAGCAAGGAAAGGACGTCCCAAAATTATGGGAACTTCAGAATCCACCTCGCAATCCAAAATCACAAAGTCTGCAGGAAAAATAAAGGTAGACACCTTTACCAACACATCATTCAAGATACCCACAGGTCGTTTTACCGACCTATCTGCCATCACGAGCCGCATATTGGTTGGTGTAGGGTCGCCTAACCCCAATTTCTTGTAGACGGATAGTGGCATCAAATTGATGCTAGCACCCAGATCACACAATGCTTTGGCAAAATTCGTAGATCCAACCATGCAAGGAATAGTGAAAGCACCAGGGTCTGTCTTCTTCTGTACTAATGACCTTGTGGCAATTGCACTGCAATGATGAATATTATCTTTCGGCTCATAGCTTACTGCCCGCTTCTTTGTCAACAGGTCCTTCATGAATTTAGCATACCCAGGCATTTGTTCCAGCGCCTCCACCAACGGAACATTAATAGTCAGTTGCTTTAACATCGTCATGAATTTGCTGAACCTTGTATCATCCGCCTGCTTCTTCAATCTTTGAGGAAAAGGTGGTGGTGGATATGGAATTGTTTTCTCCATGGCTTTCTTCTCCTCTTGCTTCCGAATTTTGGTAGTTTCAGGCTGCAACTTTCTAGGGGTGACGTCATGGACGTCTTGGTCAGCTTCTATGGCGTCATCATCTTCCTTATTTTTGGCCACTTTCTTGCTTTGGGATGAATTTTCCAGCACCTTACCACTCCTGGTAGTAATAGCCATGCATGATCCGTCGTTCCTTGGATTTTGCACAGTGTTGCTAGGTAGAGTGCCAGCCTTTCTTTGATTGAGTGCTGCTGACAGTTGGCTCAATTGCTGCTCTATTTGCTTGATTGAAGTGGAATGAGAATCAACTAGTTGTTTCATGGAGGACAAATCATTAATTACCTCAGTAACTCCCGCGCTTGTTGCTTCCACTCCTTTTAATAATTTATCCATCATGTCTTCCATACTTCCAGAATTAGATGTGGTGGTATCACGTCTACCAGGGGGAACGTACAAACCACTCTTTTCATTCTTGTTCTTCCAACTACCTTGGTCCATGTTTCCAGATTTACCATAATAGTTCCGACCTTGGTTTCCTTGGGTATTCCCACGGAAACCCCCCTGATTGTTCAAGTAGTTGGCCTCCTCTTCCGAATCAGATTCGTCTCTTCCTTTTAACGCAATGGCTTTGACTTTTTCGATCTTTCCTGATAATAGATGCTTTGTAAGAAGATCCATTTGCGTCTTCATGTGAGCTATATCTTGGTCATGCTTCTCTTGTCTACGCCTCTGCTCTGCAGTCATGCCAAAGGATATAGTAGAGCTTGCTACCTCAGAATCCCTGGTATGCCAAGCTCTACTTTGCTTCGTCATACGATCTAGCATATTACTTGCTTGACCAAAGGTGAGGTCCATAAAAGATCCTCCAGCCGCATTATCAACCACTGGCTTAGTCACCGAATTCAAAGCTCTGTATAATATCTTCATCAAGTGGACATTGGTCATATGATGGTTTGGGCACCGCATTAGCTTCGTCTTGAACCTCTCCCATGTTTCGTGGAGAGCTTCAGTTGGAAGCTGTCGAAAATTGGTGATCTCATCCCTCAACTGTGCTCTTTTGGATGGCGGAAAGAATCTTTCTAGGAAAGTGTCTTTCAATTGCCTCCAATTAGTAATAGAATCAGGAGTCAGCCCATTCAACCATAGAGTTGCCTCCCCAGACAGAGACAATGGAAATAAGCGTAGTCGAATTGCATTCTGTCCAACGCCAGGATTGTCGAATGACTTGCATATAGAAATAAAGTTGATCAGATGCATATTCGGATCATCGCCTGCTAGTCCACCAAATAATCCCTTGAGTTGCAATAACTGAATCATGGTGCTTGTGATGTTGAACTTGGCTCCGGGCGCTAATAGTGGTGGAATTATAGCTCCAGTGGCTCCGGCACCATCAAGATCATCATCATCATCATCGAAAGCTGGCTGCATAGGTTGGCGATCATGTCTATACCAAGCTTGTCGACCTCTTCTGTGCATGGGTGCCGCCATCTCAGCAGTATGCCGTGGGTTTAGTAGCTCCTCATCGCCCAGGTCCTCATCATCAAGATTTGTTGCACGCCTTGGGTTATCAATATTCTGCTGATGCGCTTGAGCAGCCATCCTTTCAATTTCACGTTGTGCATCCATTGATGCACTGAACAAAAAACCTGCAGTAAACAAAAATAACAACTAAAAGTAAAAGTATGAGAATCTTAGACCAAAGGGTCTAGTAATTATCACGAACTTGATTGACACTTGTATTCCCCGGCAACGGCGCCAATTTTTGATAACGCTCAATCTGCAGCTCTCGTTTGAGTGTAAAACGGTCGTTAGAAAATATAGAACCCAACCTGGGTTGGGTGTCGATCCCACAGGGAATAGCTTGGCTAACAAGTAAGTAAAATTACTAAACTTTTGGTGCAAGTCTCGTAAGAAGGGGGGATTGTAATGTGTCACCAAAACAATTAAATAAAAGCTGAAAATAGCAAAGTAAAAGAGAAAGATTGTTACGTAAGTTGTAAACAATGAGAATTGAGGCGTTGGGGTTATGTCCACCTTCTGAGGTATACGTCTCTATTGGCTATGAGTGTGTAGAATTCTGACATGCAATTTCTTATAGAGGATTGTAGTCGATGATAAATCCAAGCGTCTCTCGACCTAAACAAGGACTATTTCACTTTAACTCTCTCGAGCTTAAAGCGTGTCTAACGGTACGAATTCTCCAAGAGGTTAGTCCAGTTACGGCACTAGCTTTTTAATAGGAAAGGGTGTCCTACTACCTTGACATTATCTCTTTTCCAGACAAATAACTTTTCTCTCGAACAAGTTAAATGTTAGACTGGCATATTCTTGCGTTTGCAACCGCAAAGAATGTAGATTAAGATGAAGAGAATAATGATATAAGAAATATACGTGTCTCAAACTCACAAACTCACAACAATAGATAGTAACTCATTCGGCTTCCATAACCCCAATAGAGAAGTTTAGTTACCCATGAATGCGAAGAAAACCACAATTGACATTGTTATTATACCACAATAATGATCAATTTCGTGTAGCACAAGAGTGGTAGGCGTTAGGTGTGATTTCTTGCAGAGTAACGTTTCTCTTGTTGTGGAATTTAAGAATAGAAGAATAGACGAAAATAGAATTGATGGAAAGATTAGAAGAGTTGTAGAAAGATGATTAGCAGGTAAGAAGGTGTATAAAGATGATAGAAGATGTGAGAAGATGTTGGAAGATGTGAGGGATGGAAGGAAGTATTGTGTTCTCCCTCCTTCCTCCCTCCTTGTTCTAAATCTCTAGCATGATAGGGTATTTATAATACCCATATCCTACTCCTACTAAGCTAATAAATAACCAAATCCTACTAGACTAATGAAATCCTTAACCCAAATGTACTAGGTTAAGGTAACATTATCATAATCCACATAAAATAATGAAATACATAACCTAATTGTACTAGGTTAATGTATCATTGTCAAAATCCAGCTTTGTGTCGGTAAGTCCCCAAAGTCTTCAGAATTGTTGTTTTAGCCCGGGACAGATTTTCCATGCAGCAGTTTTGGTCCTTTAGGCGTCCAAACTCCCTTTCCTTCCTTTGTGAGCTTTCTTTAGCGTCAAGTAAGCCATAAAATGCTGAATTATGCATCATTTATACCTGAAACTTTACTAATCATGTTCGTTAGCTAATTTACAGGAAAAAGGACTAAAAGTGCATGAAATATATAATTTGTTCTCAAAACTAGGCTAAAATATGGGCAAAATATATTGATATAGGTGCGTAAATTCGCCTATCATCAGGTCTGATGTTTATTTATTTATTTTCTATCATACAGTTCTTTCTATGCCGATTCTAATGATATGACATGCATGAAGAATTGTCAACTAGATTTTAAAACCCAATCTAATTTTGAAATAATGAATAAAGAGGTTGAATACGATGAAGAGGAAACATTTGAGGATATAAGCAAAGATTTCAAACATTTTGAGAATAAGAAAAATCCCAATTTGGAATAAACTGAGGCGATCAATTTAGGAGATCATGAAAATATTAGGAAGACTAAGACAAGTGTACATGTTCAACCACAACAAAATAAATCTATAATTGAAGCTTTTCATGAGTATAAAGACATCTTTGCGTGGTAAAGACATCTTTGCGTGGTATTATGATGATATGCCCGGTTTGTGCACTGATTTGGTAGTTCACAAGTTGCCAATTGATCCTGTTTTTCCTCCTGTCAAGAAAAAGTTAAGAAAGCTCAAAACCGACATGAGTGTAAAAATTAAAGAGGAAATCACGAAGCAACTTGAGGCTAAAGTCATTCTAGTGGCCCAGTATCCTACTTGGTTGGAAAATATTGTCCCTGTTCCAAAGAAGGACGACAAAGTTCGGATGTGTGTTGATTATCGTGATTTAAATAAAGCAAGTCCAAAAGATAATTTTCCACTTCCGAATATTCATATTTTATTGGACAATTGTGCCAAACATGATCTTGCATCCTTTGTGGATTGTTATGCGGGGTATCACCATATCATTATGGATCCAGAAGATGCGGAAAAGACATCATTTATTACTCCATGGGGGACATATTGTTATAGAGTTATGCCTTTTAGATTAAAGAATGTTGGGGCAACTTACATGAGGGAAATGACCACAATGTTTCATGACATGATGCACAAAGAAATTAAAGTTTATGTGGATGACGTGATCATTAAGTCGAGAGAGCAATCTGATCATATCAAAGATTTGAGAAAATTCTTTGAAAGGCTTCGGAGGTATGATCTCAAACTTAATCCAGCAAAATGTGTATTTGGAGTTCCGTCAAGAACACTCTTGGGTTTAATAGTCAGTCGACGTGGTATTGAGTTAGATCCTTTAAAAATAAAAGCTATCCAAGATTTACCTCCACCAAAAAATAAAATGGAGGTGATGAGTTTACTTGGAAGGTTGAATTATATCAGTAGATTCATTGCTCAGCTTATGACAACTTGCGAGCCAATATTCAAGTTGTTGAAGAAGAATGTTAAAGTTGAATGGACTGAAGAATGTCAAGAGGCATTTGACAGAATTAAGAGACACTTGTTGAATCCGCCTATTTTGGTTCCTCCAGAGTCAGGCCGACCCTTGATATTGTATATGTCTGTTTTAGATAATTCTTTTGGCTGTGTATTGGTTCAACATGATGTCACAGGCAAAAAAGAACAAGCCATCTACTACCTCAGCAAAATTTTTACCACTTATGAGGCTAAGTACACTCTTCTTGAGAAGACGTGCTGCGCCTTAACTTGGGTAGCCCAAAAGCTGAAACATTACTTGTCATCTTATACTACTTACCTCATCTCTCGTATGGATCCTTTAAAGTACATTTTTCAGAAGTCTATGCCCACAGGCAGACTTGCGAAATGGCAGATGTTGCTCACAGAGTTTGATATTGTTTATGTGACACGAACTGCAATGAAAGCTCAAGCCTTGGCGGATCATTTGACTGAAAATCCTATTGATGAGGAGTACGAGCCATTGAGGACTTATTTTCCAGATGAAGAGGTATTTTATGTTGATGAGTTTGTTTTAGAAGATTTCCATTCAGGTTGGAAGTTGTTCTTTAATGGAGCTGCTAATATAAAAGGAGTGGGGATATGAGCGGTTCTTATTTCTGAATTAGGACAATATTATCCCATAACAGCCCAACTTCGATTCTACTGTACCAATAATATGGCAGAATACAAAGCTTGCATTCTGGGATTGAGATTAGCCATTGACATGGGGGTCCAAGAATTGGTTGTATTAGGAGATTCAGATTTATTAGTCCACCAAATCCAAGGAGATTGGGAGACTCGTGATTCAAAACTCCTACCATATAGAAGTTGTTTGCAAGATCTTTGTCAACAATTTGTATTAGTAAATTTCAAACACATTCCCAGAGCTCATAATGAGATTGCTGATGCTTTGGCGACCTTATCTTCGATGCTTCAACATCTCGATAAAACTTAAATTGACCCTTTGCATATACAGATTCATGATCAACATGCATATTGCAATATGGTTGAAGAAGAATTTGATGGGGAGCCGTGGTTCTATGATATCAAAGAATATATTCAGACTGGAAAATATCCTGTACATGTTGATGATAATCAAAACAGAACCATTCGACGCTTGTCTAGTGGATTTTTCTTAAGTAGAGGAATCTTGTATAAGAGAACTCCTGATTTGGGACTTCTGAGGTATGTAGATGCTAAAGAAGCTTCAAAAATCATGACTGAAGTACATTCTGGGATTTGTGAACCACACATGAGTGGGTATGTTTTGGCAAAGAAAATACTCCGAGCAGGTTATTATTGGCTTACCATGGAGCGAGATTCTATCAATTTCATTCGTAAATGTCATGAATGCCAGGTACATGGAGACTTGATACATTCCCCTCCATCTGAGTTGCATATAATGACTGCTCCATGGCCTTTTGTGGCTTGGGGAATGGACGTAATTGGACCAATTGAACCAAAAGCTTCGAATGGACATAGGTTCATCTTGGTAGCTATTGATTATTTCACAAAGTGGGTGGAAGCTGCGACTTTCAAGTCAGTTACCAAGAAAGTGGTGGTCAATTTTATTTACTCCAACATCATTTGTCGTTTCGGCATTCCAAAGATAATTGTCACAGATAATGCTGTGAATCTCAATAGCTATCTGATGCAAGAAGTGTGCCAGCTATTTAAGATTATGCATCGGAATTTAACTCCTTATCGTCCAAAGGCGAATGGAGTTGTAGAAGCTGCCAATAAGAACTTAAAGAAAATACTCCGTAAGATGGTGCAGAGTTCCCGACAATGGCATGCAAAGTTACCTTTTCCTTTGTTGGGTTATCGTACTACAATTCAGACTTCAATTGGTGCAACTCCTTACTTGTTAGTGTATGGAACTGAAGCAGTTATACCTGCAGAGATTGAGATTCCATCTCTTCGAGTAGTTGTGGAAGATGAAATTGATGAAGACCAATGGGTCAAGACTTGTTTGGAGCAATCAAGCTTGATTGATGAAAAAATATTGGCGTCAGTATGTCATGGACAACTATACCAGAAGAGAATGGCACGAGCATATAACAAAAAGGTGCATCACAGACATTTTGAAGTTGGTTAGTTAGTACTAAGACACATCCTTCCTCATCAAATTGAAGCCAAAGGCAAATTTTCTCCTAATTGGCATGGGACATTCATGGTGAAGAAAGTGTTACCTAATGGCGCATTATATCTGACTGATGTAGAAGGAAAAATGGAAGGAATGCCGGTCAATGCTGATGCAGTTAAAAGATATTCTGTATGATATTCATGTACAATTATGTTATGTATGTTTTGTACTTATATTTTTAAAGATTGAAATGATGAAGACATTTTGTTCTACTATCTGAATAATATATCAACCTTTGATTACCCCTTTGAGCTTTTATTTTTCTTCGAACCCCTCTTTTGGAATCAAATTAAAAAAAAAGTGTGTTAAAAAAAAAATCAATCAAAAATTAAAAATCAAACAAAAGAATGATGTTTCATGAACTATGTTTGACCTGATTCTTTCTATGACAAGATACGTAGGCAGCCCTACTACGGGGTTCGGTTTAACCAGAAGAAAATTCAAATTACCCAGAATGAAATGAAACTGGGGCAAAAATTTATTTTCTTAAAAAGAATCGATTCCAAAAGTTGTATGTTTCACCAATGTTATATAAATTTTTGAGCCTCATGCCGACCTTTCTTTCTTACCCTATCCAAAAGCCACATCACAACCAAAGAAAGACCTTCAGATCAATCTTTGAGAATGTCAAGGCTAAACATATTACGAGTGCATGATATTTCATATTTTGGGTGTTTATTTTTTTAAAAAAAATCAAAAAATGAAAATGAGAGAGTCTTATTGGTGAAAACTCTTTCGGGCACCATAAGACGACTGTGAACTGAGACAGAAATGAAAAGGATATAGGCTCGTTTGCAAAAACCCATTGAGGTGCCACTAGCTGAAGAAAGGTCGTTATCAAGAAGGAACAAGTTCAAGATTGGCTTAATTTCAAGTTCAATAAGTGGACAAAAGTTGTAATGATTGGTGTGGGTAGATCTGGTTGTTTGATTCAAAATGCATGTCATAATCACTAGAATCGGTTTTCACATTCAGATAAGTTTTCTCTTTGTTTTTAAAAAGAGATGCCTATTTTTTTTTTGTGTCCTTGTCATCAAGCAAAAAAAAATAAAAAAAATTGTGGTCTTTTGAGTCAAATTCACGTCAGGTCGAGTGAGAAAAGACTCCAAACTCGCTACCAATTCTTTTAAGGGTACAAAGCAAAACAAAGGGTCGATGTACAGAGACAACATTTCAAAGTAAAAGTAAGGTACTCAAGATGATTGTGATTTGACCATTTTAAACTCGTGAAAATCTAAGGGATGTATTGGAAGCTAAACTCAGAAGCATCATACAACAAAAATATGATTTGAGTTGAGGATCTCAGTAGTCAGAATTCTGAGTTAGAGGTATAACAATTCAATGAATATTATCATGGATTGGAAAAGAGTTGAGCATGACAAGTGCGAGAGCGGCCACTTCAAAAGCCAAATGCCACAAACCAACCACCAAATGTTTTAAAACTCACAAATTTTCTTTGTTTGGAACAGAGATGAAATAATTGTTTTCAGATAAAAGATGCAATTTCACACTTCTCTCAATGCAAGAAGCATGGTTACAACATCTGATACTGGATCTCGGTTATGATAAACTTTATTCTTTGCGAGGACCCTCCTGAAGAATGGAACGGAACCCTCCAGAAGAATGAGAATTTATTTTTATGTTCAGGACCTTCCTGAAGAATGGAAATTTATTTTTATGCTCAGGACCCTCTTGAAGAATGGGAATTTATTTTATATCCAGGACCCTCCTGAAGAATGGGATGTTATTTTTCTGTTTCACTATTTGCTTTGAGTCCAGGAGCTCGCCTGAAGAATAGGGTGAAGAAGTTACAAGTCTAGGAGCCCGCCTGAAGAATAGGGTGAAGAAAAAAAAAGTTCAGGAGCCCGCCTGAAGAACAGGGTGCAGAAGTTGTAACTCCAGGAGTTCGCCTGAAGAACAGGGTAAAGAAAAAGGAAGTCCAGGATCCCGCCTGAAGAACAAGGTGAAGAAGTTGCAAGTCCAGGAGCCCGCCTGAAAAACAAGGTGAAGAAAAAATAAATCTAGGAGCCCGCCTGAAGAATAGGGTGAATTTTCAAATTCAAGCCGCGAAGGCTTGAATCAAGATTCTAGATATTGTAATTTTTATTTGTATTTTTTGCATTTTTTATTTTATTAGTCAGTTGAATGTAAAGACAAAAGTTGTTAACCGGAAATTCGACGGAATCCCACTCTACTTTAACTTTTTCTCTTACCAAATTACCTTTGAAATGCCCATGAACTGATTCCCTTATAACCCGGGATAGGTAGGATGTCCAAAAACAGGACTCAGTCATATTTTTATTTTTATTTTTATTTTTATTTTTACCTTTAAAATAATTGGAGGGTCAAAAATCATATCTTGGCTACTTCTTTGTATGAAAACTCTTTGAGATTTCACACAAAAAGGGGAAAAAATGTAGACACGTGATTTTTTTCTATCCTCCCTAAATTTTAACTTATTTATCGATATTAAATATATTATATTTTTATATTTAATCACATATTATTTTGATTTTTATTTTATTTTTTTATTTTAACAATAGATATTTTGTTTTATAAATTTTAATAAATAAATTAATAGTTTTAATATTATTTTATTATATTTGTTTTTGTCTATTTATAAATTGTTATTATATTTTATTAAATATAAAATTAATTAATTATTATTATATTTATTATTATTGTTATTTTTATTTTATTTTATTATTATTATTATTACTAATATTTTTATATATAAAAAAAATTAAAAAAAAAAGAGGGAAAAGATTTTTTAAAAATTTTAAATTTCCCCCCTCCCCTTATCTGCTTTTAACTGTTTCCCCCAAAGAACCCCACTATAAAAAGGACTCCCCCCCCACCCCCAGAAAAAAAGAACGTACATTGACATTCATTATCAGACAGATAGAAACAAGAACAGAAAACAGTCAAAGTAAAAAGAGAGAGGGAGTGGAATATTCAAGATCATCCAAAAAAAAAAGATCAATCGAAAGAGAAAAAAGAAGAAAGTAGGAATTTCGTTTGAATTTTCGGAGCAACATTCAAATTTCTGATTTAATTCATATCAGTTTTTTTTTTTTATTTCAATCTTATATTATTTACGTTTTAAGTTTATTTGTAAAAAAAAAATATGTATGAAAGTATGCAAGTGATTCTATGTATTATTCAATTTGTATAATTAATTAATTATGTGAATTCAGCATTGTTACGTATTGTGTGATCAAATCATCGAATATAATATTGTACTATGTTAAATATTGTTTTATTAAAAATGAAAAGGAAAAGTTAAAATAAATGCACAGACTATGCATGCACACATAATCCATTTTCTTCCTATAGAATTATATGCATATCATAGACTATTCATGTTCATA
This sequence comes from Capsicum pubescens, assembly GCA_030864215.1. Classification (NCBI taxonomy): domain Eukaryota; kingdom Viridiplantae; phylum Streptophyta; class Magnoliopsida; order Solanales; family Solanaceae; genus Capsicum; species Capsicum pubescens. The sequence goes on along the minus strand of CM061541.1, from coordinate 246,983,283 downwards.
TTCACATGACTTCATATATATATTCACTGATATATGCATCAACAAATTCACGTATTTATAAAAAAAAATTATTCCACGTATTATTACATAAATGCATATGATTAAAAAATAGCAAAAAAATAAATCAGTAGAAAAATGTGATTAAAAATTAGAAAAGGTAGAAACAATCGAAAAGAAAAACTGTTCCGGCGAATTTCGCCGGAAACTTGCCGAAAATGGCAAAATATGGCCAGCGCCGACCAGTCACCATCACCGGCAAAGCCACAATGGCGAACCAACTGCCACCCCACCGGCGAACGTCGTCGCATCCTTACACCGAAATCAATAACCCGCAACCCAAAACTTCTTCCTCATCGTCCTACATACCAGATCTAATCACCACTGTCTCTACTCTATTTCCGTCACTGGCGATGCCAATAATGGCGAAGCCATGGACAGCGACGCATAATCATCGCCACCGTTGTTCCCTTCTCCTCTTTCCCGTTATCTTCTCTCCCATTTTCCTCAACGATCGGTGAAAACGCTACTTCGGTGCCCCCCTTTTCTTCTTTTTCCTTTTCCTTTCCCCGTCGTCACTCCATTACCGACGTTCCACTGGAGAAGTGTTGTTGCCACGATTCAGAAAATCCATGGACTGTTTATGTGTAAACTTATCAAAAAAAAAAATATTATATACAATTTGTTGAAGTATAAAATGGTTTACAATTATTTATTTATATATGTGTGTTTTAATTTATTATTATCATTATTTATTTATTTAAATTAATTAAATAATAGTAGACTTAAAGATTATATTAAAATTTGTATTATATAGTTAGTTTTTTTTTTTTTTGTATATTTTTCTTATTATTATTATTTTATTTTATTTTTATTATTATATTATCATTAACAAATATTGATAATTATTTGTTAAAAAATGAATTTTGGTCAAGTTAATTTACAAGTGACAAACTAAAGTTTTAATATTAGGTAAATTTTAGACATGTTTAATATATTTGTCTCAATTAAGAATGCGGCATACGCATCTTTTCGAGATATTTAAAAATTCATGGATACAATAATGAACTTTGACAAATTATTTTTCTAAAATTACTTTTTTATTTTAATACAGATTTTAGATATTAAAAATGAGCAAATTTAAGACTTAACATAATTTATCAAAATAGTTTTAGTTAAGTATAAGTCTATAAAAGCGACTGTCCTAGATCCACGGGACTCGAGGGGTGTCTCACACCTTTTCTTCGGTCAACAGAATTCCTTTCCCAGTCTTCTGTTTTTGCAGACTAATAAAGAGTCATTTCCTTTTGATTAGGGATTCAAAAAGATGACTTGGAACACCATAACTCAATTCCAAGTGGCGACTCTGCAACTAAAAGAATCGCTATTCAATATCGTCACTTTAATTGGAAAAGACCTTCGACCTCGGATCCCTTCGAGCAAAAAAGAGGTGTGACAGTCTTGACATGTAAACTATAACAAAACAATATGATAAAAGAGATATCAAAACAATACAATTAAACCTAACCTTTTCATACAAAAATATCTCAAAGTTGATCGACATTCATCTACGACTTGTAAACTACCATGTACGACCTATAAACTACCACAAATAATACTAATACAGATATTAAGACAATACAGTTAAACCAAACCTTTACCTAATTTTTTTTTTAAAGCCGACCGACATTCATCGACTACCTGTAAATTAAAATAAAATAATACGATAATAAAGATATCAAAATAATGCAATTAAAATTAACCTATACAAAAAAAATTTCTCAAATGCCTCGCATGTTTAGCTTTTGATTATTTAAAACTAAAATTTAATAATTATTTATTTCAGTTAATTTTAAAATTTTAAATATCAAAAGAAATAAAAACTACAATAATTTGAACATAGTAATATAAGCAACTACTTAAAACAAATTAACAATAATATAAAGGATTATAGTAAAACACAAAATGATAATCTGAACAATAAGATTTTTAAGTAAGTGAATCTTTAATAGAAAAAGATTAAAAATAAATTCTAGGCTAAAAGAAGAGAAAATTATTTCAAGAGCAAACAAATACAAAAATAGCAAATTGATATGGAATGTGGTGGGATAGTTGGCGTTTTTCTGTGTTTTTTACTTGGTACATAACATTAATTATGTTGTCTTCAAAATTTTGTTCTTCATTTGTGTCGATATTATCATCGTCATCTGTCTTCAAAATACCTAACAAATCAATACAAAATAAATCAAATATTAGCAATAATTTTTTTTGATGTTAAGAAATCGAATTTTAAATCAAAAAAATAAAGAACAACCTAAAACCAACAAAAAAAAAATAAAAAAAACAACTACGCATAGAAAAAAAAGTATATGAGGGACCAAAAGTAATTTCAAGGGGACAGGCAGGTACAAGCATCCACGTATTTTAGGAGTTTTAACAATTTCTTCAATATGTTTTAGAAAATTAAAGTAAGATTAAATTTTGGACTCTTATTTGACTTATAATAACTAATAAGTCATTTGTTATAACCCAAAAGGACTTATAAGTTAGTAGAAACGTACGAAACGATTCTAAGAAAAATTTCCCACTTTATTAATGAAGGAAACTTTCTTTTTTTTATTAAAAAAAATATATATATTAATATTAGGGTTTAATACAAATTAGTATATATGTATAATTTTTACCTAGTGTAAAAAAAATAAAAATCAATTATGGTAGTGTTTTTTATACTAAAAAATTATTTATGTTAGTTTTTAGTTTTTAACTCATGTAAGGAGGATGAAAATTTTACCCAAACAATTTTTTTGACTAAACTAAGAATTAATACAAATATATATTTTTTACCATATATTTTCCTTTTACCATATGTTTTAGGACTTCTTTATTTTGAAAATACATTTTTTTCCTTTTGCATTATATTTTAGAATTTATTTTCAAAATAAGTGAAAAGATGATTTTATCTATTGCGGAGACTTTTAATGAAGGGCAAAAAGTTTGAATCACTTTTATAAGGATCTTTACACTTTTAATATATTATTATTATTATTATAATATTATTATTATATTATTATAGTATAATATTGTAGAAGTTAGTAGAAACGTAGGAAAAGATTTCTAAGGAAGATTTCGGACCTTGAATTAAAAGGGACAAACAAGTTTCCCAATTAATTGAGGGTCCTTCAAGTTTTAAAAATTAGGTAAAAGGGACAAAAAAAAATTCCAGTTTTTTTAAAACATTTTCGTTCCAACAACTTTGCACAGTTGTTGAACAACTTTGCAAAGTTATCGAATAACTTTGATAGTTGTTTGACAACTTTACAATGTTGTTCAACAACTATCAATATTGTTCGATAACTTTGCAAATTTGTTCTACAACTGTGCAAAGTTGTTCGACAACTTTGATAGTTGTTGAGACAACTAATACAGTTGTCGAACAATTGTCCCACTTGTTTAAGCGGCTTTATCTTTTTAACTTAATAATATGGTGGGGCTCACTTGTCCTCTTTTTTTAATTAAAAACTGGGAGGGTCTTTCAACTAATTTTTCTCGAAAATTTCCCACTTTGTTAATGAAGGAGAATTTTTTTTGAATTTTTCTTAGACATTTTTAGACTTTCTTTTCCCCCAAAATAAAGCAATTGTCCAAAAATAGGATAAATTATTATTTAGTGTATATGTTGAATTCTATTTCAAATAAGTTGTACGGTCCTAGACTAATAAAGCAATTTTATTTTACTTCTATGATTGTATTTATTTGTCAGATATAAGGTATTATAATTAGGACTCTTTTAATAATGGTGTTTTTCTTTGTTTTTCAAAATATATATATTATTATTATTTATGTATAGTTATAATTTTAAAAAATAGTAAAAAGATAATTTTGTTAGGAGAGTGTTTTAATGAAGGGTAAAAGTTTGAATCACTTTTCTGAGGGTTTTCACACTTTTAATATATTATAGATATAGATATAGATAAAGAGGCTACAACAACGACAACAACATATCTTATGTAGTCTCATAAAGTGTGGTCTGGAGAGGGTAGAGTATATGCAGACCGTACCTCTATCTGAAAAGGTGAGGTAGAGAGGTTGTTTCCGATAAATAACTTCGATCCCAACACAGGACAAAGACAGGCTAGAAAAAGATATAGAGGTTGGAATCCAAGGGTGTGTCCTAGTGGTTCAATAAAGTAGGGTTGAGCATCATAGGGTCTCAGGTTCAATTTCCAACAAAGACAGACACTATATGATTTCTTCCCATCTATTCTAGCCTTGGTGGACAGAGTTATCAGATACCTATTGCTGGTGGGAGGTGGCAGGTATCCTATGGAATTCGTTGAGGTGTGACAAGCTGGTCTGGACACCACACTTATAAAAAGAAAAAGATATAGAAATTGTTTCTGAAAACTCTAGAACTAGAAAGAGTGTGTCTGTATAACACAGGAAATAAAAATAGCTCCTTCCCTCGTCCCACATCATTTACAAAACACAAATAATGTCACTTTATAATAGATTAACTAGATAGGACGTATGCCGATCTTGGTAATGCAAGCTTGTAACTCAAGTGAGGGCATTAAGGTGATGTGGAGAAATGCCAAAGTTAGGAGCTCTTTGATGAGTGGTAGGTATGGAGCAACAACAATAATATTGTGTGACATGAATGAGGGGAGTTGGGCTTATGGGCTTATTTTCCATTGAAGGGAAATAAAAGAAAAGGTTTTGGACCTCTATAAAAGAAAAGGTTTTGGACCTCTATAAGTAGTATACCCCCGTCTCATACCATAACACAACAGCATCCACATTGTATTTGTTTAAGAGCCTTGCTTAGGGGGAGATTTTCTCCCAACAGTTTTATATCTTTTTTTTATATTAGATTTTATATGTAGGCCAATTGGCCAAATTATATAATAATATTAATCTTTTTCGTATTGTTTTATGTGTCATATGAATTATCCCCATCTTTGTTTGCAAACTATAAACATTCACATAATGCCCTCTCAATTTTGAACTGTCATGACTCAATTTCTTAGATCATGATGGCACCTACTACAACCCACCTGTAGGCAAGCCAAATCCGTAGTCTGAAATGACTAGTAACGGACTACAAAATAGAATAAGGAAAGAGTGCAGAATAAATATAACAAAAGTTCAAATACATGAATAAATTCCAAAACCTGGTGGTATCAGTAGAAGAGCTTCTAATGTAATAAGAGTACAAAAGTGAAATAGATGAAACAAATTATGATGCTCATATAACTTATCTCCAAGTATATTATAGAGACTAGTCTATATGTAAGAGAGAGCAAAGTCATACTCTGAACGTCAGGAGTTCACTCTGCATCTCCGAACTATGGTTGCTCTGCATGACACACACATGAACGATGATAACCCGTACTATGATCTGAAGGCTACAGAAGTGTAGTATGAGTACCAAGTGAATGGTACTAAGTAGGCAACTGTCAACTGAGCTCCAAAGATAAAGCAAATATATACAACATATAAACAGAATGAAAACTACATCCAAGATTCCAGAAATCATATAACAAACCAATGAGATAATAAGGAACAACTATCTTGTTCATATCTAATAGACCAACATAATAAGGCTAAGTAAATAACAAAGGTGCACTATTTTATACCAGCCATACTTAGGAGTCTCAACACTATACAGTATATCTCTGGCCAATATATGAATAAAGAGTGGAAGAAGAATATATAATAATATACAAGGCCAAGGAACGAATATACAACCTAAGCAAATGAAGGAAGGGATATACTATAATACCATAGCTACATATAGCTATATATATATATATATAGAGAGAGAGAGAGAGAGAGAGAAAGAGAGAGAGAGATACAAGGTCATCTTAAAGAACAACCTAGATCGTCATATCTTTATTTTAAGGCCTCATAATAATCCTATCAGGATTTAACAATACTATGCTCAGAGTTTCTAATCCACATGGCTAGACATGAAATAATCATGCATAATAATGAAATCGTAAGATAGAAGAGGCCGAAAACATACCTTAAATCTTGATATCGAATCAATAATCAATCTGTAATAAACTAGCCATAATAATAATCATAACAATGATAATAATAATATCAATAACAGTGCGAGTAACTAGTTATTACTTACAACCAAATACCTAACCGAACCTATGCGTTTCCCCCACGATCCCATGCTCAGAAGGCTCAATCAGCACACAACAACACAAGGCACAATCATCACCCATATCTATGCAACCATCCCATACCGGTTGATAGACATAGATACATACTGGTGATAGGTGATACACATGCAAATATGAATGCAAGGTACACAATCAATATCACAACCATCCTCTGGACTCGAACCAGGTACAAATATCATCATCACAATATCCTCCATCCCTGTTGAGTATCAACATCATTATCACAGTATCCTCCGGTCTTGTCGGGTATTAATATCATCATAACAGTATCCTTCGGTCTTGTCGGGTATTAATATCATTATAACTGTATCCTACGACCTTATCGAATATCAATATCATCATAACAACATCCTCTGGGATTGTCGGGTATCAATATCATCATAACCATAAATACATATGTATAAATATATATAATAGGTGTACAAACTTAAGTCGTGACTAAAAGAATGTAAATCTATAAGTCTGTTGCTTGAAATTATCTTCGGGACTAAATCATTATAAAAATACAGAAAGGATCAGAATATCTCACGATCGAAGTAAATAATAGTGTCAAGTCATGAATCAGAATCTATATCGGTCATATCTTTGAACAATATTTTTAGCCTCTTTTATACGTTTAAATATTCCATTTAGTAGGCAATTATTATTGTAAAGAAATCCATTGTTATAGTTAAAAGTTGGTTTTAACCCTTATTTAGGAACAACAATGTTAAGGTGTATTTCAGCTAGGATCATATCAGTACCAATATAATAATTATGAATATATTGAATATATGCATGCCATCACCAGCATTCAGTAAATGAAATCATAGGCAACATAAACATTTATGTATCCATTTTCTACAATCGTATCCTCTATAAGGATAAATACTTCCCGGATATCCAACCGGTATCATAACACGCTCTCGGAGCAATAATATGTCTAGAATAATCACAACCTTGTATTCATGGCCTTAGCCCCAATAATAAAAGACAAGTCCCACAAGGGATAAAGTAAAGTGTGAGCCGTACAAGGGCTGAAGTAAATAGCAAGCCCCACGAGGGATGAAGTAAATGGCAAGCTCCACGAGGGCTAAAGTAAAAGAGAAGTGAGGAAGAGCATACCTTCATAACTCATTATTCATCGTCAGGACAATTTATCCATAGATATATGAATGCATATAACATGAATATTACAATGCGTTATCGTATTCAACATGGTTAGTAGCATAGCTTCTCATGTAGTCAATAAATATGCCTTCTAGATCCCTTAGTATTGTTAGGGTTTTTTTCCTAATTTTCTTACTAGATTTAAGTTTATTTTTTCTTAGAAGGAAAATAAAGTAATACCATAATTACTTTACTTTTCTTGAAAGAAAAATATAAAACTTTTTCATATTTATCTAACCTCTTTCAAAGAGAAAAGGTTTTGGAATGCTATAAATAGAAGACTCTCCCTTCTCATACAATGACACATTAGCTTCCACAATGTAATCCTTTAAAGATTTTGTTTTAGGAGGAGATTTTTTCTCTCAGTAGTTTTTATGCTTTTTATATTATGTTTTATATGTAGGCCAATTGGCCAAATTATAAAATAATATTAACCTTTTTAGTATTGTTTTATGTGTCTTCTGAATTATCACCACGATGGTTTGTAAACTATAAGCTTCTGCATGACGCTTTCTCGGTTTCAAACCCAGCAAGTATCATGACTCACAATATTATTAACAAGAGGGATTTCTAGCCTAATAACTAGTTTGGTTACAATGCAAAGTATAACATTAGTAATATCATAGTTCAAAGTCCAAAATAGTAGTCTAGTCAATGATTTAAATGATAACATAGTCATGGGCTTAATAACATATTCATGGGCTTAATTAATAGCATAATCCATAGCTACACATAACATTACAATAATGTAGTCAACAACCATATACAACACCTCAAATACTATCACCATAACTTATTTACCACGGTTAGCCAACATGCTCCCAAGGTCATTCTCTAAGCGTTTGACAAGCGTCTAAGGTCTTCAATGAAACTATATAAATTCAAGCTTAAGGTGGGTCAAGATCCCACTTCTAATGCTCAATTTCCATAATTAGGAAAACTATGCCCCAAACTAGGTTAAGGTATCTAGTTCAACTTCTATTGTAAAGTAAGTCATAACCAATCCTAAGATATGATATTCTCCTAGAAACATGAGCATTGTGGCCAACACTATTCAAATTACGATTTCAAGATTACTAGAATAGCCCAACTAAGGTTAAGCATACTAACCATGATTCCAACATATAAACCACATCCCAAACCTTGCATACTATCATATCCACGCTCCAAATTAGCTTAACCTAGTAAAAAAGCAATAGGGTTCTAAAAGGGTCATAAAAATTCCAACTTACGGGTCCAAAACCATCATCTAATTCCCCAAATACCAATAATCTATTGTTAGTTATTTTATTCATAATCAAGCCTAACATTCATATCCACATTCCATACATAACACACACCATCTTCAAAGAAGAATAGGTAGAAACCTACCTCAAAGCCAAACTACAAAACCTTACATCATTCTCCACATGCTCGTCTTCACTTCACGATCCCCAAAATGCCATCAGGATATCAAAAACATAACCTACTCATCAATATGAGTCTAACGATATCCATATTGCACTATTGTACTTTGGGTCTAAAAACGATATAAAATTTTTTAAGTGGGTCCCACTTATGGAAAACATATTTTCGAGGTCAACCCAACACTCACACATCATTAAGTAATCATAGCCCTCAAGAAATGGGTTCAAACAAAGCTAATTTTGGGCTAAAATAAAGGCCTAAGTGAATTTGGGGTTTTGGATCAAGAATTAAGAAATTCATCATTAAGTGATGAAATCTTACCTTAATTCGGATGATAATCGCAATAATAAATGATAATCAAGCTCCTAAGTCACCCACAAAACTCAATTTTGAGTTATCATAACCATTTAAGGTTTTAGACACTTAAATATGGAGGAAAAATGCTAAATTCGCGACCTTGGGGTCTATTTATTGAACCCCCCCTCCCCCAAGCGAAGCGATGCGGTATTCCCTTGACAAGAAAGTTAAAAACTTATTTTTGACACTCGAAACTCATTTGGAATCCCAAAAACATGATCCAATAGTAAAATTTAAGTTTAAATCACATTTCAAATCCATTGAAATCATCAAAACTTTCATTCAAGATCATTTCATCAAAAAGTGGGGCCCACACCTATAGTTCCGATTTTCATAAAATCTGCTCAATTACCCAAAATAAGTTGGGGAGCCTTGAGGCCTGAACCAAGGATCCCCTAGCCTAAAATCAAAATTTCGAATACGGTGAAAAATTTAGATTTTTCATCCGAGGTCGTTTCGATAAAATGTGGTTCCCACACCCATATTCTCAAATTTTTCACTTTCCCATCAATAGGTTGAAATGAGCTTGGGGGCACTGTAACCTGAACCAAAGGTCTACCTAGCATAAAATCAATATTCTAGATCTACTGACGTAGTCAAAATTTGCATTCGAGATTTTTTTCACTGAATTTTTTGCCTGGTGGCCATCTGGGACTAGCGACGACTTCAAAACAGGGAGTAGGTTCTAAAACCAAACGAACTATCCGGTAATAGAACGATCAATCCCAACAAGTCATAAGGTGGATTTCATATTTATTTTATTGAGTTTGGTACTTAAAGGAAAAAATATCCTGCTGAAAATATTTGTATATAATCTAGACAATACCACATCAGGTAGGAGCAAACACACAAATAAAACCATCATATTTTCATGAATTTCACAACGTAATTATCCATTATCTCATTTATACATACTTTTATATTAAATTACACCTCAATGTTGAGTTGATCTATATGCGTCTGTTGTTAATAGGAAACAAAAAGTTGGCCAACTATACACTAATGTGTGTTTTAATATAAAAGGAGTGTTAATTTAAGTTAGTAAAGAGACATGTATTAAAATAATAACCAATAAATATATAATTTTTTATATCAATCTGTATAATATTCGCATTTCTTACATAATAGTAAATATTTTTAATAGATACTTGACTAGCTTGTCACAATCCAAGCCAAGGCCCTAACCGCGACAGGCATCCCAAACAACAAAGACCCAAGAGACCCTTTAGCATGTAATCATTAGAATAACTAGTACAATATAAAAGTGCGGAAGATAAACCAAAAATATGGTAGTCCAGTAGTCAAACATAAAAATTCATAACATCATATCAAAAGAAAACCCAAATCCAATCTAAAACAATCTACGAAGCCTCTACTGAACTAAAAATAATAGTCTGTCTAAACTAGGACAAGGCCCCCAGCCGAACCATAAGACTAAATAAAACTAGTATCTAGATAGAATGTCTTTCAAAGTAAGGGAGGCTCACCAACTTTGAAAGCCTGGAAATAATCTACTGATTTGCGGGACCACAAGACTATGCCTCTGAATCTCAAATATAGGGGGCCAATACTCGAAATCACTGGTATATAGAACAATCCAAAATAGCTTGTATTTCAAATAAAATATTTGAGAGTAGTTCGAAATCAATTTAGCATGATATAGGTAAACACATGGGCATACTTCAAGGATTCAACACATTCTTGTAAAACATAAACTCAACAATCCTTATTTTAATTCTGAACTAGATGGTACACCCTACAACTTAGTACCCACAGGCTATATGGGTCCGCCATTAACTCGTCGGTCAAGCCCCCAACCCAAGTTTGCCGCAAGGGTTGGAGTTTCTAATATCTGATACGCCAAAAGCACATAGCAAGCATATAATCCCTATCTGGGACATCATAATCCCGTGTCGGCAAAGCACGGTTTCAAACAATGAGTTATCTAAACTTGTGCCTTCTTCGGATAACCATCTAGCTCTCTTTAACCCCAATTTTAGCATCTTAAAAACATGCATCTTACTTAAAACATTCTTTTCTTTCATGTTAAGAAAATTCGATAATAGGTATCGTCATACCCAGACTTGAAAGTCATATCATATCAAATCATGTCCATAGCCCCTTTTAATCAAAAGCATGTTAATGAACACCAAAAGATTTACACATAATATGAGAGAGTTCTTATATTAAATATCATATGAAACTTATGCAAATCACTCTCTTTTCAAGGTTTTAACATATGCTGACCAATTCTTACATAAAACACATGTAATTCTTCATTAGAAAACAAGAGTATTTATAAGTTAGAAAAATACTCTCTTAGTAGATCATAAAGCAATGAAATTTCACAATTAACAGTAAAACATACAAATCAAACCTTTTAACCCATTCATGTAAACAATCACGACATGTTAGGTCAATGGATTTCATAATAGGAGAGGGGATCCCGTAAGTCATGCTCTCACATAAATTCTCAAAAACTCATAACATATGTACACCTGAAAACCATTCAAGTTTAAGGAAAAACCCATAGTTTATACAAGATTTCACCATAAAATGGGGTTAACAATGCATTCTCTTCAACAATTTTAAAACTCATTTCATACACGTAATTATATACCTTAAAAGCTTGTTTAAACTATAAATGTAGACACGTAATTTTTGCCCTTCCCAAAGTCACTTTTACCTATTTAACCGGTCTTACCACGCACCCTCACCCTGTGATAAGTTTCACACAAGAAAATATCAAATTCATAACCACTTTTGACACCTCACCCTAACCACCCCTAATACCATGTGCCCCACCCCACTCACACACACCTCACATTTTCTACACAATTCTCACCCCAACAAAAAATTGTTACACACCTCACACACACAAATTACACCACAACAATAATATGCACACAAAGGCACAAATAGAGAGACCTTACTGAAAATCCACACATTTACCATTGACATATATACACACAGAAAAAAATTATGGAGTAAATTAAGAGAGAAAATAGAGGGAATTGGGAGAGAAAAACAAGCAATGAAGAGAGGGAAGATATCCAGATTTTGAGAGTGAAGAGAATTGAGTAGAAAAAGAGAGGGAGATTGGTCAAGTGGAAAAACAGTAGAGAAAAACATTGAGAAAAGGGGAAGAATAAAGGGTTTGATTTTTTCAGTGAATTTTTGCCAGAAAACACCCTTCCTGTCGCTCCATTGGATAAAACCGACCTCAACAGTGACTGAAACAACCGAAAATGCCCCTTCCACCAGAGACCAACTTTACCTCCATCGAAATCTCAAAAAACCGACCTTGGCCACCCCAAATTCCATTAAAAACTGACGATCAAATACCTCGCCACCACTACTGCAATTGTTCAGGCGATGGAAATCCATCAAAAACATTGATACTCATTGGAAAAAGCAATGTCCTGTCAATTCCAATGCCAAAGTACATCGAAAATCGAGCAAACTGGAGTTCAGGTTGAAGTATTAATTTGAGATTCGTGGTTGAGGTTCAATGCGAGGTCTCTGGTTGTGGTTTTCTTTTTTTCATTCGAGTAATATTAGATTTTGAAAGCTCCAAATTAAGGTCCAACTCTATTCTCTCTCTCTCTCTCTTTTATTTCATATTTGATGCATTGAATTAAACATTGTGTGATAGTTGATCCTTGTTGTTGATGAATAGTTGCTTATGTTGATTCGTTGTTGATTTACTTGGACATGAATTATGTGATGATATGATATCTCGTTTGAGAATTGAAATTACTAATTTGAGAATGAAATTGGGGCAAAAATTGAAAATTTGATAAAAGGCTAATATTAGTTTATTTTGATTCATTGATGGATGTTTGATTCGAAATAATTGTTCATTGTATTGAACTCGATAGTATCATGTTTTAGGTTGAGGATGGATAGGAAAATGGTAGGTTGGTTAGGAAAATTTAGGATTGTAGATTGTTGAATGTTTGAATGTGTGTGAATGGTTTTCTATTTTATTGCACGAATCAAAAATGTATTCATTTTACTAGGGGATGCCCCGAGACACATTATACTTATTCATAGAGGAATATCCCGAAGTATCATGTATGCAAAGAAGGATCGTGATCAAGGCATGAGGCATCGGTTAAAGCATAGTTAGGGTAATTAGAATAGTTTAGGTTTCCATTTCAACATTTTTTTAATTTTGGTTTGTAATAATTGGACTAGACATTATTTTTGGTGTTTTGACTTGTTTGGTTGTTTGTTTTCTTGATTGTGTATTTTGTTGGTTTATGTATTTTACAATTCGGGAGCCCGCCCAGAGAACAGGGTGATGAAATTGTAAGTTGAGAGCCCGCCCAAAGAACAAGGTGATGAAATTATAAGTCAGGAGTCCGCCCGGAGAATAGGGTAATGAAATTGAAAGTCAGGAGCCTGCCTAGAGAATAAGTTGAGGAAATTGCAAGTCGGGACTCTCTCAAAGAACAAGGTGATGAAATTGAAAGTCGAGATCCCTCCCGGAGAACAGGGTGATAAAATTGAAAGTCAGGAGCCTGCCTGGAGAACAGGGTGATGTAATTGTAAGTTAGGAGCCTGCCTGGAGAACAAGGAGATGAAATTGCAAGTCGGGAGCTCTCTCGAAGAATAGGGTGATGAAATTGAAAACTAACAAAGTAAGTAAATTGAAAGGAAGCCTACCTAGAGAACAGGGTGATGACATTAAAAGTGAATAGATTGAAGAAATAGAAAGTCAGGAACCCGCTTAGAGAATAGGGTAAAGAAATTAAAAGTCAAGCAACAAGGTGAAGAAATTGTAAGTCAGGAGCCCACCAGGAGAATAAGGTGAAGATTTTCAAATTCAAGTTCAAAGTTCAAAAATTTCACATGAAATAACATGGTTAATATTTGAGTTCATTTCCAACACCAAATTCTTCATGGAAGAAGAATCTATTCTCAAGTTCAACCCAAAGAAGATCAGATCTTTTGTCAATTTTGAAAGCATCAGAGACTCAAGTCAAGAGTCGAGAGAAGTTGTATAGATGGGACGTTTGTATTTCATTTATCTTGATAACTTATAATTTTTATTTTTGATGTAATGACAGAGATATGGACCAAAACCTTGGCAAGAACTCACTCAGCTCTCCAACTCGGTATAGTCCCTCTCCTTATCAACCTTGGAACTAATATGACCTGACTCCTACATAACTTGGGATAGGTAGGATGCGTAAAATCAAGACTCAGTTGTACTCTGTTCTTATTTCTCCCATTTGAATAATGGTCAGGTCAAAATTTTATCTTGTTGTCTACTTCATTGTATGCAAATACTTTGTGTTCACAAACAAAGAGGGGAATGATGTAGTACGTAATTTTTGCCCCTCCCAAAGTCACTTTTACCTATTTACCCCATCTTACCACGCATCCTCACCCATGTGATAAGTTCCACATAATCAAACAACAAATTCATAACCATTTTGACACCTCACCCTAACCCTAATCCCATGTGCTCCACCCCACTCACACACATCTCATATTTTCTACACTATTCTCACCCTAATAGAAAATGGTTACACATCTCACACACATATTACACCATAAAAACAATACACACACAAAGACACAAATAAAGAGACCTCACTAAAAACCCACACATTCACCATTGAGATATATACACACAGAGAATATTATGGAGTAAATTTAGGGAGGATATAAAGGGAATTGGGAGAGAAAAACAAGCGTTAAAGAGATGGGATAGATTGAGATTTTGCGAGTGAGAGAGAGAAGGAGAGAGTGAAGAGAATTGAGTAGAAAATGAGAGGGAGATTGGGCAAGTGGAAAACCAGTAGAGAAAAACACTGGAGAAAGAGGAGGAATAAAGAGGTTTTGATTTTTCTGGCAAATTTTTCCATCACCCCATCGGATAAAACTGACCCAAATGGTGCCTGAAACCACCGGAAGATGCCCCTTCCACCAGAGACCAACTCCACCTCCACCAAAATCTCAAAAACCTGACCACGACCACCTAAAATTCCTTTTAAAACCGATAATAAAATACCCTTCCACAACTATTGTAATAGTTCAGGCGACGAAAATACATCAAAATCATCGATTCTCATCATAAACAACAATGGCCAGTCAATCCCAACGCCAAAGCATATCGAAAATTGGGCAAAATGGAGTTCGGGTTGAAATGTTGATTTGAGATTCGTGGTTGAGATTCAATTTGAGGTCTCCTATTTTGGTTTTCATCTTTTCGTTTGAGTAATATTGGATTTCGAAAGCTCCAAATTAGTTTTGAATCTATTCTCTCCCTTTTTTTTATTTCATATTTGATGCATTAAGTTGAACATTATGTGTTGGTTGATCCTTGTTGGTGGTGAATAGTTTCTTGTGTTGATTCTTGTTAGTATCCTTGGGCATGAATTATGTGATGAAATGATATCTCGTTTGAGAATTGAAATAGGTAATTTGAGAATGAAATTAGGGCGATAATTGAAAATTTGATAAAAGGTGAATATTGGTTTATTTTGATTTATTGATGAATGTTTGATTCAGAATAATTGTTCAATATATCGAACTCGATAATATAATATTTTAGGTCGAGGATGCATAGACAAACGGTAGGTTGAGTAGGCAAATTTAGGAATTGTAGATTGTTAAATGTTTGAATGTGTGTGAATGGTTTTCTATTTTATCACACAAATCGAAAATGTATTTATTTTACCCGGGGATGCCCCAAGACACATAGTATCATGTATGCAAAGGAGGTTTGTGATCAAGGCCTGAGACATTAGGTAAAGCATAGTTAGAAGAATTAGAATAGTTTAGGTTTCCATATTCAACATTTTTTATTTTGGTTTGTAATAATTGGACTGGACATTATTTTTGGTATTTTGACTTGTTTGGTTGTTTGTTTTATTGATTGTGTATTTTGTTGTTTTTTACATTTTATAGTGTCATACTAGCTGATATACTCTACGAAGCGTCCGTGGTCAAATCATGGGACCGAGGGGTACCTAACACCTTTCCCTCGGTAGACAAAATTCCTTAACCGTAATTTTTATTCGTGTATCAGTTTAAGAGTCAAAAATTATTTTGAAAAAAAAATTCCAAAGGTAACTTGAAACACCAGATTTATGCCAAGTGGCGATTCTGAGCTTTATTGTAAAAAAAAATTTCAAAAGAAATTTTTATTTTAAGTCACTTTGAATAAATAAAAATTCTTTCGATCTTAAAATCATTTCTTTTTGGTAAAAAAAGGAGTGTGACAGCTCTGACGACTCCACTGGAGAATTTTCAGAATTGGAGCTTATTTTTGAGTTGTACCGGCTTAGTTTGGCACTATAGGTGTACAGACGCTTTGTTTGTGTTATTATTTTATTATTATTAAGTGCCTACGTGCTACATGTTTACTGTTTTTTCTTATGTATTACCGCTTTATATCTAGCATCATTTGCATTACCCCGAATCATTCTTTCGCAATAATTCTCGTAGTACATATGTGTACATGAACATTTGTAGAGTCACCCTTATTTTAGGAGGGGGAGTCGTTGGGTGTACGATGCAGGTAGAAAGCTGTCACAGCCACTATCGACCATACGCTCCCCCGAACAGCCTTGTTAGTAGACCCCAACCTAGGTTAGCCTTTAGGTCATGCTTATCTGTATCATATTGAGACCTAGTGGCCCCACTTGGTATTTTGTTGGAGACTCACCCCTAAAGCATCTTTACGTGCAAATTGTTACATTTTTTAGGATAACAGGGTCACTTGACGGACTTATTTGGGAAAAACATGTGCTAAAATTAAAGAAAAGTATGTTGGCAAGAAAAGTTTGAAAAAAAAGGTAAAAAGAAGAAAGAAAGGTGAGTAAAAAAAGAGTTTCGTAATTTTTTAGAGTTTGTTATGTTTTTTTTTTTCATAATTCAAAAATTCAAAAAGATCTTTTACCTTTTGTACTCGTTTCTAAAAAAACACCAAAAAGATTTTTTCTTTTGTTTCCTTTAGCAAACATTCATAATTCGACAATTTCAAATAGGATTTTTTCAATAAGAGTTTTTTATAAAATGAAAATTCAAAAAAAGATGGTAGATGTTTTGTACATTTCATATAATGAAAATATCAAAAAGATTTCTCCTTTCATAGTTGTTGGTGTCATTTTTATATGAAGTGTCAAACTGAAAACTTAAAAAAAAGATTTTATTAACCTTTTCTTTTCATTGTCTGTTTTGCCGTCTTTCTTACGCATGAAGAGCACCGGAGCACCCCAGGGATAGACACTAGGAAGAATAAGACCTTTTTCAAGAAGGTCTTTTAACTCTTTCAATTCAGCAGGAGCCCATCTGTATGTCGGAATAGAAATATGTCGGGTGTCTGGCAACAGGTCAATGCCAAAATCTATCTCCTTATCTGGGGATACTCCAGGGATATCATTAGGAAAGACTTCTGGGAATTCATTAACTATAGGAATAGACTGGAAGTAAGGACTTTCAGTGCCAGAATCTTTGACCCAAACAAGATGATACAAACAACCCTTAGATATGAGCTTATGGGCTCTAAGATAAGATATGAACTTCCCTCTAGGTGCAAGAAAATATCCCTCCCACTCTATCACTAGCTCATTAGGAAAGGAGAATGTTACATTTCTGGTCCTAAAGTATAATGTAGCATAACGTGAATGGAGCCAATTCATTCCCAGGATAGCATCAAAATCAATCATATCAAGTTCTACAAGATCAACCACAGTATCACGATGAAAAATAGACACTATACAATTTCTATAAACTCTCCTAGCCACAATGGATTCACAAACAGAAATAGAGATAGAGAAGGGTTAAGAAATATTTTCAGGCTCAAAATCAAAACTAACTGCCATAGAAGGGGTCACGTAAGACAAGGTAGACCCTGGATCAGGTAATACATACACATCACGGGAGAAAATTTGTAACATACCTGTAGCAACCTATGGTGAAGCCTCTGAGTCCTGACGAGTTGCTAAAGCATACAGACGGTTATGACTCCCGCCTACTCTGGGAGCATTCCTCTTAAAAGTTGGGGAAAAGGATGTAGAAGATGGGACCTTGCTTCCCCCATACGTCCCCTTCACCGAGGGAAAATTTCTAAGGATATGGCAGGGCATACCACACCCATAACATAAACGACTCCCCTGCTGGCATCTTCTCGGGTGATTTTTTCCACAAGTTGCACAATGTGGGCATTGTCTGAACGGCTGGGACACACTTCCCTAAGATTGAGTACCCTGAGTTCTTGGCCTATCTCTTGACTGAAACCGCTGCTCACCCAAATTTCTAGGTGTAGGCGCACTGGATGAAGACTGAACATTACTCCAAAATTTCTTGTTAGACCATTTCTATCCTATTTCCTACCTTGCTTCTGACTGACATTCTAATCTGCATACTTAGCTCGCTTAGCCTTCCTTTTTTTTTCCTCTACTTATGCCTGTATCTTATTCTCCTCTTCTACTTGATACACATACAATGTTAGCCTGGAGATATCCATGTCTTTGTTAAGCATTGCCTATTTACATTCCAACACCAAACCATTCGAGAGACCAGAAGCGAACTTCCTTATATGAGCCCTCACGTTGCACACCAACTCCGGAGCATAACAGAACAACTAGGTGAATCTCAATGCATATTCTTTGACATTCATTTTTCCTTGTTTCAGATTAACAAATTCCTTGAGCTTGGCCTCTTTAAATTCCCGAGGTAAAAAGTGATCCAAGAAAGCCTCTGAAAACTCCTCCCATACGACAGGTGTAGCACCTTCACCCCTCAACTCTTCCCATTTCTCACATCACTGGTTGGCTACATCCTTCAATTAGTAGGCCACCGATTCTACCCCCTCTGTAACACTAGCATGCATGACTCTGAATATTTTCTCTATTTTATCAATGAACCCTTGGGAGTCCTTCTCAACCTTGGTAATCATAAAGGTGGGTGGGTTCAGCCTTATGAACTGGCCAACCTGGGTTATTTCAGAAGAACCAAGTATAGAACTCAGAGCTATAGATCGATGGGATTGGGAAGCCACAAGTTGAGAAATCATATGAATGGATTGATGAAACTCAACATTCAAAACTTCTCTCCGAGGAGACTGAGTACGGTCTACACCGGCTCGAGGAGCTCGAAGGGGACTAGTTTGGATTGGAGAAACCCCTGGAGTAGCAATGAACTCTGGGGTATGAGCTCTATAATGGGTAAGCATCCCATGAGTAGGGCAAACATCACCAGCATTGGTCCTAATAGGGAGGCAGAGGTGTTTTGCTCATTAGATCTACGGGGAGGCATGATCAACTCTGAAATGTAAAAATCCAAGAGTTAGGAAACATTCAGATTCTATGTCATGAACTAGGACATGAAGAAAAAAGAACCATTCCTAAATTCCTCGTAGCTTTCCCTTATAGGTATGGTGCACTATACACCCATAAAAAGGACTCTACTTGACAAGGCTTTGTAGATACCCTCGGACCCTGAACCATGATACCAAGCTTGTTACGACCTGAGTCGAGGCCGTAGCCACTATGGGCATTTCAAACTACGAAGGCCTAAGAAACCCTTTATTATGTAATCATAAGCATAACTCGTACAATATAAATGTGTAGAAGATAAATCAAAAACATGGTAGTCCCATAGTCAAACTTAAAAATTCATAACATCATATCGAAAGAAAACCCAAATCCAATCTAAAACAATCTATGAAGACTCTACTGAACTAAAAATAATAGTTTGTCTAAATCGAAACAAGGCCCCCAGTCAGACCATAAGACTAAATAAAACTAGCGTCTAGATATAATGCCTTCCAAAGTAAGGGAGGCTCACTAACTCTGAAGGTCTGGAAATACTTTTCTAGTTTGCAGAACCACGGTACTGTGCCTCTGAACCTGAATATAGGGGGTCAATACTCAAAAGTACTGGTATGTAGAACAATAAAAAATGGCTTATACTTCAAGTAAAATATTTGAGAGCAGTTCAAAATAAATTTAGCATGATATAGGTAAACATATGAGCATACTTCAAGGTTTCAATACATTCTTGTAAAATATAAACTCAACCATCTTTATTTTAGTTTTGAGCAAGATAGTACGCCCTACAACTTAGTAACCACAGGCTATATGGGTCTGCCATTTACTCGTTGACCAAGCCCCCAACCTAAGTTTTCCCAAAGGCCTGGATTTTTTAATATCTGATATGCCAAAAGAACATAGCAAGCGTATAATCCCCATCTGGGAAATCATAATCTGGTGTTGGCAAAACATAGTTTCGGGCAATGAGTTATATAAAATCATGACTTTTTCGGATAACCATCTAGCTCTCATTAAGCCTAATTTTAGCCTCTTACAAATATGCATCTTACTTAAAACATTCTTCTCTTTCATGTTAAAGGAATTTGATAATACGTACTGTCATACACAGACTTGCAAGCCATATCCTATCAAATCATGTCCATAGCCCCTTTTATTCAAAAGCATATTAATGACCACCAAATTCCTAAGACCTAAATCATCCAAGTTACAATCCAAATCCCTCTTCCATTCCTAAAAACAAGATTCAAGTGCTTTTCACAAGAAATCAAGGAATTCAAGCTTAAAGGTCCAATCTTTTCACAATTTCGTCGTCACTAAGGTACGTAGGGTTGTCCTAATTTCATGGGAATGATTTTGATATGAATTTTAAACAAGTATTTTGATAATTTCTTATGTACTTATGAGATTTAAATGGGGTTTCATTTTAACACCACAAGCATGCATTATGATATGGTTTTGAGAAGAGTATTGAAAGATCATGGAGTTGTTTTCTTATAAGTCTTGATTGTTGAATTGTGGACATGTGATCTAAATTATGAAAAGTGTTATGAACATGAGTTGTGAATCTTTAATCCCCATGATGAGATTTATGTGCCCCATATGATATTAATGTTAAACTATTGAGAGCATGAGTTTTTTTAAAAGTCCTTATCATGAAAATTGTGTTTGGCTAATGTTGTACTACTTTATAAATGATGAAGTTTATTGGATAATCACATGTGGGGGAGTATATATGCATGTGTTTGGTGTATGGGAGTCTTGTTGGTGTTCATATAATGACTTGCATAAAAAGTGCAGAAGAATTGCCTCGAATGAAAAGAAGAAAAGAATGTTTTAAGCATGACACATGATTTTCCTTATATCAAACTTAAAGCTTGAAGGATATGAGTTAGATGATTACCCGAAGAAAGCATGAGTCAGATGACTCTATGCTGGAAACCGTGATTTGCCGACATGGGAACTTGGTACCCTGCTATGTGATCTTGTGTACCTAGTACTTTGTCCTCCAAAATAGGGACTTATGGTTTGGAGCCCTGCTTTGTGATCTTAAGCCCAACCATGACATAATGACTTGATTAGGGTTGTGGCCCCCTACTGTGTGATCTTGTATGCTCTTCCCTCACTAGCACTCTAATCTTAGCGGCAACCGAGATTTGGTAGTCGGTGGAAAATGTGAAATTGTAGGTTGTACTATCTAGCTTAATAGTGGTGCAGCATTGTTTGAAAACTCATTATACTATATATGACCATGTGTTTCCAAATGATTTTTGTGTTAACGTGTTTTACAATAGCTCTCACCTATGTTGTATAAAAGTTGTATTTTGTTTTTGGATTACTCTACGTACCAGTACAATTGTATTAAACCCCTATATTTCAGGGTCTGAGGCTCAGTCTAGAGGTCCTGCTAAGCCGTAGAGTTTTCAGGCAGAACTAAAGTGCTCAGATGGTAAGCCTTCTTTAATCCAGAAGGCCTATTTCTTTTAGATACTTGTTATTTATTTTGGTTTAGGTCCACTGGGGGCCTTGTCCCAGTTTCAGACAATTGTTATCTTCATATGTATTAGAGATTTTAGAGGCTAAATCAGATGTTGTTGGATTTCTTTCTTTATTGTTAAATTGAACTCAGGGTATGACCATGTTTCCATAATGATTTATATTCCGTATCTTCCTTTTATTATATGGACGTTGTGTATGATTACCAAATGTAGAAGGGAGCTCGGGCCTCCATGGATCGGGATGCTCATTATGGCCAGGGCCTGGTTCGTTTCGTGATAATCTTGGTATCAGAGCACGGTTCATGGTCCCAGGGTGTCTGCGAAATCGTGTCGGGTAGAGTCTTATTTATGGGTGTGTAATGAGCCACACTTATAAGCAGGAGGACACAAGGCATTTAGAAATGTCTCACTTTCTTCATGTTCTAGTTCATGCTATGGAGTCAGAATATTCTTCTTTCATACTCTAGTTCGTGCTATGGTGTCGCCCATACGAAAGTAAAGTTATCCCAAATCATACTTTGATGTTCTCAGAAATGTCTCGTTGTTGAGGTAATTCAAGTGTAGGAATCTAGAATCTAACTAGTATAGTCCTTTCTGATTGAGTCATGAAAGATTATGAAATTGCACAAGGACCTGAGGGGAGTCCATGAGTGTTATAAAGTGTATTGATTTAAGCTTACACCTATATCTACATTAATCGTGCATTTGAGCCTGAGGTGCGAAGTGTATTCAGTCCTATCACGACCCGAACCTAGGCCTTGGCAGTGATGATCAAACCGAACCATGAAGGCCCAGACGCCCATCTAACTTGTAATCACATACACCATTCATATACAGAAAAGAAATGCAGAAATATAACTGAATAAGGGATCATGGTCATTCTCTGAAAACAACATAATGTTAAAGACTGCAATTCGACAATATTAAAATAATATTTGACTCAGTCTGCGAAATCTCTACTACATAAGAACAAAGCTTTCTGAAAACTGGGACAAGGCCCCCAGTAGACCAAAACCATAATAACGATAAATGACTAAAGGAAATTAGGCCTTCTGAAATAAGGACAGCTCCACCACTAAACTCTACATTTCGGTCTGAAGAAATCTAATGCTTTTTCGAACCCCTAGATTGTGCCTCAAAACCTGAGAGGTAGGGGGTCAATACAGTTGTACTGGTACGCAGAGCAAATCCAAAATAGTAATTGGTATTCAACATATATGAGAGCAATTTAAAACAATTCATAAATATATCATAAGGTAAAATCACATGGGCATATTTAAAAGAATTTGTAAAATCATCTGAACTCTGTGACACTCTTTGATATACTTCTACGCTAGGTGGTATACCCTACAATTCTGTAATTCCATGGGCTATATGGAATCTTCCCTTAACTCGGCAGTCAAGCCCCCAACCCAAGTTTGCCGCAAGGGTCGGAGTCTCTGAATTTCTACTACGCCACAAGGCCATCGCCAGAGTACAAAGTAACATACCCGTATCAGTAAAATACGATTTTAGGCTATGAGTCGACTGACTCGTTCCCTATTCGGGTAACCACCTAACCCACTTTAATCCATTTTTAATTATTTACAACATGCAAATTCTGAAATCAAGTTCTGAAGACTCTGATTCTGCTATGGCATATATTTACATGGTATCGTCATACCATTATCTTGCAAGTCACATTCTCTGAGTCATTTATAGCAACTTATATCTCTATTCTCAAATCATGAAATTCAGTATCACCATATCAACAATTCTTTTCAAGAAACTCATTCTTTAAAACTCATGTAAACTCTTTATCAACAATTCAATAAATAAAGGCTGTCATGTCAAAAATTTTAATCTCATGCAGTTCTTTCTCTTTAACACAAAACATAGTTATATCAAGAAACACCCTCTCGTCGTCTCTAAATCATGTTCAAATACAATGACATTGAGAAAACTACTTTCAATCATAAAACATGCATTTCAACTCTTTTCCTACAAAACCATAAACTTCAATTCAATACCAGAGACAGAGTTCATAATTTGCTCTCTCAAACAATCTTCAATCTCAATTTTCATACATATACATATACATGTAAATAAATTTAGGGGAAAGGACCACAAGGCCAAAGCAATGTAACATTGAAACATTCGGAATACATAATTTAAAACATAGATTCCAAAACCCTTTTAAAATTCATGCTTAATAATCTTAAAATCATGCTCTAGTGTTTTCAAGCCCATGCAGTTTTTAGGATAAACCCCACGTACCTTAGATTACTTAGTTCAAAGAATAGGATCCGAATCTTGATTTGATTCTTGGAAATCTTGAACTTAGGGAATGGATCTTGATCTTGGGGAGGGGAGTTAGGGTCTTGTTCTTGAGATAATTCTTGAGAGAATGAGGGATTTTTGCCTTTGGATGGTTAAATCCCGTGTATTTGGGTCATGAAAGGACCAAAATACCCGTAAAGAAACAAAAAAAGTCGCAGAAATTTCTGCCATTTGACAGACTGACATGCTGAAGTAAATTGGTGATAACTTTTTAATACGATGTTGGATTTGGACGAAATTAGTTGCGTTGGAAAGAGGACTCAACGTAATTTCATTTTATATGTTGCAGCCCACCCATTTCATTAAATAACAGAAGTTATGGTCGACGAAAGTTGACCCAAGTTGAAGTGTACACTAAAACTTAATCGATAGAATTGTTTTCAACTCGTCTTAGAGTTAGGGGATTCTTGTGACCTCAACTCATATTCAAATGTTTTCTCACACTATAGGAGTGATCACCACACATACATTAACTAGGAATTATTTAGTTTGGATCTATACGCGTAGGAACGATGGTCTAAATTCTAGCCCGAAAGTACGGGGTGTTACATTATCCCCCTTGGGATCATTCGTCCCCGAATGATGGATAGGGACTTTTGAAGCTCTAAAAGTGTAGAATAAAGAACGTAACATCACATTGAACATTTTTTCTAAACAAAATATGTGAAGGCAGTCAAAAAGATTCAAGATAACCCCTAGGATACGTGTAAGCACGAAACATGGGATAACGAAACATTGTTGTTGTATGATGGAAGATTCTTGGTTTCTTATCTTTTGCTGCACAAGACCTAAGTCTCAGGCCTTGGAATCATATCTGAACCTTTTTTTTTTTTTTCTGAACATTTAATGAGTCCTTGTATTTCCACAATCTGCTCCTCCTTTCAGGATACTTAGGTGATCCTTGGCGTATAATTTCAGGTCCCATATCTCTAACTAATGGGTGCATCTCTCACATAATAATCTATTATTAGTTGCTTTAGGACTGCAGTATTTATTTATTTTATTTCCTATATTTCTTTTTTAAGTTATTAGGAGGTAGTTAGCATGGTTAGCACCATGACTTTAAAGTAGGGCCATTATCTATTTCAGTTTTTTTTTTAAGAACACTTTATGTAACTTCTTTTTTAAAGAATGAATATCTGTCTCTGCACAAGTTTCTCTCACTCAGTGATCTTTTTTCATTCTCCTGCTTCTTTTCTGAAGCAATCTAGACATCGTTTGCATAGTGTTATGTGCGATTTGTCTATTTAAAACTAACATAATCTGACCGGGCTGATCCCAAAGACTATTCGCGAGATGATTTCACTCAAGTCATTGGATCTCAGTTACAACCAATTAACAGGTGAAATTCCAGTGATATTGGCAACGTTGGATTTTCTCGCGTATCTCAACTTGTCTTATAACAATTTGAGCGGAGAGATTACTATCAATCCACATTTTGACACTCTACATCCAGACGGAACAGCATATATCGGAAACAGATACTTATGTGGTTCTCCTGATGGGATGAACTGCAGTAAAATTGGACCCTCTACCACCGAAACAACGGAGAACAGATACGACCAAGAAAATGTCGGGCTTTATAGCAGGAATATCTGGTGTATTTCTGCTGTTGTACTTGATAGATGACAATTGGAGGAATAGGTATTGGAGGGCAGTAGACAAAATTGTGTTGAAAAGAGTACTGTAAACCATGACATGTATATATATATATACACTAAGTTTCTGCAATTGAATAGAACTAGCAGTGACAACAGTCTTTTTGAGTCCGATTTCGCTATGCACTTCTACCAATGACTGTTGTGGTGGAGTGACAAGTACTCCTACCAATGATATTTATTCAAAATATAATTTAATAATATAAATATTATTTTACAAAATCGCGTACTATGACTCGACATACACGTGCAACAAACGTGCCGAGAAACTAGTATCACAAAAAGCAATAGCTATATACTTATAAAAGGTATGGAGATGACCAAAATACTATTCAACACCAATGGAATGTAGAATGATAGAGAACTTTGTCAAAGTCAAAACCAGCTCATTTTTCAAATTATATCTTAAAACCAATGGAATAATTTAGTTCAAGGGGTATAAGTAGAACAAGTATAAATATGTTATATTTGACAATCTAGGATATTGTTCATCATCTTGAAATCATGTGGTTAAAGAAAGTTTACCTTATATTTGCTACTCTATTTTACCGTTTTTCGCTCGTTGGTGGTTGCTATGAAGGAGAAAGAGCAGCTCTAATGAGTTTCAAATCCTTTCTGACTGATCCATTTAATCGGTTATCTTCATGGAAGGGCGAAAACTGTTGCAATGGAAAGGAATCAAGTACTCGAGTTCAGGTCATGTTGCAGTTTTCAATCTCCGGAATCCTCATCCGGATGAAGTCCTAATCAATGTCAATAAGGAAGTTGTTTCAGATTCTAACAACGCGTCCGATGTTGCCCTTAAAGGTACTATATCTCCATTGCTCCTCACTCTTGATCATATCCAACATCTCGACCTGAGTTTCAACAACTTCATTTTCTCAAAGTTACCTGCTGAGATAACAAACTTAACAAAGTTGACTTAGTCGATTTCCATGTTTCAAGATTACATCACCACACAATTCTTAAATCTTACATCTTTAAGGTCTCTTGATCTTTTGTGTGCTAATTTAGTACCCGAGTCGTCTTCTAATACTGTTAGCTTGACATTACTGCCAAAGTTAGATTCTGGCTCACTGTTATCTTTTATAAGCTATGGTTATTTGTCTAGTCCAAATCTAAGGTGGTTAGGACTCCGACGTCTCAGATATCTAGTATTGAAAGGTGTTGATCTATCAAAGTCCTCGGAATCATTTCATTGGGCTAAACCAATATCAAGTCTTTCAAATCTCATGTCACTTCAATTGTCCAACTGCAACATTTCAGGAAGAACTCCGACAGCGCAATTACTTAATCTTACTAGTCTTTCTACTCTAGAAATGAGTTCTAACGTTCTAACATCCTTGATACCTGATATTTTATCGAACCTCACAACCCTCTCAGCTCATGATTTTAGTGGCAACGATTTAGACGGTCATATCCCTTATCTTCCTCAACTTGAAAAACTTTCTGTTTCTAGCAATCCTGCTATGACCATAGATCTTGTTACAATGTTTTCAGTCCCATGGTCGAAGTTAACATATCTTGACATGAGCTTCACTCGGGTAGGTGGAACGGTTCCTCCTTCTTTAAGCAACTCAACTTCATTAACTGTTTCCCTAGATAATGGATGCTCCATCCAAGGGTCAATACCTTCTTCCATTACAAAGCTTAAGAAATTATGTATATTGATGATTAATGACAACGACATCACAGGCTAGCTTCCTGTATCCATGTCCAGTTTAACAAACCTTCAATACTTATCTATGTTCCAGAATGGGTTACGAGGGTATATTCCAACTTCGGTTTGTCAGATCCTCTCACTGGAGTACCTGAATATAGAATGGAAGAGCTAACAGGATGCCTTCCCTCTTGCATACTTCAGATTCCTATGATTTCGTATCTTTCTGGTCAGAAGAATAACCTAAATGGTACCATGCCACTGTCTTTGTTCCAAAAGTCTAGATTGGATCAAATTAGCTTCGGAGTTAGTGGATTGTCAGTGGAAATCAATGATCAAAATCAATCCTCTGTGCAAACTTTCCAAACTTCTCCATACTACAAGATTCAAGAATTAAATCTAGGTACACAAAACATTTATACAAATAAAACTATATTTATCAACCTGCTATCAGGTGTTCAACTTATTCCCATATACTCATGTTCTTATTCACTTAATGATTCAACCACAATTCATCGTTTTATCACTAGTCCTCATGTACACATATACCTCACGATTAACACTTAAACTTTTCATAAATCATCAACCTAGGCCATTTCGCACATCACATCAAGCCTGCTAATTTATCCACAAAACATGCATCATTAATCTTAAGCTACTATTCTTACCACCACATTCTACATCTAAAGTTCAAGCCTATAGTTTAGCAAAAATCATGTACCACCGATGAAGCATGCAACATATTATACTAGTCCAGTAAATTGGAAAATCAACTCAAAATACTTCATTTCATTTAACTACTATCTACAATCACAACCCCTCCTTCACATCACTATTACAGCTCAAAATCTACTACATACCGTTTCGCATGAGGTACTAGTTTACAACCACTAAAGAAAAGAAGGTCAAGAGGGTAAGGTCACATAATAAACATGGTCAACCTTAATCTTATAATATAACCCATTACAATCTTATCAACATATTCTAATTTCTCACATCATATTTACTTACTCATTCATACATCAAAATGACCTTCAAAATTCAATAAACAATAATGAGCCTTTTCCTACAAGTTATTGACTAATCTATTCCTTCTCCATTTACAACCTATAACTGATTTCTATACCCACCATAACTATCCATTCTGAGATTCTTCCCTATTTGAATAGATAACAATCACAGCCAAACACTTCCTCTATCGAATACCTTACAATCTACAAATATTACTACCACAGTAGTCTATCACTATAAAATGACATATCATCCCTCAACCAACGGTTATACAGCTAAAATATTTATTTACACAAAAGTCACCCTCACTCTGACTTCTAACCTTGTAACTTCATATCACCAACTTTTTGGCCTAATCTCACTACCAATAGGTCAGGACACTTTAACATATGCTACTACTCGGGTGGAAATACAGTTCCAACATTCTGCAACACAACATTCCCTGCATTAAGAATTTTGAAAGGGTCTAGATACACTTAATACCTCAAGCTAAAAAACACGATTTCATCAGGATCAAAGTTTACACTAGAATTAATACATATTGAAGCACTAATGGACTCCGCTCAAATCCTTGTACAATTTTGTAATCTTTTATGACTCAATCAGAAAGGACCATACTATTAAGATTCTAGACTTCTGTACTTGCATCACCTTAACAATGTGACATATCTGAGAACATCAGAGTAAGGAAAGAATTGGGATAACTTTACTTTCGTATGGGCGACACCATAGCACAAACTAGAGTATAAAAGAGGAACATTCTGACTCCATATCACGACTAGAATATGAAGAAAGAGAAGCATTACTAAACGCCTTGTAGTCTCCTACTTATAAGTGTGGTGCGCTACACACCCATAAATAGGACTCTACCCAACACGATTTCGCAGACACCCTGGGACCATAAACTGTGCTCTGATACCAAGTTTATCACTACCCGAACCTATGCCCTGACCGTGATGAGCAAACCGAACCATGAAGGCTCAGACGCCCATCTAACTTGTAATCACATACACCATTCATATACAGAAAAGAAATGCAGAATTATAACTGAATAAGGGATCATGGTCATGCTCTGAAAACAACATAACGTTAAAGACTACAATTCAATAATATTAAAATAATATCTGACTCAGTCTGCAAATCTCTACTACATAAGAACAACACTGTCTGAAAACTGGGACAAGGCCCCCAGTAGACCAAAACCATAATAACGATAAAAGACTAAAGGAAATTAGTCCTTCTGAAGTATTGAAGGCTCACCAACTGAACTCTGCACTTCGGTATGAAGAAATCTACTGCTTATCCGGACCCCTAGATTGTGCCTCAAAACCTGAGAGGTAGGGGAGTCAATACAATTGTACTGGTACGCAGAGCAAATCCAAAATAGTAATTGGTATTCAACGTATATTAGAGAAATTTAAAACAGTTCATAAATATATCATAAGGTAAAATCACATGGGCATATTTAAAAGATTCTATAAAATTATCTGAACTCTGTGGCACTCTTTGATTTACTTCTGTGCTAGGTGGTATACCCTACAATTCTATAATTCCACAGGCTATATGAAATCTTCCCTTAACTCGGCAGCCAAGCCCCCAACCCAAGTTTGCCGCAAGGGTCGGAGTCTCTGAATCTCTACTATGCCACAGGGTCGTCGCCAGAGTACAAAAGTAACATACCCGTATTGGCAAAATACGGTTTCAGGATATGAATCGATTGACTCGTGCCCTCTTCGGGTAACCACCTAACCCTCTTTAAGTCTATTTTTTATTCTTTACAACATGCAAACTCTGAAATCATGTTCTGAAGACTCTAATTCTGCTATGGCATATATTTACACGGTATCGTCATACCATTGACTTGCAAGTCACATTCTCTGAGCCATTTATAGCAACTTATGTCTCTATTCTAAAATTATGGAATTCAGGATCACCATACCAACAATTCTTTTCAAGAAACTCATTCTTTAAAACTCATGTAAACTCTTTATCAACAATTCAATAAATAAAGGTTGTCATGTCAAAATTCTTAATTTCATGCAATTCTTTCTCTTTAACACAAAACATAGTTATATCAAGAAACACCCTCTCGTCGTCTCTAAATCATGTTCAAATACAATGACATTGAGAAAACTACTTTCAATCATAAAACATGCATTTCAACTCTTTTCCTACAAAACCATAAACTTCAATTCAATACCAGAGAAGAGTTCATAATTTGCTCTCTCAAACAATCTTCAATCTCAATTTTCAATACATATACATATACATGTAAATCAATTTAGGGGAAAGGACCACAAGGCCAAAGCAATAGTAACATTAAAACATTCGGAATACATAATTTAAAACATAGATTCCAATACCCTTTTAAAATTCATGCTTAATAATCTTAAAATCATGCTCTAGAGTTTTCAAGCCCATTTAGTTTTTAGGATAAACCCCACGTACCTTAGATTACTTAGTTCAAAGAATAGGATCCGAATCGTAATTTGATTCTTGGAAATCTTGAACTTAGGGAATGGGTCTGGATCTTGGGGAGGGGAGTTGGGGTCTTGTTCTTGAGATAATTCTTGAGAGAATGAGGGATTTTGGACATTGGATGGTTAAATCCCGTGTATTTGGGTGAGGAAAGGACCAAAATACCTCTAAAGAAATAAAAAAGTCGCAGAAATTTCTGTCAGTTGACAGGCTGACATGCTGAAGTAAATTGGTGATAACTTTTTACTCCAATGTTGGATTTGGACGAAATTAGTTGCGTTGGAAAGAGGACTCAAAGAAATTTCATTTGATATGTAGCAGGCCACCCAGTTCATTAAATAACAGAAGTTATGGAACTCAAAATTTGACCCAAGTTGAAGTGTCCACTAAAACATAATCGATAGAATTGTTTTCAACTCGTCTTAGAGTTAGGGGATTCTTGTACCTCAACTCATATTCAAAGGTTTTCCCACACCATAGGAGTGATCACCACACATACATTAACAAGGAATAATTTAGTTTGGGTCTATAAGCGTAGGAACGATGGTCTAAATTCTAGCCCGAAAGTACGGGGTGTTACATTATCCCCTTGGGATCATTCGTCCCCAAATGATGGTTAGAGACTTTTCAAGCTCTAAAAATGTAGAATAAGGAATGTAACATCGCATTGAACATTTTTCCTCATCAAAATATGCATAGGTAGTCAAAAAGATTTATGATAACCCCTAGGGATACGTGTAAGCACGAAACATGAGATAACGAAACTTGATGTCAACATGATCTTGGCATGTGTCTTGTAGCACATGATCAAAACATTGTAAGATATGAATTTTTATGAGAATCCTCGGCCTGATTAAGATTGGTACAAGGCATGGGATGAGATTCTCGCGGGACATAAGAATTGAAGCATTCTCCATCTTACAAGATACAACGAAAAGACTTAACATTAGAGACACTACTCATCTACACCACAAACAATAATTTATGTGCTTCATCATTTCCAACTTACAATTCCAATACACATCTAACCACACGAGTTTTAGTCCCACTGTATAATACTTCCATGTTAAATCCCAACTCGGAGGAAAGAGGTGCTAACACAACCACCTCAATGACCTTGGGAACTCCTTGTAATTTCCTTTAACTGCTAAGTATCAAGATCCAGCAGTCTAAATTTACGCATACCAGAAAACGCATCAGCGTTGATGCTGTCCACCTTCATTGGTTTGCCACTTGACTCTATTGAGGAAGAGTTTATATTAGAATCATAAAGGAGATCTTTACGAGGCTGAGGTTGCCTAGATGGATCATTTTGGCGTGACAGCCTTATTTACCTCATTCTGTAGGCACATTCCTGCAAGTACTCCTTTGTTGTCGGATGATGGAAGATTCTTGGTGGCTTATCTTTGGCTGCACAAGACCTAAGTCTCAGGCCTTGGAATCATATCTGAACCTATTTTTTTTTTTTCAGAACATTTAATGAGTCCTTGTAATTCCACAATCTACTCCTCCTTTCAGGATACTTAGGTGATCCTTGGCGTATAATTTCAGGTCCCATATCTCTAACTAATGGGTGCATCTCTCACATAATATTCTGACCGGGCTGATCCCAAAGACTATTCGCGAGATGATTTCACTCAAGTCATTGGATCTCAGTTACAACCAATTAACAGGTGAAATTCCAGTGACATTGGCAACGTTGGATTTTCTCGCGTATCTCAACTTGTCTTATAACAATTTGAGCGGACGGATTCCTATCAATCCACATTTAGACACTCTACATCCAGACGGAACAGCATATATCGGCAACAGATACTTATGTGGTTCTCCTGACGGGATGAACTGCAGTAAAATTGGACCCTCTACCACCGAAACAACGGAGAACAGATACGACCAAGAAAATGACCTTTTTATTGCAGTAATATTCTCGGGCTTTGTAGCAGGAATATCTTGTGTATTTCTTCTGTTGTACTTGATTGATGACAATTGGAGGAATAGGTATTGGAGGGCAGTAGAAAAAATTGTGTTGAAAATAGTGAACTGTAAACCATGACATGTATATATATACACACTAAGTTTCTGCAATTGAATAGAACCAGCAATGACAGCAGTCTTTTTGAGTCCGATTTCGCTATGCACTTCTACCAACGACTGTTGTTGTGGAGCAGCAAGTACTCCTACCAATGATATTTATTCAAAATATAATTTAATAATATAAATATTATTTTACAAAATCGCATACAATGACTCGACATACACGTGCAACAAACGTGCCGAGAAACTAGTATCACAAAAAGCAATAGCTATATACTTGTAAAAGGTATGGAGATGACCAAAATAGTATTCAACACCAATGGAATGTAGAATGATAGAGAACTTTGTCAAAGTCAAAACCAGCTCATTTTTCAAATTATATCTTAAAACCAATGGAATAATTTAGTTCAAGGGGTATAAGTAGAACAGGTATAAATATGTTATATTTGACAATCTAGGATTTTGTTCATCATCTTGAAATCATGTGGTTAAAGAAAGTTTTCCTTATATTTGCTACTCTATTTTACCGTTTTTCGCTCGTTGGTGGTTTCTATGAAGGAGAAAGAGCAGCTCTAATGAGCTTCAAATCCTTGCTGACTGATCCATTTAATCGGTCATCTTCATGGAAGGGAGAAAACTGTTGCAATGGAAAGGAATCAAGTACTCGAGTTCAGGTCATGTTGCAGTTTTCAATCTCCGGAATCCTCATCCGGATGAAGTCCTAATCAATGTCTATAAGGAAGTTGTTTCAGATTCTAACAACGCGACCGATGTTTCCCTTAAAGGTACTATATCTCCATTGCTCCTCACTCTTGATCATATCCAACATCTCGACCTGAGTTTCAACAACTTCATTTTCTCAAAGTTACCTGCTGAGATATCAAACTTAACAAAGTTGACTTAGTAAATTTCCATGTTTCAAAATTCCATCACCACACAATTCTTAAATCTTACATCTTTAAGATCTCTTGATATTTTGTGTGCTAATTTAGTACCCGAGTCGTCTTCTATTACTGTTAGCTTGACATTACCGCCAAAGTTAGATTCTGGCTCACTGTTTATAAGCTATGGTTATTTGTCTCGTCCAAATCTAAGGTGGTTAGGACTCCGACGTCTCAGATATCTAGTATTGACAGGTGTTGATCTATCAAAGTCCTCGGAATCATTTCATTGGGCTAAACCAATATCAAGTCTTTCAAATCTCATGTCACTTCAATTGTCCAACTGCAACATTTCAGGAAGAATTCCGACAGCGCAATTACTTAATCTTACTAGTCTTTCTACTCTAGAAATGAGTTCTAACAATCTAACATCCTTGATACCTGATATTTTATCGAACCTCACAACCCTCTCAGCTCTTGATTTTTGTGGCAATGATTTAGACGGTCATATCCCTTATCTTCCTCAACTCGAAAAACATTCTGTTTCTAGCAATCCTGCTATGACCATAGATCTTGTTACAATGTTTTCAGTCTCATGATCGAAGTTAACATATCTTGACATAAGCTTCACTCGGGTAGGTGGAACGGTTCCTCTTTCTTTAAGCAACTCAACTTCATTAACTGTTTCCCTAGCTAATGGATGCTCGATCCAAGGGTCAATACCTTCTTCTATTACAAAGCTTAAGAAATTACGTATATTGATGATTAATGACAACAACATCACAGGCCAGCTTCCTGTATCCATGTCCAGTTTAACAAGCCTTCAATACTTATCTATGTTCCAGAATGGGTTAAGAGGGTATATTCCTACTTCGATTTGTCAGATCCTCTCACTGGAGTACCTGAATATAGAATGGAACAAGCTAACAGGACGCCTTCCCTCATGCATACTTCAGATTCCTAAGATTTCTTATCTTTCTGGTCAGAAGAATAACCTAAATGGTACCATGCCACTGTCTTTGTACCAAAAGTCTAGATTGGATCAAATTAGCTTCTGAGTTAGTGGAATGTCAGTGGAAATCGATGATCAAGATCAATCCTCTGTGCAAACTTTCCAAACTTCTCCATACTACAAGATTCAAGAATTAAATCTAGGTACACAAAACATTTATACACATAAAACTATATTTATCAACCTGCTATCAGGAGTTCAACTTATTCCCATATACTCATGTTCTTATCCACTTAATGATTCAACCACAATACATCGTTTTATCACTAGTCCTCATGTACACATATGCCTCACTATTACCACTTAAACTTTTCATAAATCATCAACCTAGGCCATTTTGCACATCACATCAAGCCTACTAATTTCTCCACAAAATATTCATCATTAATCTTAAGCTACTATTCTTACCATCACATTCTACATCTAAAGTTTAAGCCTATAGTCTAGCAACAATCATGTACCACCGATGAAGCATGCAACATATTATACTAGTCCAGTAAATTGGGAAATCAACTCAAAATACTTCATTTCATTTAACTACTACCTACAATCACAACCCCTCCATGACATCACTATTACAGCTCAAAATCTACTACATACCTTCTCACATGAGGTACTAGTTTACAACCACTAAAGAAAAGAAGGTCAAAAGGGTAAGGTCACATAATAAACATGGTCAACCTTAATCTTATAGTATAACCCATTACAATCTTATCAACATATTCTAATTTCTCACATCATATTTACTTACCTATTCATACATAAAAATGACCTTCAAAATTCAATAAACAATAATGAGCCTTTTCCTACAACTTATTGACTAATCTATTCCTTCTCCATTTACAACCTATAACTGATTTCTATACCCACTACAACTATCCATTCTGAGATCCTTCCCTATTTGAATAGATAATAATCACAGCCAAACACTTCCTCTATCGAATACCTTACAATCTATAAATATTACTACCACACTAGTCTATCACTACAAAATGACAAATCATCCCTCAACTAACGGTTATACAGCTAAAATATTTATTTACACAAAAGTCACCGTCACTCTGACTTCTAACCTTGTAACTTCATATCACCAACTTCTTGGCCCAATCTCACTACCAATAGGTCAGGACACTTTAACATATACTACTACTCAAGTGGAAATACAGTTCCAACATTCTGCAACACAACATTCCCTGCAACAAGAATTTTGAAAGGGTCTGGATACACTTAATACGTTAGGCTAAAAAGCACGATTTCATCAGGTTCAAAGTTTACACTAGAATCAATACACCTTGAAGCACTAACGGACTCCTCTCAAATCCTTGTACAATTTTGTATTCTTTTATGACTCAATCAGAAAGAACCATACCATTTAGATTCTAGACTTCTGTACTTGAATCACCTCAACAATGAGACATATCTAAGAACATCAGAGTAAGACAAGAATTGGGATAACTTTACTTTCGTATGGCCGACACCATAACACAAACTAGAGTATAAAAGATGAACATTTTGACTCCATAGCATAACTAGAACATGAAGAAAGAGAAACAGTCCTAAACGCCTTGTAGCCTACTACTTATATGTGTGGCGAGCTACACACCGATAAACAAGACTCTACCCGACGTGATTTCGCAGACACCCTAGGACCATGAACCGTGCTCTGATACCAAGTTTGTCACGACCCTAACCTACGCCCTGGCCGTGACGAGCAAACCAATCCATGAAGGACCGGACATCCATCTAACTTGTAATCACATACACCATTCATATACAAAAAAGAAATGCAAAAATATAACTGAATAAGGGATCATGGTCATGCTCTGAAAACATCATAATGTTAAAGACTACAATTCGACAATATTAAAATAATATCTGACTCAGTCTGCCAAATCTCTACTACATAAGAACAAAGATGTCTTAAAACTGGGACAAGGCACCCAGTAGACCAAAACCATAATAACAATAAATGACTAAAGGAAATTAGGCCTTCTGAAATAAGGAAGGCTCACCAACTAAACTCTGCACTTCGGTCTGAAGAAATCTAATGCTTATTCGAACCCCTAGATTGTGCCTCAGAACCTGAGAGGTAGAGGGTCAATACAGTTGTACTGGTACGCAAAGCAAATCCAAAAGAGTAATTGGTATTCAACATATATGAGAGCAATTTAAAACAATTCATAAATATATCATAAGGTAAAATCACATGGACATATTTAAAAGACTCTGTAAAATCATCTGAACTCTGTGACACTCTTTGTTTTACTTCTGCGCTAGGTGGTATACCCAACAATTCTATAAATCCATGGGCTATATGGAATTTGCCCTTAACTCGGCAGCCAATCCCCCAACCCAAGTTTGCCGCAAGGATCGGAGTCTCTGAATCTCTACTACACCACAAGGCCGTCGCCAGAGTACAAAGTAACATATCCGTATCGATAAAATACGTTTTTAGGCTATGAGTCGATTGACTCATTCCCTATTCGGGTAACCACCTAACCCTCTTTAAGTCCATTTTTCTCTAATTCTGCTATGGCATATATTTAGATGGTATCGTCATACCATTATCTTGCAAGTCTCATTCTCTGAGCCATTTATAACAACTTATATCTCTATTCTCAAATCATGAAATTCAGGATCACTATATCAATAATTCTTTTCAAGAAACTCTTTCTTTAAAACTCATGTAAACTCTTTATCAACAATTCAATAAACAAAGGTTGTCATGTCAAAATTCTTAATTTCATGCAATTCTTTCTCTTTAACACAAAACATAGTTATATCAAGAAACACCCTCTCGTCATCTCTAAATCATGCTCAAATACTATGACATTGAGAAAACTACTTTCAATCATAAAACATGCATTTCAACTCTTTTCCTACAAAACCATAAACTTCAATTCAATACCAGAGACAGAGTTCATAATTTGTGGTCTCAAACAATCTTCAATCTCAATTTTCATACATATACATATACATGTAAATAAATTTAGGGGAAAGGACCACAAGGCCAAAGCAATGTAACATTGAAACATTCGGAATACATAATTTAAAATATATATTCCAAAACTCTTTTAAAATTCATGCTTAATAATCTTAAAATCATGCTCTAGTGTTTTCAAGCCCATGTAGTTTTTAGGATAAACCCACGTACCTTAGATTACTTAGTTCAAAGAATAGGATCCGAATCTTGATTTGATTCTTGGAAATCTTGAACTTAGGGAATGGATCTTGATCTTGGGGAGGGGAGTTAGGGTCTTGTTCTTGAGAGAATGAGGGATTTTGGCCTTTGGATGGTTAAATACCATGTATTTGGGTGAGGAAAAGACCAAAATACCCATAAAAAAAACAAAAAAAGTCGCAGAAATTTCTGTCATTTGACAGGCTGACATGCTGAAGTAAATTGGTGATAACTTTTTACTACTATGTTGGATTTGGACAAAATTAGTTGCGTTGGAAAGAAGACTCAAAGAAATTCATTTGATATGTTGCAGGCCACCCATTTCATTAAATGACAAAAGTTATGGTCGACGAAAGTTGACCCAAGTTGAAGTGTACACTAAAACTTAAACGATAGAATTGTTTTCAACTCGTCTTAGAGTTAGGGGATTCTTGTGACCTAGACTCATATTCAAAGGTTTTCTCATACTATAGGAGTGATCACCACACATACATTAACAAGGAATAATTTATTTTGGATCTATACACGTAGGAACGATGGTCTAATTTCTAGCCCGAAAGTACGGGGTGTTACATTATCCCCCCTTGGGATCATTCGTCCCCGAATGATGGATAGGAACTGTTGAAGCTCTAAAAGTGTAGAATAAAGAACGTAACATCGCATTGAATATTTTTTCTCAACAAAATATGCGAAGGCAGTCAAAAAGATTCATGATAACCCCTAGGGATACGTGTAAGCACGAAACATGAGATAACGAAACATGATTATATTCATAAATCCATACCGTCAAAACTTCTAAAACATGATTATATTCATAAATCCAAAACCCTTTTCTTAAAACATGATTTCTATACCTATGAGATTTTTAGGAAAACCCCGCGTACCTTAGATTTTGAACTCTGGATGAACACTTGCTTTTGGGACTCTATTTGTGATTTTGATGGATGATTTTTGAAGATCTTAGTTTGGGGATTCTAATTCTTGAATCAATTTTGGAATTAAATGGTGAAATTTTAAGGGATCTTGAATCTTAGGTTGAGGCCCTAGGGTTTGGTTCTTGAGAGTATTTGAGAGAAAGGAGTATATTTTGGTAAATTTGGGGCTTAATTTTATATTTATGGAGCTATGGGGTGAAGGAAAAATACCAAAATACCCCTCCAAAATTATTTGGAAAATGCTGAATTTATCAGCTGACGACATTGGGCTGATGTCGTCACATATGTGACAAGCCGTCAGCTCATGTCATCACAAAATGTTGGAATTTATGACTTTCTGCCTAAGTCTGAATACATTTTCTGATAAGTCGTCAGAAATGTCGTCAGAAATGTGATAAGCCGTCAGACAGTTGTCAG
Organism: Capsicum pubescens; assembly: GCA_030864215.1. Lineage (NCBI taxonomy): Eukaryota > Viridiplantae > Streptophyta > Magnoliopsida > Solanales > Solanaceae > Capsicum > Capsicum pubescens. The sequence continues at coordinate 246,943,803 of CM061541.1, read as the reverse complement.
GCTGATATACTAGAGTAAAATGGGCATAACATTTTGCTCCGATATCAGATTTTGGAAAAATTGGTGGAGTTGGAAAGAAAAATCAAAGACCTTTAATTTTATATATAGTAGGCCACCTAGTTCGTTATATATAATGAGTTATCGTCTATTGAAGTTCACCCAAGTTTTCACGCTCACTAAAACTTGAACGATAGGAAAGCTTTAATCTAGTCCTTGAGTTAGGGGACGTCTATGATCTCAATTCATGCTTAAATAGGTTCACACACTACCTAATTGATTAATATGCCAAATTTGCATAGGATTTATGGCTTTTGGATCATCTATGCATAGAAACGACGGTTTTTATTCTACCCCGAAATGCGGGGTGTTACAGTTGTTAGCTTCGTATGTATTAGAGATTTCGCAGACTAAATCAGATGTTGTTGGATTTCTTTCTTTATTGTTAAATTGAACTCAGGGTATGACCATGTTTTCGTAATGACTTATATTCCGCATCATCCTTTTATTATATGGATGTTGTGTATGATTACCAGATGTAGAAGGGTGCTCGGGCCTCCATGGCTCTGGATGCTCGTCATGGCCAGGTCCTGGTTCGGGTCATGACAGTAATAGAAGAGGGGATCCCGTATGTCATGCTCTTACATAAATTCTCAATAACCCATAACATATGTATACATGAAAACAATTCGAGTTTAAGGAAAAACTCATAGTTTATACAAGATTTCACCATAAAACGCTGTTTACAATGCATGCTCTTCAACAATTTCAAAACTCATCTCATATACATAATTATATACCTTAAAAGCTTGTTTAAACTATAAATTTATGTCCATAAAATTTAGGATAATACTACATATCTCAATAGTAAGGAAAACGTAGAAAAAATTGATCTTTTGACGGTTGGAATTCTCAAGCCCTAGGTGTTTTCTTTCTTCTGACTTATGGAATGAAACTTAGGGATTTCACATAGGCAATAATACATTTTGAAAAAGTCTTAAATCGTGGGGAATGGTTTAAAGGGGAAAAGACAAAAAAGTCCCTCTAAGACATTTGAAAATAACCACGCGAAACACAGCCTCCGCGATGCGAGGGCTATCGCGGGGACTAGCCTTCTCAACGCGGTATCCATCGCATGAACCAGCCTTCGCGACGCGGGGCTATCGCGGAGGATTACTGCCTCCGAGTCCCAAAAATGCCCCGAACCCGGTCTGAAAATTCCGAAATTCCTCCGGGTTACCCTTTTAACAACCCCGAAGATGTTTTAAGTCAAAATTTTATATTTCGAGCACAAGAAGGCCAAAAATAAAATAGCCAAAATTTGAGGGTGTTACACTAGCAAAATAGTTATTTTCAACCAACTGACCAAACGTGCAACTTGCTAAAGGAAAAAGTATGTGATGTATTTTGTAACTGTGTCATTTTAAGAAAAAAAAAATTGTCATCATATTTGGTAGTATTTTTATAGTGCATAGGAGATGTGAGTATTTAATTTTATCATACAAATAAAGGACCTACAAATAATAATTTAATAACTGAGTCATAATGTAAATATATCTAGTGTAGTTAATCCTATCTTTATAATATTGACTCCAAATTAGATGTTTCGTTCTCTTGTGAAATTTGAAAGATTGATCTTTTTCCGGTTTTTCCAAAGGTAAAAATGAAAACAGTAAATATTGATTTTTCTTCTTTTTCTCTTTTTTTTTTTTTTTTTTTTTTTTTGCTCAAATACTCTTACGAGATTGATATTTAATTTGGTAATTCACAAACAACGTATATATTAATAATGCACGTTACTTCTTTGATGTTTTGGTACTGCTCGATTCAAGAGAAAACTCATGGGGAAAAATGTATGAAGGTTTCTCATAGTTTGGACTATTACCTTTTATAACTTGATAAAGAGTTATGTTCCTGGGACTACAATCCACATTTTTGCTCGTCCTGATTCAGCTAGTCTCAAGTCAAATAACATTTAAAAGGATTTTAATTTGTTCATAAATTAACTCAACTCAGTTTAATCAGTTTAAATTTTAGCCCAACTCGTACATTTAATATCTTTAGTAGTGAAAACCAACCCCTTGAGGCTTGACATGTAACCATAATTGATTTTCTAGTAGTGTAAGGAGCCAGAGCATTGTGCCTACTTCCATGTAACTCAACTTTCAATTTGTTCAAACAGTTGCCAAGTTAAGGAGCTTTTTCCAGAGACTGTACTATGTATGCAGACGAGGTTTTATTATGGATAAACAACATAAACCCAAACATTTTGCTACCTAATTACCCTCTTTCGACTTTTATATTAATTATGTGATATCTCGGATATGATACATTATTTAACCTCCTGATAGATAAATGGAAAAAGGCTCAAATATGTCATTGAACTATCAGAAATGACTCATTCATGCTATCAGTTAAAAGTATGGCTCATTCATGCCATCGCCATTACAAAATCAGCTCATCCATGCCATTAATTTTTAACAGTGGTTTTCAAAAACAGCTTTGCCGCGTGACTTTTTATTAAAGATCCACGTCATTAATTAAAATAAGGAAAAAGGCTCAAATATGCAATTACACTATCAGAAATGACTCATTTATGCCATCAGTTAAAAGTTCAGCTCATTCATGCCATCGTCGTTATAAAATCAGCTCACCCATGTCATTATTTTATAATGGTGGGTTTTCAAAAACTGTTTTGTCATGTGGCCATTTATTATAGGTACGCGATATTAATTAAAATAAACCAATATTAATTTCAAAATATCTTAGACCCATTAAAAACAACCGATTCATTTAACATAACCCGACCCACACCCATTAAAATATTTTTTTTCCTACAACAACAACTATTTTTCTTATCAGAAAAAATAGTGATTAGTGTATATCCTTTGGCTATTTCTAGTTGATTCTAAATCATTATAAATGTTACGCTTAACAGAAACCTCAAAAATTCTATCCTACAGTAACTGATTAGTTTTAATTCTAGTGACTCCAATATATACTCCGAAGTTGTAAAAAAATAAACCAATAAACGATTAGGGCAAGCTAGAAAAAGAAAGAGGCGTACCAATAGAACTTCTCCATTCTCCTATCACGAATTAGGGGAGTATTTATTATTGAAAAAATCATTTCCAAATAACGACTTAAAAGAAGTCTGTTATCCCAATTATTCCACCGTGCATATGGAATAACTTCTCCCATCACAAATTAGTGGAGCATACATTGTTGAAAAATCATTTTCAAATAATGGCTTAAAAGAAGTCTGCTATTTCATTATCCCGCCATGTATGTGGAATAACTTCTTCCATCATTATGGTATAAATGCTGGAATAAATAATCTCGATACTAACTAATTTCAGATATTTTAAAATTAATATTGATTTCTTTTAATTAATGGCATGGACTTCTAATAAAAGACGACGTGGCAAAGCTAATTTTAAAAATCCGTCATTAAAAAGTAATGGCATAAGTGAGTTGATTTTATAACGGCGATGGCATGAATGAGCCAAACTTTTAACTGATTGCATAAATGAGCCATTTCTGATAGTTCAATGGCATATTTGAGCCTTTTTGCTTATTTTAATAAATGACGTGGATTTCTAATAAAAGGCCACATATCAAAATTATTTTTAAAAACCACCGTTAAAAAGTAATGGCATGATTGAGTTGGTTTTATAACGGCGATGGCATGAATGAACTCGACTTTTAACTGATGGCATAAATGATCCATTTCTAATAGTTAAGTGGCATATTTGAGTCTTTTTCCTAGATAAATTTATGATACATTACTAATTAAATATTTAGAGATAGAAAAGGAAAAAACGGTAAAAGCGCATATAAGTGAGTAATGAACACACTCAATTTATGAATATGTCTGTTTAATTACATAAAATTTGTAACAGCTTCATTATTTGAAATTTGAATAATCAAAGCAAGCTTCATCAATCATAATCTTCCAAAACTAATTCCTTCCCCGATCGTTCATTCCCTGTTCATCATAACATATCTCATTCGCCGTGATAAAAAAATTCAACATAATATAAGAACCTGGTGTATCAACAGTGCGAATCCCATATCACATATATATTATTCTATGTAAAAAAATTAATGTAGTAGAAATGTGAAACCCATATCACATACATATCTTTTGTTGTTTTTCGGGTACACAAAATCTGTATTTTCGCAATACTACTTCAACACAAGTTCAAGAATAAATCAAGAACACTTATGAAGTTGTCCAACACCTTCAACACAAAATCAAAATGATCTTTCAAAGAAGTATGTTTTCAGTTTCTTAATGAAAAATAGATGAAGAAGAAAAAAGCCAAGTCCTCCAAATTCACGGACTGTCCTTAAGGAAATAATTACCCTCAAGTACCCGAGGTTGCAGAATTTTCCTCCCATGATTAAATGACTTCACAACCAGAATGTAGAGGTACCTCAAACTTTCTGATTTTTCTTCGAACTCACTCAACAGGGGATGATCACACATAGTTTTTAGAAGCAAGAGAATATTTTTCTTATGCAATTTTTTTTTCATACTAAACCTAGGGAAAAAATGCAGGTTTATATAGCCATAAAGTGTCCCCTCCGAAAGGTGGAAATGGTTATCTGAAAAGGTGTATCCTTTGGAGGAGTCATGTCTGTTCATTTCAAACATTGTGTTTTTTCTGAACGGACACAACTATCCTAACAGTCATTCCTTTGCCAAAACAATGTGTCTTTTCCTCAAAAGTTTGTGTCCCTCCATTTTCCATTCATACTAATTGAACCCAACAATCCAACACATGAATGAGGAATAACTATTCTTTGTAAAACTTTATGGACAAGTATGTGATCATCAAGCAAAGACTGATTGTATCTGGATAAGTGGGTTTCTCTTTTGATACAAGTACGACCAAGAAGATGGACACATGTGAGAATGTAATAAACCCGGGTCTTGGAGTGTGCGAGTGAATGACTTAAACACACACCAAAACGATCCTAATCTAACACTTGGAGTGTAAAGAGGAGCTTTGGAACACAACAAGGCAGCCCCTAAATACACTTGAAGGGAGCCTAGTTCTTAAAAGGACATTTTGGATATTTTGTATTTTATTTGTAACCTAGTATAAATAGAACATTGTAGGGCTTTTAGACTTAGATTATTCATGATGTTGTAAGTCTTGAAACACAAAGAAACACAAGTCCTCTCTCCTTGAGGCACCAAAACCGAAATTAGGTATAGAGAGTGTGGAATCACTCTTGTTGATCTCATATCTTGGGAACGTAATGCTTGGGAGGTGGATTCCAATCTTGTGTCTTCGTAAGAGATAGGTGAACGTTGTGTGTAGTGTTAAGGGTCCAAGAGTGAAATATTCTCTTGGGTTCTTAAGATTATACCTTCATTAAGTCTATCTAACTATCCCTTTACTTTTATTGTAATCTTGTAGTAGTTTGTGTTCTTGTAACCATTTCTATCTCTTGTTAGTAAAACCGTGTGTTGTTCCTATATTTTTATTGTTGTCCATCTTGCCATATTGTTGCTGTTTTGGTGTATTTAAACCTTCAATAGCTTGTTGTTATTGGGTTTTCATTGTTGTTGTAGTGAATCCGAGAGTGGTCACCAAAGGGGTCCTCGGTTCTTCAAACTTGTGGACTGATTTGGTGTTTGTTTCGGGTTTCCCTTGTGCTTATTGTATCATTTGTTATCAAATAATGACTTGATATTTTTCCTACAAGATCAATCTTGGGCTTTCTTGATAGAAAATTAAAAAAAAAAAGTGTTAGAAAACTGAAAAATCAAAAAGAAGCAAATCTGTCCATTTTGTGTTCTTGGCCAAAATTGTGTTATTGTTGTGTCTTGGCCGAGATTTTTACTTATTTTGTTGTTTCTAGTGTTAGTTTTCTTCATGTCTAACACTCTTGAGTCTAAATCTAGGTTTGACCTTACATTGTTGGTGTTGTTTTCGTGAACATAGGGTTTTGCCGAATTGTTGTTGAAACATTATTGTGGTGGAATGTTTTGGCCTTGTGGTCTTCATATTGTTGTTGTTCTAAGCTTGTACACGTGATATTGTTGTTCATTGGTGGCCTAAGAACCATTTTGTTGAAATTGTAGTTGTCTTGGCCAAGTGTTGAAGATATTGTATTGTGAAAATTGGAAGTTGGCCGTGTGAAAATTATGGTATTTTGGAAGATTGTTGTTGGTTTTTCTTGATGATTGTTGATGTTGTTCTTGAATTTCTTCACAACCTTCATAGCTTGTTTATATAAAGTGAACATTAGATCTATAAAGGTGAAGGAAAAAGGGGTGAAGCTTTGTTAGTCTTGAAAGACTTACCATCACTCATCAAATAGTCAATCACATCTCAACCACTTTCCAACAACTTTCCATAAAACAAGGGTCCATGTTATAAGGAGAAGTACAAGAGAGTCAAAGTCTTGAAAACTTGAATTTGAAAAGGCTCCAAGATTTGTTTTAATTTCCCTCCTTAAAATAAATTCCACCAATTCCTAAATTATAAATTGACCAAGACTTGAGATTGGACAATAAAAATTGTTAGAAACCGCAACCAATTACGTGTTGCCACGTCATCATTATTACTGTTCATGCAACAATTTTGGCTCAAATTTTAGATTTTCTTAGTTTCTTTTTATTGTTTCGTAGTTTCGTTTGATTGGTCTGAATGCTAATTGACAAGCTAGTAAAATCCTACTAGATTGTAAATTAGTTTTGTGTCCGTTTGTTCATGTTAACGTTCTTTGTGTGCTTTTCTCTTTTGTGAATTCATTGTATCTTGTTGGTTCAAGTACGTAAGCAAATTTTCTTTGAGTCAACTCGAACGAAAATCTATTCCGGACCAAGGTGGACTCCTCCCTCAATCACTCACGAAGTACAACCCAGCTTTTAACACTTGTGAAACCAAGTGTGAGGTAAAAATTGAGAGTGAGAGTGTGGTGAGGCATTTTTGAGCTAACAAGTTTGTTTGTTTTGTTGTTCGTTGTTGTCTTTTATTTTAGGTACCATGGATACCACCAATCTCGATGCCACGTTTGACCGCATCACTGATAATATTGAAGATATGAAATGGCACGTTGAAAGGCTACACCAATTGGTATTCACACTTATCTCAACAAATTCAAAACCTAAGGTCCAAACACCTTGCGGTGAGATCTTCCCGAAGGAAGTTGCTGTCCAAACTTGTGAAGGACTTTCACACCAAGGTAAATACGAACATACTCATGAACGTCAATGTAGAATAGCTATCTCTTACACTTTGGTACATGTGGATGATGAACGTGTGACTAATAAGTCGTTGGGTGTGAGTAGTAGCTTACCTATGTATGAGTATATTGATTCCTTACCACTTGTAGATAATGTAAATGTTGTGCGAGTCGATACACTAGTTGATCCTATAGATGACCGAATCGACTCTTCTAGTAAGATCGATTTGTGTCCACCTAGTGTTGAAGCTATTGTGTTGAATGAAAGTACATCGTCATATGAAAATTGTGTTGACCAACTTGTGTGTAAAACTTGCCCACTACTTGAGAATATGTGTGATGTGATTAATGAGTCTCAAGTGAGTAAAGAATTTGAAAATGTTGGTCAAGAAAAAAGGAGTGAACCCGTGAGCCTATGTTGTTGTAAGGATTCTAATGTTTGCTTGGCTCATAGGGTTAATAGTGTTCTTGACATATCTTTGGAACTTGATAATGATTCCTTAGAGAGTGAAAGTTCCAAATTTGTCCGCGGGTTAGATCATTCACTCTTTAGGTACAATGTCTTGTTTGAAGATAGTTTAGACACTCCTAATAGACCTAGTGATAGAAATGATGGTATAGTTTGCCTTGGAAGCTATAGAATATATGCTAACCCACTATGGTGTGACAACATTCCTCCTAAAGATGGAAATCTCTTCTTGGAAGATGAGAGTACTCTTAAGGGTAAGGAATGTGTGGTCTTGAAAACTACTTCTTCTTCTACTTTGTGTGGCTTTTCCGAGGACACCATAGTAGAAGTAGAATTGAGTGCCACCTTTCTATACTCTGTCTTTACTTGTGATGATATGTATGCCAATATAGAGAGTACGTTGTGTGGTTGTGGTAAAGACTACGAGAAATGTGTGTGTTGCTTAGACCCGTGTCTATGGCCATTCTTCCCATTTGATCTCGGTGCCATCTTAGAGTGGGGAAGATTTACTCTCGGCTTAGGTGTATTTCTTTTGGGTGCTTATCGTAGCCAAGTCCTTGGTGAATTTTTCGATGGCTTCATAATGTTTAACACTAAGGACTCTTGGTTATATGTAAAATATGAACCACCTTGGAATGTCGATAGTTGTTGTTGCCTGAGACTTGAACTCAAAGGGTCCTCGGTTTCTTTTTTTTGGTGTGGGCTATTTTGAGTGTTTTGAGTGCATACCATTATTGTTTATTTTTGTTAATCCTAACACTCATTCCATGAGGAAGTGTGCTTGTTTGTCTCTCTTTGATTTTTCAAGGCATGGATTCGAGGTCGAATCCTTTTTGAGGAGAGGAGGATGATACAAGTACGACCACGAAGATAGACGCATGTGAGAATGTAATGAACCCGGGGCTTGGAGTGTGCGAGTGAATGACTTAAAACACACCAAAACGACCCTAATCTCACACTTGGAGTGTAAAGAGGAGCCTTGGAACACAACAAGGCAACCCCTAAATACACTTGAAGGGAACCTAGTTCTTAAAAGGGCATTTTGGATATTTTGTATTTTATTTGTAACCTAGTATAAATAGAATATTGTAGGTCTTTTAGACTTAGATTATTAATGATGTTGTAAGTCTTGAAACAAAAATAACACAAGTCCTCTCTCCTTGAGGCACCAAAACCGAAATTAGGCATAGAGAGTGTGGAATCACTCTTGTTGATCTCATGGCTTGGAAATGTGATGCTTAGGAGGTGGATTCTGATCTTGTGTCTTCGTAAGAGATAGGTGAACTTTGTGTGTAGTGTTAAGGGTCCAAGAGTGGAATATGCTCTTGGGTTCTTAATATTATACCTTCATTAAGTCTATCTAACTATCCCTTTACTTTTATTGTAATCTTGTAGTAGTTTGTGTTCTTGTAACCATTTCTATCTCTTGTTAGTAAAACTGTGTGTTGTTCCTATATTTTTATTGTTGTCCATCTCACCATATTGTTGATGTTTTGGTGTATTTACACCTTCAATATCTTGTTGTTATTGTGTTTTCATTATTGTTGTAGTGAATCCGAGAGTGGTCACCAAAGGGGTCCTCGGTTCTTCAAACTTGTGGACTGATTTGGTGTTTGTTTTGTGTTTCCCTTGTGCTTCTTGTATCATCTTTGAACTTTCCGTAGTGAACATGCATCGGATGCACTCAGTCAATTGATAGATTTGATATCTTTGAACCGTCGAGCTTTAATGTACACCTAGACAACATATGTCACACAACCAGCCTTTTACCATTTATGATTCTCACAGTTTTGTTCATTTCATCTATGAACACGTCTCGGTATCATGAGATCTTAAAGAATAGGTATTTACTAACATTCTCCTTGAAGCGGCTTCGACTTCGTCCTCACATAGGTGATTTCTAAACGTTCAATCCTATAGATTAAACAAGTTGATCAAATCTGCCAAATTTAGATAATTATTAAAAGATTTTACACCATAAGTCTTATCCTTGTTTACTAAACATTGCCTATATCATGAGAATGGGTTGAGTATATTGAAAATGTTGAACCTATCAAACACAACTTTGTTTGATCTCCTTGAACCTAACTCTTGGGATCTCCAGTCTGCTAGGTAGAGTTACCGCCATACAGACTTGTCCTAGGCCGTAAACCCATTTCCTTGGATGTCCTCTCAACTCCTTATTTAGACAGGCCTTTTGTAAGTGGATTCGATACATTATCCTTTGACTTTACATAGTTAACAGTGATAATTCCACTAGAGAGAAATTCTCTAACTGTATTATGTCTCCATCTTATGTGATGAGATTTACCGTTGTACATCATGCTCCCGGCCCTACCTATTGCCACTTGGCTATCACAGTGTATACATACTGGTGCCACTGGTTTAGGCCAATAAGGAATATCTTTCAAGAAATTTCGAATCCATTTTGCTTCTTCACTGGATTTATCTAACTCGATAAATTCTGATTCCATCGTAGAGCGAGCAATACATATCTATTTGGATGATTTCCCAGAGGCCGCTCCTCCACATATTGTAAATACGTATCTATGCGTGGATCTTACTTCATTTGAATCGATGATCCAGTTTGCATTACTATATCCTTCAAGTACCATAGGATATTTATTATAATGCAAAGCATGGTCTTGGGTATATTTAAGATACCTTTAAACTCTTTTCATTGCCATCCAATGAGTTTTGTTGGGATTAATTATATACCAACTCAACTTACTGATAGCGCATGCTATGTCTGGTCATGTACAATTCATTATATACATTAAACATCCCAATACTCTTGCGTACTCCAATTGTGAGTCACTTTCGCCTTCATTCTTTTGAAGTGCGAAGCTCACGTCCAATGGAGTCTTGGCAATACCATATTCCAAATACTTGAATTTGTCAAGTAATTTTTTGATATAACGAGACTGTGACAATGTCAACCCTTGTGGAGTTCTATGGATTTTTATTCCTAAGATCGCAGCCGCAACTGCAAGATCTTTCATATCGAACTTTCTCTCGAGCATTCGCTTTGTGGCCTTTATGTCAGAAATATCTCTACTAATGATCAACATATCATCTACATATAAACAAACAATGACTTGGTGATTTAAAGTGTCTTTAATGTAGACGCACTTATCACATTCATTTATCTTGAACCTGTTTGCCAACATGGTTTGGTCAAACTTCGCATGCCATTGCTTAGGTTCTTGTTTTAGTCCATACAGTGACTTTAGAAGTTTACACACCTTTTTTTTTTCTGGAACCAAAAAATCCTCGGGTTGTTCCATATAGATTTCTTCCTCCAATTGTCCATTAAGAATGTTGTTTTTATATCCATTTGATGGATTTTAAGACCATATACCACCGCCAAGGAAATTGACATTCGAAACGATGTTATCCTTGTTACTAGCGAGTATGTATCAAAGTAATCAAGACCTTCTTTCTATATGAAGCCTTTTAATACAAGTTTTGCCTTGTATTTGTCAATAGTACCATCCGCTTTTATTTTTCTTTTGAAGATCCATTTAGAACCTAAAGGTTTATTTTTCGAAAGAAGATCAACCAACTCCCATGTATGGTTGCTTAAGATTGAATCAATCTCACTATTGACCGCCTCTTTCCAAAAGAATGAGTCTGACGACGATATCACTTCTTTAAAAGTTTGAGGCTCATTTTCTAAGAGAAATATTACAAAATTTGATCTAAATGAAGTTGACGTTCTTTGACGTGTACTGCGTCTTGGATTTTCATCATTATATACATTCTTACTTGGTTCATCTCGAGGTCGTTTAGACCCCCCACTAGACTATTCATGTCTAGTTTTATACGGATAAATATTTTCAAAGAATTCAGCATTATCTGATTCAATTACCATATTTTCATTGATATCCGGATTTTCGGATTTATGAACCAAAAATCGACATGCTCTTCTACTTTTAGCATATCCTATGAACACGCAGTCCACTGTCTTAGGTCCTATCTTTATCCTTTTTGGCATAGGTACTTGGACCTTCGCTAGACATCTCCACACTTTGAAATATTTTAAGTTGGGTTTCCTTCCTTGCCATTTTTCATATGGAATTGATTGTGTCTTACTGTGGGGAACTCTATTGAGTATTCGGTTAGTCGTAAGGATAGCTTCCCCCAAAAATTTTGTGGTAAACCTGAACTTATCAGTATGGCATTCATCATTTTCCTCAAGGTTCGGTTTTTTCTTTCTATAATTCCATTAGATTGAGGTGAATATGGGGCTGTTGTTTGATGGACAATTCCATTCTCTACACATATTTGCGCAAAGGGAGATTCATATTCTCTGCCTCTATCACTTCTTATCGTTTTGATCTTTTTCTCTAACTGATTTTCAACTTCAGTTTTATATTGCCTAAACGCATCTATTGCTTCATCCTTACTATTTATCAAATAGACAAAACAATATCTAGTGCAATCATCAATAAAAGTTATAAAATACTTTTTTTCACCACGAGATGGTGTTGACTTCATATCACAAATGTTTGTGTGGATTAAGTCTAAGGAACTAGAATTCCTTTCAACGGACTTATACGGATGCTTAGCATACTTTGATTCCACACACGTTTGACATTTTAATTTATTGCACTCAAAGTTTGGCAAAACTTCTAAGTTAATCAGTTTTTGCAATGTTTTGTAATTAACATGGCCTAATCATTCATGCCATAAATCATAAGACTCATGCAAGTAAGAAGAAACTGAACTCTTATTGATTTCATCATTCATTACATTCATTTTGAATAGGCCCTAATTGAGGTAACCTTTTCCTACATACACCTCTTCTTTACTAAGTACAATTTTTTCGGAAATAAATACAGATTTGATTCCTTTCTTGTGTAGAAGTTATACAGAAATCAAGTTCTTTCTTAACTCCGGTACATACAGGACTTGTTGAGTGTCAACACTTTGCCTGAAATCATTTTCAAGCACACTTTTCCTGTTCCTTCGACTTTTGCAGTAGCGGAGTTAGCCATAAAGATCTTTTTTTCCCCTTGAGCTAGAGAAAAATCAGCAAATAACTCCTTATTAGCGCAAACGTGGAGGGTGGAACCGGAATCCATCCATCATTTGTGAGGATTTCCCACCAAGTTGCATTCGAACAACATAGCACACAGATCGTCCACTTCTTTCTTGGACTCAGCCATATTTGCTTGGTCTTTTTTCTTGCCATTTTTGGGGCACGATAATCCATAGGCTTGTGGCCAATCTTGCCACAGTTGAAATACTTTCCCTTGAAATTCTTCTTGGGTTGATTGCTTTCTTGTCCAGCTTTCTTGTGCTTTTTGAAGTTGTGATCGTCTTCTACAATATTTGCTTCATTCATTGTAGAATTTTCTCTCGGCCTTCTTTTCGCAGCCTTATTGCCTTCTTCAATGCACAATCTAACGATTAGATCTTCGACAAATATCTCCCTACGTTTGTATTTTAAATAGTTCTTGAAGTCCTCCCACATGGGTGACAGCTTCTCTATTATTGCTGCTACTTGAAATGCTTCATTCACGATCAAACCTACAATAAAATTTATGTGAAAACTAAGAACAATTTTAAACTGTTCCCCAAAGGTATTTTTCAAAATCATACCTTCCGCAAGGATATCATGGATGATCACTTGCAGTTCCTGCACTTGGGAGACAACGAACTTGTTGTCTATCATTTTATATTCCAGGAATCTTGCAACGAAAAGCTTTTTAGTTCCTGCATCCTCTGTCTTGTACTTACGTTCCAACGCGCCCCACAACTCTTTTACTGTCTTTGTTCCACTATACACATTGTAGAGATCATCTTGGATACTACTCAAGATGTAGTTCCTGCAAAGGAAATCGGAGTGAACATCCAGCTATATCCGAGATGTTTGCTTGCTTCACATCTTGTGAATCCTTGTTCAAAATCTCCATGATCCGCTTATACTCTTCATCAGGGAAAGCTTATCCCTTAGCCAAAATTACATTGTTGATCTCTTTGCTGCCTTCATGACCAGTTGAATCATGTTGTCCTGCATTTGTATGTGAATTAAGTTAACATGCATATTGATTTTCATGTCCATTGTTTCTTCCATATCCTTGATTATATCCCCTGGAACATCCATTAGTATAGTTGTTTTTCTTCCTTTTCTTCCGATCATTTGTATAGCCTATCAACTTGTAGTAGTTCTCTCTAGTATGTCCACTAAAATTGCATTAATTACACTTTCTTCCTTTGTATCCTTGATGTTCATAACTTGTGTTTGATCCTCTATTCACTTGCATTGAAATATGATCTATTTTTCTCAGTAATAGTAGCTACACAAGTCAAGTGTGGCATTTCACCCTCCATTATCATGGCATATGCCTAATTGCGTGTAGGTGTAACTCCCCTCAGCAGAACCTGTCTCCTGGATAAGTCATATGAGTCATTTAGTCCACTCAAAAACTGAATTAGCCTTAATTCATACAAGTGATCTTCACATTCCTTTGACTTTGGACAACTGCATGATGGTGCTGGAATCACTGCATCATATTCATTCAGTAGATTCTTCAATTTTGTGAAGTAAGTTGCTACAGAATCAGTTCCTTGTGACAGAGTATTTATCTCCCTATGCAGATGATACAATCTCATACGGTTCACCTTATCAAACCTCTCTTTAGATCTTCTCATACCTCAAATTCACCTATTGCATACACTATTCCACTTAAAAACTCTGCACTGACGGAACTCATCGACCATGAGAGCACAATTGCATTGTAGTTCCTTGTAATTTTCCTTGCTACAAGATCCAGTTACAAAACCAAACTTCCTCTTTCCTAACAAGGAAATTCTCATTGATCTACTCCATACTCCATAGGTTTATGAACTAATGAGTTTGATTGGAATCAATGTAGCTCCAGACACTTCTGAAGCTTCTATGTACAATGGATCACTTGAATCTATCTTAGGTGGCATCTTAATCTTCGAAATCAGCTAAGTTTCACTAGGATCTACAACTATACTATAACGATCCGAGTAATCAATACAATTTCCAACAAAAAAACAACTCAAAATTATGCTTCAAACAGAGATCTAACCATCAATGCTGCAGCCATCAATTTAGGGATCTTAACTCACCTCAGCTAGAGATCAATGATGCTCTTCAACCACGACAACTTGTGACTCTTATACCATGTAAAAATATACTAGTAACATACACACCATCTCATAGCTGAAAAATAACAGATAAGGGAATAAAAAGAAAACAGAAATTCATTGATACGAACTGAGAAGAAAACAGTTACAATTACTCTCTTCGAAGTAACTTAGGATCTATTTATAGAAAACAGTTACAATTACTCTCTTCCTAACTATAGTTACTGTTGCATTGCTTACTTGTTCCAACTAACTTGTTCTGATAATCTCAAAAATTACGTCTTAGGAAACAGTCCATCAGCCATTTTGATAGGAAATACAACAGTTGAAAACTGATAATACATTGATCAATCCTGAAAGATAAACTTTTTGCCTAAAGAGGCCTAACTTGTACAACAATCATTACGAATCTCTTGGGTCATTTATGAGGAGGCAGATGTGCAAAGGGATGCCTAAGCTAGCATCCTGCTCGTGAGAATAATGATATAAGACTGTGTACTGTCAGTGAAACTGTGTATACAAGAAGAATTAGCTACTACAAAAAGTAACAAAACCGAGAACAACGGACTTCTATCACAAAATGTCAGAATAGGAACATAATTGATTAGAAAGCAAGAACTAAGTCTTCAGAACAAATGTGAGTTTGGTCGTACGACCAATGGCAGTTCATTTCTGCTAGATTTTTTTTTCAGTATCCTGATTTATCTGCTTCATCCCTCTTCCTTTGACTTCTCAAGTTTATCACTATTAAGAGGCATGGAAATGTACAAATACTGTAGGCTCTATATATGTTTTGTTCCATGCATTTTAAAGTTCTCTTTAAAATGGTCTTTTTATTTCAGCAATTGTTTTTCGCTCCTGTTAATTTGTTTACCCCCGACCTACATTGAATTTCTTTTATTTTTCCTTGAGCCGAGGATCTATCGGGAACATCTCACCCTCTCAAGATAGGGTTAAGGTCTGCGTACACTCTACCCTCCCAGGACCTCACTTGTGTGAAGTTCTGTCAAAAGGCTGCACAACGTAAAGTCCAGATGAGCAGTCTCCCTGTAAATCATGCGCTGAAGACATTTTATTTGTAATTTGGACACTGAGGGAAAAACATAAGTGGAGAGGAAGCAGAAATTGGGATATTTCACACTCCAACATGTTAATTAACTCTTAAAAAGAAAATCAACTATTTCAAGATTTTGATGATTAATTTAGTTTCGGTTAAAAGGAAATAGTGAGATTTATTCAACCAACTAGAATTTTTTGAAACAGAATCATGCAAAACCAAGTGCTAAACAAAAAAGATAGAAGCCATATTTCAGGAATCCATAACTTATCAAATATTTGCAACAAACAAATTATTTGGAACAAAAAATTCCAAGAACATGCTCAACATGCTAGAAGTTGAATCTTGATCTTTTGTAGCATCCCGACAACATCTTTCATATTGGTCCTTCTGGTTGGAAATTCATTACAACAATCTAATGCAACTTTCATGATTGATGCCACAACATCTAGCTCCTTCTGTAAGCTTTTACCCATTGGTGTTACCAAGTTAGCATCTACGACATCCATTACAGCATCTGGAAGTGAATAACTCACCCATTTCTTCAAGCTAAGATCTCCCTCAAACTCATTAGGCTTTCTCCTAGTAAACGTTTCCAGCAACATGACCCCATAACTATAGACATCGCCCTTTGTTGACACTAGTCCATCCAGTCCATACTCTACGGTCAAACAATTCATTTAAAGATTCAATATGCTTTCTAAGTGGGAAAAAAAGAAAGGAATAATCAATGTTAAAATAGTTGACAAAACAAAGAGATGTACCCGGAGCAATATAACCAAGTGTTGCTAAGGTTTGAGTGTATAAATCACTCTCATCTTCACCAAGTAGTTTTGAAATGCCAAAGTCGCTTAGGTGGGCAACCATATCCTCATCCAGCAAGACATTACTAGGCTTTAGATCACAGTGAATCACAGCCGACGAACACCCATGATGGAGATATTCCAATGCACATGCCACATCTATCATTATGTTTAGTCTCTGTTTGATGTCGAGGAAGTAGTTGTATGAATACAAATACTTCTCAAGACTACCATTAGGCATATAATGGAGCACTAAAGCCTTAAAATCAAGGTTAGAACAACTAGTGATGACTTTAACAAGATTCCTATGACGAAGGCTGCGCAAAACTTCACATTCCGTATCAAAACTCTTGAATGCCGCTTCCAATTTTAAATTAAACACTTTAACTGCAACTAGAGTCCCACTTGTGAGAGTGCCTTTGTACACAGAGCCAAAACTTCCGGAACCAATCAAATTACTCTCACTAAGTGCATCAGTTGCTTGGAGCAGTTCATAGTATGAAATTCTTTCTCTTGTTATGGTAGTCAATGACTCATCTTGTGGAGGAGCTCTTTTACCTCTTCTATACTTTATCCATACAAACACAAAGGTGATAGGAACACATAGAAGTGTAAACCCAAGCAAAAGAAATAGAACTAGAAATTTTTTCCTATTTGATCTATGCTTTGATGAAGTGGGGCATGGCGGGACACTAAACCTTGAAGAACCACACAATGCTTCATTGTACATGAAAAACTGACTCGGGAGGTTCTTGAAAGGACCCGTCGAGGGTATTTCCCCATACAACTTGTTGACAGAAACATTGAAATACTTTAGGTTTTGAAGTTTCTCCATAGACGTAGGAATGATACCTGATATATTATTGTGAGAAAGGTCTAGGAATTCCAAACCTACCATGTTGCTCATTGAGTCAGGTATAGATCCTTGCAATTTATTATGTTTCAGAGAAAGGTGCACCAAAGTTTGCAATCCTCCAATTTCTCTAGGAATTTCATTTGAGAACTGATTCATTGATAGATCTATCAGTATCGCAGCCTTTAGATTTCCAATTTCTGGAGGTAAAGAACCTACCATGTTGTTTGACGATAAGTCAAGAACCACTAGATCTTGAAGGTTCCCTAAGCTTGGTGGTATATTAGAACTCAATTTGTTGGAACCAAGATATATCTCCCTAAGGGAAGTAATATTCCCCAAACAGTTAGGAAGAGATCCTGAAAGTTGATTTTGACCCAAGTAAATATCACCCAAATCCTGCAATTTACATATAGGATCACCAATAACTCCTGTAAGTTTGTTGTTACTAAAGTTGAAGCGTTGAAGGTTTCTCAAGTTGCCAATTGTTGTGGGAATTGATCCAACTAAGTTGTTTCCAGAAAGAACAAGGAAAAATAAGCTGCTTAAGTTCCCAATTTCATTTGGAATTCGCCCTTCGATTTTGCAACTTTTGGCATAAAATCTTAGAAGAGATGTGGAAAGGTTACCTACAGAGACCGGAAGCATGCCATATAGAGGGTTCAAAGATAGAGCAAGATTTGTCAAATTTCGGCAATTGGTTAAGGAAGTGAGGAAGCTTAACGATGAATCACTAGTTAAGTTGTTTCCCTCCAAGTTTAGGAACTGTAGATGAGTCAAATATCCAAGAGAATTGGGAATCAAGCCAGTGAGTTTGTTGTCTGAAAGCTCTAGTAAAGTAAGTTTTGAACAATTGGAGATTGAATGAGGTATAGTCCCTTCAAGATTGGTTAAGTTGTGCAGATAAAGCCCTTCAATGTTGGGTAAGATAGAACATATGTTTGGTGGGAAGGTTCCTGATAGATTGTTGGCTGAAAGGGAAATTGTTCTCAGCCCTGATATGTTGAAGATTCTCATATCAAGCAGACCACTAAATCTATTACTCTGAAGATTTAGTACCTTCAACTCAATGAGATTGCTTATCTCTTTGGGTATTTCACCTGGAAACACATATAGAAATAAGGATTAATAGTGAGTTTAAATAGTTGGTTCAATCTAGTATAAGTTGTACTTCTTACTATCACTTTGAATGCGTACCAGTAAACTTATTTTTGTCAAGATATGAAAACTGCATCTTGGTTAAGTTGCCAATCTCCCCTGGTAAGGATCCACTAAGATTGTTGCCCCATAGATTTAAGTTTTGCAGTGAAGTGTTATTGAACAAGGAGATCGGCACAGATCCCATAATCTGGTTTTCCTCCATGCCTAACCCCACCAGTTTAACAAGATTCCCAATTTCATTTGGAATTACTCCTGCAGTTCACGTGTAATAATCTTTTTGTGAATATAATTTGATTCAGTACTACAATATCATAAATATAATTAATATAGCAGGACCGTACCTGTGTAAAGGTTATTTCCAAGATCCAATATCTGCAAGTTACTCAATCTTCCAATTTCACTATGTATTGGTCCATCAAACTCATTTTTTGATAAAGACAATACTTGAAGTTGTGAACAATTTGACATGCTTGTTGGCATATGACCATGAAGCTTGTTATCAGATAGATGAAGCTCTTTGAGTATTGGGAGACCATAGCATAAACCATTGGGAAGATTTCCTGATAAGCTATTGCTTGTAAATGCAATGACTTCGATTCTAGAAATGTTGAAAATTGACAGTGGTATAGAACCTGTAAGATGATTGAATTCTATGCCCAACATGATAAGGTTGTAAAGATTGCCAATTTCTTCTGGAATATTTCCTTGAAGTGAGTTTTCAGATAATTCTAAAGTCTCCAACCTTGAGAAATTTGAGAGTGACACGGGAATAAAACCTGTGAGCTTGTTACCCTGCAAGTTTAATACTCTAAGGTTTATAAGACTTCCAATCACGTCTGGTATTTGGCCCTCTATGGAATTGAATTTCAGATTCAAAATCTCAAGTGTGGAAACATTAGAAATTGAAGAAGGGATGGAACCAGTGAAACTATTATTTCCAAGATTTAGAACATGAAGTTGGTCTAAAAACCCAAACCAAGAGGGAACCTCCCCACTGAAGTTGTTGAAACTAATATTAAGAAACTTAAGCCTATGCAAACGTGTCATTTCCTGAGGCAAATTTCCATGGAAATTGTTGCTACCCAAGTCAATAGAAGCAAGAAATGTTAGGTTTCCAAAATCACGGGGAATCTTGCCAGTAAGAGCCATGTTGGAAAGATTTAAGGACTTCACTCGCTGGTGGCGGGAGCCACAAGTGACTCCAACCCAATCACAAACAGGCATTGCTGGAGACCAGCTTTCATCCAAGAAGTGAGAGGGGTCTGAAATGATTTGGGATTTCAAAGACAGAAGAGCCAATTGATCAGTGGTAATGTTGGTTTGGTCCATGGCCAAACAAGCCATAACATAGTGAAGCAACAAGAGTATTATTAAGAAAAAAGAACTGAAGGCTTTCTCCATATGTACAAATATTAGTAGGAAAATAGTATGACTAGTACCTTGTGGTTTTGAGACTTTAAATTGCAATGAGGTCTCCCTTTTGGTTTTCATGATTAATTCAACATGTCATATCAATACTAATACGACAAAAGCAACCTACTCTTGCACATTTCAATCAGAATTGTAAATATGGTTCAAGATTCCTCTAATCAGCCAAAGACTTGGCAAGTCAACAAAGTCTTGCTTTATTTTTTGTGTGCTTAATTCTTTTGAATAGTCTTGCTTTCATATTCTCTAGAATTGTGTGGTGAAAAGTAAGTAATTCCACATTTAATAACTTATACTATAGCGTCTTCTTAATATTAATCTAGCTTAGTCAAATTTTGTCCGATAAATTACTTTCTATAACAATAAAGATATGGATATTTCTTATCATTCTAATCTTGAAATAGTTCCAACATGCCTATTTTATGAAGATCCTATAGTTTATAGTATATTCTTTCTTAGATAGTCTAGTTTTCACCAGTGAATTATTTTCTATAATGATAAATAATTTCATTCAAAAATGACGTAATTCATTGTTCTGTTCATGAAAAAGAACGTTGATAATTTAGACATTTTGAAAACTTAATTTGACAAAAAAAAAAAAAAAACACAAGTCCTAATCAATTATAGAAAGGAACACTTTTTATGATGTCATCACATTGAGTTTAAAAAAACAACCATCCTAGCACACAAGTTTAAAAACATACATTTAGTCCACCACAACTCCAGTCACTAAGTTTTGAAAAATAAACTTTAGTTCATGTCTAAAAATATAAATACATGATATTGGTGGACAAAATTACCTGATATATATTGGTGGGAGGTATTCATCCTTTGAAATTAATTGAGTTTTGGAAAATCTAGATCAGAAATCAAAGTTATCAGAAAACAATTACGTGTTCGGTTAAAATTGTTTGAAACTGGCAACTAGAGTTAAGTATTTGGTAAAATCTGTACTGGTAAGCAGTACTTTCGTTAAAGTGACCATAAAATAACCTAAATTTGTTTAATTCATAATATTTACTAATAAAATACTTCCCCTTATATGAAATTCAGATGCGATTCTATGACATTTAAAATTTTTGATGGGTTAAATGGACCATCAATGTTTGGGTTATATTAAGACTAATACCACCAAATCAACCAAGTCTTTCACATCCCAATAAGAATGATAAATATGGTGGCAAAAATTCCTCTAATCAGCCAAAGACTTGGCAAGTCAACCAAGTCATGATTTATTTTTTGTGAATTAATTATTTGTAAATAGTCTTGCTTTCATATTCTGTAGAGTTGTGTGGTGAAAAGTAATGCCACATTTACTAACTTATACTATAATGTCCACTTAATATTAATCAAGTTTAATCCATTTGGCTATGAGAACCTTCCTAGATAGTCAAGTTTTGTCCAGTGAATTACTTCCTATAATGGGCAACTCTCTAGCTCTTATGCTATGAACTAGTGAACATGAATAAATCCTGCTATTTGGTGGCTCCAAAAATTAATGCTGACAGACTTGAGGAATTTAACCAACTCATTGGCGTAACTGGTCACAGGGTCTTCTTCCATGAAGTCACAGGTTCGAGCCGTGGAAACAGATCTCTTAAAGATATGCAGGGTATGGCTACATACGATATTATGGTCCAGCCCTTCCCTAGACCCGTGCATAGCAGATACTTTGTGCACCAGGCTGCCCTTTTATTGGCTTCAACAACAATTACTTTCCTCATGAATCTGTTATAATTGTAAACTGTAAACTATAGCAATTCTTTTTTTCTTTAAAAAAAAAAAATCCTTCCGCTTCAAGATTTTCATGATGATCATTCTGTTTCACAATCAGTAAGGTAACTCATTTCATAAGAAAACTGCTGCCACGCAAAAGGTAAGAGAACATAAACTCAGTCATCCACTGCATCAGTAAAAAGTACCCGGTTTGCTTTCTCTACAGGGCCAGGGTGACTTATGGAGATACAGGGAAGGACTAAACAAAGGATAGAAGAGGACCAAGAGCAACTGCCTTTTTTTTCTGCTAAGTCTTCTTTGATGTTTGAAAATTTGATGAAGAAAGGGGCACATCGTTTGGATAGTATTGGACCACTTATAATAAGGTACCCAGGATTTAAATTTAGTTAAAAGGAAGTAGTGAGATTCATTGCAACCATGCACAAATCAAGTGGTAAAACCAAAAAAATAAAAAATAAAAATTAGAACCAACAATTTAACAAAAATAACTTTATTGTGTTCTTATTAAGAAACTCTCCTTCAAGTGGCTAGTGAGGCAAGAACCAAGAGGTGCCTCGGGCCGTTGTTGTCTCTCGGCTTCAGCTTCGGAGACAGTTTATTTTGAAAATTGAAAAAACAAGTGAAATTTTTTAATCCAAAAATCCAAACACACTATTTCGGAAAGGACAAACATGACTGTTCTGAAGTGATACACCTTTCCGATAAACCATTGCTTCCTTTCCGAAGGAGCACTTGATGGCTATAAATACTGACACTTTTTCCTCAGGTAAGTGCAAAATTTTTAGGATTGAAAGACAATATTCTACTTCTAAAATTTTTTATCATGTGACCATAAGCATAATTCATATGAAATAAACGAGTGGAAGATAAACTGAAAACATGAGGATCCCATAATTAAACTTAATACTTCATAACAGAAATTTATAAAAACTCCAAATCTAATCTAAACCAATCTACGAAGCCTCTACTGAACTAAACATACTAGTCTATCTAAACTGGGACAAGGCCCCCGGCTAGACCATAAAACTGGAAAAAAAAAAAAACATATGGGTAAGACGCCTTTTGAAGTAAGGTAGGCTCACAACCTCTGGATGTCTGGGAGAAATCTACTGCTAAAACGGACCACAGAAATGTGCCTCAGAACCAGTATTATAGAGGGGGGGTCAATATTTTGAGAGTATTGGTATGTAGAACTAACAAAAAATAACATATACTTCGAGTAACATAATTGTGAGCATTGTGAAAACAATTTAGCATAATATATATACATATATATATATATATATATATATATATATATGTATGTATATATATATAGAGAGAGAGAGAGAGATAGATAGAGAGAGAGAGAAAGAGAGAGAGAGAGAAATACATGGGCATAATTCAAGATCATCAAAACATTCTTCTAAATCATCTACTCAACTCGTTATTTTACTTCTGAGATACATGGCACACCCTACATTTCTAAAATCCCACGGGCTATATGTAATCTGTCATTTGCTCATCGGCCAAGTCCCCAATTCAAGTTTGCCGTGAGGATTGGAGTTCCTATAAGGGGGTACACAAGATCACAAAGTAGGGTACCATTGTCCCCAATCAAATCAACATGCCATGATAGTGCACAAGATCACAAAGCAGGGCTCCTAACCACATTCCCAATTTAGGACAGCATGGATAAAAAGGTACACAAGATCAAAAAGCAGGGTACCATAATCTCAAGTCAGCAAAACACGATATTTAGCGATGAGTCTTTCCACTTGTGTTTTCTTTAAGTAACTATCTAACTATCTTTTAGACCAATTTCAGCCTCTTAAAACCATGTTTCATTCTTGTAAACATCATTTTCTTTTATATTAAGGGAATCTCGTGATAGGTATCGTCTTGCTTAGACTTGCAAGCCATATCATATCAAATCATATCCATAGCTTGTTTTATTCAAAACATATTAATTACCACACAAAATATTTAAATATCACATGATACAGTTCTTATATCAAAAATCATATGAACTTATACAAAACACCCTCTTTTCAATACTTTAACTTGTGGTGGTCAATTCTTACACAAAACACATGTAATTTCTCAATTAGGACACAAGATCATTGAGAAATTAATAAAGCACCCTCTCATTTGGATCATAAAGCAATAAAAATCTACAATTGATAGGAAAACATTTAAACTCAAGCTTTAAATCATTCGTATAAATAAATACAACATGTTAAGACAACGAATTTCATAACAAGAGAGGAAATTTCATAAATCATGCTCTCATATAAATTCTCATAACTTATAATATACATACACATGATTAAACTTCAAGTTTAGGGAAAAGCCTCATGATAAATGCATACTTTATCAAAGTGAGTTCATGTATGCATGCTCTCCAACGATTTCCAAACCTCATTGCTTATACGTAATTATATATCTTAAAAACTTGCTAAAATCATTAAACTTATGCCCATGAGATTTAGGATAGTCCTAAATATCTTGCTAACAATGAGAATGTTGAGAAATTTGATCCTAGAAGCTTAAAACTCCCAACCCTAGGTAGTTTTTCTTCTCTTGTTTAAGGAAATATTATTTGAGGATTTTGAGAAGTGATATAACATGTTTTAAGACCTTAATTTCTCCCATAAATGATTAGGAATGATTTAGGAGGGTGAAAAGACCCCTTTACCCTTAAAATAACTCAAAATGGAACAACTTTTGACACCCGGGAGAGGCTTTGCGGCGCAAGGTCAAAGCAAACCATAGGGTTTGCATTGCAAAGCCAAAGCAAACTCACTCCAGTGGTTTTTTGTGATCCCTACTCGGCGTGGAGCATTTGCGGAGGGTCCCCTTTGCTACACCAACCCATTTTAATGCCTAAAAGTACCCCCAATGCAACCCACCACAACTAAACATGAATTACCATTGATATAGGGGTCATATGGCTTATTTTAAAAGCATTATTAAATGTATGGTGTGTTACATTATCCCCTCTTAATATTATTCATCGCCGAATGATGATTCGAAACACATAAAACACGATTTCAAACATTACATGGAATGAAAAGAGTAAGATAAGATCAATACCTTCCATATCATCAACCGCGGATTCAAAGAGGGTTGGATATATTGCACGCATGTCATTCTCCGACTCGTAAGTAGCTTCCTCAATTTTATGATTCTTCCACAACACTTTAATCAAAGCTATTTCTTTACTCCTCAAATTCTGAACTTGATCATCTAAAATGGCTATGGGTTCTTTCTCATATGATAACATATCCTTTACACCAATCTCCTCAACAGGAAACACAAGCGAATGATCTTCAATACATTTCTTATGCATTGATACATGAAATACCGAATGAACAAAAGCTAAACTTGTGGGAAAATCTAACTCATATGCAACTCCACCAATCCTTTTCGTAATCTTATAGGGACCTATGTAGTGAGGATTGATCTTTCCTTTATTCTCAAATCTCATGACTCCCTTCATAGGGGAGACCTTTAGAAATACCCAACCGTCAACCTCAAATTCTAAATCCCTTCTCTTCTCCTCACATGGGCATAGGACTTATGACGACTTTGGGCGGTCATAAGCCTCTCTCTAATGACTTTCACTTTCTCCATCACCTGATGAACAAGGTCAAGTCCAAAAATGGGGTTTCACCCACCTCGTACCAACTAATCGGTGACCTATACCTTCTCCCATAAAGAGCCTCAAAAGGAGCCATTTGGAATCTAAAGTAGTAGCTGTTGTTATTGACAAACTCTATCAAAGGAAAGTGATCCACCCAACTACCTTTAAGGTCTACCACACAAGCCCTCAACATATCTTCTAAGGTCTGAATTATATGCTCTTCTTGCTTATCTATTTGAGGGTGGAAGGCGGTGATAAGGATCACTTAGGTACTAAACCTCTTTAGAAAGACCCCCAAAATTGAGAAGAGAATTGTGTACCTCTATTTGATATAATGGATACAAGAGATCCATGTAGTTGAAATATTTCCTTAATGTACAACTTTGCATAATCATCTCCCGAATAATTAATTCTCACTGGTAGAAAGTGAGTTGACTTGGTCATCCTGTCTACAATCACTCAAATATAGTTGTACTAGTTTTGGGATCTAGGATGTCCTGTAGTAAATTCTATGTTGATAATCTCCCATTTCTATAAAGGCAAGGCTATCTCTGGGTAAGTGTTGCCTGGGTTCAAATGCTCCACCTTAATTTGTTGATAATTCAAACTCTCAGCCACAAAGTTAGCAACATCCCTTTTTATGTTATTCCACTAATAAATCTCTTTGTGATCATGACATATTTGTGGAGCTAGGGTGAAAAACATACATGGAGGTGTGATCCTCATCAAGAATCCTTTCTCACAACCCATCCATATGGCACACACAGCCTACCTTGGTATCTCAAAATACCATCTCGTCCAATTTCAAAGGCCATTACTTTTTGTTGACCAACATCCTGTTTTTCCTTTACTTCTACACAAAGGGATAACTTAACTACCTTTTAGACGAGCATACCTCCATCCCCAGAGTTTAGGAGTCGAACTCCCAAATTAGCATGATGATGAATATCCTTCATCAAATTCCTCTTTCCTTCCTCCACATGGGAAAGAATGCCCATGAACAACTTGTTAAGGGCATCAACAACTAATTGGACTTACTAGGATGGTAGTATAGGCTCATGTTGTAATCCTTCAACAATTCTAACCATAGCCTCTGCTTGAGATTTAACTCTTTTCAAGTGAACACATACTGTAGACTATTATACTCAGTGAAGATGTCAACATACACTCTATAAAGATAATAACGCCATATTTTTATTGCAAAACCACCATCGCTAGTTCTAAATAATGGGTGGGATAGTTCTTCTAATGTACATTCAACTGCTTAGATTCATAAGCCACTACCTTATCATTCTACATAAGTACACACCCAAGTCCTACCCGAGATGCATCATAGTATACCATGAAACCCTAGGTACCCTTAAATAAGGTCAAAATAGGTGTAGTAGTCCACTTCTCTTTCAATTTCTCAAAACTATTCTCACAAGAGTTAGACCACGAGAATTTTACCTTTTTCTAAGTCAATCTGGTATATGGAGCATCTATGGATGAGAAACTCTCTACAGATCTCTTGTAGTACCCCAAAAAAATAAGAAGCTCTGGATGTTAGTTAGAGTCATCGGTATAGGCTATTTTCTCTTGCCTCAACCTTTTGGGGGTCTGTCACGACCCGAGCTGGGGCCCTGACCGCGATGAGCATCCTGAACCATGAAGGCCCGGGCTCCCCTTTCTATCTGGCAATCATGAACACCATTCATATACAACATGGAAAAATGTGAAAAGTAAACAAACGGATTCATGGTCATGTTCTGAGTTCAATCTAATAATACGGAAAGGAATTCATAAACATCTAGAAAACATCTACATTAGTCTGCAAATCTCTAATACATTAGAAATTAACAACTTGTCTAAAACTGGGACAAGGCCCCTAGTCAGACGTAAAACCAAAATTAAATAACAATGTTCTAAAAATAGGCCTTCCGAAATAAAGAAGGCTCACCGGCTGTACACTTCTATCTGATAAATCTACGGCTTAGAGGGGCCTCCGGACTGAGCCTCAGACATTGAAATATAGGGGGTCAATACAAATGTACGGGTACACAGAGCAATCCCAAATAATTTATTTATATATAACATAAGTGAGAGTAATTCATAAAACATTTTACATATAATATATGAAAACACATGGGCACACTTTAAAGACCTTGAAACATTTCTTTGAAATCATAAACCACTTTTTATGTTACTTCTGAGCTAGATGGTAAACCCTACAATCTTTTATTCCACGGGCTATATGGAATCTTCCCTTGACTCGGCGGCCAAGCCTCCAATCCAAGTTTATGCCGCACGGATTGGAGTATCAGTACGCAAGACCACACAGCATGGTGACATGGTCCTCAATCAAATCAACATGTCATGGTAGTGCATAATACCACAAAGCATGGCTCATAACCATAGTCCCAAAGTGGGATGACATAAATCAAGGTACACAAGACCACACAGCATGGTACCATAACCCCGTGTCGGCAAATCACAGTTTCTAGAATTGAGTCTTTCAACTCGCACTTTCTTCGGATAACCATCTAACCCTCTTTAAGCCCATTTTTAACCTTTTATAAATATACATTTTTCTATATTCACAATTTGGAAATCTGATTGAAAATCTGTATTCTATTTTGTTCTGTGTTACCATGGCATTATCTGTATTGGTATCGTCATACCAAAACTTGCATGTCATACTTCCAAGCCATACAACATCATGTTACAGTCTTCTCTTTCAAAACATTATTTTCAAGCCATCAAACTAGTCAAATAGTATAAGAGGATATGTATAGTGAAATTCATTAAAACAGAGTCAAGGATCCTCAATTCAATTCACAAACATATGGTGGTCAAGTGTCTTATAACAAATCAGTCACTTTTCTTTAAAATCATCACTTTCATTTATACAATTAAGAAAGACACCCTATCTTCAAGTCATCATCAAAACCAAGTCAATAAATAATATTAAAGACATTTATACATACATTTTAATATGAAATCGAGTAGTCCATAAACAATAGTAAAACCCTTGGTTCATGCTTTAAGACATGCAATTTAGTAACCCATAACTTATACATCAAGATTATAACACAATAAGAGAGGGAAATTCTTTTTTTTCATGATCTCAATTCATATTTCAAAACTAAAAAGACATATATACAAGTACACGAGTAAAAATTCAAGATTTAGGGAAGGCCTCAAGACCAAAACGTTCACAATGCATACTTCTTGATAATTCGAAATCCTTCATAAATATATGATTTCTCAACATTCAAAATGTTAATATAAATTATTTAATCATCCCCATGTAGTTTAGGAAAACCCCATGTACCCTAGTATCAAAGAATTCACGAATTTTTTTTGAAAAAAGATGAATTAGGGATTTTTGAGGAGTTATAAAGTTACTAATGACCCTAATTTCATTAAAGGATGATTAGGGATGGTTTTGGAGTGTAAAAAGACTTGGCTTCCCTTAAAATGACTTAAAAACGAAGTTTTTACGCCCTTGGGCCATAGGGTATGCGACGCATTGCCTATGGCCTAAGTTAGGCAGTGCCACGCATTGTCCATCGCCCAAAATGGGTTGGGCATCACATTGCCCATCCCCCAAAATGGGCTGGACGATGGATTGCCCATGGCACAACACTTCTAGTAGCTTTAGGTGATTTGCTAGGCGACGCACTCTACTTTGCAAAGTCATAACTTTTTTTTTGGGTATCAGATTTAGGAGAAATTGGTATTTTTGGAAATATACTTCAAAGACCTTTCTGTTTATATATTGTAGGCCATTTAATTCGTTATATACAAGAAGTTATGGTCAATGGAAGTTGACCCAAGTTAAAACGTCCACTAAAACTTAATCGATAGAAATGTTTTCAATTCGTCTTAGAGTTAGGGGATTTTTGTGACCTCAATTCATATTCAAAGGTTTTACCACACTATATAAGTTATCACTACACATATATTAACATGGAATCATTTAGTTTGGGTTTATATGCGTAGGAACAACGGTTTATGTTCTAGCCCTAAAGTATGAGGTGTTACAGGATCAACCTTAATTCCTTCACTAGAAACATATACCCCAGAAAAGCTATTGCACTAAGCCAAAACTCATACTTAGAAAATTTGGAATACAAATCATGGTCCTTAAGAGTCTGAAGGACGATTTGGAGTTGATTGGCAGGTCATCTTCACTCTTAGAGTAAATCAATATAACATCTATGAAAACTATGACAAATAGCTCCAGAAACTAATGGAACACTCTATTCATGAGGTCCATAAATGTTGTAGGGTCATTAGTCAGTTCGAAGGACATAAATATAAATTCATACTGACCATATTGGGTTCTAAAAGATGTTTTAGGAATATGATTCTCCTTAACCTTTAATAGATGGTACCTTGAGCGAAGGTCTATTTTGGAGAAATATTTAGCACCCTGGTGTTGGTAAAAAAGATCATCGATTCTGGAAAGGGTGTACTTATTCTTAACTGTGAGTTTGTTCAGCTGATGATAATCTATGCTCATACAGAGAGAGACATCTTTATTATTCACAAAGAATATCAAAACACCATAGGGGAGACACACGGAAGAATAAATCATTTTTCAAGGAGGTCCATTAACTACTTTTTCAATTCTTTCAATTCTACAGAAGCCATCCTATATGGAGGAATAGAAATAGGTCGGGTGTCTGACAACAAGTCAATGCCAAATTCTATCTTCGTATATGGTGGTATCTAAGGAAGATCATCAAGAAAGAATTTTGGGAATTCATTAACTACTGGAATCGACTAAACAGAAAGACTTTCAGTGCTAGAATCTTTGACCCGAATAAGATGATACAAACAACCCTTAGATATGAGTTTACGAGCTCTAAGATAAGATATTAACTTCCCTCTAGGTGCAAGAGAATGCCCCTCCCACTCTATAACTAGCTCATTAGGAAAACAGAAGGTGACCTTTTCTGGTTTTATAGTATAATGTATCATAACATGAATGGAGACAATCCATCCAAACAATAGTGTCAAAATTAACCATGTCAAGTTATACAAGATCAACCACAATATCATAATGGAAAACAGAAACCACACAATTTCTATAAACTCCCGTAGCTACAATAGAGTCACCAAAAGGGATGGAGATAGAGAAAGGTTCAAAAATATTTTTGGGATCAAAACCAAATCAACTTCCACAAAAGCGGTAACATAATACAAGGTAAACCCAAGATCAAGTAACACATACACATCATGGGAGAAAATTATAACATACTCGTAACGACATCTGGTGAGGCCTCTGAATCCTAGCATGTAAAGAAGGAATATAAATGTTTACAAACCTTACTTGAATTAGATGCAAAACCATTAATTAGAGGGGATAAAGTAGTAGTTTAGGCCTAATTAACCCTGAAATTTCCCTTGGCAGAGGGATAATCTCTCAGAATATGAACTATCGGATTGTAACGATAGCACGTCCTACCCCAAAAATAACACTTTCCTAGGTGATTCTATCCACAAATTCTATAGCGAGGATGAAATCTAGAGGGCTAGGTCATGCTTTCCTGAGATTGAGTGCCCTAACCTCGTGGTTCGCTACTAAGATGTGCTCTCGGATCACTTGAAGGCCTGGGTGTAGGTGCGCTATCTGAAGACTGAGCATTGCTCCAAAATTTCTTCTTGGATAACTAACTTCCCCATTTTCAAACTTGTTGTTGACTAACATTCTGATCTGTAGACATAGCCCGCTTAGCCTGCTTTTCTTATTCTTCCACCTAAGCCTGCCTCTTATTTTCTTCTTCTACCTTCTATATGTTGAAACATCCTAGGTTTTAGCCCTCAGAAAATATCTTGGAATTCTAGTCACGTGAACCAATATGACTCATGGGTACGATCCGTATGATGGGGTACGAGTGGTATAATTCTGTCATATACTAACTAGTGTTAATTAGTGGGATGGATTTGGTAACTAAAATAGGTACGACTTAAGTGGTACGAGTCGTATAGTTGGATACAGATCATTTGGTTTGGGTTTTTCCTTAGCTTAATCTAAAATTTGGTTACTTAAATTGGATCTGAGTACGAGTGGCTCATCGGGAGCCATAAGCCAGGGTACGAGTCGTATGTCGTGGTTACGACTTAGTTAGATAAGTCGTATACTGGATAGTATTTGGTCCATGGGTTGAGGCTTAGGATACAAGTGGAGGGTACCACCCATATCAGAGGGCATGACTCGTGAGGGTCAGTCATATCCCTATGATGGGTTTTCTGTGCAACTTAAGTGGGGGTATTCTGGATATTTTACTACTTAAACTAATAAGGTACCACGACTTCTATCCTACTTGGGAGGTTATTTACTCTACTATTTTATTCATTAACACTTAGAAACTCGTCCTAAACACTCTAAAATTCTCTCAAGAACTTTGGGCAAGAAAAAACTAGTGTTTCAACTAAGAGATTGATTTGCGGATCTTGTTGGTGAAATTCTATCCATCTACTTTGTCAATTAAGGCATGTTCTCTTCCCCTATTTCAAATTCTAACTAAACGTGTGGTTTTATATTTTGTTCTCATGATTTCATTGTTGTATGATTTTGGTTTTCAAATATGATTTGGGAGTTTTGATATTAAATGCTTGGTTATGGTTTCCCATGGTTATTATTATACTTTTATATGCAATAATGGTGGTTTTGGATAATTGGATTGCACGGGAATGGTTTAATGGTAATTGGAATTGCTTTTGGCATATTATGCCCCCAGTGTGTTTGACAAAATGCTTATAAGGATATATTCATTGTATTATTCATTTTTAATGGAACTCTTCCTTATTTTAAACTCGGTAAAGGAACTATGAATGGATTAAATGGTTTGGAAAGGTTAATGGTTAAAAGGTTATACTTATTGGGTATATGAAATCCCCCAAGTGGTTTAATATGGTAAATAGAAGGGCACTTGAAAGTCCCCTTAAACCTACATATGGTTGGCTATGGATAATGCTTGCAAGTATGGGTGGTATGACGATACCACTATTAATGGCCTTGGCTAATAAATTATTAATGGAAAATGGTTGGTTGTTTGGACATGGTTTTAATTGGGCATTAAAGGGGGATGTGCAGCAAATCCGTGGAAGGTGGAGGTCTCGAGGGGGACGAAACTAGAAACTCATATTTGCTGATGTGAGGTTTTGTCTTGGTGACCGTGTTCATCTAGTCACACGTTATATTAGGGGAGTACTAGTCATCCCAGGTTATTTTCTTCGATCGTGCAGCTTCACACACTGGGGCCCTTTTATCAGGGGGATCTGAACCCATATAGCCCGTGGGTAGTCTAGGATGACAAATCTACACAGCCCAGGTAAAGATTTTAAATGCATGCTAAACCCGGTTCCCTTTCCCGGCATGTTTATATATATATACATACATATATATATATGTATGGTTGTATGCATTGGTGATGGTTTTACTTGGTTGTTCTTAAATGGCATTATTTTATCCTTATCCTAAGATCATGCTACTATTCAACCGCTAACCGATCTACTAGCGGTTGTGTACCCATTCTATGCAGGAACCGGTCGTTTTACTCCTCCTACATAGTGATTGACTCGGGGATCAATATTTCAACTAAAGTGGTGAGCTTCTATCCTTTTGTAAGGATTCATTTCATGTTATGGATATTTTAGACACTTTGATTTTTATTTTTCTTATTGGCTTTTTCCATGGTTGGTGGTATGGCCCAACTAGATATTTTTACTCTTTTGGTTAGAAGCTTTGTGGAACTACTGAGGGTTGGAATGGGCGGGATCGACATTGGTGCCAGCTTTGGCATTGGAATAAGCTAGTGGGCTGACATCATTGGACATAATTTCTCACTATTCCATCATATTTTATTTTGGGATTAACTACATCAAATTTTGGAACTCATTTGGTTATGGCCTGGTTTATGGCCCTTTTATTGGTTTCAGTTTTGGTTTGGTATGGTTGGGCAGTTGATATGGTATGGTTGGACTTAGTTGGTTCGGTCACGTTTGTGACTTTATCTTAGAGTTTTCATGAGAACAATTGCGCTATCTTGTTATAGGTTTGGAATTCTTCCTATTAAAGGGCCACAGAGGGATGTTAGATTGGGTAATAGGAGGTGGTCCTCGATCCTTGTTGGACTTGGGATGCCCATTACGACTAGGCCCTGCTTTGGGTTATGTTAAGATGGTATCAGATCTTTAGGTTCATGGTCAATTGGGAGTACACAAAGCCATGTTGAGTAGAATCTCTTTTAGGGGTGTGTAGCGCGCCACACTCATAAGGGAGGGGCTATAAAATATTTAGAAATGTTTCACTTTTCTTGGTATTCTATTTTCAATCTTGGAGTCTAAGTCTTGAAATCTTCTCTAACCCTTGTTTTTTCATCTTTCAGATCATGCCTCATAGATCTAGAACACAAGAAAATTCTTCTGTCCCATCTGGGGATAATGCTGAAAGGGTGTGTCTTTCATTTTGGGTTCATCTTTGAAATCAAGGTCCTATTTTTATTTGTGCTGGATTTCCTCATATTCCTACTAGTTCTCCTCAGGTCCCTCAGGAAAACATGTTGAACGTGGAATTTCATCAGTCTATTAATGCTATTGCTCAAATAGTTGTTGCTCAGGCTAACTGGGTTGCGACTGGTGCTTTGTCTGCTGAGGCCACAAGGTTGGCCAATTTATAAAGATGGGTCCTGCTAATTTTACTAGAGTGAAGGTGGAATAGGATCCACATGGATTCTTGGATGAAATAGAGGAGATATTTTGGGTGATGCAGGCTACCAACATGAAGGGGTAAACTTTGCATCTTATCAACTCAAAGATATTGCCTATCAGTGGCATGAGGATCGCGATAGGGATAGAGGTGATGTAGCAGAATTAGGTTTGTGGGAGGCCTTCTCTAATCCCTTCTTGGATCATTTCTTTCCTTAAGAGCTGGGGGAAGCAACGATGGAGGAGTTTGTAAATCTCAAGCAAGGGAGAATGATTGTCAAGGAATATGCCTTTAAGGTTCATCAGCTGTCAAGGAATGCTCCTGACTTAGTGGCTGATATGAGAATGAGAATGAGGAAGTTTGCATCTTGGTTGAATAAAGAGTTGATCTTGGAGAGCAAGACTGCCTTGCTGATTAAGGATATGGACATGTCTAGACTGACTATTCATATGCAGCTAATGGAGAATGAAAAAATGAGGCAGACGAAGTTCAAAGATAGATAGGATAAGAGGGGAAATTTTTTTTATCAAGGAGGTTCTCAGTATCTGGGTGGTTGGGTTAGTGGGAAATGGCAGAAAAAAAAGTGAGGGAGTTCTGGTTCCTTCTCTTCTACCAGTGCTCGTTACCCACAGAAGTCAGGTGATAGGCGTCATCAAGGTGGTGATAAATTTTGGGCACAGGGTGCCCACTCTAAGGAAAGTGAAGGTCAGTCAGTTTCTTCATGCCGTTATTTTCAGTTCTGTGTTCACCCTCATCAGGGTTATTAGGATGAAGGAAGGGAAAAATAATTAAGTATGGACAGGAAAGCCATCGACTCAGGGATTGTTTGGTTAATAAGTTTTCTACAGGAGAAAGAAATGTTCTTGTGGATTCATCTTCTGCTCCTACACCTGGTGGTATCGTATCTTCTTCTGTTCCTGATCCTAGTTCTAGTGTTAGTCAGAATAGGTTGTATGCTTTGGCATCCCGATAGGAATCTGAGGCATCACCTGATGTCGCTACTGGTACATTATAACTCTTTTATCGTGATGTTTATTGTTTATTTGATCCAGATTCCACACTTTCTTTGTGACTCCTTATGTGGCTTTATCTTTTGGTTTTGATCCAAAAGTAATTTTGGATCCCTTTTTTATTTCTACCCTGGTAGGAGACTCGATTATTTCTTAAAGAGTCTATAGGGGGTATTGTAACTATTGGTGACAAGCAGACCCTGGTGGATCTGTTTAAGTTGGGCATGATGGATTTTGATGTAATTTTTGGAATGGATTGGTTACACTCCTGTTATGTGTCCTTAGACTGTCGAATTTGGAAGGTTATCTGTAGGTTCCTTGGTGAACCGGTTATAGAATGGAAGGGTGGTTCTCTAGCTCCTAGGGGGAGATTTATTTCTTATCTTAGAGCTTTGATATTAATATTAGAGGGGTATCTTTATCACTTGGTCCAAGTTATAGATTCCAACTTGGAAGGTCCTTCTTTATAGTCAGTTCCTGTAACACCCCATAGCATTCTCGTCTTGATACTACACTTAGTAGCATGTATGGGTAACATACAACCTAAAAATTTCTCTAAGTGTTAAAAAGAAGGACTTATTCATATTTTGAGCCCTTAACTTCAATAATTTTTAAATTGACCTTCCCGACCCTGAGACGTAGATTTTTGAGTTGATTCAGGTTTAGGGGTGTAAAAGGGATGTCTCCGGGGAGTTTTGCATTTTTCAAATGAAGTTTGAGCTATGTCTGGATTCCCAAAACAATAGGTCACCGTGATTTTGGCGGGTCACGGTGCCTATAGCGGTGGTACACTTGACGCGTCGCGGTGAGGCCCAAATTTGGGTCTCTGTTGTGAATTTTAACTTTGAGGGGGAAGTGTTGTCTTTTCCCTATAGTCCTTAGTCATAATAACTGATGATTTAAGCGTCATTAGGGAATTATATGTGCAAAACTACTCAAATTATCTCCTAAAACAAATCCTAACTCCTCCCCAAGGATCAAGGATCCATCCTTTAAGTTCAAGATTTCCAAGAAACAAATCAAGATTTGGGTTCAATTCTTCTAACTAAGTAATCTAAGGTATGTGGGACTATACTTAAACACCATGGGCATTGATTTTATCATTTTTATCAATTATAATGATTTATAATCATGTTTCAAATTAAGGGTTTTGAATATTATTTCGAAAAACATGTCATAAAGATCGTTTTGACGAAAGTGTGTGCATTGTGTAGAGCTCTTTTCATGGAAATCGAATTATAAACCCTTTTATATATACGTTTATGGTTTGGAAGGTTTAATTGAGAGGATGAATTTCCTCTCTTGTTACGAATTATGGTTTCTATTTGCATTACGAATGATTTTGAATGCATGAATTAAAGTTTAAAAGTAAGTTCCTTAACATCATAGTATTTGACATGGTTTATGATATGATGAGAGGAAGTTTCCTTACCATAACTATACTCATTGTATTTAAAATAAGAATTGCACGTGATTGAAAAATTGACATGGCCACCACGCTTTTAAGTATTATGAAAAGGAGTAATTGCATAAAGATTTCATGAAGCTTCAAAATGATGACTCTCTTGTGTTTTTATAAATCGTTGGTGGTCATTTGCATGGTTTGAATGAGATGGGCTGTAAAATTATTACGATATGATGAATTGAAAGTTTGGGTATGACGATACCCTGTGATGATATGCCCTTAAATATTTTAAGCATTGAATGATTTTTGTATGAGAATCATAATGTTTAAAGAACTAAAATTGGGCCTATAAAGAGGTGGATGGTTACCTAAAGAAGGCGTATGAGTTTAAAGGCTCATCGCTAGAAACCGAGCTTTGCCGATTCGATTGATATGATTTGGCTAATGCAAATGTATGCTTGTCCTTGAGATGCTGGTATACTAGAATAGTGATTAGGACTCCAATCCTTGCGACAAACATGGATTGGGGGATTGGCCGCCGAGTCAAGGATGGATTCCATATTGCCTGTGGGATTGTAGAAATGTAGGGTCTATTATCTATCTCAGGAGTAAGATAAAGTGATGAGTCTTGATTTCATAAAAACATACGAAGAATCCCAAATTATGCCCATGTGCTATACTTATCTTACATGTGATGTTTTTATGAAATGCTATCACCTATTTCGTATAAAACATGTAAATCCGAATTGTTTCACATACCAGTACATTTGTATTGACCCCCTATATTTTAGGATCAGAGGCAAAGTCTCAGTACAGTATTCAATATTAGTGGTGGCGTTTCAGTTTTCAGTTTTGCTGACCATAGCATACATATATCAGTTACTCAGTTATCAGTATTCAGTATTTTAATTTACAAACTATATTCAGAACATATTTTATGCTTGGTCATGCATTCTCAGTCTTTATAGATTTCATGCATTCTACTCAGTACTCCATGCTATTCATACAGACAATTATTACTCATGCACATGAAACCATGAATTTTAGCCTACCTCATTTAGCATATCAGTACATTCAAAGTACTGATCACATATTTTTTTCTTGCATGATGATGTTTGGATGCTTAGTTTCTCGACCGTACCAAGATATCCTAGCACACCAATATCAGCAATAGTGGTGAGTCCTCATGTTCTGAGGACCAGTTATGTGTTATCTTAGTTTCTCAATTTTAGCAGACAGTCGAAGTTAGTTGGGGGCTTTTCCCATCAACTCCTCAATTATTCAGTTAGAGGATTTCAGACTAGTACAGACAATTAGTCAGTTTTCAGTATATTTTTAGACATTAAACCATGTTTCAGTATTGATTACAGTTTTTAAAACCTTATAGCATTTAGTTAAATTTCGTACATATTTTTTTTGCTATGATAATCAGTGCTCTCAGCAGGTACCAACATTTGTTAGCTTGTGGTCCTTCGGGGCTGTAAGCACGTATGACGCCTAGGTTGTACTCCCGGGGCATTACATATGGCTAAATCCAAGAATGAACTGGACTATCTATGTGCCCTGCATTCTGAATATAACTTGGTGAGAAATCCTCAAGAATAGTGGATGGATTTGGGTGTCACCCGCCACTTTTGTGCCAATAAAGAGTTGTTTACTGCATTCGCTCTGGCTCAAGGCAAAGAGAAGATCTATATGGAAAACCTGCAACTGCAAAAGTTGAAGGAATAGGAAAAGTCTTCTTGAAAATGACGTCAGACAAAGTGTTGACTCTCAACAATGTCCTTTATTTACCGGAGTTAAGAAAGAACTTGATTTTCGTATCACTTTTTGACCAAAATAGATTTAAATGTGTATTTGTTTTTGGCAAGATTGTAATTAGTAAAGGGGTAGTGTAATTTTAAAAAGGCTACCTCACCGAGGGTCTTTTTAAGATGAATGTAATGATAGTTGAAATCCAAAAAAGTTCTATTTATTCTTACTTTCTTGAGTCTAATGAATTGTGGCATGAACGATTAGGACATGTCAATTACAAAACATTGCAAAAACTAATTAACTTAGAAGTTTTTCAAACTTGAAGTGCAATAAATCAAAATGTCTAACGTGTGTGGAATCAAAGTATGCTAAGCATCCGTATAAGTCTGTTGAAAGGAATTTCAATCCCTTACACTTAATCCACACTGACATTTGTGATATGAAATCAATACCATCTCATGGTGGAAAAATATTTTATAACTTTTATTGACGATTGCACAAGATATTGTTATGTCTATTTTCTAAATAGTAAGGGTGAAGCAACAGCTATGTTTAGGCATTGCAAAACAGAAGTTGAAAATCAGTTAGAGAAAAATATTAAAATGATAAGAAGTGATAGGGGTGGAGATATGAATCTCCATTTGTGGAAATATGTGTAAAGAATGGAATTGTCCATCAAACTACGACCCCGCATTCACCTCAATATAATGGAATTGAGGAAAGAAAAAATTGAGCATTAAAGGAAATTATCAATTCCTTACTTATAAATTCAGGTTTACCACAAACTTATGGGGAAGCTATCCTTACAGCTAACCGAATACTCAATAGAGTGCCCCGTAGTAAGAGACAATCAATTCTGTATGAAAAATGGAAAAGAAGGAAACCCAACTTGAAATATTTTAAAGTGTGGGGGCGTCTAGCGAAAGTCCAAGTTTCTATGCCTAAAAGGGTAAAAATAGGCCCTAAGACAGTGGACTGCATGTTCATAAGATATGCTAAAAATAGTAAAGCATGTCGGTTTTTGGTTCATAAATCCGAACATCCTGATATCAATGAAAATACGATAATTGAATCAGATAATGTTGAGTTCTTTGAAAAAATTTATCTGTATAAAACTAGATATAAATAGTCTAGTGGAGGGTCTAAATGACCCCGAGATGAACCAAGCGAGGACGTACATAATAATGAGAATCCAAGATATAGTACACGCCAAAGAACATCAACTTTATTTGGATCTATTTGTAACATTTCTATTAGAAAATGAGCCTCAGACATTTAAAGAAGTAATGTCGTCGCCAGACTCATCCTTTTGGAAAGAGGCAGTCAATAGTGAGATTGATTCAATCTTTAGCAACCATACTTGGGAGTTGGTTGATCTTCCTCCAGGAAATAAACCTTTAGGTTATAAATGGATCTTCAAAAGGAAAATAAAAGTGGATGGTACTACTGACAAATACAAGGCAAGAGTTGTAGTAAAAGGCTTCAAATAAAAGGAAGACCTTGATTACTTTGATACATACTCACCTGTAACAAGGATAACACCAATTCAGATGTTAATTGGCGGTATATGGTTTTGAAATCCATCAAATGGATGTGAAAACAACATTCCTAAATGGATAATTGGAGGAAGAAATTTACATGGAACAACCCGAGAGTTTTGTGGTTCCTAGTACAGGAAAGAAGGTGTGCAGACTAGTTAAGTAACTTTATGGACTAAAACAAGTACCTAAACAGTGGCATGTGAAGTTTGATCAAACCATATTGGCAAGTGGGATCAATATAAATGAATGTGATAAATGTGCTTACATTAAAGACACTCCAAATCACAAGGTCATTGTTTGTTTGTATGTGGATGATATGTTGATTATCAGTAGAGACATTTCTGACATAAATGATATGAAATGAATGCTTGAGAACAAGTTTGATATAAACGATCTTGGAGTTCCAGATATAATCTTACGAATAAGAATCCACAGAACTCCACAAGGGTTGGCATTTTCATAGTCTCATTACGTTGAAAAGTTTCTTGACAAGTTCAAGTATTTGGAATTTGGTATTTCCAAGACTCCATTGGACGTAAGCTACACACTTCAAAAGAATGAAGGTGAAAGTGACTCACAATTGGAATATGCAAGAGTGTTGGGATGTTTAATACATATCATGAATTGAACATGGTTATACATTGCATGTTCTATTAGTAAATTGAGCCGGTACATGAGTAATACCAATAAAACCCATAGGATGGCAATGAAAAAAGTTTTGAGGTATCTTAAATAAACTGAAGACTATGCTTTGCATTATAAAAAATATCCCGCGTTAATTAAAAGATATAGTGATTGAAATTAGATCACTGGATCAAATAAAGTAAAATCCATGAGTGGATATGTATTTACTATAGGTGGAGGAACAGTCACTTGGAAATCGCCAAAACAGACATGTATTGCTCTCTCTATAATGGAATTGAAATTTGTCGCATTAGATAAAAATGGTGAAGAAGCTGAATGACTTCGCAATTTCTTGAAATATATTTCTTATTGGACCAAACCACTGGCACCTGTATGCATACACTGTGATAGTCAAGCGGTGATACGTAGGACAAGGAGCATGATGTATAATGGTAAATCTCATCATATAAGATGGAGACATAATAATGTTAGAGAACTACTCTCTAGTGGAATAATCACTATTAACTATGTGAAGTCAAACAAATCAATGATGAATATTTTTGTTTTATGTTGTCTCAAAGTAATACTAAGCACCTACATAATCGAGAAAGGGAAACAAAAAATTTCTTTCAAAACTTAAATCAATTACACATAGTGTCACCGAAGTATTTTATATTTTCTAACGGAATATTTTGAGAATAATAAAAAAGGTAATAGTAAATAATAAACTTTAATTATGTCCTTAAATAATGGAGGGGGGGGGGGGGGGGTTAATTAATGTTTGATTTGGTGTTTTCCCGAAAAGTGAAAAATAATAAACCATCAAACCAAAATTGAAATATAACATTTCCCATGAAAAGTTCATGTGGCATTAGGAAAAAAATACTTACAAATATCCATGCAAACATTCAGTAAAAAAATAATACCATATCACATGTGGCCCCCAAAACTACATCAATCAAGTCAAACTCACCTCACTTGACTATGATTTTTTTTGGGTTCCCCTACCACTTTCCTATTTAAGCAGTTCTTCCCCCCATATGTTTTCTGTCATTCTTATCACTTGTAAAATTGGTGTCAAAGAGGCAAACATGTAGGAAGGCGGAGTCTAGGGTGGAGAAAGTGAATAGAGGAGTTGCGAAGGCGGCGGAGAAAGTGAAGAGAGTTGCAGAGGATGTGTATTATCGAGGAGTACAGAAAAGGCTGTTGGGAAAATACACGAAGGAGAAAAGAGATCTGAGTAAAAGATCCAATGTTTGGTTAGGTACGTTTAACACGATAGGGGAGGAGGCACAAGCGTGTGATACAAAAACGATTGAATTCTACTGTATGAAAGCCAAGATGAATTTCCTAATTTTGATGGACGAAATAAATCAAAGTCAGATCAATATTGTTGAGTCGTTGAATGTGGTGGCTATGGAGGTGGTTGAGGTCGAAGCAAAGGCAGCAGTGATGGTTGAATTACCACCACATTTGATGACTTAATAATACTGACCTAACTGAGATTCCGATTCATTTCGTCCATCAGATTCAGAAAATTCATCTTGACTTTCACACCGCAAAACTCAGTATCCATCGTATCATAGGCTTGCGCCGTCTCCCTCATGTTAGAAAAAGAAGTAGGCAAAGTGAGAAAGAAAGACTCGTTTCTTTTTCTTCTTAATTTAACTACTGAAAACAAAAGATCTATTGCTCTTTTATAGACTTACAACTCAACAACTAAAGCTGAACAATGGGAACTGAATAGTAGTGGTGAAACAGGACATAAACACCAACATTCCCACTAATTGAAAACATAAAATAAAAAATAGCATTGACCAAGTAAAACATAATTCCACTAAGACTAAAAAATAGGACCATAAAGAAAAGATTTTGCATGTGATTGATTATGGAAGAATTAGTCAACACTTTCCCTTTCTTCAAAATCACATAATACCATTTGTAGCCTAAAGAAGTCATGCTTGTTGCACGGAAGCAATTTCGTAAGAACATCAGTAGCCTGATCATTTGGGATACAAAATTTCAATGATATTATTCCACCAGCAACTAGATCACGAATGAAGTAATAGCGAATGCCAATGTGCTTCACCCTAACAAATTAACCACCCACCCAATCAAAATGAACCACTTCACCACCCCACCCGTACCCCCACCGCACCTTTAACCTATACCCATACCCCCTACCCCCACCCCTACCCTACCCTTACACGTTTTTTCCTATTTTGGTTTCCCTTAAGAACAATTCAAAAAAAAAGAATTTCCACACACTACAATTCATTCACAGTAACATACACACTTGGACGTACACACTCACACATAACAACATAATTTCTATTTTATACATACACACTCACAGACGAACAACGGAGGGGGAAGGCACATACATACTGAAATTTTCCATTAATACACACACTTTCACACATAGAAATGAGATTTTTTTCATTGAATAAAAGCTCCACACACACACACACACTGCTTCACGGGGAAAACAGAAGGAAACACAAAATCAGAGAGAAAAGTAAGGGGAAATAGAGAGAAGAGTATGACGCAAGAAAGGAGAGAAAATCAGCGAGATAGTGAAATCGAGAATCGAGGGAGAATTGGGTGAAAAGAGAGATAGAATGAATGGAAACAGCTGAATTGAGGGGGATCAAAAAAAAAATAGAGAGTTGATCGGAGTGGGAAAATCAGAGAGAAAACGTGCGAGAGAGATTTTTTCGGGGAGTCTTCGCCAGAAAGCGTGGCTGCCACCAGTTTCTTTCTTCGATTCTTATTACTGTCGAGATTTTCGTAGCTCCGGTGAAGTAGATAGCAGCAACCCAGCTCCACACCCTTTCATAATCCACCAAAAATATTAAAAAACGACCCCAAAAACATCCATGATCTCAATTTTTTTATCATTTTCTATTCGAGTTTCTTTGTTTGAGTCCGGTGTATCGAGTTGGGTTGATTGGGTTATTCCAGATTATTGGATTCGTTAAGGGTTGGATTCGAGTTTGATCATCCAGGTTTTCGGTGCGGACTCCATTTAATTGAATAACACAGTTTGAAAGCCCCAATCTCAGGTCCAATTCTTTATCTCTCCTCTTTATTTTGGTGAATGTCTTTGATTGGTGTTGGTATTTTTCGAGTTTTGATTGTGAATTGTTTCTTCAATTTCGATTGAAGCAACTCTAATTGCTAAATCCGTGTTGGAATTTTGTCAATATATATGAATGGGGTTTAATTTAGTTTGGGATTTAAATTAGAGAATTAAAAATTGATCAAAGTGAGAATGGCTTTGTTTGATTCATGGACGGTTGTTTAATTCAAAGTAAATGTATGATGCTGTTGAAATTCAGTAGTATCATGTTTTAGGCCGAAAATTTAATAGGCAAATCTAAGGTCGGGTAGGCAAACTTATAAATTGTGGATTGTTAATGTTTGAAATATTTGTTGAATGACTTTGGTTTTCTCTCATTGAAAAAATGTATTCATTTAGCTTGGGAATGTCCCGAGCCGATTTGTATTTATTCATCGAAAAATGCCCTGACGTATTATGTTAGCGAAAGAGGCTCGTGATCAAGACCCGAGGCATCGAGTAAAGCATTAGAGCGTAGTTTAGAATTAGTCTAGAATAAAGTGCGTTTACATTTTTGCAATTTTTATTTCGGTTTGTAATAATTGGACTGGACATTAACTTTTTAGATTTTTCTTTGTTTTGTTTGTTTGTGTTATGTGTTTTGTGGTTTATCCACTTCATAGTGTTAAATTAGCCAATATACTCCACGAAGCGACCGTGGTAGGACACGGGATCGAGGGGTGCCTAACACCTTCCCCTCGGTCAACAGAATTCCTTAGCCTGAATATTTGTTTGCAGATCAGTTTTAAAGAGTCAAAATCATTTTGAAAAAATAAATTCAAAGGTGACTTGGTACACCTGATTATTTATGACAAGTAGAGACTCTGAGTTTAAATATAAATAATCCTTTTCGAAATAAATTCTATCTTTTGTCACTTAATAATAAAAACTCTTTCAAACTTAAAATCGAATCTTTTCGTTAAAAAAGTGGTGTGACAATAACTGCAAATATCATGATTTATCGTGTTAGTCTATATAATCAAATCACTTGTTTCTTTTTGGTATTTGTTAATTTCTTGCTAAACTTGCTTTCTCATGATTAATTTTTTTTCTTTAAAATTTATCCAATTATTTAACTATTCTCATGATTAATTTTTTTCTTTAAAACTTATCCAATTATTTAACTAAGGAACATAATAATAAGATACTTATCAAAAAACATGATTAAATGCAACTAGACTAAAATAATTATGCAATAAAAATAACATAAATTACACTTATTTCATTCAATTAAAATTACATTATTTTGAGTT
This sequence comes from Capsicum pubescens, assembly GCA_030864215.1. Taxonomy (NCBI): domain Eukaryota; kingdom Viridiplantae; phylum Streptophyta; class Magnoliopsida; order Solanales; family Solanaceae; genus Capsicum; species Capsicum pubescens. Next base: position 246,898,932 of record CM061541.1, on the reverse strand, counting down.
TGGGCCCGGGCTTAGCACGGGCCTCGTGCGACTAGTATATAAATAAATGGTAAAATTCATAAATGGCGTACTTAAGACCATAATTATTAGATTCATAGCAACACTTCATAATTACTTAAACTAGCAACTTGTATTTTGTATTTGAACAAACTGTTGCCATTAAAATACATATATAAATTATTTTACTACCTATATTTAACTCAAATCAGTTGAGTTAAATATGGTATAATTAGCCATGAATTAAATGTGGAGATTCATTTTTCATTAAAACCTCTTAATTAACATGATTTCCATTATTTGTTACCAACTGAAATCAAAATTCAAATTTCAGTTTCACATTATCGTTTTCATCCCCAAAAAATCAAAATCAAATTCAACTGAAACTTCTTCTGTTCAATATCTTCGAAAAATCAAATTAAACCATTACTTTTGTTGAATGTATTTAGTTGTAATATTGTTTTCTTATATGAATTTCATCGGTTGTTTGAAATCGATCAAAAAAATTTCGTTCTGAATTTTTTTTTGAACAATTACTGTTATTTCGTTTAAAATTTTTTGAGCCATTACTTATGTTTCGCTCAAATATAGTGATCAAAATAGATTTTTCATTAAATTATTTTTGAATATTTTGAGCCATTAACGATTTTTGTTAGAGTGATCAAAATCAATTTTCCATTACGTTGTACAATTTAACAATTTATTTTGTTAAATTATTTTTAAATATTTTGTAAACGAATTTCGAAAAAAAAGTAATGCAACCGTAAATTTAACTGATCGGACAATATAATGATCAAAATCGATTTTCAAGATACTCAAACTCAATTTTTTTTCTTTTTTCACTTCTTCTTTTTTTCTTTTTTTCTTTTTCTATTTTTGTTTTTTTTATTTTTTTACTCTTTTATCTCTAACTTTTATTTTGAAACTACAAACATGTATATCACATACATATATTCAAAAAATATACAAAATACTTAGCCATACAGATCTGGATATGTATTTACAGTACAAAATAAACATATGTATCTGCATATGTACTTACAAAAATACATATCTCACTCATATGTATAAACATATAAGACACAAAATCTCTATAACAAAAAGGACAACTATATACATATACATATAGGTAATAAAAAAATACATGATGCATATCTTATATGTTTATATATACATGTGAGTCAGATATGTATTTCTGTAAATACATATGCAGAAATATATGTATGTTTTTTTACCATAAATACATATGCAGATCTACATGTCTATTTATTTTATATATATTTTTGAATAAGTATATGTGATATAGATATTTGTCTTTTAAAAATAAAAAATAGAGATAGAAGAGTAAAAATGAAAAAAAGACAAAAACGAAAAATAAAAATCTGAAAAAAAGAAGTGAAAAAGGAAAAAAGAAGAAGAAAGAGAAATAAAAATTAGAAATAGAAGGGTAAAAGCAAAAGCGAAAAGAAGAAGAAAATGAAAAAATAAGAAAAAGAAAAAAAAGAGAAGTAGAAGAGAGAAAATAAAGTGGAAAGAAAAAACTGGAAAAGAAAAAGAAATTAAAATAAAAAATAAAACTATTAAAAAAATGAAAAAAATAGCAAGAAAAAAAAGTTAGAGATATAAGAGAGTGATATTTTGAATATCATGAATATAATAATCTTCATAATTGAATTTGATTTGGAAAAAGAATCTACTAATTTAAATAAGAGTAATTTATGAGAAAGGAAAAAAATTGAAAGAGGAATCTAAGAGATTTCAAACAATAAAATGTAAAGTAAAAATCAGTTAAAGGAAAGAGAAAGAGAAAGAGAAGTGTCATGAAAAGGGGAACCTTATACATGGTAACTTCTCAAAGGTAGTAAGTGGGGGACCACACTTAAATTAATGTTATGTGTGTCGGCGACTTTCCGGCGGCTTCTTTGCCAGCGACCCTAGTCAGGCAACAAATCTCGACACCAAAACTGTAGTAACCAGCTATAGCAGGAGTACTCCCGGTGATTTCTAACCCTTTATTTTATTTTTACTTTATTTTATATCCTTGTACTTTATTTTATCGCGCAATTTTTTGGTATTTTCGCTGCCTGTATTTTTTGTGGGATTTGTCTCGGTTAATTGGGTTCGAGTTGCTATTGTTCTTAAAATTGTGTTAAACTGTGTGCTTTGAGCTGTCGTTATTGTTTTGCTGTTTTAACCTCTTCTGTTCCATTTGTTGAGTAGTGGCTTGGGTAGTAAATGGTGGAGGTCATATCCTGGGGGGTTGCGGGTACGGTCGGGGCCAGGTGATGGGTCAAAGTTGAGACGCGGAGGACGGGGTTTTAGGGGAGGAGAGTCGAGAGATGATAAGTTGAGGTTAGGGTCGTGGAACATAGGGACCCTTCAGGGTAAGTCGATAGAGCTAGTTAAGATTCTTAGGAAGAGAAGGATCAGTATTGTGTGTGTCCAGCAGACTAAATGGGTAGGTTCTAAGGCTAGAGATGTGGATGGGTACAATTTTTGGTATTCAGGTAGTGAGAGACGTAGGAATGGAGTAGGTATCTTAGTGGATGAAAAGCTTAGGGGGCAGGTAGTGGAGGTTAATAGGGTTAACGATAGGGTGATGACTATTAAGTTGGTCATTGGTGATCTTACGGTGCACGTCTGTAGTGCTTACGCGCCACTGGTGGGCCTGGGCGAGGAGGAGAAGAGGATTTTTTGAGAGGTCTTGGACGAGGTGATTCGAGGCGTGTCTAGTTCGGAAAAGCTTTTCTTAGGAGGGGACTTCAATGGGCATATCGGGCATTTGCCGATAGGATACGATGATGTGCATGGTGGCTTTGGTTTTGGGGATAGGAATGATGAGGGTACTTCTCTGTTGGATTTTGCTAGGGCCTTTGGGTTGGTGGTAGTGAATTCCATCTTTTCGAAGAAAGAGAAGCATCTGGTTACTTTCCATAATAGGATAGCCAAGACCCAGATTGACTTTTTGTTGCTTAGGAAGGGGGATAGAGCTTTGTGTAAGGACAGTAAGGTTTTTCCGAATGAGAATCTTGCGACCCAACATAGGCTTCTGGTGATGGATTTAGTTATTAAGATGGGCAAGAAGAGGAGGGGTGGGGAGGGTCGACCTAGAGTTAAGTGGCGTGGCCTGACTCCGGTCAGTGCTTTAGAGATAGAGGCAAAGTTGGAAGGGATGGGGGCGTGGAAGTGTCAGGGGGACGTGGATAGTATGTGGGATAGGGTGGCGGGTTGCATTAAGGAGACTACTATAGAGGTTTTAGGAGTCTCTAGGGGATGGTCTGGCCGGCATCAGAGGGACTGGTGGTGGAATGAAGAAGTTAAGAAGAAGGTGGAGACGAAGAAGATGACTTACATTAAGTTGGTTGAGAGTAAGGAAGAAGAGGAGAAACGGGTGTGCAGGGAGGAGTACAAACTTGCTAAGAAAGAGGCTAAGTTAGCAGTTACGACTGCTAAGACAACAGCGTTTGAGAGACTTTATTTGGATTTAGAGGAAAGACGTGGGGAAAAGAGGTTGTATAGGCTTGCCAAAACTAGGGAGCGTAAGGGTCGGGATCTGGATCAAGTGAAGTGCATTAAAGGAGAGGATGGAAAAGTTTTGGTGGAGGACGTTCTAATTAAGAAAAGATGGCAGTCGTATTTCCATAAGCTCTTGAACTATGAGGGGGACAGAGGTATTGTGTTAGGGTAGTTGGAGCACACTAAGAAGCCTTGCGATTTTGGCTATTGTCAGCGTTTTAAGGTCGAGGAAATATGTGAGGCTATTCGCAAGATGCGAAGGGGCAGGGCGACAGGGCCCAATGAGATTCGGTGGACTTTTGGAAGTATGCTAGCGGAGCGGGATTGAGGTTGCTAACCCATTTGTTTAACAATATTTTCAAGACTACTAAGATGCTCGAGGAGTGGAGATGGAGTACGGTGATTCCTTTATACAAGAATAAGGGAGACATTCAAAGTTGCAACAACTACCGTGGTATTAAGTTGTTGAGTCACATGATGAAGATTTGGGAGAGGGTGGTAGAGCGGAGGTTGAGGAAGATAGTTCTTATCTCAGAGAATCAATTTGGATTTATGCCTGGTCGATCGATGACTGAGGCAATTCACCTTGTGAGAGGCTGGTAGAACGATATAGAAAGAGGAAGAGGGATCTGCACTTGGTGTTTATCGACTTGGAAAAGGAATATGACAAGGTTCCTAGGGAGGTTCTGTGGAGATGCTTGGAGAAAAGAGGGATACCAGTGGCGTACATCCGTTCGATTAAGGACATGTATGAGGGGGCGAAGACTCGAGTAAGGACAGTGGGAGGGGATTCGGGCACTTTTTGGTCTTAACAGGGCTGCACCAAGGATCAACTCTTAGCCCGTTCCTATTCGCCTTGGTGATGGATGTGTTGACGTGAAATATACAAGGGGAGGTTCCTTGGTGTATGCTCTTTGCGGATGATGTAGTTTTGATTGATGACTCGCGCCGAGGTGTTAATGATAAGTTGGAGGTTTGGAGACAGACCTTGGAATCTAAAGGATTCAGGTTGAGTAGGACTAAGATGGAGTACTTAGAGTGCAACTTTAGCGACTTGAGGCAAAGTACGATGTGGTGGTGCAGTTGGAGTCGCAGGCGGTTGGTAGGAGGGATAGTTTTAAGTATCTTAGGTCTATGATCCAGGGGAATGGAGAGATTGATGAGGATGTGTCCCATCGTATTGGGGCAGGTTGGACGAAATAAAGGCTTGCCTCGGGAATTTTATGCGATAAGAAGGTGCCTCTTAAGCTTAAAGGTAAATTCTATAGAGCTGCGGTCTGGTCGGCCATGTTATATGGGGCGGAGTGTTGGCCTGTTAAGAATTCTCACGTCCAAAAGTTGAAGGTTGTGGAAATGAGAATGTTGCATTGGATGTGTGGATTTACGAAGGCGGACAGGGTCAGGAATGAGACTATTCGGGAGAAGGTGGGAGTGATTTCGGTGGAGGATAAGTTGCGGGAAGTGAGGTTGAGATGGTTTGGCCACGTGATTAGAAGGGGCACGGATGCCCCAGTTCGTAGATGTGAGAGGTTGGCCTTGGAGGATTTCAAGCGGGGTAGGGGTAGACCAAAAATGTACTGGCGAGGACTGATTAGACGTGACATGGAACAGTTACAGCTTACTGAGGACATGACCCTAGATAGGGAGGTTTGGAGAAAGAGTATTAAATTAGAAGGCTAAGGTGGGTGGTCGAGTCGTAGTCCGTAGTTAGGAGGTTTAAGGATAGCTTGGTTGGGAGTTCCATCTATGGGGGAGGGGGTCCTTGGGTTGTTAATTATACTGTGTTTTTTTTTGTGAATGTTGGTTCTTTTGTTACTTTAGCATATTGCTTGCCTTTTGGTTAATTATACTTTATTTTTGTGGATGTTGGTTCTTTGTTCTTTATCATGTTGCATGACTGTTGGTCTACGGTCTTTTTTCTTGAGCCGGGGGTCTATCGGAAACAGCCTCTCTACTCCTTCGGGGGTAGTGGTATGGACTGCGTACATTTTACCCTCCCCAGACCCCACTATGTGAGAATATACTGCGTTTGTTGTTGTTGTTGTGCTACACAATGTAATTTCATTAAAGTATTTCTATTTTTTATAATTTAAGTCTTAAGTATGTTATTTTTTGTATTTTTTCCATAAATAAAAGAGAAACATGAGACTGTTGATGTGGCAGGCCTTTAAATTCAGTTTCATATCTATCTTTTTTTTTTGTTTTTTGGCCTTTGATTCCTTTTAATTCTTTTCTAAAATAAGAAAATTCTACCCATTAATTTTCCTTATTAATTGTCCTTTATTTAATTTTATCAAATACACCGTACCAACAAAAGCACTAAATACTATCATTTTCAACAAACTCCCTATCTTCCTCTTTCCTTCACCATTATTATTAATCCTTCTTCTAAAAACTCAATAACCAAATAATGGTGTCACAATTGCATCTTACTCTCAGAGAAAAAGTAAAAATAAATTAACAGGGGAGGAGAATTCAACCCATCAAATGCGTTATTTCAAATTAAAAACTTAAAGATTTCAATTTTAAGAAGGTATGAAATTTCATATTTTCTTGATTTTTCCTTCCATGTGTATTTTGTATTACTCTTTCTCTTGCATTTATTATTCTTATTATTTTATATTTTTTTTAAGTTCAAGATTTAGGTATTGCGGTTTCGTTGCTGGTAACTAAATCTTTAGATGAACAATTATTCTTTTAAGTTATTCCTATTCGTAAGGTATGTATACTCATATCCTCATGCCTTCTCGATTTTCAGTTGTTTATGTTCATACATTACTTGACTATTTTTCTTATTTCTCTTAGATTATGTAAATTGAGTAATTGTTACTTTCTCTATTTTTTGTATTGTTTAGCAGCTTAACTGTAATACCCCGAGAATTCCAACCAATAGTAAAACCATGCTTCAAGATCATGAGAAATAAATTATAGTGATTCGGTAGTTTTATGATCAAGTTAGATGTATATTAATGCCTCAAATACGTCCTAGCTATTAGACGAATCAAAACATCCCTTACCGATTGAATTCATGAGAAGGATATTGTTATAGTCAACTTCAAACTAGCATATCTTTTTTTATACTATGAGTTTTTGAGCTAATGACCCACCAAAAGATAGATAATTGAATTATATTTCCAACGATACCAATTTAGTCAAAATCCGGCACCGGAATAAAAAGTTATGGCCGTTTTACTAAAAGTTGCCCGAGCTGCCCAGGAGCGACGGGCAAGCTGACGGACCATCAAGTCAGCGACTGACCATCGCTTTGGCCATCGTAATTGAAGCAGTAAGGCCTTTTTTTGGCCCAAAATTGATGGTTGAAGTGAAGGTCAGTCACCAGAGTGACGGTCCGTCACTCAGACCATCAGTTTTGCCCGAAACAGCGCTGAAACACCGTTTTAAAGGGATTTGTTTTGGTCTTTTTCCACCGTATTTAGCACCCAATCATGTCAAATCAAATCACATAAATCCTCATTCATCCATAACATCAAAATTAGGGTTTCTTTCAAGATAAAAACCCAAGAACAAGATTCAAACCCTTCTCCAAGAAAACTCAAGAATCAAAGCGGCATCATTCAAGAACCTTCAAGAAAAGTTAACCTCCTTCAAGATTCAAGATTTTGAGGTATGCATAGTGTTCATTCATGGACTCCTTTCATCCATAAAGTCCAAGAATCTCTTTTCTAAATTCAAGTTATGGATTTTCTTTATGAATTTCATGATTGGGTTGCTTTTGTTCATGTTGATAATAAGTAATTGAATCCTATTATATGATTAGGTGATAAATTCTATGTGGGTTGATTAGTACAGATATAGATTCATGCAAACCTATGATTTAACCCTTGAATGATGAAATTAGAATTGAACCATGATGATTAATTGTTGTACAATGTTGTTTATATATACTATGCCTACCATGTGTTTGATTAAATGCCTAGAGGAAGGAAAATGCCCAACTAGTATGATATCATGAAATCCCCATGTATGTACAAGTTTATGCTTATCACGTGTTTGATGAAATATTTCAATAAATGTATTAAGGTGATTATTATGTGTTCAAGTAAGTTATGCTTGTCAGTTTCCTTCCATCGAGTCCTGGGGATACTTGTTCCTGAAATATTAGCTGTGTGCCTAGAGCCATGTCATGTTTTCATGATACTCTCAGTCAAGCCATGATCCTTAGACTTCAGACAGTCTTATGACTCAGGAAATCTCAATAATCTCATGAACTCAGTCAGTTGTCAGGTATCAGTAGTATTCCATCCGTCAACGAGATTCAGTAACTCAGTCCATGTTCAGATCAGTTAATCATGTTCAATGTTCATTCAGATGGGAGTAGGAATTAGCACCGAGTGAACCCAAGGATGGGAACTCACCTGTTATATGAGGGTGTGATTCTTAGAAGCAATTCTTGCATTCCAGAACTATGTAGCCAGCATAGGTTGAGGCATCATAGCCTTCTATATGAGGGTAGATGAGGTGGCTTAATCTGTTATATGAGGGTTCCCACCTTTTTCACTAGACTTACCGGTTATATGAGGGTCACTCACAGTTTTCTCTACCAGTGGCGTGGTATTGACACCCTTCCAATCAGGGCACAGATTGGAACCTAGCTCAACTATTATAGCGCATTTGAGGCATGTCGATTGGATAACTATTTCCTACAGTCTCAGTAATAGAACTCAGATAGTTCTATAGATTTTAGGACTGTCAGATACAGTCACTCAGAATAGTACAGAACTCAGCTAGTTTCATCAGTATCAGGACTGTCAGATACAGTCACTCATGTTATCAACACTCAGTCTCAGTAATCATGATATCACGAACTCAGATAATAGTATATCAATTATACGAAACTCATGTTATAGTATTCATCTTCAGGACTGTCAGATACAGTCAACCAGACCAGTTCTTCATAATCAGAACTGTCAGAAATAGTTATTCATGTATCAGTAACATAATATCAGTCCCTCAGTATTCAGTAATAAGAGTATCATTTTCTCACTTACTAGTGACTCAGATATCAATATCAGTAGACTCAGTTATTCAGTACCCCGGTATTAGTAAACTCAGATATTAGCAAATCCATGTTATTAGTAGACTCAGTAGTCAGAACACAGTATTCAGTCCTATCACGATGTCAGATATAGTTACGTATGCATGCATGTATTCTCACGTTCATGTTAGTAAGACAAATAGTATTGTTCATGCATATGAACCCCTTGCATGCAGCCTACCCCACTTGCATACCAGTACATTCAAAGTATTGATGCATTTGTGGTATGGTGTCTTATACCATAGGTCTAGAAGCACGATATCCAGAGCATCAGTAGTATCCCAGTTCAGCAGTCAGAGTCAGTAGTGAGTCCTCATCCTTCGAGGACATGATGATTACTTTATTATTTCATTTTTCAGTTTATTTCAGTAGTTGGAGTTAGTTGGGGACCTGTCCCATCAACTCTTTATTTAGATAGTCAGTTTTAGAGGCTTTCAGACTACAGCATGTCCAGGCAGTTAATTCAGTTGTTTTGGTATTGTTATACCATATTTTCAGTTATGTTTTATTTAGTTTTGAACCTTATGGCCTTTCAGTACATGTTTCCTATCTATATGGCATATTATGCAGCGTACAGGTACAGATATTAGTCATGGGTTAACTTGTGCTCCTTCGGGGTCATGAGCACCGCGTAGCGTTCCGGGTACCAGATTCGGGGTGTTATATTAACATTTTATATTATTGTGCATATAAAATAAAAAACAAGGTACAATTATGACACTCGAAATGAAAATTCAAAAGTTTTTCATGTTTTTCTACAAGATTGAACACAATAAGATTTCTAAAAATGCAATTTATGTCCTACTTATCTATCTCTACATGTTGTAGGGCTCAAGAATTTGATGGATGACCATGAAGATGAATTCGAGATGATGTAAGATCAACTTGGTCAAAGAGAAAGGGAGTTATAAGTTGTCTCTATTATACGAACGGGAGGCATCTACAAGACAATTTTAGCAAATAAAACCTATCGTGATCCATTAATAATTTGACATAACTTTGATATTCGTACAAAAGTTACTGTTTCACAAGCGTATTCCGTAAAATGTATTCATAGGTTTTCTTTCTTATATAAGTCATGAACCTTGGGTTAACCTTCATGACGGATAATTAGCAGACATCAAAAGCATCTAAAAAGCAAGAGATACTTGATAGTAATTATGATATATGGACTACAAGAGTTTGAGATGATATAAAATAAATATTTCTAAGTTTATAATAATGAAAGTTGAATACCCTTAACTTCACGAAATGTGAAAGTGGCTGGACAGGCTTGAAAAATAAATTTCTTTCAAGTGTATTGGGTTGTCACTAACAATTGTTGAGATTAAGTTTATCAAACTATTATTGTGGTCGTATATAAGTTTTTTTTGTTACCTACTATTATTACTTAAGAGTTAAAAGAGAGGAATGAAAAATTTAACATTTTAAAAAATAAGGAGAGTAAGAAAGAAAAATATTTAATTAAAGAAATAAAAGAGGAAAAAGGTACAATTTCACTAGTTAGATTAAGTATCCTGGAAATCAAATATATTTGGATTTAAAGATTAAACATTTTTTTCACAGAGTAAAAAAATATTTGTAGGTTTCACAAGATGAAGTATTATCACGCACGAAGCGCAGGTATGTTACCTAGTTTAAACTATAGGTGAAATACTTAGGTTAAAAAAATGAAGATCTTGTTTGAATTGAATTCTTTTAGGTGTTTTTAAGTCAAAATAATTTTAAAACAACTTTTGGAGTGTTTAGGTAAATTTAAAAAGCACTTATAAATACTTGATTTTAGGTTAAAATGCTAAAAATAAGCCAAAAGTCAATCCAAATGGACAGAAAATATTATAATCTATGTGTATATATATAATCTATAATCTATAATCTCTATCTATCTATCTATCTATATATATATATATATATATATAAGTGTGAATGGTCTTAGAAATATCTTTTAAACTTTTTGTCCTTCATTAAAAGTCTTTACTTTAGACAAAATCGTCTTTTCACTATTTTTTTCTAACATTTAAGAGTTGAAAATTCATGAAATATATTTATGGTAAAACCTTTCCTTATTAGAAGTGATCAATGATTTGTAACAACTAATACTTTTTTTATTAGTTTAAGAATTCTAAATCAACTAAATTTTATTTTAAGAAGATTCAAAAATCTAGAAATAAATATAAAAATGTTAGAATAAGAAAAATTTAAGAAGTACCAAATTTTTAAAAAGTGTTAAGTATGTAATAAGAATGTAATTAATGGTTTTGTGAAAATTTGACTTTAAAAATAAGGAAAATTTAAATATAGAAAAAAATTGTACCTTGACTTAAAAACAAGAAAAGATTTTAAATATATATAAAAAAAAAAATTGAACCACAAATATGTTCAAATTGATGTGTCTCTCTTCACCTCTGGCAGTAAGGGAAAGAGGTATTGCATGACAAATGCAAAAGTGATGATCCATCAACCACTTAGAACTTGTGGTGATAAAATATATATGTGCTCACACTATAATATATGTGTATATTTACATTATTATATTAAAGTGTGAAAAATCTTTAAAAAGTGATTTAAACTTTTACACTTTATTAAAATTTCTGCAATAGATAAAATCATATAATTTTAAATAATCAAACGTTACATGTGCAAGGCACGTGCGGTTAAACTAGCTAGTAACATAAAAAGGTGTAACATAGATGGATGATTGAATATGTCAAAGGTAAAATGGACATTGTATAGGAAAGGTCACGAAGAGAGAATATCTGTTATTTTAAATTGAGAAAGGAGTTAGATTTATAAAATAAAGTTGAGGAACTAGCGTAAATTGTAGGTAAAATACTAAATGTTATTTGTCGTTAAATTAAATGAGCAAGTCAATAATCAATTCAAACTTGGACATCTTGAACGGATTACGATTTCATGGGCTAATTTTTTCATGTTTACGTAGACCTTGTTCATACTTCTTGAAAGATAAAGAGGCTACAACCACTACTAAAAAATACAGGATTTTCGACCACAAAAAATCGACCACATGACCAAAAAATATGGTCGGAAAAAACCGACCACATGTGGTCGGTTTTTCCTTTTTAAAATTTTTTTCTTTAAAAAGCAACCACAAATGGTCGCTTTTGTATTTTAAAATTGCAAAAAAATCATTTCAATAATTTTTATATTAATTATTATTTTTTTTTACAAATAAAAAATTGAAAAAAAAAACAACCACAAGTGGTCGGTTTTTTAATTAAAATAAAAACCGACCACTTGTGACCAATTTTTATTAAAATAAAAAGAAAATAATATTTAAAAACTGACCACTTGTGGTCGATTTTTTAATTAAAATAAAAAGAAAATAACTTTTAGTGGTCGGTTTTTTAATTAAAATAAAAAAGTAAATTATTTTATGTTTGAAGTAAAAAAATAAAAAGTAAATAATTTTTAGAAACCAATAATTATAATTATATATATATATATATTATTTTTATTAAAAAATAATTATATATATATATATATTATTTTTATTAAAAAATAATTATATATATAATCTAATATACATATACATTTTTAAAATTATACTAATCACACGTAGTCGATAACCAATATAATAATAATAATAATAATAAAAATCAATCAACCTTAAATTTTGTGAAAAAATTACACTAAAAAATATATCAAATAAAATAAACAAATTACGTTAAATGTAATCTTTATCTTTTACTTATGTTTCAACACATAAAATAAATATTTTTCTTTGTATATACGTTAAATGACGTAAAACATGCATAATCTTTGCATAATGAATATGTGTGTATATATATATAGCATATCATTGAGATAATGATATTATGTTACTATTGTAGTCATAATAATATAATATATAACCGACAATTCATCAGAATATAATGAATGTGTTCTATTATAAGGTAATATACTTGTGGATGTGATATATATATATATATATATATATATATAGGGAAAAGGCATTGTTTTCACCCCAAGCTATACAATAAAAGTCGAAACCACACCTAAACTATACTAGTGACCTATTACACACCTAAACTATAAAAAAGTAGAACTATTTGCCCCTTGAAATGTCATAACCAGATTTTATCTTGAATGTGTATACACGCGCTGACGCGTGTCAAACACATATTTTTTTCACCTTTTTCCTTCTTTTTCCCTAAATTAATCACCAGCACACCCCTTTTCCATCTCCACCACCTCTATCCACCCGCACACACACACATACACACACACACACACACACATATATATATATATTGTTTTAATTGTATATTCAGGGTTAATAATGTCTAATTTACACATTATTTTATTGGCACCCCAATGTACTAAGGGTTTTTCTCCAATTATTTCCATTTCATCTAGAATGGCTACTATATTATCTAAGTCTTTTGGACTATTTATCATACCTATTCTATTGATTCCTTTCTGAAAATTATAAAATTGTGTTTCAATATTAATTAAAGTGTAATCCTTTTCTATATCTTCTAAGTATTCAAATTTTTCTATATTATGGTCCCCTTCTAATTCTAATTTTTCTTTTTCTTCATATTGAAAAAGATATTTAGTAAATTTAACTGTAAATTAGGATATTGGTAGGTAAAAATGCACCCAGGCAGTATAGAATGGACAACGTTCACTTGTCCAGTCGGTCATTTTGAATGGTTAGCAATGTCTTTTGGTCTAAAAACAGCTCCACCTATATTTCAAAGAAAAATGGATGACGTTTGAGTCCATTCATTTCTTTCACTTATGTCTGTATAAGACTTAAGTAGTTAGTAGAAGAAAGAAAAACGAAGAAAGAAAGAAAAACCTTCAACCCACTCCTCTATGTTTAAAATCCCTTTCCCAAAGCAACTTATCCTCAGTTTATAATCCAGTTTGTGTAATAATAAGCGTATTTAATAAAGCTTTCAAGTTTTTGCAAAGCTCTTAGGGAGTTCCCGAAAGAGAAACCTCTCTCAGTTATATCATATAAGTCTTTATGATATTCTTTATTTTCTCCATCAAAAATATGTTTACTTTTGTTTAAATATTACGATTTTGTATTTTATGTACAAATATTACGATTCTGTACTTTATGTGAATATAAATCTTGCTTCTTAAAATTATTACCCTTAGTATATGGTTAACCTCTTTACTTCTTAATAACAATGATGGATTAACCTGTCAATTCCTAGGAATCCTGGCTGTGAAAGTCCTCCTAAAATAAAGGACGAAGTTGATTGCCAGATGAATATTTCGGGGTGTGGTTAAAGAAGAAGTTGTTAGGAGCAAAGGTTAGGAGAGAGAGAGAGTCTAATTATAGGCAATATGATAAAACTATAGGAGAGAGGGAATACTAAGTAGGATTTACTACACATCTGATTAAATCAACTAAACCAAACCTCTGCATATATTAACAATAAACAATCTATTGAAATAATATCTAAATTTAAACCTAAATAAAAACCTCTTATTATTATTATATGCGCCAAATAGAGTAGGAAATAATCTTATTTTCAGAATACTAGAGGGAGTACTAAGTAGGATTTACTACACATCTGATTAAAATCGACTAAACCAAACCTCTGTATATATTAACAATAAACAATCTATTGAAATAATATCTAAATTTAAACCTAAATACAAACCTCTTATTATTATTATATTGGTATTAGAGCGAGAAGTTTTTGGGAATAATTAGTTAATAAGAAGACCATTACAAAATACTCTTATACACCCATATAATATCTATGATCACTATATCGAAAAGGCACAAGAGCCATCGAAGGAGAAAGGCAAAGAGTAAGTTTTTCCGATAATTATATACATACATATATATATATATATATATATATATATATATATATATATATATATATAACTCCGAAATATCATCTCCTTCAGTCCTTCTTCTTTTAGTTACAATCTGGGCAAAACCTATTTACTGATAAACAAATAGATTCGATCGGATCAAAGCAATCCAAATCCGACAAACAAAATCACTTCAATCCTTTCACTCTTTCACAATCTTCCGCCATTTTTTGTGAAATTCTAGAAACCCACAACCCAATTCGATAAAATTCGAGCAAATAATAACCCAAACCGTAAAATGCAAACACAGAACTCAATTCTTGAAAATTCAAGAAACCCACAACTCGGTTCAATAAAATTCAACTAATTTACAATTCAATTCGTAAATGCAAGAAACCCATAACTCAACTTCATAAAATTCGATAAATTTAGAATTCAATTTGCAAAATTCAAGAAACCCACTATACAATTCAGTAAAATGCAAGAAACATAGAATCCAACTCGTGAAATTCAAGATACCCATATTTCAATTTTGAAAAATTCGAACAACCCACAATCCAACTCGTGAAACTCAAGATACTCATAATCCAATTTTGTAAAATCCGAAAAACCCACAATCTAATTTAAATTAAAATTGAGTAAATTTTGTCTAAATAATACTCAGATTCATAGAGAAATATCAATTATAAATTGGACAAAACACATCAATATCAAATTATATTCGTACTATTTTTTTCTAACAAAACCAAAAGGACATAGCAATAATAACAAACTTCTTCCTACTTGTACTAATAAAGGAAAAAAATAAAAGGGTAAGTGTATTTGTGAATTCATTGATGAATTGATGGAGGTTGAGAGGAGGTAAGTAATAAGAAATGGAGTTAAGGAAGAAATGAGAAAACATGAAAGAAGACAGAGATGAAGTGAAAAAAAAAAAGAGGAAAAAAATTAAAATGCAAAAAAAAAATTATATAAATATAAATCAAAAACTAACTAAATATAATTGATTGATAAAATGCAATTGAATAATGACACGTGTATATTTTAATAAGCTTTTAATTTCCTTTTCTGCTTTTCACGCGCGTGTAGGAATGTGATATCACGTTCTTTGCCAGATCAGTTTGGAGTGGTAAATAGTTCCACTTTTTTATAGTTTAGGTGTGTAATAGATCACTAGTATAGTTTATGTGTGGCTTCGACTTTTCTTGTATAGTTTGGGGTGGTAACGATGCCTTTTCCCTATATATATACACACACACATATATATATACGATGTTGTGATCGTTTGATGAAATATGTAGTCAAAACCTAGTAGAATATAATTAACCTAATCAAATATAATTAATCGATCACTCATTAGAGTATGTGTATGAAATATGTCGCATTATATTATTGGATAATATTGTTGTGTACGTATGTGATATATATAGTACATATTTAGAACTTGATATAGTCGATAGTGTGTGTATGTGTGTGTATGTATAGGTATATAAATAGTATATACATATTATATAGTGAAAGTATATTAATGACATAAGATAAACTAATCGATAATTATCTGAGTATTTGTAAAATACGTTGTATATTATTATGGGGTAGTAAAATCGTGTATTTGATGTTTATAGTCCGTATTTGAAAGAGGATAGACAATTGAATATACATATATATATATATATATATATACGTATAATTGAATGATACGTTGATATATATCATACTATTGAGGAAATAGACATACTATTTTGGGTCAATGTAGACACGCGTATGTTATTGAAGTTGTAATAACATAAGATAAGTATTACGAGGTATGTGAGGGGGGGGGGAGGAAGTAGGGGAGGGAGACAAAAAATTAAATCCTGAAACTGACATGTACTTACCAGTTGCTTTGAATTTTGAATTTTGAATTTTGAACGACAGTCAAATTTTGGCGGTGAATTTGAGTTTTTTTGCTTACAAGTTTTATATCTGAGTATATGTGAAATACATTGTATATTATTATGGGGTATAAAAATCGTGTATGTGATGTTTATAGTATGTATTTGAAAGATGATAGACAATTGAATATATGTATATATGTGTATATCTCGTGTAATGACGTATGCAGTAATCGAAAGCTAGATAACTGAATCTATATATCAAAACATTGTGAATGATACGTTGTTATATATCATACTATTGAGAAAATAGATATACTATTTTGGGTTAATGTAGACACGTGTATGTTGTTGAAGTTGTAATAACGTAAGACTAGTATTACGAGGTATATATATATCGTATTTAAAAGCTAATTAACCAAAAATTTATCGTAATTTGTAAAACTCATTGATATTATTATACTATTGAGGAAATATACTACTCGTGTTAATGTGATGATAAAATAACTACTTATCTGATTTATATATATACAAATTGTTTTAAATTAATTGGATGTTGTTATAAATATTATAGAATTTATTAAAATTTTAATTTTTTAAAAATTAATTTTAATTTATTAACTTATTTTGTAATTTATTAATTTATTAATTACAATTTATTAAAATTTAATTTAAAAGACAATTTTTAAAAAAATCGACCACATGTGATCGGTTTTTGTAATAATTAAAAAAAATTCTTAATTTTTAACCCGACCCGACCCGACTTGTACTACAACATAACAAACAACACACACACAAAACATACACTAAAATCCCATCCAAACACATCCACACACACAAAATCCACCAAACACACACTTTAATGCACAAAACCCCCAAAACACAGATTTCGATCTTCTCCGGCATACCCAAACAGACAACGACGGTCATCTTCTTCAGTGACGACTCCAACTTGTGAGTTGTTCTCTTTATGTGTTTGGGTTTATGTAAATATCTTTTTCTTTATGTGTTTGGGTTTAAGAATTGGGATTTTCCTTTTATCTTGGCTATGTAGTTGTTGAGATTGGATCTTGTTAATTTCATTTTCTTGATTCATCATTAAGACATTAACCTTACCAAATGCTTATATATTGGTAAAAAATTTCATTTTTTTTCTTGTTTATGAATTAGGGTTTTTCTTGTCTATGCTACTAGTAATTGTTAAAAAATTGAATCTTTAATAAAAGATTGAGCAAGACCTTAGCTCAATTTTGATGATTCGTTGTCTTTTTTACTATTTATTTTTGATTTTTTTTTTTGGGAAATCTTATTCCTATTTCCTTACTAAATTGTTGCAATTATTTATGCGAAATATTATTCTTTCTAATAATTTTACTGTTTGACAGAATCCGAATTCGAAAAAAGGATTGCTTAGCTATTTTTTCGGTGACCGCTTATATCTTTCACTTTAATTTAGGCCAAGCAAAGTTAAGTTGATTTCTATCTATTTTTTTTATAATGAAGTCTTTAATTGTAGTTTAGTTTGGAATTGTTCGCAGTAAAAGGCTTTGAAAGCCATAGGAATTTTGTGATGATTAGATGGTGTGAGAGGGACATGCGAGGCCTCTACTTATTTGTTTTGTTACACTTGTTCAATTATTTGACTAATCATACTATAAATGAATATGTTTCTTGAAAGTGAATTAGTGTAGTTACTTAGCTTGAAGGTGAACTTTTATTTTGAATTTTGTTGAAGCGTACTTAAAATGGAAATTTTTGTTTTAAATGTGGTTAAATTTGGTGACTTGGTAGGTTACTTAGTCACTTGAAATTGATAAAGTGTAGGTACTTTAAAGGTGAATTTACTAGTTTGGTGACTTGGGTGATGACTTAGTGTAAGACCCCGCAATATTCTAAGCTTAACTCAGCCCTTAGAGCTTGATAAGGGGTCCTATATTTAGAAAATTTTAGCTAAGTGTTTACACTCAGAATTGTTTTAGACTTCATAAGTTGGAGATCTCATTTCACGACCCTTACGGCCTTTAAATATTGATTTTTTGGTTGATTCATGACCAGGAAGGTCAGTAGTTATTTTCAGATAAGTTTTGGATTTTTTGAACCTCGTTTGAGGCACGTTTGAAAGTCCAAACCAGTGGGTCAGCGCGATCTCGATGCGCCGCGTCACCTATCACGTTGGTAAATATTTTCCCTAGCTCCCAGTGTCAAATTTCAGTGAGCCAACGCAGACTCGGCGTGGTGTGGTGGCATAACGTCGACCTCATCGACGCGATGTGTCGATCTGCGTGTCACTGGGCACGATTTTCGCTCATTAAAAGTCGCGTTCAGAGGGGTAATTGAGTCATTTTTTTACCCCTATTTAGCCCCAAAAACACAACATTACTCATTCCTAGGGCAAAACATTCATTATTTTCTCTCAAATCACTCAAGAACAAACCCTAGGGAATCTACTCTCAAGGCTTAATCTTCAAGAACACTCCATCAGTCTTCATTAATTCAAGTAC
This sequence comes from Capsicum pubescens, assembly GCA_030864215.1. Lineage (NCBI taxonomy): Eukaryota > Viridiplantae > Streptophyta > Magnoliopsida > Solanales > Solanaceae > Capsicum > Capsicum pubescens. Next base: position 246,880,180 of record CM061541.1, on the reverse strand, counting down.
CAAGGTATGTGAAGTGTTCATCCAAGAGTTTCCTTCCACCCTTAGAGTTCAAGAAACTCTTTTAAACTACAAGTTAATTATTTTTTTCATAAATTTCATGTTGGATTTGAATGTAATCTTGATTATGATGTTAAATGGGTTTACAATTCCATTATTTATCATAAAATTCATGAAAACTAGTTAGTTGTGGGATTAATTATGTGAAATTTATGTTGAACTCATGAATTACAAGTCGAATGTAGTATCCATGATAGCATTACATGTTTATTGATATGTGAAATGTCCATGTTCCCCAAGTGTTTGTCAAAATGTTTATGTGAATTGACTAGTGCAAGTGTGACATATTATTATGTGATTTCATTCATCCACAAAGCCCATGTATATCAAGTATTTGATGAAATATCTCTATGAATGAGTTATGAACAAGTATGCATTATTGTGATTTTCAAGTTCATGCTATGTTCTACTTTTATACTATCGAGTCTTGGGGGTATTCGATACTCAAAAATCTAACTGTTTACCTAGAGCGACTGTAGTTACAGAGTAGTCTCAGTAGTGCCACAAACAGTAGTATTCAGTAACAAATCATGGTCTCAGTTCAGAACTCAGTAAACTCAGTCAGTTAACAGAACTCATTAGTACTCCGTCAGTTAATGGAACCCAGTGAACTCAGTTCAGTTTAGTTAGATAGCACGATTAGTAATAGTTTAGTCAAGCCTAGTACAGTTTAGAAATCCGTTCAGAGTCTATTCAGTTGGGAGTAGGATTCAGCACCGAGTGAACCCAAGGATGGGGACTCACCTGCCAGCAGAGGTTGTGATCCTTAGAAGAAGTCCTTGTGTTTCAGAACTACGTAGCCAGCATAGGTTGAGACATCAACCTACCAGTTGAGGGTTGATGAGGTGTGTTACCTTCCAGTTGAGGGTACCACTGTTTTCATTCAGAGCACCTACCAGATGAGGGTGACTCACTACTTGTCTTTAATCGTGGTACGATACTGAAACCCTTCCAACTGGGGTTACAGGTTGGACCCTAAATTAGTTCAAAAAAGAGGAATATCGGTTAGATGATTACCTCCCACAATTTTGGTTTCAGTTTCAATCTCAAAATAGAACCCAGTTCAGTTCTACAGAATCAGGATTGTCAGATAGAGTCATTCAACTCAGTATAGAACTCAACACATTTTTGTAGAATCAAGACTATTAGAAACAGTCACTCAGCTATCAATATTACAGTATCAGTAAACTCGGATATCAGTTAATCATCATTCAGAACTCAGTATCAAGTATTGACATGATCTTAGTTACAGTCTATGTATTCATGCATGTACTCTCATTTAGTTATATTAATGCTACTTAGTCAGTTATTTTTTCATGCATATGAACCCATGCATATCAGCCCACCTCACTTAGCATACCAGTACATTCAAAGTATTGACGCATACCTTTCTTTTGTGCTATGATATTTCATATCATAGGTTCAGACGTACGGTCTCTTGACCGTACTTAGCATCCCATCTATCAGCAGCAGACTTGGTGGTGAGTCCTCATAGTTTGAGGAAAAAGTATCAGATCATTTTATCATTTCAGTATTTCAGTATGCAGTAGTTGGAGTTAAAACTAGAGTATTTCAAACAGATGTTTCAGTATTCAGTATTCAGTATTTATTTCAGTTATGAACCTTACGGTAATTTTCAGCCTATTTTTTGCATTTATTTTAGATATATATTATCATTGCAGTGTTGTTATGATTCAGTGCTCACAGCAGGTACCCGTCATAAGTTAGCTGGTGATCCTTCGGGGTTGCTAGCACCGTATAGTATCTGAGGTACAGACTCAGGACATTACAAACTTGGTATCAGAGCTTAAGGTTCAACTGAGTCCTAGGGAGTTTGAAATCCGCATCTAGTAGAGTCTTATGAATGGGTGTATAGCGCGCCACACTTATGGACAAGGGCTACGAGATGTTTTAGGAAAAGTTTCCCCTCTTTCAATATTCATATCATGCGAGTGAGCATGAGCTCAAGTTGAACTCTCTGTCTAATTCAAGTTTCCCTTTCGTTACTGAATATGCCTCTAAAAAAGACTAAAGCAAGAGGAATGGGAGACCAGCCAACACTTCAGCCCGTCCAGCTAGATCCCCTGGACGGGAATGTCTCCTATGCTGAATTTAGAGCCATTTTTACTACCCTAGCCAATTTTGTTGCAGCTCAGAATGAACTACCAGCTGTTGTTTAGGCCAACCCAGTGGCCAATACTTCTGCAGTTAGGATTCGGTACTTCACCTGAATGAATCCTCCAGTCTTTACAAGGTCTAAGTCAGATGAGGACCTACATAAATTCCTTGATCAGGTGCAGAAAGTCACAGATATTATAAGGGTGACTACTAGTGAGAGTGCTAAGTTTGTCGCATATCAGTTGCAGGATGTGACTCACTCATGGTTCAAGTAGTGGAAGGTAGAAAGGGTCGTAGATGCAGGGCCCGTGGAATGAGAAGAGTTTCCTACTGCTTTTATTGATAGGTTCTTCCCACTGGAGTTAAGGGAAGCTAAGGTTCTATAGTTAATTCATCTAAAGCAGGGCAACATGATAGTGAAAGAGTATTCTCTCAAGTTTACTCAGTTATCCAGATATGCTCCTCATGTGGTGGCAGACAGAAGATCTAAGATGAGTAAGTTTGTGTCAGAAGTGTATAACAATGTGGTCAAGAAGTGTAAGACCAAAATGTTGATGAAAGAGATGGACATATCCAGGCTGATAATCCATGCTCATCAGATAGAGGAGTCTAAGAATAGAGAGAAGAAAATGAAGAACAAGAGAGCGAGGATAGGTAGCTTCATCTTCGTTCAGCCTAAATCAGAGGGTGGGAATCATTCCCAGTTCCACCCAAAATCCTCAGTTCCAACCCCATCTTCATCTAGTGCACCAGTACCAAAATTCAGAGATGGACCCAAGGACAGGGCTCTAGTCCCTAAGCCTCAGGGTAGTGTTAGTAGTGCTCGAACGAATTCTCTTTGCCAGAAGTGTGGCAGAAACCATCAGGGTGTCTACAGAGCTGGCAGTGATGTATGTTTTGGATGTGACAAGCCAATCCATAAGGTCAGATATTGCCCTCAGTCAGGTTCCTAGGGTTAGTATAATCGTCCCCCAGCTCAGTCCGATCGCCCGAATCAGTAAGGTGTTGCTTCCAGTGCCACCAGTGGGCAACGCCCAAGTAAACTCTATGCACTTCATTCCCGACAGGATCAGGAAAGTTCTCCTGATATGGTCACTAGTACGTTACAGATTTATCATTTATATGTTTATGCTTTGCTAGATCCAGGAGCTTCTTTGTCCTTTGTAACTCCTTATATAGCCGTTGACTTCGGAGCCAGTCCTGAAATTTTAGTAGAGCCTTTCTCAGTTTCTACCTAGTGGGTAAATCTATCATATCCCGGCGGGTGTACAGGAACTATCTGGTTATGGTATCTCAGAAAGTTACCTCAGCAGACTTAGTAGAATTAGAGATAAAAGATTTTGATGTCATTTTCGGCATGGATTGGCTTCATTCATGCTATGCTTCAGTTGACTACAGAAACTGAATTATCCAATTTTAGTTTTCAAATAAACCTATCCTAAAGTAGAGAGGTAGTACTTCAACACTTAAGGGTCATCTTGTTTCCTACCTTAGGGAAAGAAAAATGATATCTAAGGGATGTGTCTATTATCTTTTCCGAGTTCAGGACTCTAGTTTAGATACCCTTAATCTTGAATAAGTGTCAGTAGCATATGAATTCCCAGATGTGTTTCTCGAAGATCTTCTCGGAGTTTCTCCCGAAAGGGAAATTGACTTCAGAATTGGCCTTCTTCCACATACCCAACCCATCTTTATTCCTCCATACAAAATGGATCCAGCAGAACTCAAACAGTTAAAAGAACAGTTGACGGATCTCCTAGACAAGAGATTCATCAAACCCTGTGTATCCCCGTGGGGTGCACCAGTTCTATTCGTGTGTAAGAAAGATAATTCTCTTAGAATGTGCATTGACTACTGTCAGCTAAATAAAGTCACAATCAAGAACAAGTATCCACTTCCTAAAATTGATGACTTGTTTGACCAACTTCAGGGTGCCATTTACTTTTCTAAGATAGACCTCAGATCAGGCTATCATCAGCTTAGAGTCAGAGAATGTGACATTCCTAAGACAACTTTCAAAACTTGGTATGGTCACTTCAAATTCTTGGTCTTACCAATGCCCCAGTAGCTTTCATAGAGTTTATGAACCGTGTGTTCAAGCAGTACTTGGACTTGTTCATCATAGTCTTCATAGATGACATATTTGTCTACTACCATAGTGAGCATGATCATACAGACTATCTCAGAATAGTAGTACAGACTCTCAGAAACCACAGCTATTCACCAAATTCAGTAAGTGTGAATTTTGGCTAAGGCCATTAGCTTTCCTCAGCCATATCATCTCAGTGATGGCATTAGAGTGGATCTTCAAAAGATCGAAACAGTGAGAAACTAGCCCAAACCCATCTCTACATTGGATATCAGGAGCTTTTTGGGCTTGGCCAGCTATTACCGATGGTTTGTTGAGGGATTTTCATCTATTGCATCCCCTATGTCCAGATTGACTCTTAAGGAAGTCAAATTCCAGTGGTCAGATTCTTGTGAGAAGAGTTTTCGTGAGTTGAACACTCGACTCACTACAGCTCCAGTTTTGACTCTACCAGATGGTTCAGATGGGTTTGTGGTATATTATGATGCTTCCAGAGTTGGTTTGGCGTGTGTTTTGATGCAGAGAGGTAAGGTCATAGCCTATGCCTCTAGACATCTTAAGCCCCATGAAAAGAACTATCCCACCCATGATTTTGAGTTAGCAGTGGTAGTATTTGCCTTAAAGATTTAGAGGCACTATTTGTATGGAGTGCACGTTGATGTGTTCACTGACCATAAAAACCTGAAATATGTGTTCTCTCAGAAAGATCTAAAACACTGTCAAAGAAGGTGGTTGGAGTTGTTGAAATATTATGACATGAGTGTTTTATATCATCTGGGCAAGGCTAATGTAGTAGTTGATGCTCTCAGTAGAATGTCTATGGGTAGTGTTGCTCATGTAGAAGATGATAAGAAGAAGTTAGTTCAGGAAGTTCATCAGCTTGCCTGACTAGGTGTCCTCTTAGTCGATTCAACAGAAGGTAGTGTATGGGTTCAGAACAGTTCAGAATCATCTCTGGTCTCCTAAGTGAAGAAAAAGCAGGACAGAGATCCCAGTCTAGTTAAGCTGAAAGAGTCAGTCAGAGATCAGAAGGTAGAGGTTTTCTCCCAATGGGGATATAGTGTGTTGCGTTACCAGGGTCGACTATGTGTGACAGGTGTATATGACTTGAGGCAATGAATTCTTGCAGAAGTGCATGGTGCGTGCTACTCGATTCATCCAGGGGCTACCAAGATGTACCGCGACTTGCAGGAAGTCTATTGGTAGAGTGGGATGAAGAGAGCTATTGCAGAGTTTGTAGCTAAGTGCTCGACATGTCAGCAGGTTAAGATTAAGCATCATAAGCCTAGTGGGTCCATACAGGAGTTTAGTATTACCACATGGAAATGGGAAGAAGTGAATATGGTCTTCATGATAGGTTTTCCTCGTATCGGTCATCAGCATGATTCCATATGGGTTATCGTAGATAGAACGATCAAATTAGCTTATTTCCTACTAGTTCATACCTCTTATTTAGCCGAGGATTATGCCAAGCTCTATGTTAGAGAGTTGGTCAGATTGCACGGAGTGTCATTATCCATCATTTCAAATAAAGGTATGCAATTCACCTCTTATTTCTTGAAAGCCTTCTAGAAGCGTCTTAGTACCCGAGTTCACCTCAGTACAGCTTTCCAGCCTTAGACAAATGGCCAAGAAGAAAGGACCATTCAGACTTTGGAGGATAAGCTAAGGGTGTGTGCCATTGACTTTAAGGGCAGTTGGGATGACCATTTTCCATTGATTGAGTTTGCGTATAATAATAGTTACCATTCCAGCATTCAGATGGCTCCATTTGAGGTGCTCTATAAGAGATTATGTAGATCTCCCATTGGTTGGTTTGAAGTGGGTGAGGCCATAGTGGGAGGGCCTGACTTGGTATTTGATACCTTAGGAAAAGTTCAGTTGATCAAAGAAAGGCTCAAGATAGCTCAGAACCAGCAGAAATCATATACAGATATGCAAAGAAAGGATCTCGAGTTTGAGGTTGGTGATTATATGTATTTGAAAATCTCTCCTATGAAAGAAGTGAAGAGGTTTGGCAAGAAGGGAAAGCTCAGTCCCCTGTATGTCGGTCCTTACCAAATATTCAGCCATTTTTGGAAAGGTAGCTTATGAGCTTGAGTTGCCTTTAGATTTAGATTTAGTACATCCAGTGTTCCATGTCTCCTTACTTAATAAGTGCATAGGTGACCCAATAGTCGTAGTCCCTATAGAGGGAATAAATGTTCAGAATAGCCTCTCTTACGAGGAAATCCCAGTAGAAATCTTTGACCATCAGGTTCGATGACTAAGGAACAAAGAAGTTCCTCTAGTCAAAGTTCTTTGGCAGAATCAATTCGTTGAGGGAGCTACTTAGGAAGCAGAAGAAGATATACGGATGAAGTATCCTCATCTCTTCTCCATAAACTCAGATTCAGCTCAAGGTAACGACTTTCCTTGTATTTACTCAGAGTAAGATTTCCTTTATGATTTTGATATCAGTTTAGTTTTATAGCATTCTTATATTATGCACAACTTCATGAAATAGCTCAATCATACATTCACGAATAAGTTCAGTCATGTACTCATGCATCAGATATGCATGTTCAATATATAATCTCAGTTTATCAGCAATATCAGTTATGAAATCATGATTTAGTTATGCATGCCCAGTAAGTAAGTTCAGTCTATCAGTATTCTGAGCTTAGTTAGTCTTATTCGAGGATGAATGTTCTCAAGGGGGAGATATTGTAAGACCCCACAAAATTTTAAGCTTAACTCAACCCTTAGATCTTGATAAGGGTTCCCATACTTAGAAAATTTCAGCAAAGTGTTTACACTTAGAATTGCTTTAGCCTTCATAAGTTGGCGATCTCATTTCATGACCCTTACGACCTTTAAATATTGATTTTTGGTTGATTCATGACCAGGGGTCAGTAGTTATTCCCGAATAAGTTTTCAATTTTCTGAACCTCGTTTGAGGCACGTTTGAAAGTCCAAACTAGTGGGTCAGTGCGATCTCGACTTCCGCATCGCCTATTGAGTTGGTAAATGTTTTCCCCAACTCCCAATGTTAAATTCTAAAAAGCTGACGCAGACTAGGTGCGGTGTGTCTGCCATAGTTTCAACCTCATCGATGTGGCACACCGGTCTGCGTGTCATTAGGCATGGTTTCTGCTTAATAAAAGTCGCATGTAAAGGGGTAATTGGGTCATTTTCCCACCCCTATTCAGCCCCAAAAACACAAAATTAATCATTCCTAGGGAAAAACATTCATTATTTTCTTTCAAATCACTCAAGAACAAACTCTAGGGAATCTACTCTCAAGGCTCAATCTTCAAGAATACTCTATCAGTCTTCATTAATTCAAGTACCAAGGTATGTGAAGCGTTCATCCAAGGGTTTTCTTCCACCCTTAGAGTTTAAGAAACTCTTTTAAACTACAAGTTAATTGTTTTTTCATAGATTTCATGTTGGATTTGAATGTAATCTTGATTATGATGTTAAATGGGTTTTCAATTCCATTATTTATTACAAGATTCATAAAAACTAGAAAAGTTGTGGGTTGAATTATGTGAACTTCATGTTGAACTCATGAATTACAAGTTGAATGTAGTATCCATGATAGCATTATATGTTTATTGATATGTGAAATGCCCATGTTCCCCTAGTGTTTGTCAAAATGTTTATGTGAATTGACTAGTGCAAGTGTGACATGTTATTATGTGATTTCATTCATCCACAAAGTCCATGTATATCAAGTATTTGATGAAGTGTCTCTATGAATGAGTTATGAACAAGTGTGCATTATTGTGCTTTTCAAGTTCATGCTATGTTCTACTTTTATGCTATCGAGTCCTGGAGGTATTCAATACTAAAAAATCTAGCTATTTACCTAGAGTGACTGTAGTTATAGAAAAGTCTCAGTACTATCATGAACAGTAGTATTTAGTAACCAATTATGGTCTCAGTTCAGTAATCAGTTCAGAACTCAGTAAACTCAGTCAGTTAACAGAACTCAGTAGTACTCCGTCAGTTAATACAACCCAGTGAACTCAGTTCAGTTTAGTTAGATAACACGATCAGTAACAGTTTAGTCCAACCAAGTACAGTTTAGAAATCCATTCAGATTCTATTCAGTTGGGAGTAGGATTCAGCAACGAGTGAACCCAAGGATTGAGACTCACCTACCAGTAGAGGGTGTGATCTTTAGAAGTAGTCCTTGTGTTCCAGAACTACGTAGATAGCATAGGTTGATACATCAACCTATCAGTTGAGGGTTGATGAGTTGTCTTACCTTCCAGTTGGGGGTACCACCGTTCTTATTCAGAGCACCAGCCAAATAAGGGTGACTCAGTAATTGTCATTACCTGTGGCATGGTACTAACACCGCTCCAACTGGTGTTATAGGTTGGACCCCAAATAAGTTCAAAAAAGGGATATGTCGGTTAGATGATTACCTCTCATAGTTTTAATTTCAGTTTCAAACTTAGAATAGAACTCAGTTCAGTTCTACAGAATCAAGACTATCAGATACAGTTACTCAGCTCAATCTGGAACTCAGTATAGTTCTACTGAATTAAGAGTGTTATCAATATTCACTCAGCTATTAGTATTACAGTATCAGTAAACTTAGATATCAGTTAATTAACATTCAGAACTCAGTATCCAGTATTAACATGATCTCAGTTACAGTCTATGTATTCATGCATGTACTTTTATTCAGTTATAATCATTCTACTCAGTCAGTTATTTATTCATGCATATAAACCCATGCATATCAGGTTACCTCACTTAGCATACCAGTATATTCAAAGTACTGACGCATACTTTTCTTTTGTACTATGATGTTTTATACCATAGGTTTAGACGAACAGGCTCCTGACCGCACTTAGCATCCCATCTATCAACATCAGACTTAGTAGTGAGTCCTTATAGTTCGAGGATAAAGTATCATATCATTTTATCATTTTAGTATTTTAGTATGTAGTAGTTGAAGTTAGTTAGGGGCTTGTCCCATCAACTCCATATTCAGACAGTTAGAGGCTTTCAGACTAGAATATTCCAGAAAGATGTTTCAGTATTCAGTATTTGTTTCAGTTATGAAACTTACGGAAATTTTTAGCTTATTTTTTGCATTTATTTCAGATATATATTATCATTGCAGTGTTGTTATGATTCAGTGCTCACAGCAGGTACCAGTCATGGGTTAGCTGGTGATCCTTCGGGGTTGCTAGCACAGTGTAGCGTCCGAGGTACAGACTCGGGGCCTTACACTTAGTGAGTTAAAATTTACTAAGTGCAGTTACTTTAATGGTGAATTTTTTGTTTTGAATGTAGTTAAGTTTGGTGACTTGATAGGTGACTTAGTCACTTGAAATTGATAAAGTGTAGGTACTTTAAAGGTGAATTCTTTGTTTTGAATGTTGTTTAGTTTGGTGACTTGGGTGATGACTTAGTGAGTTGAAATTTACTAAGTGTAGGTACTTTAAAGGTGAATTTTTTGTTTTGAATGTGGTTTAGTTTGGTGATTTGGTAGGTGACTTAGTCACTTGAAATTGATAAAGTGTGGGTACTTTAAAGGTGAATTTACTAGTTTTGAATGTGGTTTTGTTTGGTTACTTGGATGATTGAAATTTACTAAGTGTAGGTACTTTAAAGGTGAATTTTTTGTTTACAATGTAGTTAAGTTTGATGACTTGGTAGGTGACTTAGTCACTTGAAATTGATAAAGTGTAGGTACTTTAAAGGTGAATTTACTAGTTTGGTGACTTGGGTGATGACTTAGTGAGTTGAAATTTACTAAGTGTAGGTACTTTAAAAGGTGAATGTTTGTTTTGAATGTAGTTAAGTTTGGTGACTTGATAGGTGACTTAGTCACTTGAAATTGATAAAGTGTAGGTACTTTAAAGGTGAATTCTTTATTTTGAATGTGGTTTAGTTTGGTGACTTGGGTGATGACTTAGTGAGTTGAAATTTACTAAGTGTAGGTACTTTAAAGGTGAATTTTTTGTTTTGAATGTGTTTTAGTTTGGTGACTTGGTAGGGACTTAGTCACTTGAAATTGATAAAGTGTAGGTACTTTAAAGGTGAATTTACTAGTTTGGTAACCTGGGTAATGACTTAGTGACTTGAAAATATTGAAGTTTAGGTACATGAAATGTTAATTTTTGTTTTGAATGTAGTTATGTTTGGTGACTTAGTAGGTGACTTAGTCACTTGAAATTGATAAAGTGTAGGTAATTTTTCATTTTGAATTTAGGTACTTGCAATGTGAACTTTTTGTGGCTTGATCTAATTAGTTGAATCTGATTGATTGTGTAGATGGAACCTGATTATAGTTAGATATATCAGTGAAATAATGAAAATAGAATAGGCCTAAGCGAGGAATTTGTTGAAGGTGTCAGACGATTTGTTGAACATGCTAAGACACTTGATGTTTGGTCACGTTTTCGGGCTATTTGTTGTCCTTGTGTTAGATGTGATGGTATAAATCTTTTAAAAGAAGAAGTTGTGAAGGAACATCTTTATAGAAGGGGGTTTCACGATGAACTTTTAAGATTGTGTGCTATTGATGGTGATTTTGGTCAAAATAACTTTGTTGTTCGAGATTATAAGCACCATGTAGCGTCCGAGGTTCAGAATTTGGGTATTTATAAACATGGTATTAGAGCCAAGTTCAATAGTGTCCTAGAAAAGTCTAAAAGCCGCATCTATTAGAGTCTTGTGCATGGGTGTGTTGCGCGCCACATTTATGTACAGGAGGCTATAAGATGTTTCTGGAAAAGTTTCCCTTTTTTCATGTGCCAGATCGTGCTATAGAAAGGTCCTCTAAGAAAGTTATATAGACTCTCAGCAAGCTCCACTCATGTCAACTCCACCTTACCTTCAAGGTAATAGAAACAGTGAAGCTCAAAGTCCTAAAGATAGGGCTTTCTCAGACCATCCCTGTAGATAGTTATGGGATCACCCACAGGCTCAACAATATTCTATTAGATCCTTTCTTATAATCCTATGATAGCATATGACCTAGAGTTAGAAGCTTGAACCCAGGAGTTTAGTAGTAGTAGTATTGGAATAACGTTAACCATATCGAGCCGATTATGTATTCATGGGGATAGTTGTATAAGAGGTAAATCAGTAGGGTTGAACAGTGCATGTAAGAATTTAAAGTTATTGATCGGAAACTAAGTGTAAAGGTGTGTATGTGAGTTAGGAGGTGTGATCCTAGTAGTCGATGAAGGAACAGAAGCAGATGATGTGTTTAGTGCGACAAGCATGTATCGAAGAGGGGTGTAAGTATGTGATGGTGATTAGAGAAACTAAAGAATGTTAAGAGTTGTATTCCAGAAGATAGTATTAGCAGTGAGTTTTATACTTTCAGGTGCAGACTTTCCAGATGAGTTTATCATTCATGTGTATTATTATACCCCAGACTCTAGAGTAGATTGATTGTAGTTCAGTTTAGAGTTTAGTAAAGTATTCACAAACTTATGGTGATGACTTGAAGCTAAAGACGAGAGTATAGTTGAAATAGTGTGGAAGAAGTACTTCAGTTAAGTATAAGTTTCAGCCTGAGTTAATCAGTAAAGCCAGCAAGTCAGTTTAGCAATCAGAAAGTCAGATCCATGTAGTTTATTTTATCATCTTTCCATCTAGTCATGCTATCATAAATCTCAGGAAGATAACTATTCCAAGGTAGAAAGTCCTAGTAGTTTCAAGATAAGTTAAGTTCATGAGTCATGCATTAGTTTCAGGTCCCAGATATTTAGTTATGATCTAGTTCGTAGGTTCCTTGTGCATCGCCTCAATTTTCTCAAGTATATCGGTGAAGTAAGTGTTCTTAGAGGTACATAGTGTCCCAAGGGGGAGATACCCTATAACTCCCTGATATTTTCCATTCCTTAAAACCATTCAGTTTATTGCTCAGATCCTCATTACAAGCTTTGCATCAGATATCATTGCATAGTTAGTCATGCTTTCAAGAGTCAGTTCAGCCTGACATTCATGCATTATATATGCATGTTTAGTAGAAAAATCTCAGCTTATCAGAAATTTTAGAAAGGCTTTCATGAAAATAACTCAGTCACGCATCCATGCATCAGATATGCATGATCAGTATAAGAACTAAGAATATCAGTAGTTCTAGTCGTATATTCATGTTTCAAATGCTCATGTCCAGTAAGTAAGTTCATCCTGCTAGTATTCTCAGCCTAACCAACCTCATTCGAGGATGAATGTTCCCAAGGGAGAGATATTATAATACCCCGAGAATCCCAACCAATAGTAGAACTATGCTTCAAGCTCATGAGAAATAAATTTTAGTGTTTTGGTACTTTTATGATCAATTTTGATGTATATTAAGGCCTCAAATACATCCTAGCTATTAGACAAATCAAAACATCCCTTACCGATTGAATTCTTGAGAAGGATTTTGGTATAGTCAACTTCAAATGAGCATATATTTTGTTATACTATGAATTTTTGAGATCATGACCCACCAACAGATAGATAATCAAATTATCTTTCCAATGATACCAATTTTACCAAAATACGATACCCGAGCAAGAAGTTAAGGCTTTGCAAACTGGAGTGTATTGCCTAACAAATCGCCTAAGGCTACTGGAATGGTTATGCCATAGCTGTGCGATGCACAACCTAACTTATGACATAAGTTGTACAACGCACAAACTAAGTTAGGCAATAGGATATGCACTGCACAACCTACTTTACGCGATAATTTGTGTGCTACATATCCTATGGCCCAAGTGACGTAAACACTCCGTTTTTTGAGTTATTGGGGGGCAAAAAGGGTCAATTTCCACCCATATATAAGACTTAAACATGGGATTAAGCCTCCATTAAACAAAAATTTAATCTCTTTTCTCAATTTTCCTCAAGAACAAGACCTAGGGTTCCTAAGTCAAGACTCCAATCATCAAGGTTTCACCGTTAATCTTCCAAAGATCATATAGTAAGGTATGTTAGATGTTGATTCTTGGGTTCCTTCCACCCAAGAAATTCAAGAATCCTTTTCAAAATTTTAAAGTTTGTGTATTTATGAGCTTTCATTATTTATGTGAATTGAAGTTCATGATTATGTATTGTTGAGATTTAATTCATGATTTAGACTACAAGTTTCAAGAATTGATTCTAGTATGTGATGAATTGTGTGATGTTCATTATAAACCCTCTTTAAGTTGCATGTTGATTGATGTATCCATGATAATTAGGTGTAAAAATTATTGAATAACCAAAGCATGCTCCCCATATGTTTGATAAAATGCTTATGTAAAGGAATTAGAGTTATTATGGCATGTTGACAAGAAATCCCCAATTATGTTTAAGTCCATTCATGCCAAGTATTTGTTGAAAAGTATTAGTGAATGAATTGTGACATGTTAGCATGAAATCCTCAATTATGTACACTTTAATGCATGTTAAGTGTTTGATGCAAGACATTATTAGATGAGTTATGAGATATTAGTATGCATTCCCTATATATCTACATGTTTATGATCTTCAAGTGATGGACGAGATGTCGTATTGATTGTTTCGTAGATGATAGCCTATTGTCATGTTATGTATAAGTTGCCCTGTCTTGTATTATTTATGTTATTGAGTCCTGAGGGTATTTATACCCAACAATTAGCTGTTTGTCTAGAGCCAGTGTCAGTTTAGAGATAATCTCAGTCGTGACATGATCAATAGTACTCTCAGTCAGTTACAGAACTTAGACAGTTATGGAACTTAGGAAATCTCAGTAATCTCAATATCATTAGCATTCCATTTTCAGTTCAGTACTCAGCTCAGATCTTAGTAGTATTCAAGTATTCAATTCAGAACTTAGTAGCATTAATCATATAACGAAACCCAGTAGTATTCCGTCAGTCTTCGGAACAAAGTGAACTCATCTAGATAAGTCAAGTAACATGTAACGCCCTGAATCTGGTACCTAAAATGCTACACGGTGCTCATGACCTCGAAGGACCATAAGCTAACCCATGACTGATATTTGTACCTGTACACTGAATAACATAACATAATAATGCAGAAGCATGCACTGAAAGGCCGTAAGGTTCAATACTGAACATAACATGGATAAGATAACATCTGAGTGGGGTAATAAAATACCCAAAACAAAACTGGAAATACAGAAGTCTGAATTGTGATAGTCTAAAAAGCCTCTAAACATGACTGAGACTGTCTGAGTGAGAAGTTGATGGGACATGTCCCTAACTAACCCCAACTAATAAACTAATCAATGAAATAATAGAAACTCATCATGTCCTAGAAGGATGAGGAACTTCTACTCTGAATGCTGAAAAACTAGAATCTACTACCGATTTGGAGCTCATGCCTCTGAACCTATGGCATAAGACACCATAGCGCGAATGCGTCAATACTTTGAATGTACTAGTATGCATGTGATGTAGGCTAAATGCATGAGGTTCATATGCATGAATAATAATAATAATAATAACCGACTGACTATCATGAGCGTGATAATACATGCATAAGACGTGATAACTGACACTGATATTGTGAATACATGATAACTGAACCTGAGTACTGATAACTGAATACTATATCTGAATATAATTGATAGCATGAGTGACTGTATCTGACAGTCCTAAATCTGATGGAACTATCTGAGTTCTATTACTGAGACTGGTTGACTGTATCTAATAGTCCTGATTCTGTAATTTGAAATTGTGGGAAGTAGTCATCTAACCGACATTCCCCAAATGTGCTATAATAGCTAAGCTGGGGTCCAATCTATGCCCTGATTGGAAGGGTGTCAATACCGCACCACCGGTAAGGACAACATGTAAGTAACCCTCATATAACAGGTAACTCTAGTGAGAACGGTGGGAACCCTTATATAACAGGTTAAGTCACCTCATCTACCCTCATATAGCAGGCTACGATATCTCAACATATGCTGGATACATAGTTCTGGAATACAAGGATTGCTTCTAGGCCCTCATATAACCGGTGAGTTCCCATCCTTGGGTTCACTCGGTGCTAATTTCTACTCCCATCTGAATAGACACTAAACATGATTTACTGAACTAAACATGAGCTAAGTTACTGAATTTCATTGACAGACGGAATACTACTGATATCTGACAATTAACTGAGTTCATGAGATCATGGAGAACTCCTAAGTCATAAGACTATCTGAAGTCTAAGGATTCATAGCTTGACTGAGAGTATCGTGAAAACATGACATAGCTCTAGGCACACAGCTAATATTTCGGGTACAAGTACCCTCAGGACTCGATAGAGGGAAACTGACAAAGCATGATTTACTAGAATACTTGAATAACATCATAATCCATACTACATTTATAGAAGCATTTCGTCAAATATGTAATAGGCATAAACTTGTACATACATGGGGATTTCATGATATCATTCTAGTTAGGCAATTTTCCTTCATCTAGGCATTTAATCAAACATGTAGTAGGCATAGTACATGTAAACATCATTATTTAATTCTAATTTCATCATTCAAGGGTTTAGTCATAAGTTTGCATAAATCTAAATCTATAACAATTAACCCACATAGAATTAATCACCCAACATGGAGTAGAATTCAATTTCTGATTAGCAACATGAACAAGAACAGCCAAACCATGAAATTCATCAAGAAAAATCCATAACTTGAATTTAGAAAAGAGGTTCTTGGACTTCATGGACGAAATGGGTCCATGAATGAACACTATGCATACTTGGGTTAAGGTTCTTGATGTTCTTGAACTTGAAGAATTTGAAATCCCTTAGTTCTTGAAGAAGATTGGATTTTGTTCTTGGAGATTAATGTTAGAGAGAAACCCTAATGTTTGTTATGAAATAATAATGAACCAAATGGCTGAAATCGTATATAATTGGGTATTTATAGACGGGTGGGAAATGACCAAAATACCTCTGTTAAAACGTCATAAAAAACTAAGTGGACATTCGATGGTGGGGTGTGACGGTCCATCGCTGGGTTGACGGTCCATCAGACCTCTCCGTTGGACTGGGATAGAACTGGGACTCACTGCCTTTGAGCGACGGTGGGGTGCGACGGTACGTCGCTAGGTTGATGGTCCATTGGACCTCCCCGTAGTACATTTCTAGAAAGTTGACCCACTGCCTCGATGCGACGGTCACGGTCGACGGTCCATCACTTGTCCGACGGTCCGTCGCCTGCACCGTCGTACTTGGGCAGCTTTTCTACCTTCTATTTTTCGGCCATAACTTCCTTATCTGACACCGGATTTTGATGAAATTAGTAACGATGGAAAGATTATTCAATTTCCCACGTGATGGAAAATGAAAATCTTAGAAAAAATATGTGTACAAACATGGATTCATATTTCAATGAATGTTCTAACATCCTTGAGATGATTTAAAGCTAAGAAAAGACACGGGTATTACATAACATGATTAGTAAAAGATTTAGATCAGTCTAGTACGGTCTAAGAAAAAGAATCAGTCAGTGTCTATTCAGTTAGGAAAAGGATTCAGCACCGAGCGAACTAGGGATAGGGGCTCACCCGTTAGAGAGGACTGAGATCCCTGAAGCAATCCCTAAGTTCCAGAACTACGTAGCCAATATAGGTATGAGATATCACCCATTAGATAGGACTACCATACTCAGGGGTCACCCATTAGATAGGACTTATCCCAGGGGTCACCCGTTAGATAGGACTGATCCCAAGGGTCACTCGTTAGATAGGACTGACTCTACAGTAGTAGTGTCTTTACCCGTGGCATGGTACTGACACTTTTCCAGTTGGGGTTACAGGTTGGAACCCACTAGTTCAGATTCAGGGTATGTCGGTTAGATGACTACCTCCCACAGTCTTAGTTTCAGAATCAGTCTTAGTAAAAAAACTCTGCTCAGTAGTACAGATTCAACACTATTAGATATAGTCGATCGGTATCATTAACATTAAACTCAAAGATCACCCGCTAGATAGGACTGATCTCAGATTTAGTCGGATCATCTTCATTATCAGTATATTCAGAGATCACCCATTAGATAGGACTGATCTCAGATTCAGTTAATTATTCTTATTATTATTAGATTTAGAGATCACCCGCTAGATAGGACTGATCTCAACCTCCGCACTCGGTCACCAATATCAGTAGATTCAGTTGTTCAGTATCCCGGTATTAGTAAGCTCAGATATCAGTAAAGCAGCATTCGAATCTCAGTATTCAGTGTCACTATGATTTTAGTTATGGTTTATGCATTCATGCACGTATCCTCGTTTAGTATACTCAGATTATTTAGTCAGTATTGTTCATGTATATGAACCCTTGTATTTAACCTTACCTCATCTAGCATACTAGTACATTCTTATGTACTGACGCATACTTTTTTGCGTTATGGTATTTTATACCATAGGTTTAGAAGCACGAGATCTAGAGCACCCTTAACAGTTTAGATTCTGCTAGAAGCAGTAGAATTAGCAGTGATTCCTCACATTCGAGGATGCTATTAAGAAGATGCATTATTTACCTCTAATACCGAGGTTTATGAATTTGTATGCTTCAAACAGCTCAGCTCCTCATATGATATGGCACAGTGAAAATAGAAGGCCCACTGGTGTTATGTGTCATCCATCTGATGAAGAGGCTTGGGAGCATTTTGATGCAACTTATCCAGATTTTCCACTGAGCCACAAAATATTCATTTGGGATTATGTTTGGTTAGATTCTCTCCTTTTTCAGTTGGTGCTGCGTCATATTCATGTTGACCTATATTTATCACCCCATATAATCTTCCTACTAAAATGTTGATGACTAGTCCCTATATATTTCTGAATTGTGTTGTTCCTGGCCCACATAATCCAAAAGCGGAATAGATGTCTACTAAGACTCTTTGATCGATAAACTTTAAATTTTATGGCATGAAGGGGTTGAAACTTGGGACATCTCGCTTAAAAAGAATTTCAATCTGCGTGAATATCTAATGTGGACTGTTAATAATTTTTTGCTTATGAAATATTGTCTGAGTGGATGATAGCTGGAAACTTGGCTTGTCCATACTATATGAAAAAAATAAAATCTTTCACATTGAGACATGGCAGGAAAAATTCATGGTTTGATTGTCATCGTTGTTTCTTACCACCTAATCATGAATTTAGGAGACTCAAGAATGCATTCAGAAGGAATATAAGGGAACATGATGGTCCATCTCCAAGACTGTCTGGTCATGACATCTAGGAGATAGTTCAGGATTTGCCTAAAGTCAGCAAGAAACCATTGTATAGGCTGGATGGAAATGGCGTTTCGCATAATTGGACTCAGCAAAGTATATTTTGGGAGTTAGAATATTGCCAAGATAATTTACTTAGACATAATGGTGATGTCATGTATACTGAGAAGAACTATTTTGACAACTTGTTCAACACAGTTATGGATGTCACCGGTAAGACAAAGGATAATTCTAAGGCCAGACTTGACTTACCAGAATATTGCAAACGCAGAGAATTACACTTACAGGAGGGGACCAATGGCAATGTTCTTAAGCCCAAGGCTATTTTTACATTCAAGTTGGACCAAAAGCATCAAATATGTGAATGGGTCCAAAGTTTGAAGATGCCCAATGGATATGCCTCAAATTTGGGAAAGAAGGTTGATATGGCATAAGGAATCTTGCATGGAATGGAAATCCATGATTGTCATGTTTTCATGGAACAATTACTTCCAATTGCTTTTATTGATTTACCTTAAAACATATGGAAACCAATAACAGAGATTAGTTTGTTCTTCAAAGACTTATGTGCCACCACATTAAAAGATGAAAATCTGGTGCGAATGAAAAGTAATATTGTTGTTATCACCAACAAGTTGGAGAAGATTTTTGCGCTAGCGTTCTTCGATGTGATGGAACATCTTTCCATTCACCTTGTGCACGAAGATCGACTAGGTGGTCCAGTTCAAACTAGGTGGATATATCCATTCAAACGGTAAGCAATTGCAACATGTTAAAATTCATACATATCTTTTTTTTAATATAGTAAACATCTAATCTTAAGATTGTGCAGGGCAATTGGAAAATTGTAAAGGGGTCCCAAAAACAAATATAGGGAGGAAGGCTCTACAGTTAAGGCATATCTTGCAAGAGAAATGTCTCAATTTTGTTCATACTACTTTCATGATGAAGTTGCTTGTTCAAGAAACCGATCGAATCATCATCGGGACGATGAGAATGAGCCTCATTTGCAGCGGATATTAATTTTCAATCAATTTTTTTGTAAGGGTAAAAAGATCATATTTCGCCGGCTCACTCCCACGAGTGCAAATCAGCAACTTTATATGTCTTACTGAATTGCCCGGAAGTTGAGCCCTTTCTGAAGTAAGGAGATTAAAATTTTAACATATCTTATTTATTTACTCATTTCCTTAAGGAAACTAATTGTGTTTCGCATTTTGGATCTTCAATTCATTTAAGACTCAATTCCACGAAAATCAAGTGTATGCATCCTTTACAACATGGTTTGCATATGAGGTTCGTAAGTGTATTAATATTTCTACAAATTTTAAATATTTACACATTCCACAACTAACATATATATATATATAAATATCTATATATACATGTATATAAATGTATGTATATATATATATATATATATATATGTATGTATATATATGTATGTATGTATATATATGTATGTATGTATGTATATATATATATATATATGTATGTATGTATATATATATGTATGTATGTATATATATATGTATGTAAGTATGTATATATGTATACATATATGTATACATATATATATATGTATGTATATATATATATATATGTATAATATTTTTAGGTACACCAGTCACCAAATGCAGCCACATACAATCAGTTCTTTAGAAATATTTCTTTGGGTCCAGTTGAAGTTCATGCAATGTCCCATTACACAGTAAATGGATTTAAATTTTCCACCGAAGAACACTCCAGAACAAGGAAAACAAATAATAGTGGTATTTGGGTTAAGGGTGGGGATGATGTTGATTACTTTGGCATTATACACGAGATCTTAGAACTGGAGTATGTTGGTTTCCCAATAAAAAAACTGTCCTCTTTTGATGTAAGTGGTTTGATCCAAGCACAAGAGGCACAAGAGTACATAAGAAGCATAACATCATTGAAGTGAAGCACAATAGGTCGTATCCTGTTTATGATCCATTTGTTCTAGTGTAAAATGCTAAACAAGTGTATTATGCTCCTTAGCCGTTGTGTAGTGATAAGTCTGATTGGTGGGTTGTAATCAAAACAAATCCTATAGAATGGGTGAAAGTTGAGAATGTGTTGGAGACTGCGTATCAAAATAAAATACAGATTGATCACCATCTAGTGGACATTGACTTAGTGGACAGTTTGAATCACCTGCAAAATATATTTAAAGAAGTTAATATTGCGGAAGAAGAGGTTGAGTGGGTAGGAGATAAGAAAACTTCCGAAGAGGGTGAATGGTTTAGTAGAGAGTCTTCTGAAGAGAAGGATTAGTTTGTGTATGTTATATTTATTGTGTATTGATGTCTTTATGGTTTGTACTATATATTTACCTTTATGTTTCTTGTTTAAGATTGATATGTAATATACTATTGAAGATTGTTGTTTTCACTTTTCCATAATTTATATAGTAATAAAAATATTCTTGTCTATCTTGTGTTGTTGGAACGATTTGAAAAATGAATTAGTAACTTAAAATTAGTTACTTGGAATGTTTTCTTATATATTCATTTTGTAGGGACTAACTACTTGTTAATTTTACATAATTTAGATGTCAGGTAGAGGTGAAAAAGGTAAGGGAAAAGTTGATCCTACAAAAACTAAAAAGAAAAAACAACCTCCGCCTTATAGACGATCGACAAGTATTTATATATCTGAGGGTTGGTTTGCTAACGCGCCATCACGACCCTCATATTCTAGGTCATCTCAGTATTCAGTTCCTGGTCCTATGCATGTGGAGCCACTTCATGGGTCTACACCAACTCATTCTACTCCTATCACCGTGCCACTGCCATCACAGTACTATCGGACGACCGCTGGCATATTCGGACATCTACCATCGTCAGTACCCTCCTGTAGCAGTCACCCAGGTTCGCACAGTGATTCTGCTAGATCTATTAGGTTGTCGGATCTTCATCTTGGAGGCACTCCATCCGTTACTTCAGATCTGCCCATGCCAGTGCATCCACCAGCACTTTCTCCGCAGCCCTAAGACAGAGATGATTATGGGAGACGTTATCTTATTCAATATGGAACAGGTTAAGATTTCTAAATATAATAACATGATTCATTTTTCATTACTATATTATTATGTTGTATGAAATTAATGTTTGATCTTGTGTTGTAGGTTTAAGACGGATGCTGGAGTTGGAAAAATTGCGAGTAAATGCATTTTTCGGCACTTCAACGGCTACTGGACCAGTTGGCAAAAGGTTCCAGAAAATGACAGAGAAAGAATGTTTAAAGAATTTCATGTAAGGATTTAACTTATCGACTACTTAACACAATGTTAGAATAAAAGATTGAATATTATATTTTTGTTTTTGTTGTAGAAATATTACTGGTGGGATGATGCGAATGAATGTGCTATAAGGAATTTTTTTTACAGAAGAGCTAGATCCAGATTTAACGGTCTGTTGGATTATGCCAAAACCAACTTAGTACAACCTGACTGGATAGGTGAATCCTTATGGAAATAGTATATTCGCTATTGGAATAGCGAAGAATACCAATTGTTGAGGGACAAAGGAAAGAAAGCCCGGGAATCATCCAAGGGTGGCTCTCTACATACTGCGGGTGCAGTTAGTATGATTGTTGTGGAGGAAAAACTGGTATGTAACTTTTACAGTTTTAATTGTTTGTTTCTATTTAAATTTTTAATTATTTGAAGATTAATAATTTTTTCATATGCAGGAAAAAGAAAAGGGTAGGAAGACACCCTTCGATGAGGTATTCGAGGAGACACATGTGAAGAAGAAAAAGAACCCGACTGATGAAATTATCTGGGTTGAGCCTCGTGCAAAAGCTGCCTATGTAAGAATCAAATTTTGAATTTATGAATCTTTTTCTCAAAGTTGATATTATTCAAGTATAAGTACTTTAATATTTTTTTACTATTAATTTTAACTTTACTTTGAATTTAGGACAAATATATGCAGCTCCTAGTGAGTTTCGTAGTAGTCAGCATCCTAAAAGTCAGGGTGACCCAATACCCCAACATGTAGAGGAGGAATTATGGGAACAAACTGTGGGTCCCGTAGCTAGAGGTCATTACTAAGGATACCACAGAAATTATTTTGGCAAGAATGTTAGGTTTTCGTTCGGTCCTACATCTTATACCTCTTCGGTTGATAGAGAAACCGTTGAATCACTAAAAAATATGGTTTCTAAACTCACTAAAGAGATTGCTGAATAGAGAGAGAGGGCGTAGAAGAAGAAAGAGGAAACAACATCACAAATCAGGATGCTGCAGGAGTAGTTCAACTCTTTTATTCAGTCTGCAAGGATTATTCCTCCATGTCCTGGCGATGCAGTTTGGCCTGCAAAAGTTCTAGGCCCACTGGATGATATCAGCAAAGATGAGGATGCAGAAGACGAAGAAGGTGACGATGACGATGAAGATGAGTGGTAGTTTTTTCACTTTTGCATGTGTTGTAGTTTGGATTTGGACATTTTGTTGTAGTTTTTACACTTTTGTATGTTTTGTTGTATTTTTTGCACTTTTACACTTTTGTTGGACATTTTGTGTGTTGTAGTGGAATTTTGTATGTTGTGTGGGTATACACTTGGTTTGTTGTTGTTGTTGTTGTTGTATTATATGTTGTTTCATTTGTTGCTTTTTATTTTTTAAAAGAAAAATTCAGAAAAACTGACCACATGTGGTCGTTTTTTAAAAAAAATTTGCAAAAAATCGACCACATGTGGTCGGTTTTTCTAGAAATTTTACAAAAAATTGACCACAAGTGGTCGGTTTTAATTAATAGAACAAAACCGACCACTTGTGGTCGATTTTATTAAAATTAATTAATTAATTTTAAAATAAAACTGACCACTTGTGGCCGGTTTATTTTAAATTTTTTTATTTTTAAAATCATTTTTTATATTTTAATAAAATAATAATGAATTTTAAAAATAGATATATATTTTTTAAAAAAAAACAACCACACGTAGTCGGTTTTTAAAAAGCTACCACACTTTTACCGACCACGCATTTTGATCGGTTTTGTGGTCGGAAATTCATGGTCGGTTTTCCTGTTTTTTTTGTGGTGAACAACATACCCAATGTAGCCCCGTAAAGTGGGGTCTAGGGAGGGTAAAGTGTAGGCAGACCAGGGGCGGAGCTAGCATATATTCAGGGGGTCATCTGAACGTCCTTTGGTGAAAAACTAAACTATTTATGCATGGTTAATATTACTTTTTATGTATATATATTAGATGTTGCACCCTCTTCGGCTAGTTCGTGTGTTCACTTTTGAACTTTTCTAATGAAAATTTTAGCTCCGCCACTGATGCAGACCGTACCTCTACCTCAAAAGGTGAGGTAGAGAAATTATTTCCGATAGATTATGGCTCAGGACAAAGACAGACTAGAAAAAGATATAGAGGTTGTTTCTGAAAACCGTAGAACGAGAAAGAGTGTGTGCACAACATAGGAAATAAAAATAGCTCTTTCCCTTGTCCCGCATCGTTTATAAAACACAAATAATGCCACTTTATAAGAACTCAACTAGATAATTAGCATGCTGAGCTTGGTAACTCAAGCTTGGAACTCAAGTGAGGGCATTAAGGTGATGTTGATAAAACACGAAAAGTTTGATGAGTGGGTATGGAGCCAGCAATTGTAGTGTGTGTGACATGAATGAGGGGAGTTGGGCTTGTGGTGCTATTATTGAGTAGTAGCAATGAAACAGAATAAGCTTCAACGCTGGCTTGACAGAGAAGCGCTCATCCTCTTCTTGGCAACATGTCTACCATATTGCTAGTAAGTCCAACCCAATATGTCTTCAAGGCTTCTCATAGTTTGGACTATCATCTTTTTTTAATCTTTTCTTTGATTGTATATTTCGGATTAGATTTTGAAAATTTATCTTTAAATATCTATTTGGCCATGAAATTTGATTTTCAAATTCCCAAAAGCTGGTTGCCATGGGGTTAGGGTAAAGATGAGGTACATAGAAGGTGGCAATCAATGTGTTCCAAGTTAAGCAGCTCTTTCCATTGGAACCATGAGGCAGACAGCTCTTTGTTAACAACAACATATCCAATTAATGTAATCTCACAAGTACTGTCTTCAAGGCTTTTCATAGTTTGGACTATCATCTTTTTTTAATCTTTTCTTTGATTGTATATTTCGGATTAGATTTTGAAAATTTATCTTTAAATATCTATTTGGCCATGAAATTTGATTTTCAAATTCCCAAAAGCTGGTTGCCATGGGGTTAGGGTAAAGATGAGGTACATAGGTGGCAATCAATGTGTTCCAAGTTAAGCAGCTCTTTCCATTGGAACCACGAGGCAGACAGCTCTTTGTTAACAACAACATATCCAATTAATGTAATCTCACAAGTACTGTCGGGGAGGATAGAATATACGCAATCCATATGCTTATCATTATGAGGTAGAGAGAGTGTGTGTGTACAACATCATGCCAGTGTAATTCCACATGTGGAGTGTTGGGAGGATAGAGTATAAATAGACCCTATCCTTACCTCGTGAAATATAGATAAAGGGCAGCCCAGTGCACTAAGGCTACCGCTATGCGCAGTATCCGGGGAAGGGCCCCACCATAAAGGTGTATTGTACGCAATTTCACCTTACATTTTTTCTAGGTATGCGAAGAACCGATCCAGAACGAAGCCATCTCGAGAGCCATAACAACATAGTGAGACATCTACTCGAGCAAGAGAAATGTCGCCTAGACCAGCTGGGGTTTGGGGATGGTGATTGTGCACTAACGGACAAACGTAAGGACATTGTGTCATGAATTCCAAAAGGCACCGCCAGCCCTCGGCAGAACCATCTCTGCCACACATTATTAGTGGGATGGTCACTCTCCAACGAAACAAGGGCGAGTGGCAGTCTCCAATTGGCCATAGGCAATACTGGCGTCCTATAACTAGATACCCCCTCCCCCCATTATAAAGGATCTGAATTTTGCTCAGATTTATCCTGGAAACAATAAAATATCTCTAGCTTGGTTCTTAATCTCTCTCTATTTTCCTTTAGCTGCTTTATAGTTTTCTCGTTGTTATACTCGAGCTTGGTCATATCCTGCCTAGCCAGAAGGATTTAGTACTCGGCTATCGATACATATATGTTCTTAATCTTTGCCTTGTTCAACTTGTTTGGTCTTTCATTTACGTTATTTTCTTTTATGCAAACGTTCACTACTAACCCGAAGCTAAAACCGTAATGCATTCTCTTGACTCACAAACAAATCTAACTATTCCAAATCGACAGCAAACAATAGAAATGGTGTCTCCAAAATAACTTTGGCGTGAGAAGAGAGTGCATTTTTACAAACAATAACATACCTGGTATAATTCTACATGTGAGATCTAGGAAAGAGAGATTACAGGCCGACCTCGTACTCTTGTTGTTACATGAGTACAACATGAAATCCCAATTAATGCCGTAGTTAAATGATTTGTTTTTTTTATTAAGTATCTGCTATTTGTTTTAAATCCCAATTAATTTGGATCCATGTCAAGAAAGTATCACTTTAGGAGGTAAAGTGTTTTCTATCGAAAGCAACTCCTTTTCCAGATTCAAAATTGGGTTGATTCGGGTTAAACATGTAGCCAAATTGACTCATGAGAAACATTTTTTTACTAGCCAAAATTGATTTGGGTCAAATGTAGGTTCAAACACAACTTCAAATTTCAAAAACTCGAATTTCAAGTTCAAAATCTATCACCAAATTGAGGTAAGATGTATTCATACCTTATCATTGTGAGGTAGAGAGGCGGTTTCCGAAAAATGCTCGAGCGAAAAGAGAATGTTTATGTACAACAACAATAACATATACCCAATGTAATCCCACATCTGGAGTCTGCAGATGATAGAGTATAGACATACTTTTCCCCTACCTCATGAAAAATAGATCGAGAGGTTGTTACGGAAAGGCACTCACTACAAGAGAGTCTGTGTGTATAACAACAACAACAACATACCCAATGTAACTCCACATGAGGAGTCTAGAGATGATAGAATATAGAGATATTTTTCCCCTACCTCGTGAAAAATAGAGAGATTGTTACGAAAAGACACTCACTACAAGAGAATGCGCGTGTACTACAACAACAATAACATACTTAGTGTAAGTCACTGGTGGAATCTAGGGAGGGTTAGAGTACAAACAGACCTTACTCCTACCTCGAAAGAGATAGAGAGGTTGTTTTTGAAGAACCCTCGACGCGATAAGAGAGTGTGGTGTGTACACGTTCAACATGAAATCCCAATAGCCCCTTACTCCAGTTATCCCACATCGTTTACAAAACACAAAAAGTGCCACTCTATAAGAACTCAACTGGATGACATGCATGTCGAGCTTGTGTCAAGTGAGGGAATTAAGGTGATGTGGACAAACAAACATTGAAGAAGTCTCTTCTTGTGTGTGGGGTATTGACAAGCAATAATACTGGATTGTGTTGAGAGGCAGTATTATTTGTGGATAGTACTGTTGGCATGTGTCATGTATGTGTGGCATGTGTATCCCCACCTTCAATAAGGTGGATGTGACTTTGCGTGAGGGGAGTTTGGGTTGGTGCTGCTTACTTACACAAGGCATAACCCTGAGCTGACTTCACAGAGCAGTGCTCTTCCTCTTGCTTGGGACAACCAAAGGTTGTTGTCAATGGACCAGTTTGCTAAGTTCAACCCAAAACGTTGAAGGCTTCTCTCATTGTTTTTTTATGATGAAATGCTAGTTTTATTTTCAGTTTTCAAGGAAGAAATAGTTCAAAGAGTTGGATGTATTAAGTAGGAAGGAAAATGTTTACAAGAAAATAGATGTTTTTAGAGGAAGAAATAGTTCAAAGAGTTGGGTGTGTTTGGTTGGAAGAAAAATGTTTTCATTAAGAAAATAGGTGGATTTTTTACTTATTTTCTTGTGCGGTACGTGAAGCAAAAAACATTTTGCTCAAAATATTTGTATATAATCTAGCCAGGAGGTAGGAGAAAACGCACCTAAACCATCATATTTTCATGAATTTCACACTGTTATAATCCATTATCCCATTTATCTATCTCTTTGTATTAAATTACACATCAATGTTGAGTTGATTTATTGGGAAATAATAGTGAAGGAAGGAAAATGTTTACAAGAAAATAGATGTTTTTAGAGGAAGAAATAGTTCAAAGAGTTGGGTGTGTTTGGTTGGAAGAAAAATGTTTTCATTAAGAAAATAGGTGGATTTTTTACTTATTTTCTTGTGCGGTACGTGAAGCAAAAAATATTTTGCTCAAAATATGTGTATATAATCTAGCCAGGAGGTAGGAGAAAACGCACCTAAACCATCATATTTTCATGAATTTCACACTGCTATAATCCATTATCCCATTTATCTATCTCTTTGTATTAAATTACACATCAATGTTGAGTTGATTTATTGGGAAATAATAGTGAAGGAAGGAAAATGTTTACAAGAAAATAGATGTTTTTAGAGGAAGAAATAGTTCAAAGAGTTGGGTGTGTTTGGTTGGAAGAAAAATGTTTTCATTAAGAAAATAGGTGGATTTTTTACTTATTTTCTTGTGCGGTACGTGAAGTAAAAAATATTTTGCTCAAAATATTTGTATATAATCTAGCCAGGAGGTAGGAGAAAACGCACATAAACCATCATATTTTCATGAATTTCACACTGTTATAATCCATTATCCCATTTATCTATCTCTTTGTATTAAATTACACATCAATGTTGAGTTGATTTATTGGGAAATAATAGTGAAGGAAGGAAAATGTTTACAAGAAAATAGATGTTTTTAGAGGAAGAAATAGTTCAAAGAGTTGGGTGTGTTTGGTTGGAAGAAAAATATAACCCTGAGCTGACTTCACAGAACAGTGCTCTTCCTCTTGCTTGGGACAACAAAAGGTTGTTGTCAATGGACCAGTTTGCTAAGTTCAACCCAAAACGTTGAAGGCTTCTCTCATTGTTTGGACCATTACCTTTTATAAATTTTGCTTCCGTTTAAAGATTCTATTTTTATAATTTAATTAAATTTCATGGCTAAATAAATAGTTAAAGATGAAATTTATGATGAAATGCTAGTTTTATTTTCAGTTTTCAAGGAAGAAATAGCTCAAAGAGTTGGATGTATTAGGTAGGAAGGAAAATGTTTACAAGAAAATAGATGTTTTAAGAGGAAGAAATAGTTCAAAGAGTTGGGTATGTTTGGTTGGAAGAAAAATGTTTTCATTAAGAAAATAGGTGGATTTTTTACTTATTTTCTTGTGCGGTACGTGAAGCAAAAAACATTTTGCTCAAAATATTTGTATATAATCTAGCCAGGAGGTAGGAGAAAACGCACATAAACCATCATATTTTCATGAATTTCACACTGTTATAATCCATTATCCCATTTATCTATCTCTTTGTATTAAATTACACCTCAATGTTGAGTTGATTTGTTGGGAAATAATAGTGAAGGAAGGAAAATGTTTACAAGAAAATGGATGTTTTTAGAGGAAGAAATAGTTCAAAGAGTTGGGTGTGTTTGGTTGGAAGAAAAATGTTTTCATTAAGAAAATAGGTGGATTTTTTACTTATTTTCTTGTGCGGTACGTGAAGAAAAAAATATTTTGCTCAAAATATTTGTATATAATCTAGCCAGGAGGTAAGAGAAAACGCACCTAAACCATCATATTTTCATGAATTTCACACTGTTATAATCCATTATCCCATTTATCTATCTCTTTGTATTAAATTACACATCAATGTTGAGTTGATTTGTTGGGAAATAATAGTGAATATCACTATCAATTGCAAATAAGTGAACAACCACAAGGGTTGGTGCGGTGGTTCAGCACCTCACCCCTTAAGCAAGAGGTTGGAGGTTCGATCCCCACATCTGGTGAATAGAAAAAAAATTGTGGCCAGTTCCCTACCGCTTAGTGTGCTGACAGTAGGAATGGAGGATTAGTCTCACGG
The DNA here is from genome assembly GCA_030864215.1 of Capsicum pubescens. Taxonomy (NCBI): domain Eukaryota; kingdom Viridiplantae; phylum Streptophyta; class Magnoliopsida; order Solanales; family Solanaceae; genus Capsicum; species Capsicum pubescens. Next base: position 246,850,788 of record CM061541.1, on the reverse strand, counting down.
CTGTCGGGTGTAGGGATACCTTGGGAAACCAAAAAAAAAAATGAACTGCCGCAATAATAATATTTCTTCTATAATAGCATCACAAGTTTCAATAACAATAATAATAATAATATAACTATTATAATATTTTAAGTAACATATAAAATACTTGAGTTGTGCCTGGCACTGTCCTAAAAAACTATTTCCGCAATGTGAAATATTTTCCCAGGATTAAACAAGCACTTCCCTGATTAATTAGAGGATATCAAGAATAATTATATAAGTCTTCCCTAATTAATCAGAGGACACAATAATCAACAAAATTAATTATAAACCAACAAGTTTTAACTTAGAAAGGAAATAATAAAATTATTATAAGATAAAAGCAAAGTGACACAAGAAGAGAAAAGTTAGTAGAGAAGGGAAGGAGATTAGGAGAATATATATGTTAAGTTGTGTTTTTCATTGTTCAAAGTGTTGGGTATTTATAGCCAAAATAAGAAATTAATTAATAAATTTAGTTTTACTTTGGGAACAAGGATATACTTTATGTGCTCCCCAAGTACACATGTTAATTAGTCCCCAAGAAAATTAATTTGCCATATGGTCAAAATTATTTTTCTCTCATTATTAAAAAGGAAACTTTAATATAATTATTTTTCACTTGAAATTGCAAAGCAATCAATTTAAATATTTTAGAATACCTTACAATCCCCCAATTATTTTAAAATATTTAAAATAAAAGGTTAAAACTTGTTGGATTTATATGGACAAAACGCAATAGGTTTGGTGTCTTTTGGACTATGAACCAAACTTAGACCGATAAAATTTAACTTACAGAATTATTGGTGAAATATAATATTTATATGAACCAAATAACTCTTATTGTAAGTCAGAGACTTTATCAATCACATTTTGACCGTAATTTTGTTGTTCAATGTGGTTTTGCGCCAATAGGCCATGCGCGTTCCCGGTATTCATGAAAGCTCTAGAGACTAAGGCCAAAAGTCTCATAGGAACGACCTCATTTCACTTCTCATATAGGCGAATTCATCAAGTGCACACTGCTTTAAATACACTATCCATAAGGATTATGAATTCATTAAGAGTTAATAACTCATCCCTCCATTTTAGTAACAGATCAAGCACTCTCAATAAGTGCGCAGAGTCAGTATCGACTTGTTATTACCCATACGAACCTACTCCATTGGATCTCCAATCACATAGGTTGGGTTCCCATATATATTGACAATCATATTGGCCTTAAACCCATCTCTTTTGAGGTTTGAAGAATTAATTTTCTTCCCACGAGTTTAGTCAGTAAATCGGCCGAATTCAATTCTGACTTCACATAATTAATGAAAAATATTCCATCTCTCAGCAATTGCTTAATAACATCATGCCTCAATTTGATATATCTATTCTTACAACTGTAAGATTTATTCTTCGCAATAGCAATTGCATCTTGACAATCACAGTGTATATACACAGGAGGCACCAGATCATCCTTGTTTAAAGGGATATTAGACAATAGATCATCCTTTTTCAAACGGATATTAGGCGACAGATCATCCTTCTTAAAAGGTCTATGAGGCAACAGATCATCTTTTTTAAAAGGAATATTCGCTAAGAAATTTCTTAGCCCTTCAGCCTAAGTACCAGCTAACTCCAGAGCTACAAAATCTGATTCCATAGTTGATCTACCAATGATCGTCTTCTTAGCTGATCTCCGCGATACTGCACCATCACCTAAGTGAATACATAACCACTAGTGGATTTCGTCTCATCTGAATCAGAGATCCAGTTTGTATCACAATATCCTTCTAAGGTAGAAGGAAATCCACTATATAGAATATCATAATTCATGGTTCCTTTTAAATATTTCATTAATCTCATTAATCCAGACCAATGCTCTTTATTGGGGTTGTGAGTATATCTACTTAGTCTACGCACAGCATACGCTATATCAGGTCTGGTAAAATTCATCAAATGCATTAGACTCCTAATAATCTGTGCATATTTAGACTGGGCAACGGGGTCACCATTATTCCTTTTCAATTTAGTTTTAGCATCATAAGAAGTGGCTACAGGAGTTACCTCCCAACATTCAAACTCCTTAAGAATTCTTTCAATATAATGTTCTTGTGTTAACATTATTCTATCGTCACTCCTCATAACTTTAACTCTCAATATCATATTTACTTCATCCAGATCTTTCATATCAAAGTTAGTAGACAAAAATAATTTGGTACTTTACACAATATTTAAATTTGTACCAAATATAAGCATGTCATCAACATATAAATAAATTATCACATAATTATTGTCTACTACTTTAGTATAAACCCATTTATCCACTTCGATAGAAGAAAATCCATCTTTTATTAAAACTTGATCAAAATTCTCATGCCACTGTTTAGGAGCTTGTTTAAGGCCATTAAAAGATTTAAATAATTTACAAACTTTATTTTCTTGTCCAAGAACTACACATCCTTCAGGTTGAACCATATAAATTTCTTCTTCTAAATCACCATTTAAGAAAGTTGTTTTAACGTCCATTTGATGGATAAAAATCTTATGAATTGATGCCAAAGGGATTAGTAATTGAATAGAAGAAATTCTTTTCACTGGTGCAAATGTATCAAAATAATCAATATTTTATTTCTGAGCAAATCCTTTTTCTACTAAACGAGCTTTATATTTATCTATAGATCCATCAGGATAAAATTTTATTTTGAAAATTCATTTACAACCAATCAATTTTACATCAGGAGGTAAATCAGTTAAAACCCATGTATTATTCTTCATAATTGAATCAAGTTCAATTTTTATTGCCTCTTTCCAAAATTTAGCATCAGAAGAAGATACAGCGTCAAAATAATTTGATGGTTCATTATCAACAAGAAAAGTTTGAAAATTATTTCCATAAGAAAAAAAAATTCTAAGCCTTTTACTCCTCAGTTCCTCAATATTAGAGGTAGATTCATTTTCTCTTTCAACAGGTGCATGAGATATTTTATCACAAAGTGGAAAATATTTTCAAAGAATTTTGCATTCTTTGTCTCAATAATAGTATTACTATCAAGCACATCACTTTTCAAAACAAGAAATCTATATGCAACACTATGTTCAACATAACCGATAAGCATGCAATCAGTAGTTTTAAGACCTATTTTTCTCTTTTTAGGTTCAGGCAAAAGAACTTTAGCAAGGCACCCCCATACTTTTAAATATTTCAAATTAGGTTTATAACCTTTCCACAATTCATAAGGGGTTTTACTAGTTCGTTTATGAGGAATTCTATTTTGTAAGTGACATGCAGATAAAATAGCTTCACCCGCAAATTATCAGGTGCATTAGAGCTAATTAACATGGAGTTCAACATTTCTTTCAATGTTCTATTTTTTCTTTCAGCCTCATAATTAGACTCAGGTGAATAAGGTGGAGTTACTTCATGAATAATTTCTTCTTTTTCACAAAGAGAATTTAAAGATATATATTCTCCACCTCTATTAGATTTAATTCTCTTGATTTTTCTACTAAGCTGATTTTCAACTTTAGTTTTATAAGAAACAAAAGCATCAAATGCATCATCTTTATTTCTAAGTAAATATAACTTAGTGAATCTAGAAAAATCATCAATAAAAGTTACATAATATCTTTTTCTACCTCTAGTCATAGTTTGTTTTAAACCACCCAAATCAGTGTGAATCAAAGATAATAATTCAGTTTCTCTATTAACTGAAAAACATGACTTTTTAGTAATTTTAGCTTCAGCACATATTTCACATTTATCATAATTATTTGAGTTTAAACCAGATATTAATCCAAGTAATTGCATATTCTTTATATAAGAGAAATTAACATGTCCTAATCTAGCATGTCATAAAGAAATAGACTCAATCAAATACGTAGAAGTAGATACATTTTTAGAAATATCATTATGAATATTAAGCACACATAGTCTATGATTACAAAGCCCATATCCCACAAAATTATTATTTTTAGTTAATATGACCTCATTGTTTTCAAACACAACCTTTATTCCAACTTTTTCTAATAATGCCACAGAAATCAAATTAATTCTGATATTAGGAACATGCAATACATTACTCAATGCCAAAGTTTTACCAGATGTGAGTTTGAGAAGAACTTTGCCTTTTCCAAGAACTTGAATAGTTCTTGAGGTCCCAAGATAAACAATTTCTTCTTATTTCTCAACTTGGGTGTATGATACAAAATCATTTTTATTCATATAGATGTGCCTAGTAGCACCAGAGTCTACCACCCAATTTCTCACGTTGGTATCAATATTCATTTCTGAAATGACCGCAATAATTATATCATTCGTTTCAGTCAAATTTATTCTTGACTTAGCGGGATTGTCATTTCTTTCACATATTCTCTTTCATTGAGATGCATCATTTATGAAGATTTTATTATTAGCATTAGATGTATATCCAAGTTTATTTTCATACTTGTATTCTGCAGTACCATAGTTTTCTGACAAACTGACTGGAATGGAAGCAACCATAGCAACACCAACATAAGTATTATCAATGGTCTTAGGACAAATATTATATGTCATAGTTTCTTAGATTGTTGGGAAACAATAGTGAATATCACTATCAATTGAAAATAAATGAACTGCCACAATAATAATATTTCTTCTATAATAGCATCACAAGTTTCAATAACAACATCATCAACAACAACAATAATAACAACAACAACAACAACAATAATAATAATAATAATGACGACAAAGATGATGATAATAATAAAAATAATAATAATAATAATAATAATAATAATATAACTATTATAATATTTTAAATAACATATAAAATACTTGAGTCGTGCTAGGTATTGTCCTAAAAACTTATTTTCGCAATGTGAAATATTTTTCTAGGATTAAACAAACACTTCCCTGATTAATTAGAGGATATCAAGAATAATTATATAAATCATTCCTAATTAATTAGAGGATACAAGAATCAACAAAATTAATTATAAACCAACAAGTTTTAACTTAGAAAGGAAATAATAAAATTATTATAAGATAAAAGCAAAGTGAAACAAGATGAGAAAAGTTAGTAGAGAAGGGAAGAAGATTAGGAGAATATATATGTTAAGTTGTGTTTTTCATTGCTCAAAGTGTTGGCTATTTATAGCCAAAATAAGGAATTAATTAATAAATTTATTTTTACTTTGGGAACAAGGATATACTTTATTTGTTCCCCATGTACACATGTTAATTAGTCCCCAAGGAAATTAATTTGCCATATGGTCAAAGCTATTTTTCTCTCATTATTAAAAAGAAAACTTTAATATAATTATTTTTCACTTGAAATTGCAAAGCAATCAATTTAAATATTTTAAAATGCCTTACATGATTTACACGCATATGTTGTTAATTAGAAACAAACAATTAGCCAATTATACATTGATACGTATTTTAATATAAAGAAAGTAATAATTTAGGTAAGTAAAGAAACGTATCAAAATAATAACTAGTAAATATATAATATTCACAGTTTCTTCGATAATAGTAAATATTTTTAATAGATACTTGAGAAAATTGAAGGAAAGGTGTCTTTTAAGTCTTGAATGAAGGATTGGAGACATTGACCAACAGATAAGGTCAAACATCATTAGGAAACTTGATTAAGTTAATTGTGAACTTGATTAATATTTTCAAAACTTTTTAATCTTTTTAAAAATACAAATCAACCCAACCCACACCCCTCTTCAATCCAAATCAACCACTCTCTCCTCTCTCTCGACAGCTTCTCTCAACTCTCTTCCAACCAACAGTTCTGTAAAATTTCTTCCTTCATCCCCGGACGACTTCTACCTCCTTCGATGAATAGTTGGGCTTCGAGTTCCCCTCTTTTCTCCCTTCAACCCCCGGCGACAAATAGTTGGGCTTCGAGTTCCCCTCTTCAATTCAAATTAACCTGTCTCTCATCCCTCTCTCGACAACTTCTCTCAACTCTCTCCCAACCAACTGTTCTACAAATTTCTCATTTCAATCCTCGGCGACTTCAACATACGACTACAAATAGTTGGGCTTCGAGTTCCTTTTCGACTTCAATTCTTCAACCTTCAATTAATGTGACAGTCTTGCTCTCTGTCTACAACAGCTTCGAATTCTTCATCGTTCCTTTTCTTCTTTCACAGGTAAAAATTTATGGCCTTTTTAGTTTTGAAGAAAACGAGGAACTTGAGCCAACTTCTCTTATAGTATTGGTTAACAATTTCAAATAGATCACTCATATATTTCAACAGATGATGTCACAATAGATGTGTGATATATTGCACAGACCATTCATCTATCTTAAAAGATGAGTGATATATTTTGTATTATTGCAACAGATTACTCATCCGTTGCAACAGTTTAGTTATATACTGGAACAGATATACTACCTGGTGCAACAGATCGGTGATCTGTTGCAACTGTTATTTTACTATTTTGCTTGTTTGATTTACTGTTATCCTTTTTTAACAATGCATTAATCAACAATAATATATTACTTTATGTTCCTGTTAATTTTAGATAATATGGTTCTTTAAAGAACAGAAATCGAATCAAGTTCAAGTAAAGGAACAAGTGAAGAAGCTAGGCTACATCCACCACTCTATGAGCTTGCTTTACAAGCATTATCTCAATCGGAAGCAGAATATGATGAACACGGGGAGGAGGAATGTTTCAAAAGAGATGATGCAGATGCTAATAGCCCTTCGACCGAAGATTTGGTCAAATCCTTCAGCATTGATCGTTATCCTGTGAGAATGTAATGCGATGATGCCACAGATTTAATGGGTGATTTCATGGTTAAGTCAACCATGGGAAAATCTTTCGATGCCTTCAAAAAAATACTTCGAGAACAAAAATTGGATGCTTATTTCAGGGACAGCTGCTTTGGGAAATATCTTGATTTGCTGGAGGACAACAATGCTCGTTTCCAAATGAAAATGGTATATGAATTTCTCAAGCGTAGGTTTATGTATGAAAACAAAGATAAGATGGATGAGGTGTGGATAAATTACTGTAGCATGCCTGTTTGTTTTGGTTGGAAGGAGTTTTCCATAGTTACTGGACTAAAATGTTATCCTCCTTCTCAATTTATACCTATTCTAACCCAAAAAAAGCACCCCGCACACCCAAAAAGGCAAAGACAAGTTGTGTGATCGTGATGATCTGGTGTCCATTGTTGGTCCAAGCTTCAAAAACAAAAATTTGATAGAAGCGTTGAAAGGTAAAGGACTTTCATAGAAGCACAAGCAGTCATTGTGCTTGGTTTGATTTGTACATAATATTCTTTGGGCGAGAGACATTAACAACAACATAATACTCGATTTAATAAAGATCTCCGAGGATCTTGAGGCATTTAACAGCTATCCTTGGGGGTATGAAAGCTTCAAAATGACTGTCAAATATTTGTTGACTCCGTTAGCGCCAAAGACAATCAACTTATATGGCTTCCCATGGACTTTCATGGTAAATGTTTCTTTCTTCTCTTATGATATCATTAATTTTTTTCACTCAATAATGGTTTTGATTTATTAGCGTTATTTTATAGGCTTGGGCGTTTGAAGTCATTCGTTATTTGAGACAACAAGTGAACTACCAGGAAAGAGTTTTCTATCCAAGAATCTTGAGATGGTTGTTGGCCAAAACTAATAAAAATGCAAAATTTCCTGATGTCTTCAACCCCCGAAGGATGCTGTAAGTATAATTATGATTAATTTTTTCTTTTAATTAATTATTTTTTTTGAATGATCTAATCATCATTCTAATATATGTAATGATTTATGTTAGATTGTGCATCCATCGCTAGTTCCAACCAATTGAGAGTTGAAGATGCCATTTTTTCTTGCTTTACGGTCTGTGCAAACTTTATCGGACTCTAAGGTCATCGACAAAATAAAAATAGAATTGTCTGAAGCAACAACTATTACAAGAAAAATAATTTTGGAGGGTAGGCTTGTTGTTGTTGATGGTCTTAGTGGTGATGGAGTTATTGGTGGTGGTAGTGGTGCTGCTGTTGGTGCTAATGATGATCCTCTTACAGTATTTAAAGCAAACTATTATGAGTATGATCATACTGGTTATACAGATTTTGCCTCTCCCAACGAATGTTCTGCATGCAAATGTCAAGACTGCAGGGAAAAACATGATGTAGTGATTAATGCTATTAATGCATTAACTGATTCTGTAAAGGAATTGACATCTAAGAGGGGTCTCATTCCATCAAAGAGGATTTTATTTCCATCCTCTCTATTAGAGATTAGGGCTAAGAGGAGAAGGAGATTGATTTCCAGGGTATTATCAAGCATCCAAAAAAGCGAAATTGCAACTTCTCTGTCTGTGTGTTGCACTGAGCAACGTACAGTGTCCAAAGGAGAGCAGCACGAGCTGAAGAAGGTAAATATATATATGTCTTCCAAAGAAACAGACACATATCTGTTTCAACAGATAACACATCTGCTGAAAATTATCAAACAGATATATACATCTGTTGCAACAGTTGACTAACTTGTTGCACCAGATAAAGTATCTGGTGCAACATATGTCTCGTCTATTTTACCAAATCAAACAGCTCTTCGTACCATTTTTATTTGTACCAACAGACGACCTATCTGCTGCAACAGATGATTCATATGTTGCAATGGATGGTTCATTCGTTGGAAATTGTCATACAGGGTCTTCCTTATATAGAAATTTATCCCAACAGTTGATTCATTATTGAAATAGAAATATAATCTATTTGGGATAATTTAAAATGGGAGGAAGACCTGTTTGATTTGCTAGAAGAGATGAGTTATCATTTTCTATTTTGTTGTATCTCTGTGATTAGCATTGACTAATTCTGGCTTTCCAGGTGGATGTAGAAGAAGAAGCTACTGCTGAATAGCATTGACAATATGCTACTCTTTTTATGGAAATACAGTGAACAGAAAGCGCAAAAACCGTACGTAAGCAACAATAAAGATCCACGACGAGCAAAGCCAAATTCCATAGCACCGGATGAAGAACAACTTGTTCATACTGAGTAGATCTTTATAGCTTGATCCTGTCAAAGTAATCCTTGGCAGTATACTTAAATTGTTGTTGATGTATTTGTTGAGATCTATACCCATAACAATTTTTTTACATTTCATTTATTCGTTGACTTATTTCAACTAATTTATGAAGGCTTCGATTTATTTTATTTTGTCTATGAATTTTATTTATTCTTTAGATTTGATCTTATTAATTGAAAAGGAATACTAGATTCAAATATTGCAACAGATAATGTATCTGTTGCAACAGATGACATATCTATTGGAAAAATCGAACAGATTTAGGCATATGTTGCAACGGGTAAAAAATCTATTGGAATTTATCAAACAGGTCTTTCCACTGTTGTAAAAGATGGACTTAGATAGAAACATCGAGCTAATGCAACAGATGTCCAACCTATTGCAATAGATAAACTATATGTCAGAACAGGTAGAATATTTGTTACAATGGATGGAGAATCTGTTGCATTATAAAAATTCAACTTTCGTTGGACATAAAAATTACCACTACGTGTAAAAAGGTTAAAGTGAATTGAATTGAAATAAAAAAGGCCGAACCCATCAACGGTGTTCATTTCAAACACCCAAAATAAAATAAGCATCAAGCAGACAGTGTTCATTTTAAATACGTAAAATAAAATAGGCATCAAATGTGTCAGTCTGGCACGTTTTGCTGACTTGCCGTCACCGTCACTTGCCCCCCCCCAACGGTCATTCCCCCTCCCCCCATTGTCTTACATATTCATCTCCCTCCTAAAATTTAACACTAAATTCTCAAATCTTTTTCTTCATTGTCATCTTCTTTTATCTATTCAAATTCTTCAAATTATCTCTTCCATTTTTTTTAACTAAGCTTGACAATGTTGAGCGCATCTTCCACTATTTTTTGTGATAAAGATTTTTGATATTGTAAGTGCGGTCATGAAGCTCTGTTAAAGACTTCTTGGACTCAAAAAAATCTGGGTCGTAGGTTTTTTGTAAGATTTCAAAGGTAATATTTTTTTATTTAATTAGTTGATTAATTACTGACTTGTAATTGTTTTGTAATTGTGTTCTCTTTTTTATGAAAATTGGGTGGATGTGATTACTTTAATTGATATGAAGAATGACACCCTTCACAAAAAAATCGTGTAATCTGGAATTTGTTGAACAAAGTCAAGGCTTCTGAAAAGAAACAAAATCGAGCAAGAAGATACTACATTATTGTTGTTATTGCTATTGGTTTGGTGTTGTTGGGCACATGGATATTCAAACCTAATTGCTGAAATTTTCATGGTGGTGTGTGTATTTTCTACTGGTTTGGTGTTGTCAAGCACATGGATATTCAAGCGTAACTTTTGGAAAATATCAAAAAGATTTGTAAAATTTAGTTCATTTGTTGGAAATTATCAAATAGGTCTTCCCACTATTGCAACAGATTAGACTTAGATTATTAGATTATTCATAGAAATAACATCGGCTTAATGCAACAGATGACCAACCTATTACAACAGATAAACTATCTGCCAGAACGGATTAAATATATTTTACAACAGATTGACAATCCATTGCATTATAAAAAAACTCAACTTTCATCAAAAAAAATTATTGCCACTACATGTACATGTAATAAAGTGAAGGGTGACTTGAAATTAAAATTTTCTATTTCACAGGCTCTTCTATATACACAGGCTTCAAGTGTCCAGTTAGTACCCCATAAGCCCAGAACTCTTGCAGGTTTGCCACAACGTTGTCGCACAAAAAAGTTGTTGTCTATGCTATTTCTATGCCGGTCAGCAAACATTTGATGTGTGCAATAGCGTGCGAGCCGTTTGCTTTAGCGGCATTATCTTTTGGAAGGATCATTCCCTTGTTTCGAACTTCAAAATCCTATGATTTCTTCATCAACACTTTCTTTGGCAAATGATTCGTCAGTTTACTCTCCCTCAACTAGATGGGTAACAGCACCATCAGTGGCTCCACGAGGAGAAAAAGATCGAAATCGTCGATGAGAGGTATGTTGGAGTCATAAACATTGATCTTTCCCTCCTCGAGTAGTATCTCAACAGCCCGATAATGCATGTCGTTCACGCTAATAACTGCAAGAATCCTTTTTGCCTTGGTTCAGCTTTTGCCGTGTGGATTTGGCCTTTCCTCTCTAACATATTTTATCATTTGTTCTTCATCCAAGACCAACATAGGAACTAGGAAATCAAGTCCCACGCCAAGGGCTAACGTCTCCCCATTGATTTGATCGTACCTATCCTTGAGCTTCTTGCAGAAGTCGAGGTCTATTATCCTATCAGCAGCATCATAAGCTTCCCGGTACGTTAATTGCCTTTTTCCTTATGAGGCAGAGAATTATGTCAACATGCTGTGAGATAAGAAGTCAATTTTTAAATAGGTTATTAATTGTAAAAATGCAACGGATGGTCCATCTGTTGCACGGGGTTCTCTGAATCAATAATCCAATGCACCTTATGCAACAGATGGATAATAAGTTGCAACAGAACCACTACCAGTTGCACCAGTATACCCAGCTGTTGCAACAGATATGAAATCTGTTGCGTATCTTCTTCTTCATGGGGTAGATTAGAAGGGATAGGTTAGGAAAAGTAAACTTGCCTTGTCCTCGTACGGCATACGCATGTCAGTCATAGTCTGGAAGTCTTGGGTCCAAAAGGGAGGCCTGGGGTAATCTAGTGTGCCTGGTTTGGCATTCTTGGCCTGTCACAGATCCTTCTTCTCTTCGGTGCCAAGTTCCGCGTATATGTACACCTTCTTGACTGGCTCCTAAACTTCAACAACTTTTGGAGAGGGAGGAATTGCAATTTCTTTTGATTTTCGATCAGAGAGTACGCCTCTAATTGCTCTTTTCTTTCTCCTAACCAACACTGTAGGAGTGTGTGGCTCCCTCACCTTCTTGGATGGTATGACATACCTCTTGGATTTGAATTCCTCGATATCTTTAGAGATATCCTCTACTTTTTCAAAGATTTTATCCTGTCTGTCCTTGCACTCTTCGCATTCGCAACGAGAACACGAGGGTGAAGAGGGGTGAGAGGGACCTGTGTAAGGGCGAAAAGGGGTATTTTCAAACATATTTATTCTTTTTTGAGCATCAACATACTCATCATCATGAGTGGTAGCAGCATCAGCATGCCTGTCACCAACAAGAACAACTCCACCAGAAGAAGCACCCGGATCTACCTTAGTAAGAGGTTGGTCATGAAGAGCCTCAACATTAGGCTGACCTTGCCTAATTGCTCTTCTTATGGTTGTTGCTCCAGCCAATTCCCTCTTTATTAACTCCACCGTTGGGTCTGCTATAGTATCAACATGACCTAGAGTAATATAAGAAGTCATCACCGACTCCTCCTTAGTAGGCGCGATCCATGGATGCACAACCTATAAAAAAATAGACAGATGCATTTAAATCATATAATATAATAATTTTCACAGTTGGGCTACATTTTAAAAAAAGACCCATCTGTTGCATAGTTTGCAGTATATGGTTAAAATTTATTTGAGTCTAGTTCAGAGAAACAGAGCAACACATGGATAATCTGATGTAAAATATCAATCATTTGTTGCAACAGTTGCGCAAAATGGGTAATCTGTTATGCAAAAGATGATCTGTACGTCACAACAGATGAACAGTATGTTATCAGATTACACATCTATTGCATAATTTGCAGTAGATGGTTAATCTGTTAGGAGTCGGGTTAAGAGAACCAAAGGAACAGATGGGTAATTTGATTCAAGATATACCCTGTCACAACAGATGTCCCATCTGGTGCATCAGATATAACATCTGTTGCACCAGATATAATATTTGTTCAATATATTTCTTTAAGTAGAATTAATTTACTTGAAGAAGACGTACTGCATCATCCGGAGGGTTAAAGAGATCAACCTCCTTAATATTGGTGTTGCTCTTTGCAGCTAACCACCTAAACATCCTTGGATGAGAAACCTCATCCGAGTGATCCATTAACTACTTTCGGAGAGGAGGAATGGCTTCAAATGCCCAAGCCTAAAAAATGTAAATAGGAAGCAAGCAAAAAAAGTCTTAATAACTATATTCAATATAAATTAATGGATGAGTAAAATTAGTGATTAATTTTACCATGAAAGCCCAAGAAAGTCGTATAATGTGGTCGTCCCTGAGGATAGCTTTGTCAGTAAATATTGGACAGTCAAGTAGAAGTTGTCATATCCCCAAGGATAATTGTTAAATTTATCAAAATCCTCAGCACGCGCCAACAAATCATCTTCTATGACCTTGTTGACTTCTCTTGCCAATATAACTGAATAGGCAAACCAAACTAAGCACAATTTCTCCCTGTACTGCTCTGGTAGGGTTTTATCCTCGAGATCTGTCAACAAATCCAATGTTTTATAGCCACGTCGAGCAATGTCAAACAACCCATTTATTTTTTCCTTGCATTTTCTTGCCTTGGATCTTTTGTGGGGTGGTGGTCCTTCTGAAAGATGGCATCTCAAGCCCATCACTATGGCAAAATCTTGCAAGCCAAAACAAACAGGCATGCCACAGTAGTTGATCCAGATTTCATCCATCTTCTTTTTGCACCCCTCCTTCGGATCTTTATCATCCCCCGCGTACTTGATCCTGTGCTTGAGAAGATCATATACCATCGTCATAGGGAAACGGATACGATCAGAGGGGTCCTCAGACAGCTCATGAAAGCATCCAAAGAAGATCTTCTTGAAAAGTCTGCCTATGTTTTCATTCTTCATAATTTTCATAAAATGTTCAAAAAAATTCCCCATCTGACATTTAAGAACAATTTGACCAGTTAGTTGTTTTGGTTCTGGGTCATTTATCGACATCGCAACTTGAAACCTGTCAATACTAAAAGTTTTGATAGGATCATGCTGGGATGTCGATATTAACTCACGCCCCATTGGTGATTCATTATCATCATGTTGATGATCATCCTCTTTCTCTTTCTCACTCTCCAATTCCTCCTCTTTCTCACTTTCATTTTCTTCATCACCATCTACAGACCCTTGTCCACCTCCGTCAATGTTGTTTTCATATCTCTCCTCAGCTTCACTTTTCCCAGACTGAGATTGTTCAGGAAGCTCCTCCGAATCCCTCTGTACTGTAGCCTTTTTTTTGGGTGGTCAGACGTTGGTCCATTTTCACTTTCTTTTCTTTTGGGAGACATGTTGTACCTATAAAGAAAGAAAAATAAAAATTACATTACAATTGATGTATGCATAAATTTTAAAAAATATATTACAAACACCACAAATACCGACATACCAACAGCCACCACCACAAACACCACCAACCAATGCCAACAAACAAACACCACGAATACCGATACCACCGACATCCACCACAAACACCACCAACCAATGCCACCACCAGTGCCACCACGACGATCACAAACACCACCACCAACAACACCACAAATACCACAAACACCATCCAACAATACCACGACAGTTAATGGAACACTGCGGCGAAAACTAGGGATTTCTCGAGTTCTTCCTATGATTTTACCATCAAAACTCAAAATTGTAAACCCATTCTCGAAGATAATACAACTAAAAATTTTTATTTTTCATCATTAACTTAAAAGCCCTTATTTTTTAGAAAAAAAATAACAAATATAGAGCTCTTCTCGAACTCTGTTGCCTACGAAGACAAAGAAAACGACTGATACAAGCAAGAATGAAGTCGAAAATAACACCTATGTGGTCAGAAATGATAAGAAAAGTGATCTGTTGTGGAGGGTTGAGCAAATTTGTTGAGTAGTTGTTGTTTGTACTGTATTGTTGAGTGAGAATAAGAGAGAAAGAGCGAGACCTCAAGATTTGAAATGATGAAACGTTTTGTATGGATTGATTTGTATTTTGGAAAAGAATGACAAGTAATTTTGGAAAAGTTAATTTGGTCCGAATTGATCTTAATTATTTTTAAAATCATAAAATATATGCTTAATTTTTAACGCTCTCATCATGTAATTGCCAAAAGGATAATTCAATTGAAATTGTATAAAAACAATTGAAGTTGTAGTTGACCGAGTACTCTAGTTGACCCTATGAAAACTCAGTCCTGGTCCTAGATTAATCAATTTAGGTACTATTAGTCTAACATATGAACTCAATTTAAATTGTAAAAAACAAATGGTCAACATGTTGCATCAGATTTCTCATCTATTGTAAATTATCAATCAGATTAGGTAACAATAGAATATGAATCTATTGTAAATTATCAAATAAATTAAGTCATCTGTTGCGACAGATTACCCATCTGTTCTAAATTATCAAATGGATTGTCATATATCGCAACAGATTACCCATATGTTGTAAATTATCAAATAGGCGCTGCCATCTGTTGTGACTGGCCCTATGCGAACTCACCCCTAGTCCTAGATTAATCGATAGTTTACCCTATGAGAACTAACCCCTAGTCCCAGATTATTCAATTAAGGTATTAGTATCCTAGTCCTAGATTAATAAATTAAGGTATTAGTCTAACATATGAGGAAGTAAGAATTGGTTCGGCTCAGAGTTATCGATCGATGACTCTGGTCGGGAGGAACACAGTATCATCTCATCATGCAATTTCCAAACGACTCAATTGAAGTTGTAGTTGACCCTATGAGAAATCACATTCAATTAAGCTATTAGTCTAACATATGAACTCAATTAAATTATATATAAACAAATGTTCAACCTGTTGCAACAGATGTATTTTCTGTTGGATCAAATCAAACAGATTATGTAATCTGTTGCAACATATTACGCATCTATTGTAAACTATCAAACAGATTACATCATTTGTTGTGATAGATCATGAATCTGTTGTAAACTATCAAACAGACTAAGTCATCTGTTGCGACAAATTACCCATTTGTTATAAATTATTAAATGGATTAAGTCATATGTTGCAATAGATTATCCATCTGTTGCAAATTATCAAATAGGCGATGTCATCTATTGTAGTTGACATTATGAGAACTCACCCCTAATCCTAGATTAATCAATTAAGGTATTAGTTGAACATATGAGGTAGTAAAAATTGGTTCGTCTCAGAGTGATCGAGCGACGACTCTTGTCGAGAGGAATGCAGTACCGTCTCATCATGCAATTGCCAAAAGACTCAATTGAAGTTGTAGTTGACCCTATGAGAACTCACCCCTAGTCCTAGATTATTCAATTAAGGTATTAGTACCCTAGTCCTAGATTAATCAATTAAGGTATTAGTCTTACATATGAGGTAGTAAGAATCGGTTTGGCTCAGAGTGATCGATCGACGACTCTAGTCGGGAGGAAAGCAGTACTGTCTCATCATACAATTGCCAAAATACTCAATTAAAGTTGTAGTTGACCCTATGAGAACTCACCCCTAGTCCCGGATTATTCAATTAAGGTATTAGTACCCTAGTCCTAGATTAATCAATTAGGGGTCGTTTGATTTGAAAATAAATTATACCGGGATTAGTTATGTTGGGATAAATTATGATGGGATAAGTTATACTGGGATCAGTTATGCTGGGATTATTTTTTGTTGAGTGTTTGGTTTGTTGTATTCAAAGTAATATGCATGGTATAATTTCAAGGAATAAATTGATTGATTACCAAAATACCCTCCATCTTATATATATATATATATATATATATATATATTTCTTTTTAAGCTTTAAATATTCATTCTTAAAAAATTTTATTATTTTTTAGAGAAATTAAAATACATAAATAAACATAATTTATATATTTTACAACCATTTTGAACGGTAAATGCCTTTATACTTCCTAAAATATTTAATTGCAAAAATAGACTAAATTATGCATTCAAATTATAGTACGACTAATAAATTATAATAAATTTAATTTTGTTAGCCTGAGAAATATAATAAATTTGCACTCAAATTATAGTTGCTTCACAGAAATATTTTTAGTAAAAATTTTAAATTGTGCACTCAAATTATGTGTATGGAAGTGAAAAATCAAAGAATTTAAGGGTAACATTGTCATTTTATGGTTTTATCCCATGTAAGAATAATGTTGGGATTGTTATCCCACCAATTGGGAGGATAACTTATCTCGGGACTAATAATTAGTCCCGGGATAAGTTATCCCAAATATTTACAGCCAAACGACGGATAAAAAGTTTTATCCCAGGATTATTATTTTATCTCGGGATTATTTGCAAACCAAACGGCTCCTTAGGTTATTAGTCTAACATATGAGGTAGTAAGAATTGGTTTGGCTCAGAGTGATCGATCGACAACTCTGGTCGGGAGGAATGCAATACCGTCTCATCATGCAATTGCCAAAAGACTCAATTAAAGTTGTAGTTGACCCTATGAGAACTCATATTCAATTAAGGTATTAGTCTAACATATGAACTCAATTGAAATTATATATAAACAAATGTTCAACCTGTTTCAACAGATGTCTTTTCTGTTGGATCAAATCAAACAGATTAGGTAATCTGTTGCAATATATTATGCATCTGTTGTAAACTATCAAATAGATTACGTCATTTGTTACGAAAGATCATGAATCTGTTGTAAACTATCAAACAGATTAAGTCATCTGTTGCACTTAAATATTTTAAGATCCTTTTTTTTTAAAAGCAATTTAGGTATTTCCTGTTCGAGATAAAATAGTTAAAATACTAAGGCAGTAAAAAATATTACTCGGTATTACTTGGATAACTCAAAAATCTCCTGAGTGAATAGTCATATCTGGTCTTTTCAATGTCACCATCTCCTTTTTCCCCTCAAAAGTTATTAATAAATATTTAAAAACCCCTATATCTAGAACTCTCTCTCCTTCAGCCATAAAGTAGTCTAGACTCAACTTATCACTCTTCTTTATTCTCCATTCTCAATTATCTTTGTTGTTTCCTTTTTTTCTCTCTTTTCTCTCTTCTTTCGGATGAGGATCCTTTAGGATCTCAACCAATCAATATCTTTTCTCAACTGAACTGGATGTTCTGATCCATTTGCTTTTTTGACATTGCAGGTATGGTTCACTGTTTCTCTTTTCATCTCATCTTCTTCTTTGTATGTCATTTAAATTAGATATTTACATCTATTGCTATTAATGATTTACCCATTACAGTTTCCTATTTACTGAAAAAATTGAAGGAAGGGTGACTTTTAAGTCTTGAATGAACGAACCGTTGTTTTTATTAAAATATGCAAAAAAAAGTCATCTGTTGGGAGAACTTAAAAAGCCTTGTTGTCAGTAAAGTTTTTTTTATGTCATTTGTTTGGTACTTTGGTGGTGCTGTTGTTGAGGTGGTGGTTGTGTTGGAACATGTGATGTTTGTGTTGTGGATGGTGTTGGAACATATGGTGTTGTTTTGTTTCTTTGTTTTTGATGTTGTTGTTGGTGGTGTTGCAACAGTTTCCTCAACTGTTGGAACTGATAAATCAGTTGTTGGAACAGACGGAGCAACTATTTGAAGAAATCAAACCAGTAGCAAGGCTGGTTTGATTTATTCCAATAGATGACCCATTTGTTGCAACATGTCATTCATCATTTGCAACGATGCCTCATCGGTTGAACAAATGGATAATCTGTTGCATCATATTGGTCATCTGTTGATTGACTCAATTTTGTGTTACCCTTTTGTAATGTTCTTTTTGTTCTTCTCTTGTTTGACATCAAATGTATTTCTCTTGTTTGCAGACAAAAGAAGTGAAATTGGATCCACTTTTGCCCGGCCAGCATTAAAGGCTAGAGTAAAGATGGGTTCGGAGGAATAAGCTGGTTGCAGATGGAACCACTTCATATGTGGAAGGTATGTATTACTGATCAACCTATCATGAAAACACACATCTAGTACAATGATTTTGTGAATGTTTGTTCTTTACCTATTAGGCATTAATCCTTCAAACAAGATATGGCATTTTACAGTTAAGATTGTTAGGTTCGAACTGATAAGGCAGAGGGACCAAGACGGTGGTGTCGATACCCCGTTATAATTTAATGACGGTTTATGCTTATGTTTTTGTGTCAAGTTTAGGGAAGGGTTCAAGTTTTTGGTAGCAGTGTAAATATCCAATAGTGATTGGAACAGTTTTAATGGTGCAATGGACTTGTTGAAAGGCCTCCGAAGCCTTGCACTGCAACAAACAACGATGGATCTAATAGAAATTTCTTTGGTCCAAATTTATAAGGATGGGTTGTTGGAGGAGACTATTATACAGCAGAAGGTGTTTGGGAGAAAACCTGTGCGGGAAGAGGGGGATTGAGAAGTTCATATATCATCTCAGTCCTTGTTTAAGAAGATACACAGGGTGGGAAGGAAAGTGTAGAGAATTAGCTTATGAAATTGACATGAAAAATGAAAAAACTGGATGAGCCGCGAATGTGAAAGTGTATCCAAAAATGAAAATCCATCAGTCGTTGAAGAAAAGGAAGAATGGTCAAGAGGAATTGAGCTGGTCACTTTGCTAGATACTGCAACTAACAAGCGCGGCCTCAACGAAGACCCACAAAATGCAGGACTAGAACTCTAAGGAAGAATCTCCGTAAGCATGGAAGGTGGTAAGATTGTCAGTCTGAATTGACATGTAGGTTTCAATTTTGACCGACAATCATACCACCTACCGTGCTCGCGAAGCGTTTTCCTTGGAGTTCTGGTCCTGCACTTTGTGAGAGTCTTCATTGAGGCCACGTTTGCTAGTTGCATTCTCGAGAAAAGTGTCCATCTCCAGTCCTGTTGACCATTCTTCTTTTTTTCATCAACTGACGGATTTTTATATTTTGATACACTTCCACATTTGAAGCTCATTTAGTTTTTTCATTTCTCATGTGAATTTCATTGGCCAATTTCACTACACTTTCCTTCCTACCCTGTGTTTCCTCTTAAACAAGGTCTGAAATGATATATGGCCTTCTCCACCTCCCCCTTCGTGCACAGGTATTCTCCCAAGCACCTTCTACTATAAAAAAAGTCTCTTCTATCAATCCATCTATATAAATTTGGACCAGGGGAATTTCTATTAGTTCCATCGTTGTTTGCTACATTGCGAGGCTTCGGAGGCCTTTTAAGAAGTCCATTACACCATTAAAACTGGTCCAATCACTATTGGATATTTATACTGCTGCCAAAAACTTGAACCCTTCCCCAAACTTGACACAAAAACATGAGCATGAATCGTTATTAAATTGTAACGGGGTATCGACACCACCGTCTTGGAACCTTTCGGCCTTATCAGTTCGCACCTATCAAACTAAACTGTACAATGCAGGATCTTGTTTGAAGGATCAGTGTCTAATCGATAAAAAACTACATTCACAAAATCATTGCACTTTATATGTGTCTTCACGGTAGCCTGATCAATAATATAAATAACTCGCACGCATGAAAATGGGATCCATTGTACGCACCTTATTCTTTCTACCCCATCAGGACATGTCAGACAGTGTTGGTTATTCGTCTGCACGCATGTGATGACTATTAAAATAGAGGTGTGAAAAGTTGTGACTTTTTATATTAACACATTCAAAACAGCTGATGAATCAAAATCTTCATCTGTTGCAACTAACGAATCAGCTGTTGGAAGATATCAAAACATTTCCTCCAACATATGGTCCATCTGTCGCAACAAATAATCCATATATTGCAACAGATGGTAAATCTGTTGCGATAGACCAGACTGGTTTTTTTTATTCATCTGCACGCATGTGATTACTTCTTACTAAAAATGTTTGTTTCAATTTAGTTTTCCTATTAATAAAATCAAGAGAATTTTATTATATTCTTCCAAGATTACCCCTATTATTAAATGACTACATAAAGTATATTATTCACATTTATACGTTCAAATCATAATTAATAAGGCCAATTTGGTTAAATAATCACCTAATTTATATTTTTATTAATTGGTGTGCCAAGGCCATAGGGCCCAACTAATACAAAATGGAGGGACTATTAAAAAGAGGTGAAGAGTCGCGACTTTTTATCTAACACATTCAAAACAGCTAATGAGCCGAATACCCCATCTGTTGAAACTGATGAATCAGTTGTTAGAAGATATCAAAACATCTCCTCCAACATATACTGTCCATCTGTCGCAACAGATAAAACAAAAGTTGCATCAGATGTCTTATCTGTTGCATATACAAACCATCTATTGCAACAGATGGTAAATCTGTTTTGATAGACCGTCTGTTGCACATTCAATCATTTGTTACAACAGATGCTAAATCTGTTAAAAATAATGGATGATCTATTGTAACATCTCAATAATAACGGCATTTATCGAGTCTCAAACCGCTATGAAAAGGTGAGAAGTAATTAATGTAAAAGAAAAAGTCACGACTTTTCACAGAAAATAAAATGCCACCAGTTTGAATGTAATTAATACAATGGAGCTGAACAGTCCTGCCTTTTGGCCTGACACATCCAGATTCAATCCTTTATAAATAGGTCCCTCCTTAATCTTCATTCAACTCTATTTATTTCTTGCATTTTTCCTTTCGTGTGATATCTTCAACCACTTCTCTTCAAAGAGCATATTCCTTTCTCGTTGAGGTAAGTTTTTTTCTGGTGTAAATTTACCAGTTAGTCGTATACGTTGTATTACATTTTGGACTTTTTTCTTTACATTTGTCAATTCATGCGTGTTCTAGATATAGCTGATCCTTTTTCGGACATTGTTATTCTACGCGACATAGTGTGGGAACTTCAAAGGCAGGTTAATGACCTGCAGAGTGAGTTGGTCATTGTGAGAGCGACGATGTTCAGAGAGATGCAGAGGCTGATGAGAGCTCTGCTGTTGCGAGTTGATTGGGCAGCTGTCATTAATAATGATGATGATAATAATAATAATTAAAATGTGGTTTTATTTAGCGTATGTATTTTAATTTTTCTATATCGGATCTATACCTAATGCATTTTATTTTTCGTTTAATGAAAAAATTATTTTTAGTCAGACTTTGGCATTTTAATTCTTATTCAATTTTCATTCTGGCTATTTCTTCAAATCTAATACATGTTAACATGCCAACGGTTGGAGGCAATGTTGAATCCAGTAGCACTAGCAATTTTGGCTTTTGAGTTCTTTCAATAGATGGACCATGTGTTGGAACCGATTGGTCATCTGTTGGGTTTCTATCAACAAATTATCCATCTGTTTCGACAGATTTGTTATCTATTGGAGAAAAGCATTCCAGTTGTTTGTGCAACTGTTGAGAATAATTGTGGTCTGTTGTATTATTTAGTACATGTTTTGCCTCTTTTTATTGATGCACAAGTTATTTAAAAAAAAAGATATTTTATATATAAAAAATGATAACATTAGGTTCACAACAATGAGTTAAATATAGAGATAATACATCGAAACCCCCTCAAACTTGTCGCCAAAACTTACTTTAGACCTTAAACTAATCGGGCAATTATATACCCCCCCCTTAACAACTTTCAAGTGAATTAATTTCCACCCAAATTGCTGACGTGGCAAATTAAAAAAAAAACAGCGAGTGAATGGCCTAAAAAACGTGGAAAAAATATGGGACCCACCTTTTAAATTTTACAAACTCTCTTTATATATATATATATATAAATAAAAAACATCTTCATCACTTCTTCACTTCTTCATCTTCTTCAACCCCTCCCCCCCAAACACATTGTTATGGTCGAGAATTTCTAACTGAAGGAGTTAATCTTCTTCACTTCTTCATCTTCTTCAACCTCTCCCTCCTCATCCCCCCCCCCCAAACACATTGTTATGGTCGAGACTTTCTAACTGAAGGAGTTAGAATTGAAAGTTGAAATAATATTTTAATGAAGGAAAAATCTTAAATTGATGTCTTTATGATTGTTAATTCTTTGGTGGTGTTAATGGAGAAAATGAAAAAAAAAATGGAGGGAGAGGCATTTTCGTGTTATGGGTGGGGTTGGAAGGGGAGAAATAATGATGTTAATGGGGGGTTTGGGACCAAAAGTACCTTTTTTGAGAAGTGCAAGGAGAAGAAGAGTGATGAAGAGCTTAATAATGATTGTCATCGGGGAAAATATTTTTTTGGTGATGATGTAGAACTAAAATGCTGCCTCTTCCGTATATGAAGAGTAATTTACAGATAAATGTACTTGTATTTGTGAAAATGCAGGGGTGGTGTAGTAATTAGTGAAATGGAAGGTGGTCCTCATCTCCGGCGACAATGGTGCTGGTAGAAGAAAGTGTTGTGAATTGAGATGTTTTGAGAATTTGGGGATATTGAAGTATTTGGTGAAATGGAGATTGGACCATCCTCCTCAGTGGCGGCGTCAATGGCGGCGACGGTGTTGATGGTAGTGGTGATCGGAGAAGATGAAGAAGATGGGCTATGGGTGGGGAGGGTGAACTGGCATAGGGTGGGGGTTATTTTTCTTCTTTTTTTTTACTAAATTATTAAATAACATTTTTTAAAAAATTATAATGTGGCGATGACATGGCGCTGATGTGGGCGCGAGTGCAACGCACTCTCTCTTGTGAGACTGGTAGTATAATTATAGGGTGGAAATTAATTCACTTGAAAGTTGTTAAGGGAGGTAAATAATTGCCCGATTAGTTTAGGGTCTAAAGTAAGTTTTGGCGACAAGTTTGAGGGTGTTTCGATGTATTATATCTTAAATATATAAAAGTCCACAACAAACAACAACACAAGTTTCTGCAATTACAACGATCATGGTGGATAATGATTCGGGCATGTAGTTCTTTTATGGCCAGCGCACTTATATATGGAGCACTTGTTTCTTCTTGATGAAAATGATTCTTCAACTCTACGCCTCCTCTTATATGTCTTTCTTTCCAATTTAATAGTGCTCGGGTCAATATATGGAGGAGGTATTAATCTCCCCATAAGCTCTACTGGAACAACCCAAGATTCTTCGGGAGACAGCGGAGTAATATGCCTACTATATGCCATTTTATATTTTTTCACCGAATAATATTGAGAGGAGTGCTCGTAAACTTCAGGTCTATATTTATGATCGTATTGAGCTCGAAGGTCTTCCATAGCATGTGGACAAGGTATTTTGTCCAAGTCAAAAACTCTACACGTACAAGATCTTGTTTGAAGATCGACCGTGGCAGCATCACCATGACCGGTGATACGGAATTTATAATCTGCTATTTTATAAGAGAATAACCTATTTCCCAAACTGATATTCATTGATATTTTCTTTTTGATTTCGAGAACAAATCGGATTCTTTTTTCTGGGCACTTGAACTGCACACGTCTTTTGTTAAAAAAAATTGCTATACTTCTCGCTTATTTTTTCAAACATAGCCTTGATGGGAAATTCTCTTTCATCACTAAACAATGAATTCACCGATTCAGCTATGTTTGATGTCATAATATTATACCTATAGAAAAGAATCATTTAGTACAACATCATACTAAACTTGTAAATCAAATAAGACATTAAATTCATAAGAATGCACCTATTTGCTGGACAAAATGCCCGGCTTCACCTCTCAAAATCGACACGTGAGAGAAATTCTGCTACCTTGGGATTCACATCAGTTATTTGATTAAAATGGTCTAAAAACTCTTCTCTACTATATGCTTTAGCTGCTCTATAAAAAAATGGTGACGACCCTTTTGTTGTGATAGTTGTTTTGAATGTTCTCTCCAAGATGCCTGATTCAACAACCAAAGTAAGCTAAAGTGAAGAAAAGTGAACCTATCTTTGGAATACTTGGATGCCTATCCGATACAAAACACAACTCTTCGGTATCTTCGACGCAGCATCGCAGTTGTTAAAAACAAATCCATAAAAGGCATCACATTCCTTGTCCGCTACAAAAAAAGCGACAGGAATGATGTGATTCTCCGCATCCTGCGCCACCGCCGCTAGCAGAACTCCATTATACCTACTCCTCAAGAAAGTACCGGCGACGGCTATGCCTTTTCTCAAATGTCAAAAACCTTGAATCCAAGCACCATAGGATACAAAAAAGTACTTGAACCTTCTGTTTTCATCCAGATCCAATGTCGTCTTATTTCCGGAATTTGTGGACTCAATCATGTAATGGTAAGCATCCAAGACTTCAGACCCATGCTCGAGTGTCCCCCTAACCACGTCCTTGGCAATCCCCATGGACGTATATACCTTCCAATAACTGACCAGGACACCCAAATCCGTAAGGAGTTGATTGGTCATAAGCCTTGTTGAAGGGCCTTTTCCATCGAAAAAACTACTCCTGAAATATTCACCGAGGACCTTTGTCGTGGCGTGAGGATTTTGGCCCGAGATGTTCTCTGAACCACATGTGTGATGTTTTTCATGTTTATGAATGACGAATCTATCAGAACTTGCGTACTTCACCGCTCGCAACCACCACTTGCAATTCGAATTAGTACATTTGAAGCAAAAGACACTGCTCGAATTAATCACCTTCTTTATTCTGAAATCTTTTTTCAAGCAAGAAATAAACGACGTGTTAGATAGTTCATTCTTGTCCTTGAAAGACATTCCAATAAAAAAGTCGGTCCCGTTGTCTTGAAGATTTCCAGACTGTGTTGATTGAGAAGAACTGCACATCGTATTGGTCGCATCAACGGGCGTAGGTGTTTGATCATCATCTAGAATATTCATGTTTAGATCATCCAACCTATCATCAAAGAAGTCTTCTTTTTCTTCTTCTTCTTCTTCTACGTTTTGGTTCTCATTCTCTCTCGTCTTTTCAACCATGTACACACTTAACACCGGCCTGGTTGAATCACTTAGATAAGCACGCAACCGAACCTGATCGGTTATCTTGAAAGGCAGTACCCTCTGATTTTTAAAAGAGTTGTGCATGTGGTTGATGGTGAATTCTTCCGATTGACAATTCAGTTCACAAAATCATCATACGAAACATCACTTTGGACTGTTATACCTACCGTCTCTAGCATTTCACCCTTCTTCCAACGCCATACATATCTATTGCTCTTCTCAACCCATTGACCATGACAATCCACCCCTATTGTTATTGATCCCTCCATTAGTGGTACCTAAATAAAGTCATTTGTTAAAAAAAATTGATAGTGATTTCATAGTGTCGTGAATGAATCCCAATAGATGTGTTATTTATTGCAACAGGTAAGTGATCATTCGCAACAGATTCTTACCTGTTGGGATTCATGTTACGCTCCTGAATAACTATTGCAACAGATGAAGCGCCTGTTGGGATTGATGTTACAACTAAATCATCTTTGAAGTTGATTCCAACAGATGAGTGACAGTTGCAACAGATAATTAACTTGTTGCGACAGATGACTTACCTGTTGCAACAGGTTAGTAATCTGTTGTAACAGATGTTGGAATCGTGTTCAGGTTCTGTTGCAACAGGTAACTAATCTGTTGCAACAGATATGTCAAAAGTTCCAACAGATGACCCATCTGTTTAAACATAAATCCAACATATCAGTCTTCCGTTGAAACAGATGTCTCATCTGTCGCAACAGATGATTTATCTGTTTAAACATATGGATCTTATGTTGGATTCATGATTGGGTTCTATCCATTGTTGGAAAACAACAACACAATAGCAGTCACCCAGATGACAAATTCAACTAAAAATCATAATTTGACTTACCAATGTCTCCTATGAAGAAATGCCAAAGTGGAAAGTGATGTTCGAAACAAAATTTGACCTAAGAAATTGGTCAAATAGCAACAGTAGCGGTAACAACAACAACAACGGCAAATGGTCAACAAGAACAAGATGAAGATGATAATGAAGTAGAAGATGATGATACTGAAGCAGAAGATGATGAATGAAGCAACAACAACAATGAACAACAAAAATCGCTAAGAGAGAGAAAACAACAATGTGTGAGAAGAGAGAGAAAGGCGCCTTTTTTTCCCTCCGTTTTCCGTTATATCGGCTAACATTTGGATCAAAGTGTAACTTTAAAAATTTGTGGGTTATTTTCAAACTTCCCCAACTTTCTTAATCCATAATAAAGTAATTGTCACTTCCACCTAATAATTAAGACTTGTGTCACCTACACCTCATTTTAGAACTCTTTTATCACCTACAGACCAAACCTCCTAGATACTTGACTAGCAAAATAGTTATTTTCAACCAACTTACCAAACATGTAACTTGCTAAAAAAGTATGAGATGTATTTTGTAACTGTGTCATTTTAAGAAAAAAGAGTTGTCATCATATTTGATAGGATTTTTAATAATAGTGCATAGGAGATGTGAGTACTTTATAATTTTATCATACAAATAAAGGACCTACAAATACTAATTTTATAATTGAGTCGTATTGTTAATGTATCGAGATTAGTTAATCCTATCATTATAATATAGACTCGAAATTAGATATTTAGTTCTCTGGTCAAATTTGAAAGATTGATTTTTTTTCCTGTTGGTTGTTCCAAAGTTAAAAATAAAAATAGTAAATATTGATTCTTGTTTTTTTGCGCAACTAGTGTTACGAGATTAGTACTTGATAATTCACAAACAACGTATACATTAAGAATACACATCACTCCTTCGATGTTTCATGTAAATATCTCATTTGTGGGGCATTATTTATTCGATTTTACTTGGTTCAACGAAAAATCTCGATCATCAAAAAGAGCTTTTTAAAATGGGCTTTTACGTTGGTGTCACGCTTACCATTCAATCATGTATAAAAAAACCTTGGCGAGTGAAATATGTTTTGTTATTATCTTTTATAACTTGATAAAGAGTTATGTTGCTTGGACTATAATCCACAATTTAGCTCATCTTGATTCAGCTCATCTCAAGTCAAATAACATTTAAAAAGGATCATTAATTCGTTCATAAATTAACTCAACTCATTCTAATCGATTTAAATTTTAGCCCAACTCGTCCATTCAATATCTTTGGTAGTGAAAACCAACCCCTTGAGGCTCGACATGTAGCCTACTTCCATATAACTCAACTTTCAATTTGTTCAAACAGTTCCCAGGTTAAGCAGCTTTTTCCATAGAACCACCAGAAATACGATTCTTTATTAACGACAATGGTGCAATTCTATAAGTGGGGTATGGGGATTACATCTCTATCATTTTGAGGTAGAGAGACTATTTTTGAAAGATGCTCAGCTGCAAGAAGAGTGTGTAGATAGACTTTACCCCTACCTCGTGAAAGATAGAGAGATTATTTTCGAAAGTAATAATTGTCAATTGACCAATTTTTCTCTGTTCATCCCAAAATATGTCTTGAAGGCTTCTCTCATATGTTTGGAGTTTGGACCATTATCTTCTATAATCTTTGCGTCGGTTTAGTCATACTTTCTCCTTTCATCTTTACTTGTTCACTATTGATTTGTTACATACATTAAGAAATAATAAAATAGTAGGGGTAATTTTTACTACATCACTTTTTAAATATAATAAATTTTAACGCTTCAAAAAATGTATTGAATAATGAATAGTATTTAACAGCAAAAGTGAAATGAACACAAAAAGCTAAATTATCCACTGATTTTTCAAACTGAAAAAGTATTGTTGGACACCTATTTTTAGTATGTTGGACGAGTAAAGATGGACGGGAGGAATGTGTTTTAATTTGAATTTTTGAAGTTGCGTTCGGACGCATTTTACTTGAAAAAACAACATTTAAACATCAAAATTTTAAAATCTAATCAAATTTCATGACAAAATAGATATTTAAAGATACATTTTCAAATTTATACTTTGAATATTTATGACCAAACACTGATTTTATTTCCATTTTTCAAGGAAGAAGTAGTTCACAGAGTTGGGTGTGTCCCGTATATGGGTGTCAAATGAGGGTTGAGATTGAAAATATTAAATGAGTTGAATTGAATATCGGGTTGGGTCATGACCCACCCAAATTCATTTTGGATTGAAATTGGTTGGGTTGAAATGGGTAACAGTCGAGTTGGATCTTTACCCGCCCAATTTGACCCACTTAATCTAAAAAATATTAACATATTGATATTTACCCCTTGTATACCCAATTCAAGAAAATAAATTTGAATGGGGTTGAAAAGTCGGGTGGGTGGGTAAGAGTGAGGGGGGGGGGGGGTAAGAATATTTTTTAAATTAATATTTTTAAAAATAAAAAATTATTTTTGGAGAAGGGTGTGGGGTAGGGGGTTAGGATGGGGTTGAGGTAAGAATTTTTTTTTAAAAAAGAAATTACTTTTTTAAAAAAATATAACTTTTTGGAAAAGGTATATGCCATTGAGGGGGGAGGGGTTAGGGAGTGATGGGGGTGGGGTAAAAATTTTAAAAAAATATTTTTTTTTTAAATAAATATTTTTTTAAAAAAAGTTGAGAGCAGTATGGGGTTGGGGGTGGGGGGTGGAGGGTAGGGAAGGGAAGGGATGAGGGTTGAGGTAAAAGTTTTTTTTTTTTAAAAAAAAAAGTAATTTAATTTTTTTAAAAAACTATATTTTTTGGGGATGAGATATTGTCGTGTGGGGGTGTAGGAGGTAGGGAGGATGGGAGTTGGGGTAAGATTTTTTTTATAAAAAAAATATTTATTTATTTTTTAAAAATATTTTTTAAAAAAATATTCTTTTTGGGAGGGGTAGGGGATGCGGTGGAGGGAGGGTAGAATTTTGATCATGAGGTAAAAAAGATTTTTATTTTTTTTATAAAAAATTAAAAGAATTAATTTTGGGGGGTGGAGGGAGGTGGGGGTTCGAGGTAGGGAGAGGGATGAGAATGAGGTGGTATGGGGGAGGGGGGGAGGATTTATAAAAAGTTTTTTAAGAAATAAAAATAATATATTTAATGGAGGTGGGGTGGGATAAGCTGGGGGTGTAGTGGGGTTAGGGTGAGCTGAGTTGGGTCATTTTGAGAGTGGGAGGACGCATTGTTGCTTGTTTTTCCTAATTTCATTAAGAAAAGAGAAAATGGTGTATTACCCCCAATCTTTAGTCGAAATTCCAACTACACACTTATACTTTGCGGGGGTCCTATGACCCCCCTGAACTATTTTAAAGTGAAATTATTACCCTCCCTGAACGCTGACATAGCAAGAGAGTGTGTTTCACTCTCTTTAAAGATCGTGAAAACGAATTTTTTTTATTAAAAAATTTTTTAAATATTTTTTTATTTTCTTTATTCATTTTTAATTATTCTTTTTCTTTTCCTTCATCTTCTTTCTTCCAAACAATGGTATCCAAGAACTCATCAATGACATCCAAAATTAATTTATCATTTTCCTCATCTCCAAGCACAAAATCAATTGATTTCGACTTTAAATTTGTCGAAAATTTTAAAATGGGTATTGTTCATTTTTTCCAACTTCAAGATTGTCGAAAATTTTAAAATCGATATTGTCCATTATTTACGACTTCAAAATCGTCCTAAATTTTAAAATGGATATTGTTCATTTTTTCCAACTTCAAGATTGTCGAAAATTTTAAAATCGATATTGTCCATTATTTACGACTTCAAAATCGTCCTAAATTTTAAAATGGGTATTGTCCATTATTTCTGACTTGAAGGTCGTTGAAAATTTTAAAATTCTCCATTGTTTCTGACTTTAAGGTTATTGAAAATTTTAAATTCGGTATTGTTCATTGTTTCTGGCTTCAAAGTCGTCGAAAATTTTGAAATTGGTATTCTTCGTTGTTTTCGAATTTAAGATTGTCGAAAATTTAAAAATTGATATTGTTCATTATTTCCCACTTCAAGGTTGTCGAAAATTTTAAATTCGATGTTATTTATTATTTTTGACTTCAAGATCATCAAAATTTTCAAAATCGATATTGTTCACTATTTTCGACTTCAAGTTCGTCGTAAATTTTAAAATGGGTATTGTCCAGTATTTCTGACTTAAAGGTCGCCGAAAATTTCAAAATTCTCTATTGTTTCAGACTTTAAGGTCATCGAAAATTTTAAATTTTGTATTGTTCATTGTTTCCAGCTTTAAGGTCGTTGAAAATTTTGAAATTGGTATTGTTCGTTGTTTCCGAATTTAAGATCGTTGAAAATTTAATAATTATATGGTCATTGTTTCTCACTTCAAGGTTGTCGGAAATTTTCAAATTCGATGTTGTTTATTATTTTCGACTTCAAGATCATTGAAAATTTTAAATTCGATATTGTTCATTATTCTCCACTTTAAGGTCGTCAAAAAATTATTTGCATAGAAGTAGGAATAATAAAGTTTGAAAAAAAAACGAGATGAAAAGTAATGGTGAAAAAAATAATGGTAAAAAAATGATGAAAAATGATAAAAAGGAAAAAAATGAAAAAGAAAGTAAATAAAAATTAATTTTAAATAAAAAAATACGTGTTAAAATGTTGTTGGCGCGTGCATCACACCTTATTCAAAATGAGTGGTTGTCAGATTTTGGGGGGATAATAACTCCACTTTAAAATAGTTCAAGGGGGTCATAGGACCCCATAAAGTATAAGTGTGTAGTTGGGATTTGGGGTAAAGGTTTGGGGGGCGGGGGGAGGGGGGTGACCATTTTTTCTTAAGAAAATCATTTTTTGATTAAACGGGTTGAAGTGGAGATTGAATTGGACTCATTTGAACTCAATTTAAAAATGGATTGAGATTTTACCCAATAGTAAATTATCTTGAAACCAACCCATTAACTATTAGACGGATTAAGCGGGTCAACTCAATTTGAATTCATTTTGACACCTCTAATCCCGTACGATAGAAAATATTTACAAGAAAATAGATATTTTTTAATGAAAGAAATAGTTCAAAGAATTGGGTGTGTCAGTAGAAAGGAAAACGTTTTTCATATATTCATTAGGAAAATAGGTGATTTTTTTCTTGTGTTAGGTATGTTAGCAAAAAAGGAATATATTAGAAAAAAAAATTATATAATCTAGATAAATATTATAGGAAATAAGATTAAACACACCCCCAAACTATCATATTTTCACGAATTTCATATTGCAATTAATCAGTGTCCCATTTATCTATTTGACTTAACACTCTTTGTATTAAATTACACCTCAATGTTGAGTTGACTACTTGACTTACATGTGTTTGTTGCTGGTTGGAAATAAATATTTGGTCAATTACTTTGATGTATGTATTACCCTTATTTATAAGTAGGGGCGTACAAACCGAACCGTTAAGTCAAACCGAACCGATGAATCAAACCAAACCGAGGAAAAAAACTGACTTATGGTTTGGTTTGATTGGTTTGGTGTTGAAAAAAAAAATCGATCATTCTTGGTTTGGTTTGGTATTAGCAAAAATAAAATCAAACCGAACCGACATAATACATATATAATTTTAATTTTTTATACGTAAAAAAATATTACTTATAATCTACTTTCTAATTACTTTTATAACTTTTTTATATTCAGAAAATAGATATATATTCTTAGGCCTTTAGTTATAATATTTAGGGAAAATGACAAGAACTGACCATTTTAAAAAGAAATGGTCCACACTATGAAAATATGGACAATTATTTATTTCTTTTTCTTAGCCACTTGGCCCAAAACCACTCTCCTTACACAATTAAAGAAATTAAATACTTTTTACAGTTGTTACTCTTAAATCACTTTTCTTTTCTAAATATACTTTCTCAAATCTTCTTTTTTTCTCCTTTATTATGCATCGATCAATCTACTGTGTTTTATGATCAATATCAAAAATTACTTTGTTGTTTCTTGCATTGGAGCATTGAAAACTATGGACATGAAACAAAAAATTGGAAATAAAGGAAAGTTAAAATTAATGGGTAAAGCGGTCAATTTTGACCTCAAATTTGTTGTTATTGATGATTATTTTACGGAATCATCACAAAAGGTTTTGTACTTGAAGCAATGTCATAGTTCTTTAAACTTGAAGAAGAAGAAAAATAAAATAATAAGGTCTCAAGGTAAGAGAAAAACCATGTCTTGGTCCAGGTTCTTCTCAGAGGCTGATTCAATCACGGTGAGTCGGAGATGTTCTTCTTAGAGGCTAACTCAATCACGGTGAGTCGGAGATGTTTTGATGCATGTAAAGATTAAAAAAAAAAAAGAATATGCCAATAGATACTCTTTTATACCAGATTGATACACTTTTTTTAAAAGAGAGAAGGGGAACTTTTGCATGCGCATACAGTCTTTATACCCAATTGATACTCTTTTATACCAGTTTGGTACACTGTTATACCAGATTGATACACTTTTTTAAAAAAAAAAAAAAGGGAACCTATGGATGAATATGCAGTCTTTATACCCATTTAATACATTTTTATGTCACATTGATATATTTTTATACTACATTGATATACTTTTTAAAAAAAGGAGAGAGAATTTTTTGCATGCATATACAATCCCTATACTCAGTTGATACTCTTTTATACCACATTGATACACTTAAATTCAACATCAGATATCCACTGACCTCAGTATTTTATCATTATTGAAACTAAAACTGAAGTTGAAGCCATTATTTTGTATCAATTTTGAGCAAATTTACAATGGAAAAAAAATTATAGAAAACTAATTGAATGCAGATTTTTAAAGATTTTATACAAAATTTATGGAATAAGAAAGATTAATTGAAGTATTGAAAAGGATAAAAGAATGGAGGTTTGGGAGTTTGAATGGAAAGAAAATTGTGAATGAAAAGGAAAGAAAGAGAAAGTTACTTTAACGACATTTTCGATTATGTTTAAGCTTATGACAGTGAAGGTTAGCTAGTGAAATTAGTTTGTGGCTATTTATAGGATATTTAATTTTGAGTGCTATTTTTATGATATTATTTTAGTTTTAGGTGCTATTGCTGTCATTTTCCCTAATATTTATCCATTAGTAACAGATTAATACAAAACCCAATATTAATATAAAAACCTATAACTCTTCAATTGCTTTACTTTACATTTTACTTTCCAAATTTTCAGAGAGATCTCATTATTTCCTCATCTTACTTTTCTCATTCTCCTCATTCGTCAAGTTTTGATTTAGGTTTGTTTCTCTTCTTTCTCTTTTTTCTTGTGGAATTATGTTATAGTTAATTATTTTATGGACTTAAATTTTTAATAAGTTGTCTCCAATTCTTCATTTTTCTTTATGCTCACATTTTATGTGAAGGAAACTTTCAGACAAGCTATTGTGACTAGTGACTTACAAATTGAACCACTGAGTATCCACATAATATTACTTTCAGAGATAGTAGTTTAGACGTTTTAGTAATTTGCCTACTTAATTTTAATTGAAACTACTCTATGACCATTGTTCTTTTTTTATCTTTTTAGTGAAAATATTTAATTTTTTTTTCAATCACATTATAATTGTAAAAAAAATAAAAAATCGAAAAAATCCAATTAAAATCGAAATATAAAAATCGATTGTATATTGGTTTGATTTGGTTTATAGATTTAGAAAACCAACATTGTTGGTTTGGTTATATTTTAATGAAAAACCGAACCAACCCGACCTATGTACATCTCTATTTATAAGTGCACAAGTAGAGGACCAACACAACATTTTCTAATTGTACTGAAGGTATAACAAGTTGTACATTAAATTTGGCTTTATTTTATTGGTGAATGAATACATGTTTCATTGCACCACTTCTGCTTACCAGGGCAAATTAATTAAGAGTGATAAAGAAGTTTCAAAACTAAAAAAAATAGTGACACAAGTCTTAAATATTGAGTAGAGGTGACAATTTAAAGATTAGTGTTAATGACATTAATTTTAAAACCCTCAAGTTTTATTATTTACACAAAGATCCTTACCCCATATTTACACAAAGATCCCTACGCCATCACCAACATTCCTCCTCCACACCTTTTTTGTTGCCGCCCGCCGCACCTCCTCTTCCTCCACTATCACTATCACTACCATTATCACATCTTCCGGATTCACCATTATTTTCTCCCTCTACATAACTATCGCCTATTTTTCTTCTTTCTCCTCTACCACCGTGGCTATCAACACTACAACAAATATCACCTTCTTATTCAGTGTCACCACCAACACCATCACCTCCATTTTTACCATAAATATCACTTTTTCATGAGCTCCTCCTCCAATCAGATCTTTTTTCAAAAATTAAGTATCAAAATTGCAGCAGCAACAGTCGAAGTTGCTGCAGCAATTTGATAATTGTTGCAACAACTTCGAGAGTTGTTGTAGCAACTTCAATAATTGCTACAACAACTTCGATAATTGTTGTAACATAATAATTAATAGTAATTGTTGCAGCAACTTTCGTAGTTACTGAATTTGCTAAATTATTTCTTCATTCATTTTTAAAAGAAATCAATTTTTTTTTAAAACTTTTAAAATTTTTTTTTTAAATAGTTCATGAAAATTTAAAAAGGAAGAAAAAGAAGATGAGAAGATGGAAGAAGACAAAATCTATAGAGAGAGAAAAATAAGAAGAAGATGGGGAGAAAGAAATAAAAAGAGAAAAGAAAGATTGAAAGATAAAAAAAGGATCTAAAATTTGAAATTTGGAGTTGAGGATCTAACACATTAATTTTTGAACTGAAGATAAATTAGTAATGAAAAAGGAAGAAATTTTATGTTACTAAGGTGTTTGTAGAAATATCCAAGGTTATTTTTTTTTTTTTTAAGAGTTCTATTACTTAAACATTTGTCATTTAGCAACTCCATGATGCTAAAAGAGTCCATTGGGAAGCCCCCCCTCCATAGCTGAGACAGAAAAAGGAGGCTAAAACAAAGGAAGAGATTGCAGAAAGTTTCAAATCGTGGAAGCCATACTCAACTTTTTACCACCTTTCCAATGGGAATTTCATGGTTTTTTCTCATGGAAATGAAATCCCTTCACTTCCAAGATATTGAAGTTTAGTTGTGAAACCATTCTTTTATTTATATTATG
This sequence comes from Capsicum pubescens, assembly GCA_030864215.1. Taxonomy (NCBI): domain Eukaryota; kingdom Viridiplantae; phylum Streptophyta; class Magnoliopsida; order Solanales; family Solanaceae; genus Capsicum; species Capsicum pubescens. The sequence goes on along the minus strand of CM061541.1, from coordinate 246,815,005 downwards.
TATCTAATGATGATGTCTAAATCAGTTTGCGTGAACCTCAATTGTTCTAATCGAGTACTTGTTACCTCCTACGAGCTGGCTAGTTGTGCCTACTAAAACTTCGACAGATAGAAAGAATCAGAATAGTTTCTTTTTTGATTTATGCTTGGATTTGTTTTTTTGTACTTTGATGAGTGTACGAAACTAAAAGGGAGAACTTTTGTTTGAAATTACTTGATTTGTTTCAATTTGTTTGTATGATTTTAATTTGACACAAGTTTAAGAAAGCAATGAAGATTTTTGAATCATGCAATCTTAAACTACATATATGTGGAATATGTCAAAATGCTTTTTAGTCTAAGTAGTCTTAATACACGTGGAAAATTGAAATGGAAGAATTTTCAAAAGGGGAAGGAGCCATTCTTTTTGAAACAGACCGAAAAGGAAAGTAACACAAACAGATTGAAACGAAGGAAGTATGTTATTTTTCAAGATTGGATCAATAAACAACCTGACTAAAAAAGGATTTCGGAGCCTGTTTTGTTTTGTTTTGTTCAACATTAGGTCTATTGTGGTGATGGATGATATATTCTGTATCTTTTCTGGTAGTTTAGACAACATCTTTGATTTGAGGAAATATTATGGTCTGTCAAGACAAGTTACAGAGGCAATGATGATGGTTGACCTTATCTCAAACAAGGAAACAATAGTCGGTTAGTTCAAGTGAAACTTACTTTACTTCTATGCTTCTGGGACATGAAATGGTTGAATTGAAATATGAGCATTTCTTCAATAGTCATCTCTTCGTTTATTTTCAGTAGTCCTTATGTCAAATAGTGCAGCCATTTTGTTCACTTGAACCGCTACAAGATCAACAATTCCATAAGCTTGGACTTCTGTTGTTGACATAAAAATATTTCTTTCCATATCCTCTGCATTTTTAAAGTTTTGAACCACACGAAATCAGGCTTCACCGTAGCTACTAAGAGGCTGAATGGTGATTTCTTTATGATTTCTAGATGAAGAAGTCATTGTTTTTAAGTGATGATAGGATTCTTGAGAAAAATGACCAGACCCCAGTCACTATTGCAGATTTTGGAGTGCAGACTTTAGTTCGTTTGGGTGAATTATACAGTTACGAGCCTGGCCAGTCAGTCTGATTTGTCTTTACCGCAATGAAGTACCTTGACTAAAAAAAACAATGAAATATAACTATTGAGGACATAAATAACTATTAACATTCACACTTTAGCTTATGTTATTCTGTCTCTTCAAAAATATTGTTGGTTGCGTGTAGTATCTTCCTAAGCTAGAACATTTTTGGAGGATCCAATATGATGCGGTAGCATATTTGGAGAGTCCAAAATAGCTCTCAGCTAAGCTTATATAATCGTGGTTCATTTTCAAAACTATAATCCTTTGTTCTATAAATTGGCATTTTTGCTTATGCCAAATTAGCTGGATATAGGAGTACAGACTTATTGTATTGATTAAATCGGAAAAAGAAGAGAACAACTATATAATAACAGACTGTTATACTTAAATAGTGTATTAGCACAATATAACAGAACAACTATATAATAAGTGACGGTTATACGTTAACAGTGTATTAACACTATATAACATAGTTTAACTATTGACTGAAGAGGAAGTGGCCAGTGACAACATCAGCTAGATGTCTAAAAATCTGATTCAACAAAACCAAACAAATTTTAGTGAATCTGGCTCTTAAGAACCATAGACTACTGTTTCTCACTAAATATGTGTTCACTTACCTAATAATCTTATGGTACCATCCATGTTTTTCGAACCAAATAGTGTGCTTAAGCTTCTACTTCTGTTATTGATGATGGAATCAGTGAAGTAAAATATGACGAGAATCACATAATATCACTAAGCCTTATAGGCCCGATTTAGTGGATTCCTTCGAACCCCGACAAATTATTTTGTTTGCTTATTCGTTTTCCTATCGACAAATGCATACTCATTAATTTCACTTTTTCCAATTTACTTTGTTTAATAATACAAATAGCTGATTTGATTTCTTCTTGGTGTTTTTACACTGTGCCGGGCTCGACTCTTCAATTCTGAAAAGCAAATTTATATGCCTTCTTTAATGTTTGTCATTGGTTTGCTTTCTTTACAGGATAATGTTATTGGAAGAGAACCAAATTGCTTTTCATTCAGGGGAGAACTTTTTTGTTTGTTGTGAAAGCATTTTCTAGGAAATTGGTGGTGAATGTTGTTGGAAAAGACAATGTGAAATTTAAGTGCGTGCTTGTACATTTTTTTGTAGATTATACAGTTGTAAAGGAAAAAAAGAGATTTTATGATGTGTAATTTAATGTATACATTGATGAATGATGCAATTTAGTATGTTTTGAGGGGTGGATTGATTTCAGCTAAAATGAAGTTTGAGGACTTACATTGTGAAGATCTTTGTTTTTAGACATCCTATGATTCATGTCATTCTGCATTTTCTTATTAATGGAAGCTGTTTGCTGCTTCCAGTTTCGTATTCTAAGTTGTTTTTGTTTGTTGGAGTTGTGGGGTTGATTTCCTGGATGATCACTCGACTAATAGTTATTATCCCATAAAGTCGCCTCAATTCTTGATTTCAATTTTTTTCATCAAAGAAAGTGACTTTCCGAGATAATAACAACGGTAAGATCAGAGAAGTCCATGGTTCGTGATGGGAGCTGCTACTGGGAAAATGCAGTACTCGAAACTGTGAAATTTACTCGAGAGACAAAGTCATGCAAGATTCATGAGAGGATCTATAACTTTGTTGTGGGAAATATAAGCAACATTTCAAGTTTATGGTTTTGTATGTTATGTTGCGTGATAATGAAGAGAGTTATATGTTCATTCTTCGTATATATACTGTGTAGGGTTCTTCAAAAGCTGGAGTCATTGGCGGAGCTTTAATTGATTTTTTGAGTTATGCTGTTGCTACTTAGGTATCCTTGGTGTCTCTTCATCTCAGAAATTCAAAATCTGAAGCTGTGTTGCATGTCAGTCTTTAACCTTTTTTTAAAGACTATTTTAGATTGGTATTTTGTAATTCTTTGCAATGATATAATTGATTTATGTTTCTATTGGCAAATTGTTGGTTTCAATACAGAAGATTCAGGAATCTGCAACCAAAGGTGCTATCCGATTTTATGAAGAGTTTCATGATTCTTTTGTGTGTATTTAGTTCTTGATTTCAAGTTGAAACTAATGACTAAAAAAAGTTTTCATTTTCTTTTTGGTGTTTTTACAGTGTTTTTGAAGAAATCGAAATTGCAAAACTGAATTCTCTAGATAGAAGCTTGAGATCACAATTAAGCAATGGTGATTTTTTGAATATGCCTATATCTATCGCTTTTCCTACATTGATTTGATTCTTTCAGTTGATACCGACACATCTCTCTGTTGACTTCTTTTATCCATTTCTAATGGTACCTTCTTATCTCATTTGCACTTGATATATTTGTTTATTTTTGATAAATTCTCCATAACCTCATTAAAGTATTATAACAGACAAATAGACTCCACGAATGATATTAAACCAATAAATAAGAAGACCTTCTGCTCCGGCTTTTCGGATATGGGACTCAACATGTATGAAGTCAATCTCCTTTCTCCTACCCCAGTTTTGCTCGATTCCAGTGATTCTTTTTGGTTAAACTCATCAAGATTCGAGAACGAATGACTTCTAGGAACTCATTAGGTAGTTTTGTGGAAATATCAACTCTAAGTTAGTATTGTTATCATCATTTATCTTTAGCTTTTGATCAACTGTTGCTTTAAATTTTAGAAGAAATAGGTTTGAGCAGCAAAGTGGACATTTAGGATTTGTAAAGATGTGGCAGTGTAGTTGAAATGGTTCATAATAAAGCGGATTAAATGTAGATGATTTATGTAGCTAGATTCTGTAAATTCAGTAATTCAGAAGCTCTCAGTTGTTGCATTAAATTTTAATGAATGGATATGTAGGATTTCTGAGGATACGACGGTATAGTTGAAATGACTCGAAATAGAACAGATTAGATGTAGACGATTTTATGTACCTGGATCCTGTAATTAAGCAGTATTAGATTGATTATCTGAAGTTGCTTTGTTCCATTCCTTGTGAAGAAATCCACTCCGAAGGTCTCAGTTAATATTCATCATCTTTTACTTTTCTCTTTGAATGAATATAGTTTGAATAGAGCAATATAGTTTTATAGGATTTATAAGTATGTGGCGGTGTAGTTAAAATGATTCGGGATAGAGAATGTCAGATGTCGATGATTTTATGTAGCTAGATCCTGTAATTGAGAAGTAGTTGATTTCTTGTTATCCGCAGATTGATGTGTATGTTCAAAGAATTAAAATGTGATTTGGTTGTTTGTCTCCTCTGCGTAATATCTAGCAATTCTGACAGCGGCTGCTCTAGCTGTTAACTAACAGATCACTTATTGGACAGGATCTTGCAGGTGTCCTCCCTGCATTTCTGGTGAAGTTACCATATCTGAAGAAAATGTACTAAGAACATCCAGAGAAAAGCCTACTTACTAAGTACTCTTGAAGCAATGAATTTGCAGCCAGGCTGCAACGTCATGCCACATTCTGGGAAAAGAAAATCAGAAATGGACTATGCATAAGTAGTGTTTTAGATTTACTCTCACCCTTCCTAAATAAGTAGTGTTTTAGATTATACATACCTTTTGAGAAGTTCATTCCTTAGAAAACATAGAATATTTGTAATAACTTAACCTCAACAAATATATTGAAGAAAATATAACTCTTTTTGGTTATGTAAAAATTTGCTTCATTTGAAGAAGGATAAAACTCAAAGAACATGATTGAGGTCTTCTTCATTATCTAAAATATCAGTTATTTAACATGAGATGAAAGGCTATAACATTACTTATTTAGGAACATAAAGAATAGTAGTTAGTTTAACTATTTGTGTGGCTTCTGTTCTGTGTTCGCACCAATATCTAATAAATTTTGAAACAGGAATCCAAAAGAAGTAGAATGTCATTTTGAATCCACAATTTGTTTGTGTATCCTTAGAATAAAAATCCCAACATTGCTGTTTTTCAAAAGATGTCATACTAATAAGAGTATCACTATATTGTATATGTAAAGTTTTTCATTTCAGCTACTAACGTAAGACTTTGTATGATCGCCCAACAAACTCCCCCTCGCACTAAGTTAGAAATAAGGATAAAATAAAATGTTGGGCCCGTGCTAAGGCCTTGCCCATCTAGTTAATATAGGAGTGATAATTTATATATATCTCTCTATATATAAAAACAAAACTAAAAGCAAGACAAGAAGCCACGTGGCGGCATAAGAATAAGTCTAAGTGATAATTTTAAGACAAAGTTAAAAAGTATGTAATAAAAAATTTTAATTGAAAGATTAAGTATTTAAATTTGAAATACATTATTTTTTTTAAAAAAAAAAAATATTATCTTAATAAATAGAAATTCATAATTGAAGAGTCCTTATAGGCTCTTACTATTTCAAAGCTATATCTTATAAAATTTAAATATTATTATTATTATTATTTGAATGTGTCTTATACAAAATGAGTAGTGTGTTTTATACAAAATGAGTAGTGTGTTTCAATAGGAATAAAATACATTTGTATTTTTTAAAATTTGAATTGATACGGATATCTCTCAACTGTATCAATCTCATTTTAATTTAAGATAAAAAAAATATCAAACTCAAAAGTGTAAGGTATAAGATAATTATGATATTTTAAAATCCTATCTTTTTTAACAAATTAATATCACAATAAGTAAAAAAAAAAAAAAAATATGTCTTCAAAATTAGTAAAACAATAAGATAATTTTACAAAAAAATCATCAAAAAAATCAAATTATAAAATAATTTATTTGATTTTTTTTTTGTAAAATAAATTTATTTATCAATAATAAGAATAAAAGTTTATTAATCTTTGTGTTTTTTTCATTTGTATATTTATTAGAAAGGAAAAAGAAAAGAAGACAAAAACATAAGAAAAGTAATTAAAAAAGAAAAAATAAAGATTCTTATTTGAAAAAATAGAAAAATACATGTTTTTTTTTAAAGAAATAGTAAATACGGGTTTTTGAAAAAAAAAAAAGAAGAAGAAGAAGAAGAAGAAGAAGAAGAAGATAAACTATCATCCTGATTTTTAGCAATAAAATACACATTTTTTTCCATTTGAAAGTTAGTTGTTTGATTGTGAGTGCTCTTAAATAATTGTTCCTTTTTTTTTATCTACTATTTAGTTATCCAACTTTAGATAAACTTAAAATTTTCAAAACAAAATTATTAGATGTCTATTCTATTAATTTTCAGGATTTGTTATTGCCATAAAATGAAGATTGGTGAAGTTTTCAAGTTCAAAAATATATTTAGAAAAAGACTTATTATTTTGATCAAACATAAAAATAAAAATAATAATTAAAAGAATAGGATTTAAAATATAAATTTAAAATAATAATCATAAAAGTAATAATAATAGTAATAATAATAATAATAATAATAAAACAACAACAACAAACCCAGTGTATTCCCACATAGTGAGGTCTGGGGAGGGTAAGATGTACGCACCGTCATACTTGAAACTAATACGGTGCGAGACATCCTCGTCAATCTCACCGTTACCCTAAATCACGGACCCGAGATACTTGAAACTATCCCTCTTACATACCACTTGTGATTCCAACTTCACTACCACCTCATTCTCCCGCCTCACGTTATTAAACTTGCATTCCAAATACTCTGTCTTGCTCCTACTCAACCTGAACCCTTTAGACTCAAGCGTTTGTCTCCACACCTCTAATTTATCATTCACACCCCCCCTCCCCCCCGCGTCTCATCAATCAAAACTACATCATCTGCAAAAAGCATACACCAAGGCACCTCTCCTTGAATACGCCGCGTCAACACATCCATCACCAAAGCAAACAAAAAGGGACTAAGAGTAGATCCCTGATGCAATCCTGTCAAGACGGTGAAATGCTCTGAGTCTCCTCCCGCCGTCCTCACCTGAGTTTTAGCTCCATCATACATGTCCTTAATTGCTCTGATATATGCCACCGGGACTCTACTCACCTCCAAGCATCTCTAAAGCACCTCCCTGGGGACTTTGTCGTATGCCTTCTCTAAGTTGATAAACACTATGTGCAGGTTCTTCTTCCTTTCCCTATACTGTTCTACCAGCCTCCGTACCAGGAGAATTGCCTCCGTTGTCGAGCGGCCAGGCATAAATCCAAACTGGTTCTCCGAAATAGACACTATCCGCCTCAGCCTCACCTCGACCACTCTCTCCCAAATCTTCATAGAGTGACTCAATAACTTAATATCCCTATAGTTATTGCAACTCTGAATGTCACCCTTGTTCTTATAAAGAGGGATAATAGTACTCCACCTCCAAGCCTCGGGCATTTTCGCCGTCTTGAAAATTTCGTTAAACAATCCAGTCAACCACCTTAAACCAGCCTAGCCAGAAAACTTCCAAAAATCCACCGGTATCTCATCAGGCCCCGTTGCCCTACCCCTTCGCATTCTACGAACAGCCTCTCTAACCTCCTCTATCTTAAAACGTCTACAATAACTAAAATCCTGACACTCCTCTGAGCGCTTCAGATCCCCTAACACAATAGCTCTATCCCCTTCGTCATTAAAGAGCCTATGAAAATACGACTGCCATCTATTCTTAATGTGGCCGTCCTCCACCAACACTGTACTGTCCTCCCCCTTAATGCACTTCACCTGGTCGAGGTCACGACCCTTCCTCTCCCTAGCCTTAGCGAGTCTAAACAACTTTTTTTCCCTTCTTTCTCCTGTAACCCCGCATACAAGCTCTCAAAAGCTACCGTCTTAGCCGCCGTAACTGCTAACTTAGCCTCCTTCCTAGCTAACTTGTACTATTTCCTGTTTACCCATTTCTATTCTTCGTCCTTACTCTCAACCAACTTAGCATACGCCCCTTTCTCGGTCTCCACTTTCTTCTTAACCTCTTCATTCCACCACCAGTCCCCCCGATGATGCCCGACCCGGCCCCTAGAAACACCCAACACCTCACTAGCACTCTCCCTGATGCACCTAGCCACCCTATCCCACATACTATCCACGTCCCCCCTACACTCCCACACACCCATTCCCGCCAACTTCTCCCCTATCTCCCACACATTCACTGGCGTCAAGCCACTCCACTTAATTCTAGGTCTACACTCCTCACCCCTTTTCTTTCTATCCTTCCTTATACCCAAATCCATAACCAAGAGCCTATGCTGGGTCGAAAGATTCTCACTCGGGATGACCTTACAGTCCTTACACAACACCCTATCCCCTTTCCTAAGCAACAAAAAGTCAATCTGGGTCTTGGCTATCGCGCTTTGGAAGGTGATCGGGTGATCGTCCTTCTTCAGAAAGCCCGAGTTCACCACCACCAGCCCAAAGGACCTCGCAAAATCCAATAGAGTAGCCCCCTCTTCATTTCTTTCCCCAAAACCAAAACCACCATGCACAATAATAATAATAATAATAATAATAATAATAATTATTATTATTATTATTATTATTATTATTATTATAATAACAACAATAGTTTTAATAATAATAGAGAAAAATTATATCTACTTTGGTTACAGATATATCCACTATGAATAGAAAAATTATAGGTAATTCTCGTCAGATTCTTTTATTTAACTATAAATATATATTGTTCAAGGTTAATTTGTTTTAAAATTATTTTATCGTTGATTAATATTATATTTATCTTTTGAAATAGATGTACCTACTATAAATGAAAAAATCATAGGTAATGTTCATCAGATTTCTCTGAATAATTACAAAGGTATGTTCTCATACTTGATTTAATTTTATAGTTATTTTATTATTTTCGTGATTAATATTATATTTGTCTTTTGTCACAAATGTACCTAAGGAAAATGAAGTTTCCACAAATCTTATGCAGATAAATTTCTCCAAAATGTGAAATGAATATTTAAGAAATTAACAAGTACTATCGAGAATAGAAAGATACAAAGGAGATTTATCAGACCATTTGTATAAAGAATGAATCAAAACATATTTGTATATACACAAATATTATCATTTTTATTTGTCTTAATATATTTCTCTGTCACATTTACATATCTATTCTCTACTAAGAAAGTTATAAAATAGATTTATATGCATCTAATTATTGCAATTGACTTATTCCTTTCATGACTTTACTTGCAAATATACATTTATATATAAAAAATATTTACTGATTCTATGTGTCATTTAAATTTTTTAAGATCATACAACTAAAATTCCGATAAACAACAAGTCAAATGAATAATAAAGGTCAATATTAACAATCGAATAATTTTAGATAGTGAACAATGCAATAAAAAAATTATAGGTCAATCTTTTGATAATTATATGATTCATTATTTTTTGTCATTTGAGACGATTATGTGATTGTCTGGAAAAAGAGGTTGAGAGGATTGAAGAGGGGGGTGGGGGGAGGGGGGGGGGATGACGCACTGGTGGCGAAGGGAGAGTATATTGTTCAACTAATTAATTGAACTATGTAATTTTTTGAATTATTTATTACAAATTATATTTAATAATTCTTAATTAATTTAAAATATATTTATGTACTACAACAAAAAATAATTTATTCTTTTAAATTAATAAATAATATTTCTAATGATTTATTTTTTAAAATATCCCACGCATCTCGCGGGTACTTATACTAGTTTAAGTAAAGAGAACAATAAATAATTTGAGACGTAAAACTCACGAAGACATAAAAAAAATAAAAATATGTATCTATTAAAAAATATTCTTTGTCAAGAAAATAAGAGGATGATATAAGAAATAGAAGTTTTAGTAGTCGTTTGGCCATGAAAAGTTTTTATTTTTTTTCAAAAAATTATTTTACTTTAGTGAAAAAGGTGAAAATTGTATGTGTTTGGCCATATGAGAATTCCAAATACAATTCCGAAATTGTATTTTTTTTTCCACCCATAATTCTCTCACAAAATTTCAAAACCAACTTTAATTTATATTCATGACCAAACACAACTCCAACTTCAACTCCAAAAAATAATAATTTTCATGGCCAAACTGGGCCTTAGTCTTTTTTTTTTAACCCTTGTTTCATTTTGTATTGTGAATAGTTTTCATAGTATGAGTGTTAAGTATAATATTTTGGGTGTATTTGTAATCAAGGTCATATATTTGTGTAGAAAATTTTTCTATAATAGAGGCAAGTAGGTGGGCATTTAGTTAAAAGTAACAAAAGAGATTGAAAATGAGGTGTAGGTGACTCAAGTTTTAATAATTGAGTCGAGGTGACATTACTTTATTATGGATTAAGAAAGTTGGAAAAGTTTGAAAATAGCCCACAAGTTTTTAAATTTATACTTTGATTCAAATGTTAGTTAATATAACAGGAAATGGGGGGGTGGGGGGAGGGGGGCATTTCTCTCTCTTCTCATCCATTGTTGTTTTCTCTCTCTTAGTGATTTTTTTTGCTCATTGTTGTTGTTGCTTTATATATCATCTTTTTGTTTATTATCATCATCTTCTACTTCATTCTCATCTTCATCTTCTTCTTATTGACCATTATTGTTGTTGTTGTTACTGCTACTACTACTACTTGACCAATTTCTTAGGTCAAATGTTCTTTCGTACATCACTTTTCACTGTGGCATTATTTCATACAAGACTTTGGTAAGTAAAATTATGATTTTTAGTTGAATTTGTCTTCTGGGTAACTTCTATTGTGTTGTTTTTTGAATAATAAATAGCACGCGAATATGAATGCAACATAAGAGCCATTTGTTTAAACAGATCACTCATCTGTTGTAACTAAAGACTCATATGTTGGATTCATATTTATGGTTCTATAGTGTCGTAACATGAATCGAACAGATGAGTCATTTGTTGCAACATATAACCCCTTTGTTGCAACAAACTAGTTATCTATTGCAACGGACTATTTATCTGTTATAACAGAGTAATTATCTGTTGCAACAAATTAATCACCTATTGCAACAGAATAATTATCTGTTGTAACAGATTAGTCACCAGTTGCAACAGAACCTGAACTCGATTCCAACAGACGTATCCTCTGTTATAATAGGAGCTAAACTCGATTCCAACAGATGCGATGTCTATTGAAACAAATAAGTCATCTATCGCAACAGGTTAGTTATTTGTTGCAACATATCACTCATCTGTTGGAATCATATTCAAAGGTTCTTTAGTACTATAACATCTATCCCAATAGAAGCTTCATCTGTTGCAACAGATGTATAGTCTGTTGCAACATATGATTCACTTGTTACAACATATGACTCATCTATTAAAATCAGCTTCAGGAGCATAACATGAATCCCAACAGGTAAGTAATTTGTTGCAACTGATCACCTACCTATTGCAACATATTTTTCACTTATTGCAACAAGTTACATATCTATTGGGGTTCATGTTACGACACTATGAAATCACTATTAATTTTCTTATGATATTATTATTATATTTTCTTAACAAATGACTTTATTTAGGTACCACTAATGGAGGAATCAATAACAATAGGTGTGGATTGTCATGGTCAATGGATTGAGAAGAGCAATCGATATGTATGGCATTGAAAGGAGGGTGAAACGCTAGAGACGATAGCTATGACAGTCCAAAGGGATATTTCGTATGATGATTTTGTGAACTTAATCATCATCTATTGTGGACTGAATTGTCAACCGGAAGAACTTGTCATCAGCTACATGCACAACTCCTTTGAAAATCAGAGGATACTACCTTTCAAGATAACCGATCATGTTCGGTTGTGTGCTTATCTTTATGATTCAGCTAGGACGGTGTTAAGGGTGTACGTGATTGAAAAACTGAGAGAGAATGAGAACTAGAATGTAGAAGAAGAACAATAATAATACATCTTTGATGATAAGTTGGATGATCTGAACATGGACATGAATATTTCAGATGATGATCAAACACTTACGCCCATGCTGTGAGTAATACGGTGGGTAGTTCTTCTCATTCGACACAGTATGGCAATCATCAAGATGATGAGAACTACTTTTACTAGAGAATGTCATTCAAGGATAAGGACGAACTATCCACTTCTTTGTTTATTGCTTGCTTGAAAAAAGATTTCACAATAATAAAGGTGATTAATTCGAGCAAAGTCTTTTTCTTCAGATGTGCTAATCAAAATATTAAAAGTATCACACATGTGGTTTGGAACACATTTCGGGCCAAAATCCTCACGCCATGGCACAGGTCTTCGGTGATTATTTCAAGAATAGATTCCCCGATGGCAAATGCCCTTCTACAAGGGATATGACCAATCAACTCCTTACGAAATTAGGTGTCACAGTCAATTATTGAAAGATATATATGGCCATGGGTATTTCCAAGGACTTGGTTAGGGAGACACGAGCACGGGTATCCAGTCCTCAATGCCTACCATTACATGCTTGAGTCCAAAAATCTCGGAAGTAAGACGGTGTTGTATGTTGATAAAAATGGAAGGTTCAAGTACTTTTTTGTATCCTATGGTGCTTTGGATTCAAGGTTTTCAACATTTGAGAAAAGTCATAGCTGTCGAGGGTACCTTCTTGAGGAGCAGGTATAGTGGAGTTTTGCTAGCGGCGGTGGCGTAGGATGTGGAGAATCATATCTTTCCTGTCACTTTTTGTGTAGTGGACAAGGAATGTGATGCCTCTTATGGATATTTTTTTGAACAGATGCAAAGCTGCATAGAAGGTACCGAAGAGTTGTGTTTTGTTTTGGATAGGCATCTAAGTATTCCAAAGATGGGTTCAATTTTCTACACTTCAGCTTACTTTGGTTGTTGCATTAAGCATCTTGGAGATAACATTCAGAACAACTTTCACAACCAAAGGTTTGTGACCATTTTTTATAGAGCAGCTAAAGCATATAGTAGAGAGAAGTTCTTAGACTATTTCAATCAAATAGCGGATATGGATTCCAAGGCAGCAAAATATCTCATACGTGTTAGTTTTGAGAGATGGAGCCGGGCATTCTGTTTGGCAAATAGGTACATTCTTATGAATTTAATGTCTTGTTTGAGTTTACAAGTTTAGTATGATGTCGTACTAAGTGATTCTTTTGTATAGGCACAATATTATGACGTCAAACATAGCTGAATTGGTGTATTCATTGTTTGGCGATGAAAGAGAATTTCCCATCATGGCTCTATTTGATAAAATAAATGAGAAGTATGGCACATTTTTCATGAAAGGCGTGTGATGTTTAACAAAGCAAGAACCAAATTTGTTCTAGAAGCATAAAAAATAATATCAACGAACATCATTCTGGGGAATAGGTTATTTTCTCATCAAATAGTAGATTATAAGTTCAGTATCAACGGGCATGGTGATGTTTCCACGGTCGATCTTCAAATAAGATCTTGTACGTGCAGAGTTTTTGACTTGGATAAAATAACCTATCCACATGCTATGGCAGCACTTCAAGCTCAATACGGTACACAATATGAAACTAAAATTTATGAGTACTCCTCTCCATATTATTTAGTGGAAAAATATACAATGGGATATAGTGGGCATATTACTCTGGTGCCTCTGGAAGAATCTTGGATTATTCCTGCCAAGCTTTTGGAGAGATTAATACCTCCTCATATATTGACTCAAGCATTATCAAACCGGGAAGAAGACCATATAAGGCGAGGCGTGGAGTTGGAGAATCATTTCCATCAAGAAGAAACAAGTGCCCTGTATGTAAGAACGCTGGCCACAAAAGAACTAAATGCACGGATCGTAATCCACCATGATCGTTGTAAAAGCAAAAACTTGTGTTGTTGTTTGTTATGGACTTTTATATATTTAAATCATTGTTGTGAATGTAAATGTTATCATTTATTATATAAAATATCTATTTTAACAACTTGTGCATCAATAAAAAGAGGCAAAACAGTAACTAAATATAGCAGACCACAAAATTATTTTCAACATATCACACATCTGTTGCAACAGATGCACATTAGCTGGAAGAATACAATACAGTTCATCAAACTGGAATATTTTTCTCCAACAGAAGACAAATCTATTGTAACAGATGGATAATCTGCTGACAGAATCCCAACCGATGACCAATTTGTTTCAACAGATGGTCCATCTGTTGAAAGAATCAAAACTCTTTCTATTGCTACTGGATTCAAAAATGCTCGTTACCTCCAACCGTCGACATGTTTCTTGAGAAGGAGAAATTGACAGAATGAAAATTAAATAGGAATTAAATAGCCAAAGTCGATCAAAAATAAATTTTTCATTAAACGAAAAATAAAATACATTAGGTATAGATCCGATATAGAAAAATTAAAATACATACATTACAATAAAAAATACATTCTAATGATTATTATCATCATCATCATCATTATTGTAAGCCGGCCAATCAGCAACCGGAAGCAGCAGGGTCCTCATCAGCCTCTATATCTCTCTGAACATCCTTGCTCTCACGGAAACCAACTCCCTCTAAAGGTCATTAACCTGTCTCTAAATTTTCCGCACTGTGTCTGCAGAATAGCAATGTTCCAAACAAGATCAACCATATCTAGAACACGCATGAATTGACAAAAAATATAAATACAAAAGTAAATAAAAGAATTCAAATGTAATACAACGTATACTACCAACTGGTAGATTTACACAAAAAAAAACTTACCTCAACGAGAAAGGAATATACTTTTTGAAGAGAAGTGGTTGAAGATGTAATACGAAAAGACAAAATGCAAGAAATATATAAAATGGAGTAGAATGAAGATTAAGATGGGAACTATTAATAGAGGATTGAATCTGAATGTGATAGGAAAAAAGGCATGACGTTTCAAATTACTGACTTTTTATTTGCTGTGAAAAGTTGTGACGTTTTCTTTTACATTCAAACTTCTCACCTTTTTAAAATGGTTTATCTCTTAATAACAACTGTTATTATTGAGTTGTTGCAACAGATCGTCCATCTTTCACAACAGATAACCTACTGTTACAACAGATTTGTCTTCTGTTGCAACAGATGGTCTGTACATTTATTGCAACATATGTATTATCTGTTACGACAAATGGACCATCTGTTAGAGGAGATATTTTGATTTCTTCTAACAACTGATTCATCAGTTGCAACAGGTGGAGAATTTGATTCATCAGTTGTTTTGAATATGTTATACAAAAAGTTACGACTGTTCACCTCTTTTTTAATAGTCATCACATACCTTAATTAATCCAAATTGGTAACTATTTTATTATATAAAATAAAAAAACATATTTAAAAATAAAAAAGGTTAAAAAGTCACGACTTGTAGCACTTATTTTTTTTACGGGCATGTAGTCCTCTAACATTGAATATGGTTACCCTCTGAGCCTCCGTAGTCTTGTACACTACTTAATGATGGGGTAGAAAGAATAAGGTGCGTGCAGATGAATGGATCCACTGTCATTTGTGGGAGTTATGTATTATTGATCAGGCTTTCATAACAGACACACATAAAGTATAATGATTTTATTAATGGAGTTTTTTACCGATTAGACAATGATCCTTCAAACAAGATCCTGAATTTTATAGTTTAGTTTGATAGGTGCAAACTGATAAGGCCGAAAGGTTCCAAAAAGATAGTGTCGATACCCTGTTACAATTTAATAACGATTTTGCTCATGTTTATGCATCAAGTTTGGATAAGGGTTTAAGTTTTTGGTTGCAGTGTAGACATTCAAATAGTAATTGGACTGATTTTAAGGGTTCAATAGACTTTTGAAAGGCCTCTGAAGCCTCGCACAACAGCAAAAAAGAATGAAAAACAAATAGTTATTTTCCTAGTCCAAATTTATATGGATAAGTTGCTCAAGGAGACTATTATACAACAAAAAGGTGCTTGCGAGAATACTTATGCAGGAAAGGGGAGGTGGAGAAGACCATTGTAATACCCTGCATTTCCTTAGCATAATTTAAGTCCCAATACATGAGTCTTCATATATAAAATTTTCGAAAAACTCATTTTTGTCATTTTAGAGCCTGCCATTGTGTAGAAAATTGAATTAGCTTTCCAACGATATAAAATTCTCCCAAATCCAATAACCGGGTAAGAAGTTATGGCGATTTTAAGTTGTGGTCGTTAAACACCATCAGTTTAACCCTTAGTGCATCGCGGAGCTAGTCTAAATGACGATTGGCAATATCCAGTGAAGGTGCGCGATCTTGGAATTTGGCAATTTCCAGTGTCTCTCCGTGATTCCACCGCATCGCGGTGAGCTTCCAGGTCACAAACAAGGTGGCAACACGATTACGCCGCGTCGTGCCACCATGTATTTTCCCAATTGTCCCTTTTCCAGTGGCTTGGCGCGATAGTGGCACGTCGCGCCAAGGGTGAAAATCAGGAATTTTTCCAGTTTTGCGATTTTAAATTACAGGAGTCGTTTGGTCTTTTCCCATGGCCCCAAATCCGCCTAAACACGGGATTTAACCTTAAGAGAGCATTATTTGCTCACTTTTGCATTATTCTCTCAAATTAAAATCAACTCTCTTTAAGAACAAGAACCCTAACTCTCAAATTCAAGGCTAAATCTCAAGAACTCTCCATCAATCCTCCTAAATTCATTATCCCAGGTATGTTAGATGTTTATCCATGGAGTATAAGTATCCTATTTAAATTATAAAATTTTGATCTTTGCAAGTTAATTGATTTTAAATTGTGATTTTACCCATGAATCTCCATGTACTATTAATTTTATACCATGATTCAATGAAATTATTGTTGTTATTCAATCCTCCGTGTTTTAATATTATTATTTATTGAATTAAATCATGATTTAATACTATTATGTCGAATTCATGCTATTTCTATAAGTTCCATGAAATTCCTATGATTGTTTTAAACCATGAACTACAAGTGTTTGATAAAATGCCTACAAGAGTAATTGATTTGATAAAAGCCTTCATGCTTTGTTCCCTAAGCTTTAGTGTCATTTTACCATTATTGTTTTTGAGTCCTGGGGGTATTGAATACCTGAAAACCATAGTTGTTTATGTAGTCTAGTCTCAGTACATTACATAATAGTCTTCAGAACATACTATGAGCATTATCAGAATAGTCAAATACCAGTCAGTTAAACGTAGAACAGTCTAGTATTTCAGTGTCTTTCGGTTGGGAATAGCATTTAGCACCAAGCGAGTGTAGGAATGGCGGCTTCCTCGTCAGATAGGCAGAGTCGTTAGTAACAGTCCCTATACTCCAGAACTACGTAGCCAGCGTAGAATATGAGAAGTCACCTGTCAGATTAGGTTTGACTATCTCGTAGGGGTCACCCGTCAGTTCAGGCTTGACACCCTTAGTCCTTTGGACATTATATCAGTTTAGTGGATCCACACAGACAACGTTAGTACCCGTGGCACAATATTAATACCCTTCCAACTGGGGTTACAGGTTGGACCCCGATTAGCTCAAATTGGGGAATGTCGGTTAGATGATACTTCTCACAGTCTCAAATACAGTCCCAGTTATAGTCCCAGTTTAGTTATTCAGTCTTAGTGTTGTTTGAACAAAGCACACAGATTTAAGTTATTTTAGTATTTTAGCTTACAGATTTTACTCAGTTCATGTTATATTATTGGTCATGCATACTCAGTATTTACAGATTTCCACATATTCCCATTACCTATAGATTTCATGCTCTCTATTCAGTGCTTCATGATTTACATGCATATTCAGTTAATTGTTAGTTCTATTCATGAAACCATGCATATCAGCCTACCTCATTTAGCATACCAGTACATTTAAAGTACTGATCGCATATCTTTTCTTTTGCGCTATGATGTGTTATATCATAGGTTCTGACACTCAGTTCCCAGCTCGCGATTAGACTTATCAGATCCTCAGCAGTAGCAGTGGTGAGTCCTCATACTTCGAGGACAGGCTTACTTTATTTCATTTCTCCATTTAGAAGTTAGTTGGAGTTAGTTAGGGCCTGTCCCATCAACTCACAGTCATTTAGTTTTAGAGGCTTATCAGACATTAAAGACAATTATTCAGTATTCAGACATTACAGTTATTTATCTATTTTATCAGTATTTTATCAGGTTCAGTTAGTTATTTCTATAGACTCATATTTCAATTTTGAATTCAGTTATTAAAACCTTATGGCATATCAGTATTCTTCTGTATTTATGATCATGTTATCTAGTACTCATAGCAGGTACCAGCTCATGGGTTAGCTTGTGGTCCCTCGGGACTGTAAGCACCGTGTGACGCCTAGGGTGTGCTCTCGGGGCGTTACAATCATATATCATCTCAGACCTAGTTTAAGAGCAAACACAGGGAAGCAAGTAAGGAACTTCTAGCCAATCTGGCTAATGAAATTGACTTAAAAGATAAAAAAATTGAATGATCTGCAAAAGTGAAAGTGTATCCTAATATTAAAAACTGTCAGTTGATCTGGAAAAAGAAAAATGTTGACGAGGACTGGAGCTAGACACTTTGCTAGGGACTGCGACTAGCGAGCATGGTCTCAATAAAAACCACAAAGAGCAGGATCAGAACTCTAAGAAAGCAGTTTGGCGAGCACAATAGCTTGGTAAGATTTTCAGTCAAGAAAGAAACCTAAACCAACAACTCCAGAAGTAAAACTAAAACCAAGGCGTCAATTTCTGAAGTCTAACATTCATCCCATGCCTTCTGTTTATGGTTCTGATTAAGTCAATGACAGTAGAAATAAAAAGGCCTGAAGTTGGGCAGAAATCTCATGCCTTGTTGTTTCCACTGCCTTAGACCAAACCAGAACCATAAGAAGAAGGACTGGGATGCAAGTTTAACTTCAGAAATTGCCACCTTGGCTTGATCCCTTATTTTTACTTCAGATGTTGTTTGTTTAGGTTTCGTTCCCGACCTACAATCTTACCACCATTGGTGCTCGCAAAGATGCAACCTTAGAGTTCTGGTCCTATATTTTGTGGGTCTTCATTAAGGCCACACTAGCTAGTTACAGTCCCCTAACGAAGTGCACAGCTCCAATCCACTTCAGCATTTTTCTTTTCAAAATGGACTGATGGATTTTTATTTTGGGATACACTTTCACATTTGCAGCTCATTCAATTTTTCATTTTTCATGTCAATTTTGTCAACAAGATTCGTTACACATTCCTTCCTACCCTGTTTTTCTTCTTTAATAAGGTCTGAGTTGATATATGGTCTTCTCCACCCCCCCTTCCCGCACAGGTATATCCCAAGTACCTTTTATTGTATAATAGTCTCCTCGAGTAACCCATCCATATAAATTTGGAGCAAGGCAATAACTATTGGTTTTCCATTCTTGTTTGAAGCATTCGGAGGCCTTTCAAATGTCCATTGAACCCTTAAAATCAATCCAATTACTATTTGAATGTCTACACTACCACCAAAAACTTAAACCCTTCTCCAAACTTAACGCATAAACATGAGAAAAACCGTCATTAAATTGTAATAGGGTATCGATACCACCTTCTTAGTCCCTCAACCTTACCAGTTCAAACCTAACAATCTTAACTATAAATTGCCATGTCTTGTTTAAAAGTTAACGCCTAATAGGTAAAGAACCAATATTCACAAAATCAGTGTACAGTATGTGTATTTTCATGATAGGTTAATCAGTAATACATACCTCCCACATATGACGTGGTTCCATGTGCAAGCATCTTATTCCTCTGAACCCATCTTTACTCTAGCCTTTAATGCTGGTCGAACAAAAATTGATCCACTTTCAATTTCTTTTATATGCAAATAAGAGAAAAATATTTGATGTCAAACTAGAGAAGAAAAAAAAGAATATTACAAAAGGGTAACAAAAATTGAATGAATACAACACATTACAATAAGCGTTGCAATAAATGACCCATCTTGTGCAATAGATTCCTCATTTGTTCAACAAATAAGTCATCTGTTGCAGTAGGTAACGGATCTATGGCAATAAATAGCTGAAATGTTGCAACAAATGGATCATCTATTGGAATAAATCAAGCCAGCCTTGCTACTGGTTTGATTTCTTCCAACAGTTGCTCTGTCTGTTCCAATAGCTGATTCATCAGTTGCAATACCACCAACAACATCAATAATAAATAAGCAACACCATATGTTCCAACAGCATGAACAACACAAACACCACACGTTCCAACAACACAAACACCCCCAACAACAGCATCACCAACAAAGTAACAAATAAAAGACAGAAAAAATGATACTGACGACAAGGCTTTTTAAGTTCTCTCAATAGATGACTTTTTTTGCATATTTTAATAAAAACAACGGTTTATTTATTCAAGACTTAAAGTCACCTTTCCTTTAATTTTCTCAATAAATAGGATACTGTAATGGATAAATCAATAAAAATAACAGATGTAAATATCTAGTTTAAATAACATACAAAGAAGAAAATGAGAAGGAAAGAGTCAATAGTGAACTTTACCTGCAATGTCAAAAAAGTAAAGGGATCAGAACACCCATTTAAGTCGAGAAAATATATTGATCGGTTGAGATCCGAAAGGATCCTTATGCAAAAGAGGAGAGAAAAGAGAGGAAAATGGAGACAGTTGTCATTACCCTAAAAAGGATAGAAAGAGAATTCTAAAAGAAAGAAGAGAGATGAATTAAGTTAATTTATGGCTTAAGGAGAGAGAGTTCTAGAGATGGGTTTGAGGGGCACGAGGTGACGACAAAATGGAAAAGACAAGATAAGACTACTCATGGAGGAAATTTTTGAGTTATCCAAGTAATATTTTTTACCGTCTTAGTATTTTATCTTTTTTATCTCGGACAAAAAATTATTTTAAAATGAAAAAAAGATCTTACAACATATAAGTCATCTATTGCAGCATATGACAATTTCTGTTTGAAAATTTCCAACGGCTCAGTCATTTGTTGCAACAGATGCCAACATTCATTTGATAATTTACAACAGATAGGTAATCTGTTGCAACAAATTCAATAATTTGTTTGATAAATTCTAACAGATAAGTCATCTGTTGCAATAGGTTGAACATTTGTTTTTATACAATTTCAATTGATTTCATATGTTCAACAACAACTTTAATTTATTTAGCTACAACTAGGGATGAGTTGATAGGGTCAACTGTATTGCGTGATGTTGGTATTGCGCTCCTCCAATCCAACTCATCAATCGATCAATCAGAGTTGAAATGATTCATGTTAGCTTATTATTCGAGATACCTCAATTGATTTCGCTACAACTAGGGATTAGTTGATAGGGTCAATTGTATTGAGTGATCTTGGTATTGTGCTCCCCCCAACCTGACTCATCAATCGATCAATCTGAGTTGAAACGATTCATATTAGATTATTATTTGAGATACCTTAATTGATTTCGCTACAACTAGGGATGAGTTGATAGGGTCAACTGTATTGCATGAAGTTGGAATTGTGCTCCTCCTGACCCAACTCGTCAATCGATCAATCTGAGTTGAAATGATTCATATTAGCTTATTATTTGAGATACCTCAACTGATTTTGCTTTAACTAGGAATGAGTTGATAGGGTGAACTGTATTGTGTGATATTGGTATTGCGCTCCTCCGACCCAACTCCTTAATGGATCAATCTGAGTTGAAACAATTCATATTAGCTTATTATTTGAGATACCTCAATTAATTTCGCTACAACTAGGGATGAGTTGATAGGGTCAACTGTATTGTGTGATGTTAGTATTACGCTTCTCTTGACCCGACTCGTCAATCGATTAATCTGAGTTGAAATGATACATATTATCTTATTATTTGAGATACCTCAATTAATTTTGCTACAACTAGGGATGATTTGATAGGGTCAATTATATTGGGTGATGTTGGTATTGTGCTTCTCCTGACCCAACTTGTCAATCGATCAATCTGAGTTGAAATGATTCATATTAGCTTATTATTTGAGGCACCTCAATTGATTTCGCTACAACTAGGGATGAGTTGATAGGGTCAACAATTGCGTGATATTGGTATTGCGCTCCTCCTGATCTGACTTGTCAATCGATCAATGTGAGTTGGAACGATTCATATTAACTTATTATTTGAGATACCTCAATTGATTTAGCTACAACTAGGGATGAGCAAATTATTCAAACCTAATTAACATTTTCAAAACTTATCGATCTTTTCCAAAATACAAATCAGCCCATATAAATCATCCATTTGTGGGAAAATATTTCATCATTTCAAATATCGAATTCTCGCTCTTTTCTTTCTCTTTCAATAATACAGAAAACAACTAATCTACATATTGCTCGACCCTTCATAACAAATCAATTTTCTTCCTATTTTCAGCCACGTAGTTGTTATTTGGACTTCATTCTTGCTTGTAGCCATCGTTTTCTCTGTCTTCATAGGTAACAGAGTTCGAGAAGAGTTCTACATTTGTTCTTTTTTCTAAAAGTTAGGGATTTTTAATTAATGATGAAAAATAAGACTTTTAGTTGTATTATCTTCGAGAATGGGTTAACAATTTTCAGTTTTGATGTTAAAATCGTAGGAAGAACCCGAGAAAATCCTAGTTTTTATCGCAGTGTTTCATTGACTATCGTGGTATTGTTGCTTGGTGTTTGTGGTGGTGTTGGTGGCTGCTGGTGGCATTGGTGGTGGTGGTGGTGGTGGTCTCGTGGTAGAACTGGTGGTATTTTTAGTGGTTGGTGGTGTTGGTGGTGTCGGTATTGGTGGTGTTTGTGGTGGCTGTTGGTGGTATCGGTATTGGTGGTATTTGTAATGTATTTTTTAAAATTTATACATACATCAATTGTAATGTATTTTTTGTTTTTCTGTTGTTTGTAGGTAAAAGATGTCTCCCACAAGAAAAGAAAGTGAAAGTGGATCAACTTCTGACCACATAACAAAAAAGGCTAGAGTACAGAGGGATTCAGATGAGCTTCCTGAACAATCTCAGTCAGGAAAAAGTGAAGCTGAGGAAAGATTTGAAAATGATGTTGTGGGAGATGGACATAGGTCTATAGATGGTGATGAGGAAAATGAAAGTGAAGAGGAAGAAGAAGAAGATAAACAAGGAGAAGAGAAAGAAGAAAGTGAGAAAGAGGATGATAATCAACATGATGATAATGTATCACCAATGGGGCGTGAATTAATATCAAAATCCCAGTATGAGTCTGTCAAAACTATTATTATTGACAGGTTTCAAGTTGTGATGCCGATAGATGACCCTGCAGAAATAACTAGTGATTTAGTACTTAAATGTCAGTTAGGGAAACCTTTTGATGACTTTAGGAAAATTATGAAGAATGAAAACATAGATGAACTTTTTAAGAAAAGCTGCTTTGGACACTTTCTTGCGCTGCCTGAGGACCACACTTCCCATTTCTAAATGAGCATGGTATATGGTCTTCTCAAATATAGGATCAATTACATGGGAGATGATAAACATTCGAAGGAGGGGGCAAAAAGATGGATGAAATCTAGATCAACTACTGTGGCATGCCGGTTTGTTTTGGGTTGAAAGAGTTTGCCATAATGACAGGCTTAAGATGCGATCGTCCAGAAGAACCTCTCATCAAGGAAACACCCCACAAAAGGTCCAAATCAAGCAGGACAGCCAAACCACCATCATCTAATAGAGGGAAGGTATTATCCCAGTGACCACCGACCAAAACCAATAAACGCAAGGAAAAAATAAATGGGTTGTTAGACATTGTTGGACGTGGTAACAAAGTTAGTAAGTTGATAAAACAACTTAAGGATAAAACCATATCAAAGATTTACAAGGAGCAATTGTGCTTAGTTTGGTTTACCCATTCCATTATATTGGCAAGAGACATCAACAAAGTCATAGAAGATGATTTATTTAAGCTTGCTGAGGATTTTGAGAAATTCAACAGTAATTCCTGGGGATATGAAAACTACAACTTGACTGTCAAATATTTACTGACAAAGCTATCCCCAAAGACGATAATATTATACAGCTTTCCTTGAGCTTCCATGGTAAATTTAATCACTATTTGTTTACTCATCTATTAATTTATATTGAATAATTATTATGAAATTTTTTTACTTGCTTCCTGTTTACATTTTTTAGGCTTGGGCAATTGAAGTCATTCCTCCCCTCCGAAAGCAGGTCAAGGATTACCCGGATGAGGTTTCTCATCCAAGGATCTTTAGGTGGTTGGCTGCAAAGAGAAACACAAGAATTAAGGAGGCTGATCTATTTAACCCTTCGGATGATGCAGTACATCTTCTTTCAAGTAAAATAATTTGACTCAAAGAAATATATTGAAACAAATGTGTCATTTGTTGCGACAGGAGGGTCAACTGTTGCAACAGATTACCCATCTACTGCAACTGGTGCAGCAGATTGGTATCTAATGCAATATATTATTAATATATTGGGGCAGAAAGATCAACTGTTGTGATAGAAATATCATCCGATGATAAGTTATCTGTGTTAACATGTAACCCAACTGACTGCAAATTATTATATGATTTAAATATATCTATCTTTTTTTATAGGTTGTGCATCCATGGATCATGCCTACTGGGCAGGAGTTGGGGATGACTTATTTTGTTACTCTAGGTCTTGTTGATATAATAGAAGACCCAACGATGGAGTTAATAAAGAAGAAATTGGTTGGAGCAACAGTCATGGAAGAGCAGTTAGGCAAGGTCAGCCTAATGGTGAGGCTCTTCATGAACAACCTACTCTTGCCAGTCGTGATGATGAGCATGTTGATGATCAATAAAAAATAAATATGTTTGAAAACACCCTTTTCACAGGTCCCTCTCACCCTTACATTGGTCCCTTCTGCCCTTACACCGATCCCTCCCACACTTACAGTGGTCCCTCTTACCTTTCTTCATTCTCATACTCTCATTGCAAATGCGAAGAGAGCAAGGACAGACAGGATAAACCCTTTGACAAAGCATAGGCTATCGCTAAATCTGTCGAGGAATTGAAATCCAAGAGAGGTGTCATACCATCAAAAAAGCTGAGGAAGCCATACACTCCTACAGTGGTGGTTCGAAGAAAGAAAAGAGCAATTAGCCAAGTACTCTCCAATCGAAAATAAAAAAAAATGCAACTCCTCCTTCTCCAAAAGTTGTTGAAGTTGAGGGGCCATTGAAGAAGGTGGACATATACGCGGAACTTGGCACCAAAAAAAGAGGGATATGTAATGAGCCAAGAATGCCAAGCAAGGCGCACAAGATTACCCCATGCATACCTTTTCCGCCCAAGACTTCAAGAGTATAACAGATATGCGTACGCAGTATGTGGACAAGGTAAGTTTAGTTTTCCTAACCTAGCCTTCTAATCTACTCTATGAAGAAGAAGCTACGCAATAGATGTGACATCTGTTGCAACAGTTGGGTTTTCTGGTGCAACTGGTGGTGGTTCTGTTGCAACATATTACTCATCTATTGCATAAGTTGCGTTAGATGGCTAATCTGACTCTATGTAATAGATGGACCATATGTTGCACCTTTCCACTATGTTTCCCTTCTTTTCAATCTAACCTATTTAAAAATTAACTTCTCATATCACCGTATGTTGAAGAAATTCTCTGCCTCATAAGGGGCAGGCAATTAGCATACCCGAAAGCTTATGATGTTGCTGATAGGATAATGGACCTTAACTTCTACAAGAATTTCAAGGATAGGTACGACCACCTCACTAAGCTAGCATCAACTCCCAGTGACTCGAAATTTAATTCGTTAGTTTCTGGTTCCAATGGGATGAAGAAATGATTAAATATGTTAGTAGGGAGAGGCCATATCCACAAGGCAAGAGTTGGACTAAGGCAAAGAGAATTCTTGCAGTTATGAGCGTGGATGTCATATATTATCTGGCTATTGAGATACTACTCGAGGAGGGAAAGATCAAGGTTTATGACTGCAACTTACCTGCCTTCTATGAGGCTGATTTTTTTACTCACATGCAGCTACTGTTGGATTTGTTCCCCAACTTCTTGAGGCAGAGTAAACTGACGGATGATTTGTCGGTGGAATTATTGATGAAAAAAGCATGGAATTTTAAAGGTCGAAACAAGGACATGGACCTTCCAAAAAATAAAATTGGTGCCGCGCATGGGTCGTACGCACTTGCACACACCGAATGTTTGTCGACCGGCACAAAAATGACCGAGCCAACGACCTTTTTGTGCGACAATGCTATGAAAAACATGTAAGAGGTCTAGGTTTATAGGGTACTAACTGGAAGCTTAGAGCCTATGTATAAAGAATAAGATGTAGAACACAAACACCACAATAATTTTTCATTTTAAGTCACTTCACTTTACATGTATTTACAAATTTTTTTATCTAATAAAAGTTGATTTTTTTATAATGCAACTGATTATCTATCTGTTGTTACAAATATTCTATCTATTCTGACAGATAGTTTATCTGTTGCAATAGTGGGAAGACCTGTTTGATAATTTCCAATAGATGACCTACATGTTGCAATATATGTCTAAATCTGTTTGATATTTTTCAACAGATATTTCATCTGTTGCAACAGATACCTTATTTGTTGTAATATTTGAATTTGATATTTTATTTTAATTAATAAGTTTGAATCTAAGGATAAAATAAAATTCATAGACAAAATAAAATAAACCATCATCAAAACAGTTCAACTAAACCATCATGAGAACCAACAATTTTGGTACATCACACGAGTAACAATTACACCATGAAAAGTTCAGCAGCTATGCTTGGATATCCATGTGCTCAACACCACCAAACCAGTAGAAAATACACCACCATGAAAATTTCATCAATTAAGATTGAATATCTATGTACCCAACAACACCAAACCAGTAGCAATAACGGCAACAATATAATATCTTCTTGCTCGATTTTGTTTCTCTTCAAAAGCCTTGACTTTCTTCAACAAATCTCAGATTACACGATTTTCTTGTGAAGGGTGTCGTTGTTCATACCAATCAAAGTAACAACATCCATCCAATTTCTATAAATACAAGACCACAATTAAAAAATAATTACATATCAATAATTAATCAGCGAATTACATAAAAAAAATATTACCTTTGAAATCTTACAAGTAAAAAACCTATGACCTGGATTTTGTTGAGTCCAAAAAGTCTTTAATAGAGATTCATGACCACACTTACAATATCAAAAATCTTTATCACAAAAAACAGTGGAAGATGAGCTCGACATTGTTAAGCTCAGTTGGAAAAAAAATGAAAAAAAAATATAAATAATTTAAAGAATCTAGATAGAGAAAAAAGATGAAGAGGAAGAAGATTTGGGAATTTAAGGTTAAATTTTAGGAAGAAGATGAACATATAAGACAAGACAATGGGGAAAAATAACTGTTGAGGGCCAAATCAGATGTCAAGTCAGCAAAAATGGGGGTTCAACGCGTCTTGGCTGCGTGAATTATAAACGAGCCGCCAACAGGGCAAAAAGTGCAAAAATGATACATTTGATGTCTATTTTAGGTGTTTAAAATGAACACTGTCTACTTGCGGTGTCACAGTGAAAGTTTGCTACAACTTTAGTTGCTGTCGATGGGTTCCGCCTTTTCTATTTCAAGTCACTTCACTTTACATATAGTGGCAATTTTTAATGTCGAATAAAATTAAAAAAAATTGTAATGCAACATATTGTCGATCTGTTCTGACAAATAGTTTATCTGTTGCAATAGGTTGGTCATCTGTTGCATTATGCCGATGTTTCTATCTAAGTCTATCTGTTGCAACAGTGGGCAGACCTGTTTGATAATTTTCAATAGATGACCTACATGTTGCTACATATGTCTAAATCTATTTGATATCTTCCAACAGATATTTCATCGGTTGCAACGGATACCTTATTTGTTGCAATATTTGAATCTAGTATTTCATTTTAATTAATAAGTTCAAATCTAAGGATAAAATAAAATTCATAGACAAAATAAAATAAATTGAAGCCTTCAAAAATTACATAAAATAAATCAACAAATAAATAAAATGTAAAAAAATTGTTATGGGTACAGTTCTAAACAAATAAATCAACAATTTAAGTTTTGATGCCAATAATTCCTAAGGAGGGGTGAGGTTATTACTTTGATAGACTCAAGCTATAAAGATCTACTCAATATGGACAAGTTGTTTTTCATTTGGTGCTATGGAATTCGGCTTTATCGTGGATCTTTAATATCGCTTGCGTATGATTTTTATGCTTTTGCTTCTCCGTATTTTCATAAAAAGGGTAGTATATTGTCAATGTTGTTCAGCAGTAGCTTCTACTGTGAGATCCATCTGGAAAGCCAAAATTGTCAACGCTAATCATAGAGATCCAAAAAAAAAGGGAAAAGGATAACTCATCTGTTTAAGCAAAAGATTATCTTTCTGCTGCAACATATGGATCATCTGTTGGGACAAATTAAAACATGAAGAAGACCTGTATTATAATTTCCAATGGATGAACCATCTATTGCAACATATGACTCATCTGTTTGAAAAAACTGAAACAGTAGGAAGTCTTGATTTAATTTGTCCCAACAGATGGCCTATCTATTGCAGCAGATAGGTCATCTGTTGGTACAAATAAAAATGGTGCGTAGAGATTTTTGAGTCACTAAAACAGATGAGACATATGTTGCAACAGATACTGCAGCTAATTCAACTGGTTAGTCAACTGTTGCAACAGATGCATATATTTGTTTGATAATTTTCAGCAGCTATGTCATCTGTTGAAACAAATATGTGTATGTTTGTTAGTTGGAACAGATGTTATATATTCAGCTTCTTCAGCTCATGTTTCTCTCCTGTGGGCCTTGTACATTGCTCAATAGTGCAGCACAAAGACAACGAAGTTGTAATTTTGCTTTTTTGGATGCTTGATAATGCCTTGAAAATTACTTTCATTCTCCTCTTAGCTTAATCTCTAATGGAGTGGATGGATATGAAACCTTCTTTGATGGAATGACACCCCTCTTAGATGTCAATTCCTTTTTAGAAGTAGTTAATGCATTAACAACATTAATTAGTACATCATGTTTCGCTTTACAGTCTTGACATTTGCATACAGAACATTCGCTAGGAGGAGCAAAATCTATATAATCAATATGATCATACTCATAATGGTTTTTTTAAAAACAGTAAGAGGAGCATCATTATCCCCAACAACAGCACCACTACCACCACCAACAGCTCCACTACTACTACCATTATCAACAACAACAAGACCACCCTCCAAAATTATTTTTCTTCTGATGGTTGTTGCTCCAAACAATTCTATTTTTATTCTGTCAATGACCTTAGGGTCCGATAAAGTTTGCAGAGATCGTAAAGTAAGAAAAAATGGCATCTTCAAATCTCGATTGATCAGAACAAGCGACGGATGCACAATCTAACATAAATCAGTACTTATATTAGAATGATGATTAGGTCATTCAAAAATATCATTAATTAAAATAAAAACTTATTCAGAATTAGACTCACTGCATCCTTCGGGGGTTGAAGAAATCAAGAAATTTTACATTTTTATCAGTTTTGACTGACAACCATCTCAAGATTCTTAGACAGAAAACTTCTTCCTGGTAGTTCATTTGTTGTCTCAAATAAGGAATGACATCAAACGCCAAGCATATAAAATAACGCCAATAAATCAAAAGCATTATTGAATAAAAAAATGAATCATATCATAATAAAAGAAATATTTTCTATGAAAGCCATATAAGTTGACTGTCTTTGGTGTTAACAGAGTCAACAAATATTTGACAGATATTTTAAATCTTTCATAACCCCAAGGATAGTTGTTAAATGCCTCAAGATCCTCGGAGAGCTTTATTAAACCAAGTGTATGTTGTTGTTAACGTCTCTCGTCCAAAGAATATTATGTACAAACCAAACCAACCACAATGATTGTTTGTGCTTCTTTGAAAGTCTTTTATCTTTCAGCGCTTCTATGAAATTTTTTTTTTTGAAGATTGGACCAACAATGGACACTAGGTCATCACGATTACTCGACTTGCCTTAGCCTTTTAGGGGTGTGTGGGGTGCTCTTTTGGGGTTAGAATAGGTATAACTTGAGGAGAAGAGGGAGGATAACATTTTAGTCCAATAACTATAGCAAACTCCTTCCAACCAAAACAAACATGCCACAGTAATTTATCCACACCTCATCCATCTTATCTTTGTTTTCATACATAAACCTACGTTCGAGAAGATTATATACCATTTTTATTTGGAAACGAGCATTGTTGTCCTCCGACAAATCAAGATATTGCCCAAAGCAGTTGTCCCTGAAATAAGCATCCAAATTTGTTCTCGAAATATTTTTTTAAAGGCATCAAAAGATTTTCTCATGGTTGACTTAACCACGAAATCGCTCGTTAAATTTGTGGCACCATCGCACTGCATTCTCACAGAATAACTATCAATACTGAAGGTTTTGACCAACTTTTTGATGGAAAGGATATTAAAATTTGGATCATCTCTTTTGAAACATTCCTCCTCCCCATGTTCATCATCTTCTGCTCCTGATTGAGATAACGCTTGTAAAGCAAGCTCATAGAGTGGTGGATGTAGCCTAACTGCTTCACTTATTCCTTTACTTGGACTTGATTCGGTTTCTTTTCTTTTGGAAGCCCTATTATCTATAATTAATATTCACATAAAATAGATTATAATTGAATAATGCATCGTTAAAAAGGGATAACAGTAAATCTAACATGCACAACAGTAAAAATAGTTTCAACAGATCACACATCTGTTGCACCAGGTAGGTTATCTATTCCAACAAATAACTAACTTGTTGCAACAGATGAATAATCTATTGCAACAATAAAAATAGATCACTCATCTATTGAAACAAATGAATGGTTTGTGCAACAGATCACACATCTGTTGCAACATACGAGTGATCTGTTGGAACAGTTAACCAACCGGCTGTAAGAAATGAGTAATCTGTAGAAACAATAAAAATAGATCACTCATTTGTTGAGACAGATGAATGTTCTGTGCAATAGATGACACATCTGCTGCAACATATAAGTGATCTATTGGAACAGTTATCAACGGTCAATATTGTTTAGATTTTATCCAACAAAAGGGTCGTCTATTGCGACAGATGAATGATCAGTTGGAAAAATCATGCCTTGGACATGTCCTGTTGGAATAGTTGATAGGATTTTATCTAACAGAAGGTTCATTTGTTGCATCAAATGATTAATCTGTTGCATCAGATGGTTAATTTGTTGCATCAGATTTTTAATCGGGCGGTTCCTCTATTGCATCATATGGTTAATTTGTTCATCAAATTTTTAATCCGATGGAAAATCTGTTGCATCAGATTTTTTTATCTGATGATTCCTCCGTTGCATCATATGGTTAATATGTTGCATCAAATGGTTAATTTGTTGCATCAGATGGTAAATATGTTGTATCAGATAGATAATCTGTTGTATCAGATAGTTAATCTGTTGAACCATCTGTTGCATCAGAAGGCTAATCTGTTGCAGAAAAAAATAGTAGCATGATTTTCTTCAATAGAACAACAGCAATATCACCATTTTTACCAAGAACAAGAACAAATTAACCTAGCAATGGGTGCAAAAACACCAACATCATTTTTTTGTTTGTACAAACACAAACAACAAAAATCAAACTTCAAAAAACATACTCCCTCCGTTTAAAAAAGAATGACCTACTTTTTTTCTTAGTCCGTTTCAAAAAGAATGACCCCTTTCCTTTTATGACAATACTTTAATTTTAACTTTTCACATGACATCTTTAGGACCACAAGATTAAAGGCATTTTGGTACATTTGACACAATTTTTATTTAAGGCCACAAGATTCAAAAATCTTCTTTATTTTCTTAAACTTTGTGTCAAGTCAAAATAGATCATTCTTTTTGAAACGGAGGGAGTATCAAACAACAAAAAATCATATTTCACTCCGAAAAAAGAAGAGAAGAAATACCAGAAATTAGGATTTTATTCAGACTGCATTTCAAATTAAAGCAACAAATATTGAAATTGTTCACCAATACTAGAAGAGAAGTTGGCTCAAGTTCCTCTTTTTCTTCAAAACTAAAAAGGCCATAATTTTTTACCTGTAAAAAAAGAAAAGGAACGATGAAGAATTCAAAGTTGTTGTGGCCGGAGAGCAAGGTTGAAACGTCGATTGATGGTTGAAAGTCGAAAAGGAACTCGAAGCTCAACTATTTGTCGCTGGAGGTTGAAGTCGCCAGGAATTAAAAGGAGAAATTTGCAGAACTATATTTTGGGAGAAACTGTCGAAAGAGAGAGAGGAGAGACGATTGATTTGGAGAGGAGCGGGGTATGAATTAATTTGTATTTTTGAAAAGATTAGGAAGTTTTGAAAATATTAATCAAGTCCACAATTAACTTAATCAAGTTTCCTAATTATGTTTGACCCTTTAAGTTGGTCAATGTCACCAATACTTCATTCAAGACTTAAATGACACCTTTCCTTCAATTTTCTCAAGTAGGTGTTTGATTTTAAGAATGAGATTTTTCAGAGTGCATATTTACGTATCAAAATAATAGCCAGTAAATATATAATTTTTGCATATCGATATATAATATATGTAATAAAAAAATTATATGGTAGTATATGTTTATTTATATGTATATTTAACTTGCAAATAATTAGTATTTTCAGCTGACTGATCAAATATGTAACTTGCTAAAAAGAGTAAAATGTATTTTGTAATTGTGTCACTCTTAAGAAGAAAAAAATGAGTCATATATTTTTATAGTGCATAGGAGATGTGAGTATTTAGTTTTATTGTATAAATAAAGGACCTAAACAATAATTTTATAATCGAGTCATATTGTAAATGTATCTAGTGTAATTAATCATATAGTTGTAATATTGACTCGAAATTATATGTTTGGTCTTGTAAACTTGAAGGATTGATTTATTTTTTTCTTGAAGGTTATTGCAAAGGTAAAAATGAATTCAGGAAATATTGATATTCATTTTGCATCAGTACTATTATAAGACTGGTATTTGATAATTCACGAGCAACATATACATTAAGAATGCACATCACTTCTTCGATCTTTTTTGTAAATACACCATTTGTTGTGCATTATTTATTCGATTTTACTTGGTTCAACAAAAGGTCTTGACTATCCTTTTTTAAGTCATCGTCACACTACTCAACCAAGTATACAAAAAGACATGGTGAGTGAAATAGGTTTTTGGTATTCTTTCGGGCCAGTTAGCATGAACCTCAACTAAATCCATGGGATACCTGTCACCTCCCAACAGCAATGGATACCAGTAACTCTGTCCACCAAAGCTTAGAACAGATGGGACGAAATCACCCAGTATTTATCTCTGCTGAAAATTGAACCTGAGACCTCATGGTGCTCGTCCCAACTTCATTAAACTACTAGGCCACGCCCTTGGGTGCAGGAGTAACCTTGTACTTGGTAAACACAATTGTACTTCTTAGTTACAAACTTAAATTTTGAATTGTTTTTGCTTATTAAGCTTTCGAAAAGATCACATGCAAATATTTGTCACAGGATAAAACTTGAAATTGCAGTATTAAATTCTGCTTCAACCCATTGTTGTCCTTGGGGCTTTAAGATTGAACTCATGGGGAATAACGAACCTATGATGTGTTCAACAACGACGACATACCTCGTGTAATCCCACAAAATGGGGTCTGGGGAGGTAGGGTGTTTCCTACCTTACGGAGGTAGGCTATTTTTGAAAGAACCAGCTCAGGTAAAGCAAATCGAAGGACATAATAGCATACAAGGAAGGAAAACAGTAACAACAGCAAAGTCAATCTTCCAATATTCTCATCTCACTAGTCATTATGGTAGGTATTACCAACACCCTCCAAGTTCTTTGCACTTAATATACACCATTAACATTAAAAATCTGGATTCCCCTATGTTTGAACAAAAAACATGTATCCCACTATGCCTCTCTCATTCTATCATTCATCATTATTCCCCATTTGATAATAAACTACTATATCACACACCCTTTCTAACATATATCTATATATATATAGATAGATAGATAGATAGATATATTTACTATATACTATGCATGTATACATACTCCAGTCTCTTTTGTTAATTTCATATCACTTGATTGAGAAAATCGTGGGGAATTCTTCCCACGGACCACTGGCATTTGAACTCAAAAAGGCTTACAACAACTTTTTCGTAAAGGTTCACTTG
Organism: Capsicum pubescens; assembly: GCA_030864215.1. Lineage (NCBI taxonomy): Eukaryota > Viridiplantae > Streptophyta > Magnoliopsida > Solanales > Solanaceae > Capsicum > Capsicum pubescens. The sequence goes on along the minus strand of CM061541.1, from coordinate 246,780,846 downwards.
CATCACATCATCTTTTAACCAAATCTGCACCGTAGAAGCCCATGGAATTTGAGGATATGTGCTTGTGGTTTGGGGTGAATATTGCAGACTAGCATATCAGGTGGTCGACAATTGTTCGGACTTGGTAAAGGTTATCCCAACACCTATAGTAAGACAGAGGACTTGTTCGCTCTGCAGCTTTGCAAAATCGCGAGGCTCCAAAAATTGGACCAAAGCGGACAATATCTTAAAACTTGAGCTGAGCCATTGGGTTGATTTGATTACAATGGATAATTGTTGTTCTACTAGTAACTTCATGGTACTTGTTTTTCTCTTGGCTTTACAGTTGCATAAAGCATTTGGGACATTCGGATTTGATATACACCACAGGTACTCTGATGCAGTAAAAGGAACTATTCTAGACCTTCATTGGTTGCCTCAAAAAGGTAGTATCCAGTATTATTCAGCTTGGACACAACGTGCTCGCCATATCATCGGTCGACGGCTTACCGGCACCATTGATCCTGCCCCGGTGACACCTCTCACGTTATCCGGAGGAGGAAGCAAAACAGTCCTACTCAGTTCTTTGGGATTGTAGGTTCCTTTTCCTTGTTTATATTAGTACTTCAATCACTTCCTAAGTTGCACGGACTCTTCACTTTTAACGCCGCACCCATTTCGGATTCTCCAAAAATACAATACTTTTGGAGAATCCGGTACGCCCCCACTGACATTTTTAAGAGTCCGAGCAACATAGATCACTTCTCCAATATTTTGATTTTTCCTGAAACTTTAAAGTCTATCTAATTACCTGTGTGTCAAAAGAAACTCTGGAACTTCTGTTTATGATCATCTGTGTTTTGTTCATCCTAGAATTCCCCACAAAATTTAACAGTATTGAGAAAATTAGCATGACAGGAACATAGAAATGATCATCACCTAATTAGTCTTTGATGAAGAAATGGACATTGGACCTAACTCAACCCCAAAAGCTAGCACATAAGGTGAGGATTGCCCAAACCACATAAAGAGATCAAGTCCTTCATCCCTTAGCCAATGCGGGAGACTCAACATGACCCTCCGCACGCTCAGCCTGCCAACTGAAGCGCAAACAATAAAATTGGGGACCCAATATCGGTGAAACAAAAAAATTGTGATGGGTCTGGCTCTAATACCATGATAACAAAATCGACATTGGGCCTAACTTAACCCTAAAAGCTATCTCATGAGGTAAGGTTTGCCTAAGCCATATAGAAAGACCACATCTCCCATCCTTAGCCGATGTGGGGGACTAAAAAAGTCCAATTTTCAATCTAATTGAGCTTTACTCGTCTATGAAATTTGGCAGTAGAAGACATAATTTTGTAGGAGAAAGAAGTCGAGGAAGGTTTAGGATTTAAAATCGGAGGATGCATCTATACTGAGACAGGAGATAGGTAGACGTGCATCCACTGCTAACATGTAGGGGGCCTGGGGTAGACCTAGTGCATTAGTTACAGGCTCATACAAACTCAATAGCTTTGGTTCTAAACCTATAAATATACATTTGTTAAATTGCATTACCTGTGGCTGTGGTAACCAAGTATATTCTTCCGTTAGGACTAACTAAATGTGTTTGTGTGAGTTTCAGTTCGCTATATGCAAATGTCACAGTGGGCACACCTGGGCTATCACTTCTGGTGGCACTCGACACTGGCAGTGACTTGTTTTGGCTACCATGTAATTGCAACAACTGTACCCACACACTCATGGCGAATTTCGGAAGAGTATGTCAACTAATTTAAGTTTTGTGCATTAACAATATATATAGACTTTTACACCATCAGGTTAAGTTGCTATGTAGGTGGATAAGAACCTGCTATAGCCAATTGAATTATACATATCATTTAAAAATTTCAGACACTGTCCGTATATAGAACTCAATTTCCTGTTAATTTTCTTGAGATTTTGTAACGCCCCGATTTGTTGAACCGGAACGCAACACGGTGCTCATGATCCCGAATGACCACAAGCTAACCCACAACTGATATTTGTACCTGTATACTGCATAAGATAATGTAATAATGCGAAAACATGCACTGAAAGGCCATAAGGTTCAATCTGAACATAATCTGAAATATATGACATCTGAGTAGGGTAATGGAATACCCAAAACAAAACTGAAAATACTGAAGTCTGAAACATGATAGTCTGGAAAGCCTCTAAACATGACTGAAACTGTCTGAGTGGGGAGTTGATGGGACATGTCCCCAACTAACTCCACTAATAAACTAATCAATGAGATAATAGTAAATCACCATGTCCTCGAAGGATGAGGACTCACTTCTACTCTGACTGCTGAAACTGGAATCTATTGCTGATCTGGAACTCGTACCTCGGAACCTATGGTGTAACATAAAAAGAAAGCACCATAGTGCAAATGTGTCAATACAATGGAATGTACTGAATATACATGTGAGGTAGGCTATATGCAAGGGTTCACAAGCATGGCTAATGTTAACTGACTGTCCAGCATGAACATGAGAATGCATACATAAATACGTAATTGTAACTGACAACGTGATAACATGATTTCTGAGTCTGAATACTGATAACATGACATGACTGATAACATGAATGACCTGTTTCTGAATATAACTGATAACATGGATGACTGTATCTGATAGTCCTGAATCTGGTGGAACTATCTGAGTTGACTGTATCTGACAGTCCTGAAATCTGAAGAACTATCTGAGTTCTATTACTGAGACTGATTGACTGTGTCTGACAGTCCTGATTCTGTAACATGAAACTGTGGGAAGTACTATTTAACCGACATGCCCCTGATACGCCCTTATGGCTGAGTTGGGGTCCAATCTATAACCCCAATTGGAAGAGTGTCAATACCGCGCCACTGGTAAGGACAAGCTGTGGGTGACCCTTATCTGATAGTGTCACCAAAAGAGAACGGTGGGGCCCTTATCTGACAGTGCTAAGCCACATCATGAACCCTCATCGACAGTGTTGATGTCTCAACTTATGTTGGCTACATAGTTCTGGAACGCAAAGATGACTGCTAAGGATCACACCCTCATCTGATAGTGCGTGTCCCCATCCTTGGGTTCACTCGGTGCTAATTTCTACTCCCACCTGAATAGACACTGAACATGATTTAACTGAACTTAACATGAGCTAATTTACTGAATTTCGTTGACTGACGAAATATTACTGATATCTGACAACTGACTGAGTTCATGAGATCATGGAGATTTCCTAAGTCATAAGACTATCTGAAGTTTAAGGATTCATAGCTTGACTGAGAGTATCGTGAAAACATGACATGGCTCTAGGCACACAGCTAATGTTTCGGATACAAGTACCCAAGGACTCGATAGAAGAAAACTGACATAGCATGATTTTCTTAAAGACTTAACTAACATCATAATACATACTACATTCAAATGAGCATTTCATCAAACATGTAATAGGCATAACTGGTACATACATGGGGATTTCATGATATCGTGCTAGTTAGGCAATTTTCCTTCATCTAGGCATTTAATCAAACATATTGTAGGCATGGTTCATGTAAACATCCTTGTTCAATTTTAATTTCACCATTCAAGGGTTTAAATCTTAGAGTTACATGAATTTATGGCTATAGTTATTAAACCCACATAGAAATTATCAACAATCATGGAGTAGAATCCAATTTTGCATTTATCAACATAACCATGAGCAGCCAAATCATGAAAACACATAGAAAATCCATAACTTGAGTTTAGAAAAAGGATTCTTGGACTTCATGGACAAAAAGGGTCCATGAATGAACACTATGCATACCTTAGTTCGTGATTTCGTGAAGATTGATGGTGAAACCTTCTTGAATTTGAATCCCCAATAGAAACCTTAGCTTGTTCTTAAGAGAAACTTGAGAGAAACTAGTATATTTGGGGTGAAAAGTGGTTGAATTACGTGTTATTGGGTTTAAATAGGAGTGGGAAGTTGACCCTTTTAACTCTGGACGCGTCTTGTAATTTCAATAAAATTTTCCCGAACTAGGCCCCTGGTGCAACGCGGCGCTATCGTGCCGTGTCACTGAAAAAGGACAATTGGGAAACTGGGCAATGACGCGACGCGGAGCCATCGCGTTGCCCATTCTTTGGTGACCTGGAACTTTGGCGTGTCGCGGGGGAAATCGCGCTAAGACACTGGAATTGGACAATTGCCATTTGAGCTTGCGGCGCGCCACTGGCCAATTTGGCGTTGTTTTACGACTGGAACTTGAAATAGTCATAATTTCTTACCTAGTTATCGGATTTAAGCAAATCGCATATCGATGGAAAGCTTATTCAATTTTCCACATGATAGGAAGTGAAAATTATAAAAATACCACGTGTACAAAAATAGATTTATAATTCAAAGCAAGTTCTAACATCCTTACGATGGTTTTCAAGACAAGAAAAGACACGGGTATTACAATATTTCCCCCTTGAGAACATTCGTCCTCGAATGAGACTTACTAAGAAGGGAAACAATAAACTGAACATGAACTGAACATGAATAACTGGAACATGATCTCATGACTGACAAGATGAACATAACATACTGAACATGCATATCTGATGCATGTATAACTGATTCATGAATGCACAACTGAGTGTTTCGAAGAACTAAGTTCCTCACAATGAGAATGCATGTCTGATGCATAATCATATAACTAAACTGATACATGAGTGCATGACCGAATATGCGATGGTACTTGATACAAAGTTTATCATGGGAACATGAGCATGAGACTGAATACTAAGTTAGTGATGCACACTAATCATGAAACTGAGTAAGCTTAAGGAGAACTGTTACCTTGAGCTTGATCTGAGTTGGCGGAGAAGAGGTGAGGATACTTGGTACGCATGTCTGCTTCTGCTTCCCAAGTAGCTCCCTCGATGGACTGATTTCGCCAAAGAACTTTAACTAGAGGGACTTCTTTGTTCCTCAATCTACGAGTCTGATAGTCTACGATTTCTACTGGAATCTCTTCATAAGAGAGGTTGTTCTGAACATCAATGCTCTGAATAGGGACTATGACTGATGGGTCACCTATGCACTTTTTGAGCAAAGAGACATGGAAAACTGAATGAATTGAGGCTAGATCCGAAGGCAATTCGAGCTCATAAGCTACCTTGCCGAAACGACTGAGAATTTTGAAGGGACCGACATATCGGGGACTGAGCTTTCCCTTCTTGTCGAATCTCTTCACTCCTTTCATGGGGAGATCTTTAGATAGACATGATCACCAATCTCGAACTCGAGATCCTTTCTAAGAACATCTGCATAAGACTTCTGTCGGCTTTGAGCAGCCCGGAGTCTTTCTCTGATCAACTGTACTTTCTCTAAGGCGTCGAATACTAAGTCAGGACCTATGACTGAGGCCTCACTAACTTCGAACCAACAAATTGGAGATCTACATCTCCTACCATAGAGAGCTTAGAATGGAGCCATCTGAATACTGGAATGATAGATGTTGTTGTATGCAAACTCAATCAAAGGCAAGTGGTCATCCCAACTTCCTTTGAATTCAATTTCCCACGCCCTTAGCATATCTTCTAGAGTCTGAATGGTCCTTTCTGCTTGACCATCTGTCTGAGGGTGAAAGGTTGTACTGAGATGAACTTGGGTACCAAGACCCTTTTGGAATGCTTTCCAGAAATGAGAGGTGAACTGGGTACCTCTGTCTGAGATAACAGATAACCAAACACCGTGCAATCTGACCAACTCTCTGATGTAGAGTTTGGCGTAATCCTCGGCTGAATAAGAGGTATGAACTGGAAAAAAATGGGTTGATTTAGTCCTTCTGTCAACAATGACCTAAATTGAATCATGTTGATGACGATTTCGAGGCAAACCTGTCACGAAGTCCATGTTTACAACTTCCCACTTCCAAGTAGGAATACTGAACTCCTGCATAGGACCACTAGGCTTCTGATGCTCTATCTCAACCTGCTGACATGTAGAGCACTTAGCCACAAACTCTGCAATACCTCTCTTCATCCCACTCCACCAATAGATCTCCCGTAAGTCGCGGTACATCTTTGTGGCCCCTGCATGAATGGAGTAGCGCGCACCATGCGCTTCTGCAAGAATTCGCTGCCTTAAGCCATCTACACCTGGAACACATAGACGACCATGACAATGGAGGACACCATCTCCCCCTTAGAAGAAAACCTCTATTTTCTGATTCTGAACTGACTCTTTTAACTTAACTAGGCTGGGATCTCTGTCTTGCTTTTCTTTCACCTCGGAAACTAGAGATGATTCTGAACTACTTTGAACACATACACCACCCTCTGAAGAATCGACTAAGCGAGCGCCTAGTCTGGCAAGCTGGTGTACTTCCTGGGCTAACTTCTTCTTACTATCCTCAACATGAGAAACACTACCCATGGACAGCCTACTGAGAGCGTTGGCCACTACGTTGGCCTTGCCCAGATGATAGAGGACACTCATGTCGTAATCTTTCAAGAGCTCTAACTACCTTCTCTGATGAAAATTGAGATCTTTCTGAGAAAAGACATACTGAAGGCTCTTATGGTCCGTGAAGACATCTACATGAACACCGTATAGGTAATGCCTCCAAATCTTCAAGGCAAAGACTACGATTGCTAACTCAAGATCATGAGTAGGATAATTCTTCTCATGGGGCTTTAATTGTCTGGAGGCGTAGGCTATGACCTTACCATGCTGCATGAAGACACAATCCAAACCTACTCTGGATGCATCACAGTATACTACGAACCCATCTGAACCATCTGGGAGAGCTAAAACTAGAGCTGAGGTGAGTCGAGTCTTCAATTCCTGAAAAATCTTCTCGCATGGATCTGACCACTGAAACTTGACTTTCTTCTGAGTCAATCTGTGCATAAGGGATGCAATAGATGAAAATCCTTCAACAAACCGTCTGTAATAGCCATCCAAACCCAAGAAACTCCTGATATCTGATGGAGAGACAGGGCGAGGCCAGTTTCTTACTGCTTCGGTCTTCTGAGAATCTACTCTAATGCCATCACCGGAAATGATATGTCCAAGGAATGCTACTGACCTTAGCCAAAATTAGCACTTACTGAATTTGGCGAACAACTGATGATCTCTGAGAGTCTGAAGTACTGTTCTAAGATGGTCTGCATGATCGCGCTCAGTGCGGGAATAGACCAAAATATCATCTATGAAGACTGTGACGAACATGTCCAAGTACTGCTTGAACACACGGTCCATTAAGTCCATGAAAACGGCTGGGGAATTGGTAAGACCAAATGACATGACTAGAAATTCGAAGTGACCATACCGAGTACAGAAAGCTATTTTCGGGATGTCACATTCTCTAACTCTGAGCTGATGATAGTCGAATCTGAGGTCTATCTTAGAGAAATAGCTGGCACCCTGAAGTTGGTCAAACAAGTCATCGATTCTGGGAAGAGGATATTTGTTCTTGACCGTAACCTTATTGAGTTGACGGTAGTCTATACACATTCTGAGAGAACCGTCTTTCTTGCGCATGAATAAGACTGGTGCACCCCACGGGGAAATGTTGGGTCTGATGAATCCCTTATCTAAGAGATCCTTCAACTGTTCTTTCAGTTCTCTGAGTTCTGCTGGTGCCATTCTGTATGGCGGAATAGAGATAGGCTGAGTGTCTGGAAGGAGATCAATACCGAAGTCTATTTCCCTTTCGAGAGGAATTCCTGGAAGATCTTTGGGAAAGATATCTGAATATTCATTCACTACTGGGACTGATTCAAGACTAGGAGTTTCGGAACTAGTGTCCTTAACATGAACGAGATGATAGACACATCCCTTAAATATCATTTTCCTTGCCCGAAGGTAGGAAACAAACTGACCTCTGAAAGCGGATACACTACCCTTCCACTCTAGGACTGGTTCACTTGGAAACTAAAAATGAACTATTCTGTTTCTACAGTCGACTGTGGCATAGCAAGAATGAAGCCAATCCATGCCGAGAATGACATCAAAATCAGTCATCTCTAATTCGACTAAGTCTGCTGAAGTGACTTTCTAAAATATCATAATCGGGCAGTTCTTGTATACCCGCCGAGCTATGATGGTTTTACCCACTAGGGTAGAGACTGAAAAGGGCTCTACTAGAATTTCGGGACTGATTCCGAAATCAATTGTTATATAAGGAGTAACAAAAGACAAGGAAGTTCCTGGCGTAAACATGCACATGAAAGATTGTAACGTACCAGTAACTACATCAGGAGAATTTTCCTGATCCTGTCGAGTCTGAAGAGCATAAAGGTGATTTGGCTGTTGCCTACTAGTAGTGGCACCCTGCTGATTCGGGCGATCGGACTGAGCTGAGGAGCGGAGATGACTCTGATAACCTGACTAGGGGCAGTCTCAGACTCTGTGGCCTGGCTTGCCACAACCGAAGCAAACATCGCTACCAGCTCTACAAGCACCCTTATGGTTCTTACCATAAGTCTGACACAGGGGATTAGTTCGTGCACTGCTAACAATGCCCTGGGTCTTAGAGCCGGGCGCTCTATCTCTGTTACCCTCTCTGAACTTAGGAACTGGAGCACTGGCTATAGAGGGAGCTGGAACTGATGACTTAGGATGAAACTGGGAGCAGTTTCCTCCTTCTGATTTAGGCTGAGAGAAGTTGAAACTACCTGTCTTCGCTTTCTTATTTTGTTTCTCCCTCTGCTTAATCTTCTGCTCCTCTATCTGCTGAGCATGGGTCATAAGTCTGGCTAAGGTCATGTCGCTGTTAAGCATGGCGGATCTGCACTCATTAGCCACGTTGTCGTTCACCCCGAAAGCGAACTTACTCATCTTGGATCTATCGTCTGCAACCACATGAGGGGTGTATCTGGCTAATTGAGTAAACTTTAGAGAATACTCTTTCACCGTCATATTGCCCTGCCTGAGGTTGATGAACTCTAGCACCTTTGTTTCTCTAAGTTCTTGGGGAAAGAATTTGTCTAAGAAAGCAGTGATAAACTCTTCCCACTCTATAGGACCTACATCATCTGACCTTTCTGACTTCCACTATTTGAACCAAGCATGAGCCACATCCTGCAACTGGTATGCAGCTAGCTCAGCACTCTCAACAGTAGTCACTCCCATGATGTCTATCACTTTCTAAACTTGATCAATGAATTCCTGAGGGTCTTTATCTACCTTAGACCCGTGGAAGGTTAGAGGATTCATTCGAGTGAAGTCCCAAATCCTAGCTGCAGCTGAGTTGGCCACTTGGTTGGCCGGAACGACAGCTAGTCGCTCATTATGGGCAGTTACTGATGGAGCAAGAGTGGTAAATATGGTCCTGAACTCCGCATGAGAAACATGATCGCCAAAACTTCAGGCTGAGGGGCTGACGAATTTCTTCTCTTAGGAGGCATATTTTGAAATAAAGAGAAGAAGCGGATTAGACTAAGAAACTGACTTGTGATTATACTCACTGGCACGACATGAATACTGAAAGAAGGCAAACTGTTCCTAAAACATCTCATAGACTCCCGCACATAAATGTGGCGCACAACACACCCATGTACAAGACTACTAGATGCGGCTTTCAGACTTCCTAGGACTCTATTGAACCTGAGGCTCTGATACCAAGTTTGTAACGCCCCGATTTGCTGAATCGGAACGCTACACGGTGCTCATGACCCCGAAGGAACACAAGCTAACCCATGACTGATATCTGTACCTGTAACTGTATATTGCATAAGATAATGTAATAATGCGAAAACATGCACTGAAAGGCCATAAGGTTCAATCTGAACATAATCTGAAATATATGACATCTGAGTAGGGTAATGGAATACCCAAAACAAAACTGAAAATACTGAAGTCTAAAACATGATAGTCTGGAAAGCCTCTAAACATGACTGAAACTGTCTGAGTGGGGAGTTGATGGGACATGTCCCCAACTAACTTCAATAATAAACTAATCAATGAGATAATAGAAAATCATCATGTCCTCGAAGGATGAGGACTCACTTCTACTCTGACTGCTGAAACTGGAATCTATTGTTGATCTGGAACTCGTGCCTCGGAACCTATGGTGTAACATAAAAAGAAAGCACCATAGCGCAAATGTGTCAGTACAATGGAATGTACTGAGTATACATGTGAGGTAGGCTATATGCAAGGGTTCACGAGCATGGCTAATGTTAACTGATTGTCTAGCATGAACGTGAGAATGCATACATAAATACGTAACTGTAACTGACAACATGATAACATGATTTCTGAGTCTGAATACCGATAACATGACATGAATGATAACATGAATGACATGTACTGAATATAACTGATAACATTGATGACTGTATCTGACAGTCCTGAATCTGGTGGAACTATCTGAGTTCCGTACTATATCTGAGTTGACTGTATCTGACAGTCCTAAAATCTGAAGAACTATCTGAGTTCTATTACTGAGACTGATTGACTGTGTTTGACAGTCCTGATTCTGTAACATGAAACTGTGGGAAGTAGTATTTAACCGACATGCCCCTGATACGCCATTATGGCTGAGTTGGGGTCCAATCTATAACCCCAATTGAAAGAGTGTCAATACCGCGCCACTGGTAAGGACAAGTTATGGGTGACCCTTATCTGATAGTGTCCCCAAAAGAGAACGGTGGGGGCCTTATCTGACATTGCTAAGCCACCTCATCAACCCTCATCGACAGTGTTGATGTCTCTACCTATGCTGGCTACATAGTTCTGGAACGCAAGGATGACTGCTAAGGATCACACCCTCATCTGATAGTGCGTGTCCCCATCCTTGGGTTCACTCGGTGCTAATTTCTACTCCCACCTGAATAGACACTGAACATGATTTAACTGAACTTAACATGAGCTAATTTACTGAATTTCGTTGACTGACGAAATATTACTGATATCTGACAACTGACTGAGTTCATGAGATCATGGAGATTTCCTGAGTCATAAGACTATTGAAGTCTAAGGATTCATAGCTTGACTGAGAGTATCGTGAAAACATGACATGGCTCTAGGCACACAGCTAATGTTTAAGGTACAAGTACCCCCAGGACTCGATAGAAGGAACTGACATAGCATGATTTTCTTGAAGACTTAACTAACATCATAATACATACTACATTCATAGGAGCATTTCATCTAACATGTAATAGGCATAACTGGTACATACATGGGGATTTCATGATATCATGCTAGTTAGGCAATTTTCCTTCATCTAGGCATTTAATCAAACATATTGTAGGCATGGTTCATGTAAACATCCTTGTTCAATTTTAATTTCATCATTCAAGGGTTTAAATCTTAGAGTTACATGAATTTATGGCTATAGTAATTAAACCCACATAGAAATTATCAACAATCATGGAGTAGAATCCAATTTTGCATTTATCAACATGAACATGAGCAGCCAAATCATGAAAACACATAGAAAATCCATAACTTGAGTTTAGAAAAAGGATTCTTGGACTTCATGGACGAAAGGGATCCATGATTGAACACTATGCATACCTTAGTTCGTGATTTCGTGAAGATTGATGGTGAAACCTTCTTGAATTTGAATCCCCAATAGAAACTCTAGCTTGTTCTTGAGAGAAACTTGAGAGAAACTAGTATATTTTGGGTGAAAAGTGATTGAATTACGTGTTATTGGGTTTAAATAGGGGTGGGAAGTTGACCCTTTTAACTCTGGACGCGTCTTGTAATTTCAATAAAATTTTCCCGAACTGAGCCCCTGGTGCGACGCGGCGCTATCGCGCCGTGTCACTGGAAAAGGACAATTGGGAAATTGGGCAATCCTAATACAGCCTATAGACCTTAACATTTACAATCCTAATACATCATCAACAAGCAAGACAGTTCCCTGCAATGGCATTCTGTGTGGGCAAGGAAGACAATGTTCAGTGGCACATAGTGCATGCGGTTATGGAGTTGCATATCTCTCCAATAATACCTCATCTTCTGGGGTACTGGTTGAAGACATGTTGCACTTACAGACAGATAGTACTCAACAAAAAATTGTCAAGAAACCAATTGCATTTGGGTGAGTGTGACTACTACTTGGAGAATATTAGGGTAATCACTAAGACGAGCTATTACAAGAGAAAATGGAAGCCCAAGGATCAGAAGCGAATCTAAGGGTTCAACTGAACAGGGGGAATCTAGAGGCCCATATAAGGGTTCACGAACCTAGTAGCTTTTGCGCAAACCATATATGTGTGTATGTATATATATATATATAAGTATATATTAAGAAATCTACTAAATATATATAAATATTTGACCTTTAACTCAGTTGTTATTGTAGTATTAACTTGAGGTAGCCATAGGAACCCATAAACTTCAAATTCTGATCTGAATCCGCCTCTACTAACCCATTGCTTTCGCCTCGAACCATGTGTACATATGCTAAAAGACATTTAAAATGCATACATATAATGAAACCACACTCATTATGAACGCACTGACTCAAAATTTGTGTTCACCTCTTCCAAGGATTTTGGGAAATCAACTACTTAACTGATAATTTCAAAACCGTAGTTTCTATTTTCAACACTACCATTTCCAGGGAGCAAAACAGTAGTTTATATTTCCCAAATTTCTTAAAGCAGCATATAGATTCTGTAATGCATTTTCTTGTCCACTAAAATCTATATTTACAAGTAGTTCTTTTTCAGGTGTGGAATGAAACAAACTGGTGCTTTTTTGAATGGTGCTGCTCCCAATGGTCTATTTGGACTCGGTATGGGCAATATATCTGTTCCTAGCATTTTAGCCAGCAAAGGTCTTGCTGCAAATTCTTTTTCGATGTGTTTTGTTGCTGACGGTCTTGGAAGAATAGATTTTGGAGACAAAGGCAGCCTGGACCAAGGAGAAACACCATTCAATCTTGAACAACCACAGTAAGCATTCACCTTCATTCAAAGTATTTAGCATTTTAATTCAGTTACAAGCTTGATTACGATGTGGGACTACAAACTAAATATGTATATTCTTTTTTAATCGCTATAAATGCAGCCAAACTTATAACATTAGCCTGACGGGAATAACTGTGGGAAACAAGAATACTGATGTTGATTTCACAGCCATATTTGATTCTGGCGCCTCATTCACATACTTAAATGATCCAGCTTACAAAGTCATTACAGAGAATGTGAGTCGGGAGCAAAGACGAACACCACCTATTTCACTATTCAACTGAGAAAGTATTTCGACAAGGAATACAAATATATCATATACTAAAATTTCAACAAATATTAAATTTCAAAAATACAATAATTTCACAGCTAGGAAACTTAAACTTGAACTCATCAAGCTTAAATCCTACATATGTCTTTTGTTGTTTAATATTCGACAACTAAATATATTTCGTACATTTTGCAGTTTAATTCCCAGGCACAAGAGCTACGTATTCAACCTATGGTCCAGGTTCCGTTTGAGTACTGCTATGGTCTAAGGTAAACCAGCTTTTATAATCTGCCAGCATTCCTTCTCTTAACTCCCAATAAACTCTAAAGAATTTAACACCATTTGTGTATACAGGACAAATCAAACTTCCTTTGAAATTCTTGATGTGAATTTGATAATGAAAGGTGGCAACCAGTTTTATCTTTTTGATCCAATTATAACGTTGTCCTTTCCGGTAAGATGGTACGCTCTTTGTATATTGGAATTAGATCATTCTTTTTATTATTTTCTAATAACCCTGCTTAATCCTCAGGATGGTTCCACAGCATATTGTTTAGCTGTTGTCAAAAGTGGGGATGTCAATATGATTGGACGTGAGTATCTAGTAATAAGATTCTACTTATTTCTGAAACAAAGGAACTAAACTCTTACAAATAGCAAGTGTCAAGAAATATTCAGAAGTTTTAGTTTTCATCTTTTTTCTAATGACGGTGGTGTCCGGACCAGCTTGTGCGCACCTTCGACCGGGTATCTTCTACTTCCCACTAGCATAGGTATCAAGTAACTCTACCCACCAAGACTTGGACAGATCGGAAGAAACACCTAAGACCTAGTTTTCATGTTGCTAAAATATCAGTATTTAAACCCAAAACTCCCAACAGATGATTTCAACCTAAGACCTTGTTTCATCTTATATCTTGAGTCTTCACATATTTTGATTTAGAGATGAAGGACAAAATAGAAGATATGACACCTGATATGAGTACCCCAATGCAGAAAATTTTATGACTGGCTATCGGGTGGTTTTTGATCGAGAAAAGATGGTTTTGGGCTGGATGCCATCTGACTGTGAGTTTATATTCCTTCGTTAACATAAAAACTGTGTATGCAAAACCAGTTCAAGTCTAAAATGGTGATTCCTTTTACACAGGTTATGATTCTAAAGAATCGAAAAGTAAAACTATTCTGCCCGTTAAAAAGCAAAAGCCTACTGAAGTGTTTGTTCCTACCAGTGTGCTGCCAGAAGACACCAGAGAAAATGGAAATGGTACCACTAGGTCGACTCCAGTTTTTACATCATCAACATCTAAGGGAAACTATGTAACAAGCTTGACCTTTTGCCAACTTGTAATGGCTCTATTTTTCCTTTATAGCTATTAATTTGATTGAAGGGGATTCTTGGTGTAACTAGTAATGTTGTTGTCACGTGACCAAGAGGTCACAGGTTCGAGCCATGGACACAGCCTCTTGCAGAAATACAGAATAAGGCTGCGCATAGCTGGAGCTTAGTGCACCAGGCTGCCCTTGTATTATTATTTCATCATAAGTTCTTTATCCTTGTATATAGTGATCTCTGTGTAAGTGGAAAGTGGTGGTATAGTAACTTGAAAAAGTAAAAAACACACCATTTTTCCCAAACTGCAATATTTTTCTTGAATCTGTATTTGTCAACAATATGGAAAGTGGAAACAGATGATGAAGTGTAAGAGTGAAACAGTTCACGCGATTTGTGTACTCTCTCGTAGTCTCATTCAGAGGAAGTTGAAAAGGACTCCTTTTGAACAAAAACTGGCACCAAGTAGCATTATTCCCTTGATTTTGAACAGTGTTAAAAAAGGGCAGCCGGTGCACTAAGCTCACGCTATGCGCCGGGTCCGAGGGCCAGACCACAAGGATCTATTGCACGCAGTCTCACCTTACATTTCTGCAAGGGGATGTTTCCAAGGGTTAAACACGTGACCTCCTGGTCACATGGCGGCAACTTTACCAGTTACTCCAAGGATCCCCTTCTGATTTTGAACGGTGTAGTTCCCATTTTATTAGCTAATGCATAGGAAGTGTTGAGATCAGGCCTAGTATGGAAGGAAAATAGAATATGGTATTCCTAGCATGTATTGCGTAGTTCTTCAAACATCATATTTAATATCCATTTTTGAACTGCCACAACAAGATTTGAAGGACAAAAACCTGAGAGTTTTAGAGTTCCAACACCAAATCTACTGATGAGCATCTACCTTAAATTGGAAGACTGGGATTCAGGCTCTTGAAATTCAAGATTAACTGCTAACAGGAAGATGACAAAAACTTAACTGGAAGCATCCCACTGATTGCTCCTTTACGCATTCGAAGGCCAAGATACAGCAACTCAACTATGTTTCGGGATGCATGTGTATAACTAGGTTTCCTTATTTATATGTGATCTCTAGAAAACACTGATATTATGCTTACTAATTTAAAACAGAACCCTGTAACAGTAAATGAAGGCGTTGGCATTTCGTGAATTCAAGGCTAATACTATTAATAAAAACGTATAAATCACAAGGCGTTATGCAGTAATATGTTACATTCACACTTATGGAAAAACACAATCTATGCACAAGTGTAATAAGCATGGATGATTGGAACGCAAAAAGTGATTTGTGCTACCTCATGAAAAGAAGAAATAGATAATAAGCTACTTCCAGATATTACTATTCAAGGAGAAGCACTTCTTATAATACTCGGAGAGAAGTACAGATTGCCACAATAAGACTGCAGCCAACAACAGGTTGACATAACAAAGAGGTTCAGCTGACGTAACCTGACCTAATTTTCTTCAACACCTTCCATCAGCTTATGAACTCCAAACGATGTTTGTCAATGGAAAGTGTTAAGAACTACCGCTTTGATCATCAGTTCTTTTACCAGGCAAATCAACAGAGCCATCAGAATTTAATGCATCATCAGTCTCGATAATTTTGCCGTCTGCTGGTAAAAGACGAGGGATCCCATCGACTATCTAATTGAACACAAGGAAGATTCATAAGCAAATGACAAACTTAAGGAACCAGCAAAATGTAAATCATGAAGTAAAATACAAAAGCTCCAGTTGATATGACACAAATATTTTCTTAATTTCCTTTGTTCATACCGATGATATTTTAAAGGAAAATGTTCTTGAATCAACATGTTTAAATAATTGACTGGAAACAACTTTCTACAAAAAGAGAAGGCAAGTTATATCCCAAGATTTAAAATTCTTCAAGCTATCTATCCTTTTCCTTTCCTTAACCACTTCCCACGCAACTCCGCATACTGGCCCAAATTGGAATCCGTTTTGAATAATTAAATATTTCTAATTATTTTTCATGAACTTTTTATCAAGCAGATCTCATTGTCTTCATTTCAGCCATCCCTACCCCATCCCCAACGTCCTCTTCCTTTTCCTTTTTTTTTTTATTTTGACTTAGAGATTATCTACTAAGGATTTCTTTCACAACTGGATTAGAAATAACTTCTTTTCTTCTATCGTTTTTCTTTTCCTAGTTGATCAAAATAGTTTAGGCGTAAGTGCACTTTCACCAAATTTCTTTTCCCAGTTGATCAAAGTAACCTGCCTAAAAGAGCTTCACAAAGCATAGCCAGTGCCGCTCTAGATAAAGGATAAAGGTTGTGGTACAGTAAGAATAGTCTAAATAACAATGAATCTATGAAATGGATACAAATTATTTATATAATAGGGCCCCAACCAATTTGCGAGCAAGACTTAGTTGATTGATCAATCGATCGTATTGTCCATCTTAAATTAGCGGAGGGAGACTAATAAAATCACAAATTTATGTTTTGATATCCATACTTGAGGAACAAACCTCTAGCAAATATTTGTAGAAAATTGGAGACGTCAATAGAATATTTTCACTAATTTAGCTTGTTAGTATGGTTGTTACCCATTGTATTGTATCGTATCGTTACTCCAAACACGATGTTTGTTGTATGGGGAGGAGTGTTGGCCAGCCAAAACTCCCATTTTAGAAGATGCAAGTAGGAGCGATACGATTAGGAATGAGGATATCCAAGATAAGGTAGAAGTGACCTCTGTGGTGGACAAGATGAGGGAAGAGAGACTGAGATGGTTTGGATATGTGAACAGAAGAATGCACAATGAGAAGGTGTGAGAGGTTTCATATAGTGGGCACGATGAGGGGGTAGAGGTAAGCCGAAGAAGTATTGGGGAGAGGTGATTAGACAGGACATGGTGCAACTTCAGCTTACCAATGACATGATCTTAGATAGAAGGGTATGGATGTTGCGGATTAGGGTAGAAGGTTAGTAGGTAGTTGAGCATTGTCTTTCTTTTCGACAAGATCAGGCTTGAAGGTAGTCTGGAGCATTGTGCCTGTCGTAGTATTAGTCTTATTCATGTAGTTTCTTTCCTTTTTATCTATTACCATCTGTTGTTTATTTTGTTTAGGTGATCGCACTATTCTGTTGATGTTATTGTACCTTGCATATATGCTCTACACTACTTTTCTATTAATTTTCATATTTTCTTTGCTATTTTTTTTTCCTTTTCACTACAACTTTGATTTACATCACTTGGGCATTGAGCCGAGGGTCTATATGAAACAACCTCTCTACCTCCACGAGGCAGGGATAAAGTCTTTGTACACTTTAACCTCCCTAAACCCCCACTTTGTGTTATTTCATTAAGCATGTTGCTATTGTTGTTGATTGTTAAATCTATTATTATGTAACGATGAAAAATATCATTTTATATAACGACTGTTTTAATGTAGTTGCATTGTTACCTTAAGGTCCTTCATCTTGCCCTTACTTATAAATAATCCTACCAAGCAAACATTATTCCCAAGTACACAGTTGAAATAAAATTCATCAGTGAAAAAACAACCACTCACCGGATACGAAACACCAATTGTATCACTAATTAAGGAATTTGTCTTCTCACATAACCTTCAACCAAGAAAAAAAAACTACATACTCAACACAAAATTCTGGATTTAGAAAGGAAATAAAAAAACAATTTCCAATTAAATTTTAAAAAATGCACCCAATGATGCAGCCTAGTGACCAATGGCGGTAGGTTGAGCATCATAAAATCTCAGGTTCAATTTTCAACTCCCAATTGAGGATAAAAAAAAAAGAGATAGGCATCTAGTACCTCGAATTATGACCAAAGTTGTTACGATGAACTCAATTTTAGCGTATTTTGTCACTCTTTTATGCTGACGTCACATCTTTACTAAAAAAAAAAATGGGATCTATATCAAAGGTGTTCCATCTGCTAAAAAGAATGATAAAAAAAATTTAGTTTAGAGAGGTAACAGGATCCATGAAGTTTAAGCGTGTCATAAAAAATTTGGTCAAAGTTTAGTAGTAGTGGATATTTTACTCAAAAAAAATACTCTTTGTTCAATTTTACTTATCCATAATTTCAAAAATAGATTTTCACTTTACTTTTAACATATCAAAAAAAGTTATTTATTCTTTAAATCATTTTCTAAAAACCTAGTACTCCCTTCATTCTTTATTAATTGCTCCATTTTTATTTTTAGAGTCAAGTAATATAAATTTTGTTTAATATTTTAAGATGTATTTCTTAATCAAATTAAAAAAATAAAAATTATAATTTATAATACTTTCCGCATAGTTTTTGAATATCTAAATTTTAATTTATTAAAGAAAAGAATCTGAGTAAAAAGTTGTGGCAACTGACCTCAAAGGTTGCTTAGAGAGTGGACAAACCAGAAATTCCAAGAGTGATTTGTTAATTCCATCTTTCATAAGTATTCTTCCAAATCTCACCATTTCTGTAATTTTGGTCAATTTGATATTCTAACACCTAAAGGGCAGCTATTTATAGGTTCTATTTTCCGGGTTGAAGTGCTGGGTAAACGGGCGGGTCAAAAAAACAA
This sequence comes from Capsicum pubescens, assembly GCA_030864215.1. Lineage (NCBI taxonomy): Eukaryota > Viridiplantae > Streptophyta > Magnoliopsida > Solanales > Solanaceae > Capsicum > Capsicum pubescens. Next base: position 246,761,761 of record CM061541.1, on the reverse strand, counting down.
AGCTCACTTTTAGGGGTCATTTATAGGCATAAGGATAATAATTGAAATAAAATGTATTTTTACTTTAGAGAGTGGCTAGAGGTAATAGTTTGTCTAGAAATTATTTAGTTTATTATTTATATTATAGTAATGAAATAAGTTTTATATATATATATATAGATGTGTGTGTATGGTGGGATAATGAATTTCATGAATATCCTCAATTGGTTGTGTGTAACATCTCACTCGTTCGAACAGTTTAAACTAATTTGTACTGTCCAAGTAAGACTAATACCTTGTTTGGATGGTGATTTTTTATGATTTCATAATATGCGGTACTATATAGTATGGTTTTATACTATATAGTATAAATGTATAATACAATATAATGTTTGGATGGATCGATCGTTCATTGTTGTTTAATAATAGTTGTATTGTTTGGTTTGGTGGTATGAAACTATATCGTAACTGATAAGTTTACTAAAATATTCTTAATTATTATCAATATTAAATTTATCAATAATTGTTAATAAAATAATTTTTTCCTACTAATTTGTCATAAATTATGTCATGTAAATATATTAAGTTGATAAATTCATTTAAATTTCTAACAAAATCAATAAAAGAGTAGACCAAAATAAGTGTAATCGAATGCATTTTCTCTAGTAACAAACTTTTGTGTGTGTGTGTTTTGAGACGTGACACCAATGACAACTACAAAGTTCGAATGTATATTCTCTACATGCTACGGGTGTGTTCGACATGGAATCCAAAAGACCATTTTGTAAGAAAATAAATTGTTTCTTACTTATTTTTTTTGTGTTTTTTACGCAAATAAAAAAATATTTTCTAAAAGCATTTATATATATTTGACACAAATAATGAGAACAAATAAGATAAGCGGGGATGGGGTAAGAAAAAAAAATAAAACTTTTTTCTTAAAAAAAATATTTAGAGTGGGGGCAGTGGAGTGGGGGGCTGACAGGGATAGGGGTGGGGTAAGAAAAAATTTAAAATTTTTTAGAAAATAAATTTAGAAAATAACAAAAAATAGTGGGGTGGGTAAGGGGCTGGTAGGTGGGGGGAGAGAGGGAGTGAGGGTGGGATAAGAAAAAAGTGTGAATTTTTAAAAAAATAATTTTTTTTAAAAATGAGGTGGGGTGGGGTAGAGGTAAGGGTGAGATAAGAAAAAAGCTTGAAATTTTTTATAAAAAATTATTTCTTTAAAAAAAAATGGGGGATGGGAGGAGGGCTAGTGGGGTGGGGGTCGAGGTAGGAGATGGAGTTAAATAATACAGGGTAAAGGGACAAATAGGATCATATAATATTAAGTAAGGGCATAGCTTAAAAAAAAAATAAGCAAATCATGGGATTCCACCAAATCGGGGGTTATATAAAGTGAGGATTTTATGGTTTCCAAACCATGAAACTAAGTCATATCATACCATACATTTTAAGAAGGAATTAAAATAAAAATAAATCTCTTGATAACCATGCCACATGTCATACCACGAGAAACCACCATCCAAACATTAGGTAAGAGTGCTCAATAGGCTAATAAGGATGTGTTATTTGGTATTCGAATCGCATAATAGTTGTTTATTAAATATTGAAGTCAAATAAATTGTAAAATAAAATTAGCCGAAAATTATTGCAAATTTCTTTCATAAATTCTCTAAAATTTGGATTTGATGTTTGAAGCTTTTATCATAATTAAAATTTTAAGATAGTAAAAGTTAAAGATATGTTCCTCTTTAATTTTACATATATTCTTTTTTAAGATAAAAAAGACCGTGGTACGCTAAGAAAAACATACAAGTATACTCTGAAAATATTCCAATTCTATGATAATATTGACAATGAATATTTTATAATTTATGTACTTTGAAGTTTGAAAGATATATAAGAGAATTACACGATAACTAAGGTATGGTTATAAATAATATTAATCTATAGAATTGCACACCTAAACAAATCATAGATGAGAAGAAAACTTTTATTTTTTTTACATATTGCATAATCTACCTCAAAAAATGTTGAGTAATAAATTAATTAATAATGTAAATTGAATTTGATTAAAGTCTTTTAGTGAAAGGCAAAAGATATACCATCAGTATTTGTAAAAATAGTCACACTTTTAATACAGTATAGATGAAAAAATACGAATGTGTAGAAATTTCATAATATAGGAGTGCTACGTGATTGATTCTAAAAATATATCAAGTATACATAAAACATGGTGAAATTACAAGGGCGTTTAACACAATTGCTCTGTTTTTTTCTTTGGACATAACATAAATAGATATTCAAATTTGACTCAACTAGCAAGTAAAAACTCCAATTTTAATAGTGCACATCTAAACACCCCAACTTCGTCTCAAATGGCAATTAACACTCAAAAATATCCTCACTATGTCTTGTATACACCTGATGCTGATGTAACTCATAGATTTTAGAAATGTCTAAATGATATTTTCATAAGATGGAGTGTTCAACCTCATTTCGGGAATCTTGTGTCGATAAGAAGAAGTCTCCTAAGCTTAAAGGTAAGTTCTACAGAGTGACAATCTGATCGGCTACATTGTATGAAGCAGAGTGTTGGCCAATTAAAAACTTTCACATCCAAAAGTTGAAGATGGCGGAGATAAGGATGTTCAGATGAATGTGTGGACTTACTAGGAAAGATAGAGTTCGAAATGAGGTGATTCAAGAGAAGGTGAGAGTGGCTTCGGTGGAAGACAAGATGCGGAAAGTGAGGTTGTGATGGTTCGGACATAAGGTGAGGAGGTGCACGAATGCTTCAGTACGGAGGTGTGAAAGGCTAGTTATTGATGGTTTTAAACGAGGTAGAGGTAGGCCAAAGAAATGGTGAAGGGAGGTGATTAGGCATGACATTGACCGATTACAGCTTACGGTAGACATGACCTTTGATTGAAAGGTGTAGAGGATGTGAATTAGGATAGAGGGTTAGTGGGTAGAAGCGCGTCCGTAATATTATGGAGGAATGCTTTGTTTATATCTGTGCCCGTTGTTTCTTGTTCGTAGTGTTCTGATGATGTTTGTGATTTCGAATAAATAGTTTATATTATTACTCCTCTATCGGTGTCTTGTTTCTTTTATTATCTAACGATGTGTTAACCCATTTGTTGTTTATTTTTATATTTTTTATTTGTTATTGTTATAAATCTTAAGCCGGGAGTTTATCGAAAACAATCTCTCTACTTCATTTGAGGTAGTGGTATGACCTGCGTACACATAACCCTCCCCATACCCCATGTTGTAGGAACACACTCGAGTTTTTGTTTTCATAAGTTGGAGTGCTTACTTATCAATTGAAGTAAAATTTGAGTCTCTTCATGTATTAGGCCTTGCTTTTTCCGTTTGTTCAAGCATATTATGCCTCACTTTTTCCCGGTTCAAGTGCTTATATATATTCCTCCGAACACAACACTTGGGGGTCGCTTGGTTGGAAAAGTGTCATTTTAGGATAATTGACCCCAAAATTAGTTATTTCATCATATATACAAGATAACTTATCTCATCACTATGGTATAAATGATGAGATAAATAATCTCAGGATTAACAAATACCTCTAACCAAACCCAAACGTAGGATAAAAGAATCTTGCATTTTATCGCGAGACTATTATACCTTATACATCACGCTAAACGACCCCATAGGGTTCATTTATGCAGGTGTTAGTAATGCAAGGCAGTAGTTTGGTAGTGAAACAAAGAGATGAAAATAAAGTAGCAGCTTACACAAAACAACAATCTACAGAACATGAAAAATGACCGTACAAAGCTATACCCCAAGTATAGAATTTCACCATTCAATGTGCACCAACTATAGAAGGTTTACTGTTGGGGTATGAAAAGAAGACAACTCAATATTTCCAAGAAAATGAATGTTTACTACAAATCAAGAAAGTACATAACGACTCTACACAGCAAGTGTGCTGGTCATCGAGGGGCATTTCCCCCCGGTGGGTTGAGCATATATATGGGTTGGGAGTGACGGGAATGCAAACCAAGACTACACCTCAGCCTTTCCTACCACTGTTAAGTATTCTATGAGGATGGAAACCTTCACCCTGATCCCCATTCAACAACCTCTTCTCCAAGAAGCAAGCACTAAGCTGCCTCAGTAGCCTGTCAAGACGTGAATGTAAGCACTAGCTTGAATCTTTCACGCTGAGATTCGTTGACAATACCATAGCATTGACAGCATCAGCTATGATTTCTCGCGACGAATCTCCTAGAAGATGCCCAACAGAAGATTTTTGGGGTAGCTCATATGCCAGCAGAGCAGCACAATCCTACGATGATACAGACACAGAGGAACAATATGAACAAATATTTGCTCAAAATAACATTAGATGCAACGACATACTATTATAGCTTAAACGTTCCCTGCATTGCAAAATTATAGCATTTTTTGGTAAGAGTATTGAGCTTCTGGATCATGAAACGAAGATGCTGCCGGACAGTACAAAGCAACGCAAAGAAAACTTTCTTGGAATATTAGGAGAACACATAGGATTAGTTATATAATCTGCAACAAATGTAGGAAACATGATAGCATCTTTCCCTCTCAAAGGAGACTCGGAGAAGGAGATCCTTTGTCACCTTTTAATTCCTTATTGTTGTGGAATGGAAGCACTCAACAGGATGATAAAGCTTGCCAATCAACGAGGATGGATGAGGGGGTTTCAAAGAGTTCAAATAATAGTGGTAGTATCAAGTATGGAGATATGAAGTTTATTTTATGCAGATGATTCTTTGGTGTCCTCTGTTATATAGTTGGAGCAATTAAGGCACCTAAAGCTTAATCTTGAACTGTTGTTGGCAGGTAAACTTGGTTGAGAGATTGGTTTTCAACCGACAAAATATAATATCTGAAATTAAGCTATATAGCACCCAAGGGTGTGGCCTAGTGGTCAATGAAGTGGACTATGAAGTGGACTGAGAACCTGACGTTCCAGATTCAAACCCCAGCAGAGACAAAAAAACACTAGGTGATTCTTCCTAGCCTTGGTGGACGGAGTTACCTAGAGTTACTTGATCTCTGTTGCTGGTGGGAGGTGACAGGTATCCCGTGGATTTAGTCGAGGTGAGCAAAAGCTAGCCCAAACACCACAGTTATTTAAAATAAAAAGAAAGCTATATATTATGTCTACAATACTTTCTAGAATTAATCATACAGATCCTATTCAAAGGAAATTTTGAGATATTTTTCTGAATATATTTGAGGTAAGATGGGTAATGGTGATGACTCTGATAACTCTTCTGCTGAAGGTTAGAATACAGATATAGGAAGGGACTAAGGAAACTGATGATAATAGTCGCCGCTTGTGTATGCCAAGTCATATGGAAGGAAAAAAACAAAAGATGCTTTTGACGAAAGTATTGCTGCTCCACATATTTTGAAATTTAGATGTGTACTTCTGAAATCTCCATGATGTAATATACAAATTGTATGAGGATAAAATAATTGAATTCATTAGCTCAGTACTACAATGAACAGACTTTTGTAAATGAAAAAACATCATACCCATTTTTGCAAAATCTCCAACACATGTTAGTGAGGATTCTCCTATTAATATAGTCCTAATAAGTAAATGCAGCCAGAAAACATTCAACAGAATTCCTGTAGTACCTTAACCAAGTCAGCATAGTCTCCCAACTTTTAGAATTTTTCAAATTCAGTCCTGCCATATAACACAGCTTCTTCAAGCTTTCCAACCTACAGATAGCACATAAGACTTCAAATTGTACCTTATTTATATGACTACACAGCACCTTACATACACTAATGAGCTGAAGATTGGCCAATAACTGACGTTCTAAGAGTATCCCAGAAAGGGGGTAGGAATAGGATAATTTGGGGATACATCTAAACAATATCAAAGGAAGCACCAAAATGTTCATTTCTTTGGAGATACACATATGTTCTAAGCAAACACATTCTGTTTCAAGCTTAGTCAGAAGAAATGAATCTCACTGCTCAGGTAGTCTTTACCAAAAAAATAACTAACAGGACATCTTCTTCATCCATAGGGTCTAAATTTGAAGGCCCAATTTTTTCTTATTTAGCTAATTCATTTACCAAGATAATCAGTCAAATGAATACATTTTGATAAAGTAAAGCACCAGACAAGTGCTGTTAAAGGTTCGCTTAAAGAGCTGAAGCTCAGTGAAACCTAGCTTGTGCACTTCCCCTCGCTTACTTGGCCGCGTTCTAGTATAGGTGCTAATACGTGTGCACCTTCACTGATGGGTTCAAACTTTATGGTAATAGTAGCAAACATAGTTGTACCAATTACAAGTAAGAACACTAGCAAAAGAGAGAACACTAGCAAAAGAGAGAGGGAGAGAACTCACTGATCATTCTTGTTCGCAAATTACTCGTAGCATTCAACAGGTAAGATAAAGTTGTTAATATTTGATTTGAAGATATCTTCTCATAATTCTTAAAATCATTTTTGTTGTTCCTTGTTTTGCTTTGTAGATTTCAGAAATGGAGATTGGCTTAGCAGTTGGTGGTGCATTTCTCTCTTCATTCCTGCAAGTTCTCTTTGATAGGCTTGCTCCTCGGGGTGAGCTTCTCAAGATGTTTCAGAAGAACAAGCATGATGTTCGACTCTTAAAGAAGCTGAAAATGACTTTGGCTGGCCTTCAGGCTGTGCTAAGTGACGCGGAGAATAAGCAGGCATCAAATCCACACGTGAGCTAGTGGCTTAATGAACTTCGAGATGCTGTGGACTCTGCAAGTCAATTATGAGGCTTTGCGACTTAAGGTGGAAGGTCAGCTTCAAAATCTTGCAGAAACAAGCAACCAGCAAGTAAGTGACCTCAACCTGAGCTTGAGTGATGATTTTTTTCTTAACACAAAGGAGAAGTTGGAAGACAACATTGAAACATTGGAGGATTTGCAAAACCAGATTGGCCTCCTTGGCTTAAAAGAGCATTTTGCTTCGATCAAACGAGAAACTAGAAGACATTCAACTTCTTTGGTCGATGAATTTGATGTCTATGGTAGGCAGAATGAAAAAAAGGAATTGATTGACCGTTTAACGTCTAAGGAGGCAAATGAAAAAAATCTGACTGTTGTCCCTATTGTTGGAATGGGGGCGTGGGCAAGACAACACTAGCTAAAGCGGTTTACAATGATGAGAAGGTAAAAAACAATTTTAATTTGAAAGCTTGGATCTGTGTGTCTGAGCCACATGATGCTTTCAGAATATCATAAGGGTTACATCAAGAAATTGGTTCATTTGACTTGAAGGTTGATGACAATCTTAATCAGCTGCGAGACAAATTGAAGGAAAGCTTAAAGGGAAAGAAGTTTCTCATTGTTCTGGATGATGTGTGGAATGACGACTATAATGAGTGGAATGACTTGAGGAATATTTTCGTTCAAGGAGACATTGGAAGTAAGATCATTGTGACGACACGTAAAGAGAGTGTAGCCTTGATGATGCGAACTGAGCAAATTAGCATGGACACCTTATCTATTGATGACTCTTGGTCTTTATTTAAAAGACATGCACTTGAAAACATGGACTCTATGGAACATCTGGAACTTGAAGAGGTCGGAAAAAAAATTGCAGCTAAGTGCAAAGGACAACCTTTAGCTCTGAAGACGCTCGCTGGCTTGTTACGCTCCGAATCAGAGGTTGAAGGGTGGAGACGTATTTTGAGAAGTGAAATATGGGACCTGTCAAACAATGACATATTACCAGCGTTGATGTTGAGCTACAATGAACTTCCCCCACATTTAAAGCCATGTTTTTCCTGTTGTGCAATATTTCCTAAGGATTAACCATTTAGGAAAGAACAAGTTATTCATCTGTGGATTGCTAATGGTCTTGTAGTACCACGGGGAGATGAAGGAAATCAAGATTTAGGCAACCAATACTTTAACGAGTTGAGATCAAGATCATTGTTCGAAAGGGTCCCAAAGTCTTCTGAAAGAGATCATTGAGGGTATTTAATTATGAGTGCTATTTTTATGGTATTATTTTAGTTTTAGGTGCTATTTTTGTCTTTTCCCCAATTCTGAGGACCCCTATTTTCTAGAGAATGTCGTTTGAATAAGAGCCCAAGAGGCTTCACTAGACACAGTCCCCATGTTGATTGCCCCACTACCCATCATCCGGGCAACACTCTCTTTACGTGTCGTCACAATGATCTTACTTCCCATATCTCCTTGTACAAAAAGATTTCTCAAGTCATCCCACTCATTATAGTCATCATTCCACACACCATCCAGAACAATGAGAAACTTATTTCCCTTTAAGCTTTCCTTCATTTTGACTCGCAGCAGATTAAGATTGTCATCAACCTTCAAGTCAAATGAGCCAATTTCTTGAAGTAACCCTTTTGATATTCTGAAAGCATCATCATATGGCTTAGACACACAGATCCAAGCTTTCAAATCAAAATTGTTTTTCACCTTCTCAACATTGTAAACCGCTTTAGCTAGTGTTGTCTTGCCCACGCCCCCATTCCAACAATAGGGACAATGGTCAGATTTTTTTCACTTGCCTCCTTAGACGTTAAACGGTCAATCAATTCCTTTTTTTCTCATTCTGCCTACCAAAGACATCAGATTCATCGACCAAAGAAGTTGAATGTCTTTTAGTTTCTCGTTTGGTCGAAGCAAAATGCTCCTTTAAGCCAAGGAGATAATTTGGTTTTGCAAATCCTCCAATGTTTCAATGGTGTCTTCCAACTTCTCCTTTGGGTTAAGAAAAAAATCATCACTCAAGCTCAGTTTGAGGTCACTTACTTGTTGGTTCCTTGTTTCTACAAGATTTTGATGCTGACCTTCCACCTTAAGCCTCAAAGCCTCATAATTGACTTCTTCCAATAGGTTTTCAGCGTCGTCCACAGCACGATGAAGATGTTTCCTCGGCTTCACAGAGGCAATAGATGCTACACACTGGTCAAAATAATTAAACAAAGAAACAAAATTACTAACAAACAAGCAAGGACAATTAACCAAAAAATCAAAAGACACTAGGAAAATAGAATAACTTACATCTACCGGAGCACCACTCGTTTTAATCATTACAAATACTCCCAATCAAGATTTATGAGCAATTTTTGGCTAGCATACCCGCTTATAGAATTCTAGATGTGGTTTGAGCAATAGAAGCTCCACACTGCTCAATAAGATATAAAAAAGAGATAATTAACAAAAGAACAAAGGGAAGTAAACAAAAATAAAAAGCTTCTAAGGGAAAAGAATAACGTACATTTGTGAGAGCACCATTCGGTTTAAATAATCAAAGGAATTTGCCATCAATACATATGGTGGAGATGTGAGCAATTTCTGGTTTGCTGCAAATTCTTTTCCGATGTGTTTTGGTGCTGGCAGTCTTGGAAGAATAGATTTTGGAGACAAAGGCAGTCTGAACCAAGGAGAAACACCATTCAATATTGAATAACCACAGTAAGCATTCACCTTGATTCAAAGTATTTAGCATTTTAATTCAGTTACACACTTGATTATGATGTGGGACTACAAACTAAATATGTATATATCCTTTTTTTTATCGCTCTAAATGCAGCCAAACTTATAACATTAGGCTGGCGGGAATAACTGTGGGAAACAAGAATACTGATGTTGATTTCACAGCCATATTTGATTCTGGCACCTCATTCATATACTTAAATGATCCAGTTTACAAAGTCATTACAGAGAATGTGAGTCGGGAGCAAAGACGAACGCCACCTATTTTACCATTCAACTGAGAAAGTATTTCGACAAGGAATACAAATATATCATATACTAAAATTTCAACAAATATTAAATTTCAAAAATACAATAATTTCACAGCTAGAAAACTTAAACTTGAACTCATCAAGCTTAAATCCTACATATGTCTTTGATCAAGAGTTGAATGTATGATCACTAGTTGGAGATTTTGTTGTTTAATATTCGAAAACTAAATATATTTCGTACATTTTACAGTTTAATTCCCAGGCACAAGAGCTACGTATTCAACCTATGGTCCAGGTTCCGTTTGAGTACTGCTATGGTCTAAGGTAAACCAGCTTTTATAATCTGCCAGCATTCCTTCTCTAAACTCCCTATAAACTCTAAAGAATTTAACACCATTTGTGTATACAGGGCAAATCAAACTTCCTTTGAAATTCTTGATGTGAATTTGATAATGAAAGGTGGCAACCAGTTTTATCTTTTTGATCCACTATATATATATATATATATATATATATATATATATATATATATATAACGTTGTCCTTTCCGGTAAGATGGTATGCTCTTTGTATATTAGAATTAGATCATTCTTTTTATTATTTTCTAATAACCATGCTTATTCCTCAGGATGGTTCCACAGCATAGTGTTTAGCTGTTGTCAAAAGTGGGGATGTCAATATCATCGGACCCGAGTATCTAGTAATAACATTCTACTTATTTCTGCAACAAAGGAACTAAACTCTTACAAATAGCAAGTGTCAAGAAATATTCAGAAGTTTTAGTTTTCATTTTTTTTCTAATGATGATGGTGTCCAGCCCAGCTTGCGCACACCTTCGACCGGGTATCTTCTACTTCCCACTAGCATAGGTATCAAGTAACTCTACCCACCAAGTCTTGGACAGATTGGAAGAAACACCTAAGACCTAGTTTTCATGTTTCTAAAATATCAGTATTTAAACCCAAAACTCCCAACAGATGATTTCAACCTAAGACCTTGTTTTCATCTTATATCTTGAGTCTTCACATATTTTGATTTAGAGATGAAGGACAAAATAAAAGATATGAAACCTGATATGAGTACCCCTATGCAGAAAATTTTATGACTGGCTATCAGGTGGTTTTTGATCGAGAAAAGATGGTTTTGGGGTGGACGCCATCTGATTGTGAGTTTATATTCCTTCTTTAACATAAAAACTTTCAGTGTACGCAAAACCAGTTCAAGTCTAAAATGGTGATTCCTTTTACACAGGTTATGATTCTAAAGAATCGAAAACTAAAACTATTCTGCCCGTTAAAAAGCAAAAGCCTACTGAAGTGTCTATTCCTGCCAGTGTACTGGCAAGAAGACACCAAGACACCAGAGAAAATGGAAATGGTACCACTAGGTCGACTCCAGTTTTTACATCATCAACATCTACGGGAAACTATGTAACAAGCTTGACCTTCTTTTGCCAACTTGTAATGGCTTTGTTTTTCCATTATAGCTATTAATTTGATTGAAGGGGAGTCTTGGCGTAACAGGTAATGTTGCTGTCATGTGACCAGGAAGTCACAGGTTCGAGCCATATACACAGCCTCTTGCAGAAATACAAAGTAACGCTGCGCAAAGTAGACCATTGCAGTCTGGCCCTTCCCTGGACCCAGAGCACAGTTGGAGCTTAGTGCACCAGACTGCCCTTTTTAGCTATTACTTGATTATTTGATGATTATTTTGTCATTAGTTCTTTATTCTTGTATATAGTGATCTCTGTGTAAGCGGAAAGTGATAGTAACTAACTTCAAAGAGTAAAAAACACACCATTTTTCCCAAACTGCAATATTTTTCTGTAATCTATATTTGTCAACAATATGGAAAGTGGAAACAGATGGTGAAGCGTAAGAGTGAAACAGTTCACGCGATTTGTGCACTCTCTCGTAGTCTCATTCAGAGGAAGTTGAAAAGCACTTCTTTTGTACAAAAGTTGGCACCAAGTAGCATTATTCCCTTGATTTTGAACGGTGTTAAAAAAGGGAAGCCTGGTGCACTAAGCTCATGCTATGAGCAGGGTCCGGGGAAGGGCCCGACCACAAGGATGTATTGCACGCAGCCTCACCTTACATTTCTGCAAGGGGATGTTTCCAAGGTTTAAACCCATGACCTCCTGGTCACATGGCAGCAACTTTACCATTTTGAAGGGTGTATTTCCCATTTTATTAGCTAATGTATAGGAAATGTTGAGATCAGACCTAGTATGGAAGGAAAATAGAATATGGTATTCCACTATTCCTAGCACATATTGCATAGTTCTTCAAAAATCAATTTAATTTTCATTTTGAACTTACACATCAAGATTTGAAGGGCAAAAACCTGTGACTTTTTAAGTTCAAACGCCAAATTTAGTGATGAGCAGCTACCTTAAAGGCAAGACCTATTCCCTCTTTATATCATATCTATTATCCTGATTCCAAGGTATATCAAAATTTGGAAGGCTGGGATTCAGGATCTTGAAATTCAAGATTAACTGCTAACAGTAAAATGCCAAAAACTTAATTGGCAGCATCCCACCAATTGCTCCTTTACGCATTCTACGGCCAAGATACAGCACCTCAACTATGTTTCGGAATACATGTGTATAACTAGGTTTCCTTATTTACATGAGAACTCTAGAAAACACTGATATTATGCTCACTAATTAAAAACAGAAACTGTAACAGTAAATGAAGTTTAAGTGATGTTCTCCAAATGTCAAGGCGTTGGCATTTCGTGAATTCAAGGCTAATACTATTAATAAAAATGTATAAATCACAAGGCTTTATGCAGTAATATGTTACATTCACGCTTATGGAAAAACACAATCTATGCACTAGTGTAATACTCATGGATGAATGGAACGCAAAAAGTGATTTGTGCTACCTCATGAAAAGAAGAAATAGACAATAAGCTACTTCCAGGTATTACAAACCAAGGGGAAGCACTTCTTGTAATACTCAGAGAGAAGTACAGATTGCCACAACAAGACTGCAGCCAACAACAGGTTGACATAATAAAGAGGTTCAATTGACGTAACCTGACCTAATTCTCTTGAACACCTTCCATCAGCTTATGAACTCCAAACGTTGTTTGTCAATGGAAAGTGTTAAGAACTACCGCTTTGACCATCAGTTCTTTTACCAGGCAAATCAACAGAGCCATCAGAACTTAATGCATCATCAGTCTCGATAATTTTGCCGTCCGTTAGTACAAGACAAGGGATCCCATCGACTATCTAATTGAACACAAGGAAGACTCATAAGAAAATGACAAACTTAAGAAACCAGCAAAATGTAAATCATGAAGTAAAATACAAAAGCTCAAGTTGATATGACCCAAATATTTTCTTAATTTCCTTTGTAAATCATGAAGTAAAATACAAAAGCTCAAGTTGATATGACACAAATACTTTCTTAATTTCCTTTGTTCGTACGGATGATATTTTGAGGAAAATGTTCTTGAATCAACATGTTTAAGTAATTGACTGGAAACAACTTTCTACTAAAAGTGAAGGCAAGTTATATCCCAAGATTTAAAACTCTTCAAGCTATCTATCCTTTTCCTTTCCTTACCCACTTCCCACGCAACTCCGCATACTGGCCCAAATTGGAATCCGTTTTGAATAATTAAATATTTCTAATTAGCTTTCATGAACTTTTTATCAAGCAGATCTCATTGTCTTCATTTCAGCCATCCCTACCCCATCCCCAACGTCCTCTTCCTTTTCCTTTTTTTTTTTTATTTTGACTTAGAGATTATCTACTAAGGATTTCTTTCACATCTGGATTAGAAATAACTACTTTTCTTCTATCGTTTTTCTTTTCCTAGTTGATCAAAATAGTTTAGGCATAAGTTCACTTTCACCAAATTTCTTTCCCAGTTGAGCATAGCCAGTGCCGCTCTAGATAAAGGATAAAGGTTGTGGTACAGTAAAAATAGTCTAAATAACAATGAATCTATGAAATGGATACAAATTATTTATATAACAGGGCCCCAACCAATTTGCGAGCAAGACTTAGTTGATTGATCAATCGATTGTATTGTCCATCTTAAATTAGCGGAGGGAGACTAATGAAATCAAAAATTTATGTTTTGATATCCATACTTGAGGAACAAACCTCTAGCAAACATTTGTAGAAAATTGGAGACGTCGATAGAATATTTTCACTAATTTAGCTTGTTAGTATGGTTGTTATCCATTGTATTGTATCGTATCGTTACTCCAAATACAATGTTTGTTGTATGGGGAGGAGTGTTGTCCAGCCAAAACTCCCATTTTTAGAAGATGCAAGCAGGAGCGATACGATTAGGAATGAGGATATCCAAGATAAGGTAGAAGTGACCTCTGTGGTGGACAAGATGAGGGACGTGAGGCTGATATGGTTTGGATATGTGAAGAGGAGAGTGCTCAGTGAGAACGTATGAGAGGTTTCATATAGTGGGTACAATGAAGGGTAGAGGTAAGCCGAAGAAGTATTGGGAAGAGGTGACTAGACAGGACATGGTGCAACTTCAGCTTACCAATGACATTATCTTGGATAGAAAACTATGGATGTTGCGCATTAGGGTAGAAGGTTAGTATGTAGTTGAGCATAGTCTTGTTTTTCGACAAGATTAGGCTTGGTGCTAGACTGGAGCAGTTTGCCTGTCGTAGTATTAGTCTTATTCATGTAGCTTCTTTCTTTTTTATTCCAATTACGATCTGTTGTTTATTTTGTTTAGGTGATCGCACTATTCTGTTGATGTTACTGTACCTTGCATATATGCTCCACACTGTTTTTCTATTAATTTTCATATTTTCTTTGCTATTTTTTTTCTTTTACGTCACTTGAGCATTGAGCCGAGGGTCTATATGAAACAACCTCTCTACCTCCACTAGATAGCGATTAAGTCTGTGTACACTCTAACCTCCCTAAACCTCCACTTTGTGTTATTTCATTAAGTATGTTGTTGTTGATTGTTAAATCTATTATTATGTAACGACGAAAAATATCATTTTATATAACAACCAATTTAATGTCGTTGCATCGTTACCTTAAGGTCTTTCATCTTGCCCTTACTTATAAATAACCCTACCTAGCAAACATTATTCCCAAGTACACAGTGGAAATGAAATTCAACAACAACAACAACAACAAACCCAGTGTATTCCCACATAGTGAGGTCTGGGGAGGGTAAGATGTACGCAGTCCATACCTCTACCTCTAAAGAAGTAGAAAGGTTGTTTCCGATAGACCCCCGGCTCGAGACACGGAATAATAAAGAAATTCATAGTAAAGCATGGAACAAGATGGCATAACATAAATACGACACCCACAAGTAATAGTAAACAGAGAAAAGTAAACAGATTCGTAATAAAGCATGAAACAAGGTATCATAACAAGAATAATACCCCCACCAAGTAATGCCCTACACTAGCGACCCAAACTGACCCTAGCCTTCTGCCCTAATTCACGTCCTCCAGATCTTCCTATCTAGGGTCATGTCCTCAGTGAACTGTAACTGCTCAATGTCCCGCCTAATCACCTCTCCCAGTACTTCTTCGGCCTACCCCTACCCCGCCTAAAACCATCCAAAGCTAGCCTCTCATACCTACGAACCGGGGCATCCATGCCCCTCCTCATCACGTGTCCGAACCATCTCAATCAGACTTCCCACATCTTATTCTCCACTGGAGTCACACCAACCTTCTCCCTGATAGTCTCATTCCGAATTCTATCCCCCCTAGTCAGCCCACACATCCAACGCAACATCCGCATTTTCGCCACCTTCATTTTTTGAATGTGGGAGTTCTTAACTGGCCAACACTCCGCTCCATACAACATGGCCGAACGGACTGTCACCCTGTAGAATTTGCCTTTAAGCTTGGGCGGCACCTTCTTATCACACAACACCCCCGAAGCAAGCTTCCACTTCATCCATCCCGCCCCAATACGGTGCGAGACATCCTCGTCAATCTTACCGTTACCCTGAATCACGGACCCGAGATACTTGAAACTATCCCTCTTACATACCACCTGTGATTCCAACTTCACTACCACCTCATTCTCCAGCCTCACGTCATTAAACTTGCATTCCAAATACTCTGTCTTGCTCCTACTCAACCTGAACCCTTTAGACTCAAGAGTTTGTCTCCACACCTCTAATTTATCATTCACACACCCTCGCGTCTCATCAATCAAAACTACATCATCTGCAAAAAGCACACACTCAATTAAGGAATTTGTCTTCTCACATAACCTTCAACCAAGGGAAAAAAACTACATACTCAACAAAAAAATTTGAATTTAGAAAGGGGAAAAAAAACAATCTCCAATTAAATTTAAAAAAAATGCACCCAATGATGTAGCCTAGTGACCAATGGCGTAGGTTGAGCATCATACTATGCCAGGTTCAATCTTTAACTCCCAACTGAGATAAAAAAAAATAGAGATAAGCATCCACCACCACCAACCCCCACTCCACAACCCCGAACTATGGCTTGTTACGACACAACTCCAACTTCACAGGAAACTATTATGCCTACACTCAATTTTAGCTATTTTTGTCATCCTTTTGTACTGATGTGGCACCTTTATTATATAAGGTCACGTCAGCTAAAAAGATTAACAAAATGTGTCACGTCAGCTAAAAAGAATGATAAAAAAATTTTAACTCGGGGTAATAGGACCTCTGAAGTTGAAGTGTGTTGTAGCAAATTTGGTCATCGTTCAAAGGTACCAGGTGATTGCCAGAGTCATCTGCTATTTTAAAAATAGATTTTCACTTTTATTTATCACTTTTAATATAGAAAAATAAAAGTACATATTATCCCTATCTTCTAAAACCTAATAGTACCTCCATTCATTTTTAATTGCTCTATTTTTCATTTTTAGAGTCAAACAATATAAATTTTGATTAATATTTTATATATGTATTTCTCAATTAAATTGAAAAAAGGAAAATTACAATTTATAGTACTTTTGTGTAGTTTTTGAATATCTAAATTTTAATTTAAAAAAAAAAAGAATCTGAGTAAAACGTTGTGGCAACTGACCTCAAAGGTTGCTTAGAGAGTGGACAGACTAGAAATTCCAAGAGCGATTTGTTAATTCCATCTTTCATAAGTATTCTTCCAAATCTCAGCATTTTATTTATTTGGCCAATTTGATATTCAACAACACCTAAAGGGCAGCTATTTATAGGTTCTATTCTCGGGTTTAAAATGTTGGGTTAACGGGTCGGGTCAAAAAACAAGTCAGCCCACTTTTAGGAGTCATTTAGGCATAAGGATAATAATCTAAATAAAATAAAATGTAGGATTATTTTTATTTTTGAGTGGCCGAAGGTATTAATTAGTTAGTCTTTAAATTATTTATATGGAAAAAGAATATACGTATACTTTAACTTATTGTATAATATAAAGCTCCACTCTTACAAAGTAATTACAAAAAATTTAATTAATTATGTATCTTCGTTGGATATATCGGAAAGCTAATTATGTATCTCGACAGATCAAAAAAAAAAAAATGTATCAAGATTTAATTATGTATCTTTACAAAGTAAAATTGCATCTTCATTGGATGTATTATGTATCTCGACAAACCAAAAAATGAAAAAAAAATATTGGGAGCTAATTATGTATCTTTGCAAAGGAAAAAAAATATATTCTTTAGATGTATCAGGTGTTAATTATATATCTCGATAGATTTAAAATCGAGATTTTTAGTGATTATGCGAAGTGTTGAAATTTTTCTATAATTAAGCATTAAACTATCGAAATTCATGTTGTTTGTCATATTTATTTTATTATGTATATTGTAGTGATTAAATAAGTTATCTTAATATCATTAATCGATTGTGTGTAACATCCCAATAGGCATAATAGTCGTTTATTAATTAAGTATCAAACAAATGGTAAAATAAAAGTAGCCAAAAATTATTGCAAATTTCTTTCATAAATTCTCTAAATTTTGGGTATGATGTTTGAAACCTTTCTCCTAATTAAAATTTTAAGATAAAAGTTAAAGATATGTTCGTTTTTAATTTTACGTATATTCTTTTTTAAGATAAAAAAAATTGTTTTACGCTAAGAAGAACATAAAAAGGTGCTCTGAAAATATTCTAAGTTTATTAATAATATTGACAATGAATAATTTATAAATTTATGTATTTTGAAGTATGAAAGATATATAAGAGAATCATACAATAATCAATGCATGGCTATAAATAATATTAATCTATAAAATTGCACATCCAATAACGAGGAAAAAAAAAGTAATATATAATACATGAGAAGAGAATTTCTATTTTTTTACATATTGCATAACCTACTTCAAAAAATATTGAGTAATAAATTAACAATGTAAAGTGAATTTAGTTAAAGTCTTTTAATAAAGACAAAAAAATATATAATCAGCATTTGTAAGAACTATCACACTTTTAATATAGTATAAATGAAGAAATGTAAATGTGTAATTTTTTTCATAATATAGGAGTGTTACGTGTTTAATTCAAAATATATAAAGTGTACATAAAATAGAGTGAAATTACAAGAACGTTTACCACAATTACTCTTTTTTTTTACTCTTTGGACATAACATAAATAGATACTCAAATTTGAACTCAACTAACAAGTAAAAACTAATTTTGACAGTGCACGTCTAAACATCTCAACTTCAACTCAAATGGCAATTAACACTCAAAAATATCCTCACTATGTCTTGTAGACATCTGACGCTGATGTGACTCATAATTTTAGAAGTGTCTAAATGATCTTTTCGTAAGATGGAGTGTTCAACCTCATTTCGGAAATCTTGTGTAGATAAGAAGGTGTCTCCTAAGCTTAAAAGTAAGTTCTACAGAGTGGTAGTTCGATTGACTATGTTGTATGGAGCGGAGTATTAGGCAGTTAAGAACTTTCACATCCAAAAGTTGAAGGTGGAGGAGATGAGGATGTTGAGATGGATGTGTGGACTTATCAGGAGAGATAGGATTAGAAATAAGGTGATTTAAGAGAAGGTGAGAGTGACTTCGGTGGATATGAAGATGCGCGACGTGAGGTTGCGACGGTTCGGGCATGTGATGAGGAGGTTTACGAATTCTCCAATATGGAGGTGTGAGAGACTGGTTATGGATGATTTTAGACGAGGTAGAGATAGATCAAAGAAATATTAAAGGGAGGTGATTAGACATGACATGGAGCAGTTACAGCTTATGGTGGACATGACCCTAGATTGGAAGGCGTGGAGAACGCAATGGGTAGAGTTTCAGTGGGTAGGAGTGTGTCCGTTATAGTATGGAGGAATGCTTTGTTTATATTTGTCCCTGTTGTTTCTTGTTCATAGTGCTCTGATGATGTTTGTGATTTCGAACAGATAGTTTATAGTATTACTTTATCAGTCTTATTACTTTTATTACCTAACAATGTGTTATCCCATTTTATTGTTTATTTTCATGTTTTTTGTTTGTTATACTGTTATATATCCTGAGCCGAGAGTCTATCGAAAACAGTCCCTCTACTTCATTTGAGGTAGTGGTATAACTTGCATACACGTAACCTTTTCCAGACCCCACTTTGTAAGAACACACCGAGAATTTTTGTTTTTATAAGTTGGAGTGGGTACTTATCAATTGAAATCAAATTTGAGTCTCTTTCATGTAATAGGCCTTACTTTTTCTTTCCGGTATTTGTTCAGGCATTACGCCTTACTTTTGTCTATTCAAGTGCTTATATATTCCTCCGAACACTTAAGGGTCGTTTGGACGAGAAAGAGTTACCCCAGATAATTAATCTCAAAATTAGTTATCCCACCATGTATATGGGTAACTTATCCCATCACTATGACATAAGTGGTGGGACAAATAATCTCAGAATTAACTAATACCTCCAACTAAGAGTGGGCATGGTATGATATGATACGGTATTTGAAACTTTGATATGATAATTTCGGTTTTCAGTTTTTAAAAACATTATACCATTACCATACCATATTAATTCAGTATGGTTCGGTATTTTGACATTTGGCATATTGCGGTATGGTAATCGGTAACCTATAGTTTATTCAACTTTGACAATATATACTCATATACTAGAGTATTATTACTTCAACTTTTCAAAAGCACGTCTTAACTGTATCATAAATATACATTACACATGTAGAAATATTGAAAAAGAAGTACAAACAATTCCTTTTATTATTCAATTACACAAAAAAGACATTTAAATCAAGATAGAGTAGCGAAAGTTTCAATGTCTTAACATTTTATACTATTACTAAGTATTATATTTGTGTGTGTATATATATATAAAAGTTACTTATGTAACTGTATATACTTTAGTATGGTATTCGATATTTCGGTATGCCATTTGTAAATATCGAATACCATACCATATACCAAGAAAATTTAAAATGTATACCATATACCATACCAAATACAATAATACAAAAACCACAGTATCAAAAAATTTGATTCGGTATGGTAATTCGGTATATACCATACCATGCCCACCCCTACCTCCAAACAAATGCAGGATAAAATAATCTTGTATGTTATCCCAAAATTATTATACCTTATATCTCACACAAAACGACCCATCATTTATGCAGGTGTTAGTAATGCCAGGTAGTAGGCTAGTAGGGAAACAAACACATGAAATATGAGGGACTAGCATACACAAACAACAATTTACTAAACTTGAAAAAAAAACTGTACAAAAGCTATACGCCCAAGTATAGAATTTCACCATTCAATGTGCACCAACTATAGAAGGTTTACTGTTGGGGTATGAAACGAAGACAACCCAGTATTTCCAAGAAAATGAATGTTTACTACAAATCGAAGAAAGTACATAACGACTCTACACAGCAAGTGTGCTGGTCATCGAGGGGCATTTCCTCCCGGTGGGTTGAGCATATACATGGGTTGGGATGGGAGTGGCGGGAATGCAAACCGAGACTATACCTCAGCCTTTCCTACCACTGTTAAGTATTCTATGCAGCAGATGGAAACCTTCACCCTGATCCCCATTCAACGACCTCTTCTCCAAGAAGCAAGCACTAAGCTGCCTCAGTAGACTGTCAAGGCGTGAATGTAAGCACTCTTGAATCTTTCACACTGGGATTCGTTGCCAATACCATAGCATTGACAACATCAGCTATGATTTCTCGCTGCGAATCTCCTAGAAGATACCTAACAGAAGATTTTTGGGGTAGCTCATATGCCAGCAGAGCAGCACAATCCTACGAAGATACAGACAAAGAGGAACAGTATGAACAAATATTTGCTCAAGATGACATTAGATGCAACGACATAATATTATAGCTTAAACATTCCCTGCATCGCAAAATTACAGAATTTTTTGGTAAGAGTATTGAGCTTCTGGATCATGAAATGAAGACGCTGCCGGACAGTACAAAGCAACGCAAAGAAAGCTTTCTTGGAATATTATGAGAACATATAGGATAAGTTATATAATCTGCAACAAACGTAGGAAACATGATAACTCCTTTCCCTCTCAAAAGAGGCTGGGAGAAGGAGATGAGAATGTTGCGATGGATGTGTGGACTTACCAGGAGGGATAGGGTTAGAAATGAGATTATCCGGGAGAAGATAGGGGTGGCTTCGGTAGAGGAGAAGATGCGGGAAATGAGATTGCGATGGTTTGGGCATGTGATGACGAGGGGCACGGATGCTCCAGTACAACGGTGTGAGAGGCTGGCTACGGATGGTTTTAGGCGGGGTAGAGGTAAGCCTAAGAAGCATTGGAAGGAGGTGATTAGACATGACATGGAGCAGTTACAGCTTACGAAGGACATGACCCTTGATAGGAAGGTGTGGAGGAGGCAGATTAGGGTAGAGGGTTAGTGTGTAGGAGAGGGTTAGTGTGTAGGAGTAGGTGTATTGGTGATACCTATGTTTTTCAATTAGATATTTTTTAGTATCATCTTGTGCGTGTCTTGTTTTAGTTATTATCCTTTTCTATCTGTTATTATAGAATTGCCGTGTGGAGCTATGCTTTTATGTGGTTTGTTTGTTATATTGTTATCTGTCCTGAGCCGGAGGTCTATCGGAAACAACCTGTCTACTTCATCTGAAGTAGTGGGATGGACTACATACACTTTACCCTCCCCAGACCCCACTTGATGGGAATACACTGGGTATATTGTTGTTGTTGTATTGTTATGGAACGGAAGGGCTCAACAGGATGATAAAAGCTTGCCAATCAACCAGGATGGATAAGGGGGTTTCAAAGAGTTCAAATAATAGTGGTAGTACGTAGATATGAAGTTTATTTTATGCAGATGATTCTTTGGTGTCCTCTGATACAAAGTTGGAGCAATTAAGGCACCTAGAGCTTAATTTTAAACTGTTGTTGGCAGGTAAACTTGGTTGAGAGATTGGTTGTCAGCCAACAAAATATACTATCTGAATTAAGCTATATGGTACCCAAGGGTGTCGCCTAGTGGTCAATGAAGTGGACTGAGAACTTGACGTTCCAGGTTCAAACCACTGCAGAGACAAAAAAACACTAGGTGATTCTTCCTAGCCTTGGTGGACGGAGTTACCTAGAGTTACTTGATCTCTGTTGCTGGTGGAAGGTGACAGGTATCCTGTGGATTTAGTCGAGGTGAGCAAAAGTTGGCCCAAACACCACAGTCATTTAAAATAAAAAGAAAGCTATATATTATGCCTACAATATTTTCTAGAATTAATCATACAGATCCTATTCAAAGGAAATTTTGAGATATTTTTCTGAATATGTTCGAGGTAAGATGGGTAATGGTGATGACTCTGATAACTCTTCTGCTGAAGGTTAGAATACAGATATAGGAAGGGACTAAGGAAACTGATGATAACAGTCGCCGCTTGTGTATGCCAAGTCGTATGGAAGGAGAAAACCAAAAGATGCTTTTGACGAAAGTATTGCTGCTCCACATATTTTGAAATTTAGATGTGTACTTCTGAAATCTCCATGATGTAATATACAAATTGTATGAGGATAAAAATAATTGAATTCATTAGCTCAGTACTACAATGAACAATTTTTTGTAAATGGAAAAACATTATACCCATTTTTGCAAAATCTCCAATACATGTTAGTGAGGATTATCCTATTAATATAGTGCTAATAAGTAAATGCAGCAAGAAAACGTTCGACAGAATTTCTTTTAGTACCTTAACCAAGTCAGCATAGTCTCCGAACTTGTAGAATTTTTCAAATTCAGTCCTGCCTTATAACACAGCTTCTTCAAGCTTTCCAACCTACAGATAGCACGTACGACTTCAAATTGTACCCTATTTTATATGACTACACGGCACCTTACATACACTAATGAGTTGAAGATTGGCCAATAACTGACATTCTTGGACAATCCCAGAAAGAGGGTAGGAATAGGATAATTTGAGGATACATCTAAACAATATCAAAGGAAGCACCAAAATGTTCATTTCTTTGGTGATACATATATGTTCTAAGCAAACACATTCTGTTTCAAGCTTAGTCAAAAGAAATGAATCCCACTGCTCAGGTAGTCTCTACCAAAAGAATAACTAACAGGACATCTCCTTCATCCATAGGGTCTAAATTTGAAGGCCCAAATTTTTGTTATTTAGCTAATTCATTTACCAAAATAATCAGTCAAATGAATACATTTTGATAAAGTAAAGCACCAGACAAGTGCTGTTAAAGGTTCGCTTAAAGAGCTGAAGCACAGTGAAACCTAGCTTGTGCACTTCCCCTCGCTTCCTTGGCCGCGTTCTAGTATAGGTGCTAATACGTGTGCACCTTCACTGATGGGTTCAAACTTTATGGTAATAGTAGCAAACATAGTTGTACCAATTACAAGTAAGAACACTAGCAAAAGAGAGAGGGAGAGAACTCACTGATCATTCTTGTTTGCAAATTACTCGTAGCATTCAACAGGTAAGATAAAGTTGTTAATATTTGATTTGAAGATAGAAACATTTATCTTCTCATAATTCTTAAAATCATTTTTGTGGTTCCTTGTTTTGCTTTGTAGATTTCAAAAATGGAGATTGGCTTAGCAGTTGGTGGTGCATTTCTCTCTTCATTCCTGCAAGTTCTCTTTGATAGGCTTGCTCCTCAGGGTGAGCTTCTCAAGATGTTTCAAAAGAACAAGCATGATGTTCGACTCTTAAAGAAGCTGAAAAATGACTTTGGTTGGCCTTTAGGTTGTGCTAAGTGACGCGGAGAATAAGCAGGCATCAAATCCACACGTGAGCCAGTGGGTCAATGAACTTCGAGATGCTGTGGACTCTGCAAGTCAATTATGAGGTTTTGCGACTTAAGGTGGAAGGTCAGCTTCAAAATCTTGCAGAAACAAGCAACCAGCAAGTAAGTGACCTCAAACTGAGCTTGAGTAATGATTTTTTTCTTAACATAAAGGAGAAGTTGGAAGACACCATTGAAACATTGGAGAATTTGCAAAACCAAATTGGTCTTCTTGGCTTAAAGGAGCATTTTGCTTCGAGTAAACAAGAAACTAGAAGACATTCAACTTCTTTGGTCGATGAATTTGATGTCTATGGTAGGCAAAATGAAAAAAAAGGAATTGATTGACCGTTTAACGTCTAAGGAGGCAAGTGAAAAAAATCTGACTGTTGTCCCTATTGTTGGAATGGGGGGTATGGGCAGGACAACACTTTCTAAAGCTGCTTACAATGATGAGAAGGTGCAAAGCCATTTTAATTTGACAGCTTGGTTTTGTGTGTCTGAACCATATGATGCTTTTAGAATAACAAAAGGGTTACTTCAAGATATTGGCTCATTTGACTTAAAGGATGACAATAATCTTAATCGGCTACAAGTCAAATTGAAGAAAAAACTAAATGGAAAAAGATTTCACATTGTTCTGGATGATGTGTGGAATGACTTGAGGAATATTTTCGTTCAAGGAGATATTGGAAGTAATATCATTGTGACGACACGTAAAGAGAGTGTTGCCTTGATGATGCGAACTGAGCAATTAGTATGGACACCTTGTCTATTGATGACTCTAGGTCTTTATTTAAAAGACATGCATTTGAAAACATGGACCCTATGGAACATCTGGAACTTGAAGAGGTCGGAAAAAAAAATTACAGCTAAGTGCAAAGGACTGCCCTTAGCTCTGAAGACGTTCGCTGGCTTGTTACGCTCAGAATCAGAGGTTGAAAGGTGGAGACGTATTTGGAGAAGTGAAATATGGGACCTGTCAAACAATGACATATTACCAGCGTTGATGTTGAGCTACAATGAACTTCCCCTACATTTAAAGCCATGTTTTTCTTGTTGTGCAATATTTCCTAAGGATTATCCATTTAGGAAAGAACAAGTTATTCATCTGTGGATTGCTAATGGTCTTGTAGTACCACGGGGAGATGAAGGAAATCAAGATTTAGGCAACCAATACTTTAACAAGTTGAAATCAAGATCATTGTTCAAAAGGGTCCCAGAGTCTTCTGAAAGAGATCATTGTGGGTATTTAATTGTGAGTGCTATTTTTATGGTATTATTTTAGTTTTAGGTGCTATTTTTGCCTTTTCCCCAATTTTGAGGACCCTTGTTTTCTAGAGAATGTCGTTTGAATAAAGCCCAAGAGGCTTCACTAGACACAGTCCCCACGTTGCTTGCCCCACTACCTATCATCCGGGCAACACTCTCTTTACGTGTCGTCACAATGATCTTACTTCCCATATCTCCTTGTACAAAAAGATTTCTCAAGTCATCCCACTCATTATAGTCATCATTCCACACATCATCCAGAACAATAAGAAACTTCTTTCCGTTTAAGCTATCCTTCAATTTGACTCGCAGCTGATTACGATTGTCATCAACCTTCAAGTGAAATGAGCCAATTTCTTGAAGTAACCCTTTTGATATTTTGAAAGCATCATATGGCTAGACACACAGATCCAAGCTTTCATATCAAAATTGTTTTTCACCTTCTCATCATTGTAAACCGCTTTAGCTAGTGTTGCCTTGCCCACGCCCCCATTCCAACAATAGGGACAACAGTCAAATTTTTTTCACTTGCATCCTTAGACGTTA
Organism: Capsicum pubescens; assembly: GCA_030864215.1. NCBI lineage: Eukaryota > Viridiplantae > Streptophyta > Magnoliopsida > Solanales > Solanaceae > Capsicum > Capsicum pubescens. Next base: position 246,736,006 of record CM061541.1, on the reverse strand, counting down.
AACGGTCAATCAATTCCTTTTTTCATTTTGCCTACCATACACATCAAATTCATCGACCAAAGAAGTTGAATGTCTTCTAGTTTCTCGTTTAGTCGAAGCAAAATGCTCCTTTAAGCCAAGAAGACCAATTTGGTTTTGCAAATCCTCCAATGTTTCAATGGTGTCTTCCAACTTCTCCTTTATGTTAAGAAAAAAATCATCACTCAAGCTCAGTTTGAGGTCACTTACTTGCTGGTTGCTTGTTTCTGCAAGATTTTGAAGCTGACCTTCCACCTTAAGTCACAGAGCCTCATAATTGACTTGCAGAGTCCACAACATCTCGAAGTTCATTAAGCCACCGGCTCACGTGTGGATTTGATGCCTGCTTATTCTCCGCGTCACTTAGCACAACCTGAAGGCCAACTAAAGTCATTTTCAGCTTCTTTAAGAGTCGAACATCATGCTTGTTCTTTTGAAACATCTTGAGAAGCTCACCCTGAGGAGCAAGCCTATCAAAGAGAACTTGCAGGAATGAAGAGAGAAATGCACCACCAACTGCTAAGCCAATCTCCATTTTTGAAATCTACAAAGCAAAACAAGGAACCACAAAAATGATTTTAAGAATTATGAGAAGATAAATGTTTCTATCTTCAAATCAAATATTAACAACTTTATCTTAACTGTTGAATGCTAATGCTAAGAGTAATTTGCAAACAAGAATGATCAGTGAGTTCTCTCCCTCTCTTTTTTGCTAGTGTTCTTACTTGTAATTGGTACAACTATGTTTGCTACTATTAACTACAATCTACTATTACCATAAAGTTTTACTTTTCATCCAACAACAAGACAAAGACTTCAGAATAGAGTGGTCTCTTGACTATTCATCACTTTCTAAATTGAATAACTGAGGCAAGAGAGGAAGGGTACTTGTGGGGTGTAATTAGGACTCAAGCTTGATGCAACTCTTGTCAAGGTCTTGGCTTCCTGATTGAGAAAGTGAGGTTGCATTTCTTGGACCCTTTATCTCTGTAGAAACGAAAAAATGCAGAACAAAGTGGAACAGCTTTCATGATGGCGTATCGCATTTTCGTCTGCAAAATTTGAGGGAGAACATAAGTTAATAGACAAGAAAAGAGTCTATATATTGAGCAATCAATTTTGTGGAGCAATTTATCTCAATTCCTACCTAAAGATTTCTTTTTGGATGTTTCAGTGCAAATATAAAAATTTCTTCTTGATCTGAAGGTGCTTCCTCGGCTTCACAGAGGCAATAGATGCTACACACTGGTCAAAATAATTAAACAAAGAAACAGAATTACTAACAAACAAGCAAGGACAAGAAACCAAAAAATCAAAAGACACTAGGAAAATAGAATAACTTACATATACCGGAGCACCACTCGTTTTAATCATTACAAATACTCCCAATCAATATTTATGAGCAATTTTTGGCTAGCATACCCGCTTATCGAATTCCAGTTGTGGTTTGAACAATAGAAGCTCCACACTGCTCAATAAGATATAAAAAAGAGAGAATTAACAAAAGAACAAAGGGAAGTAAACAAAAATAAAAAGCTTCTGAGGGAAAAGAATAACGTACATTTGTGAGAGCACCATTCGGTTAAAATAATCAAAGGAATTCGCCATCAATACATATGGTGGAGATGTGAGCAATTTCTGGCTTGCTGCAAATTCTTTTTCGATGTGTTTTGGTGCTGACGGTCTTGGAAGAATAGATTTTGGAGACAAAGGCAGCCTGAACCAAGGAGAAACACCATCAATCTTGAACAACCACAGTAAGCATTCACTTTCATTCAAAGTATTTAGCATTTTAATTCAGTTACAAGCTTGATTATGATGTGGGACTACAAACTAAATATGTATATTTCCTTTTTTTATCGCTCTCAATGAAGCCAAACTTATAACATTAGCCTGACGGGAATATCTGTGGGAAACAAGAATACTTATGTTGATTTCACAGCCATATTTGATTCTGGCACCTCATTCACATACTTAAATGATCCAGCTTACAAAGTCATTACAGAGAATGTGAGTCGGGAGCAAAGACGAATGCCACCTATTTCACTATTCAACTGAGAAAGTATTTCGACAAGGAATACAAATATATCATATACTAAAATTTCAACAAATATTAAATTTCAAAAATACAATAATTTCACAGCTAGAAAACTTAAACTTGAACTCATCAAGCTTAAATCCTACATCTGTCTTTGATCAAGAGTTGAATGTATGATCACTAGTTGGAGATTTTGTTGTTTAATATTCGACAACTAAATATATTACGTACATTTTGCAGTTTAATTCCCAGGCACACGAGCTACGTATTCAACCTATGGTCCAGGTTCCGTTTGAGTACTGCTATGGTCTAAGGTAAACCAGCTTTTATAATCTGTCAGCATTCCTTCTCTCAACACCCTATAAACTCTAAAGAATTTAACACCATTTGTGTATACAAGTAAATCAAACTTCCTTTGAAATTCTTGATGTGAATTTGATAATGAAAGGTGGCAACCAGTTTTATCTTTTTAATCCAATTATAACGTTGTCCTTTCCAGTGAGATGGTACTCTCTTTGTATATTAGAATTAGATCATTCTTTTTATTATTTTCTAATAACCCTGCTTAATCCTCAGGATGGTTCCACAGCATATTGTTTAGCTGTTGTCAAAAGTGGGGATGTCAATATCATCGGACGTGAGTATCTAGTAATAACATTCTACTTATTTCTGCAACAAAGGAACTACACTCTTACAAATAACAAGTGTCAAGAAATATTCAGAAGTTTTAGTTTTCATCTTTTTTCTAATGATGATGGTGTCCAGGCCAACTTGCGCACACCTTCGACCGGGTATCGTCAACTTCCCACTAGCATAGGTATCAAGTAACTCTCCCACCAAGTCTTGGACAGATTGGAAGAAACACCTAAGACCTAGTTTTCATGTTGCTAAAATATCAGTATTTAAACCCAAAACTCCCAATAGATGATTTCAACCTAAGACCTTATTTTCATCTTATATCTTGAGTCTTCACATATTTTGATTTAGAGATGGAGGACAAAATAAAAGATATGACACCTGATATGAGTACCCCTATGCAGAAAATTTTATGACTGCCTATCGGGTGGTTTTTGATCGAGAAAAGATAGTTTTGGGGTGGACGCCATCTGATTGTGAGTTTATATTCCTTCTTTAACATAAAAACTTTCTGTGTATGCAAAACGAGTTCAAGTCTAAAATGGAGATTCCTTTTACACAGGTTATGATTCTAAAGAATCGAAAAGTAAAACTATTCTGCCCGTTAAAAAGCAAAAGCCTACTGAAGTGTCTGTTCCTGCCAGTGTACTGGCAGAAGACACCAGAGAAAATGGAAATGGTACCACTAGGTCGACTCCAGTTTTTACATCATCAACATCTACGGGAAACTATGTAACAAGTTTGACCTTCTTTTGCCAACTTGTAATGGCTCTGTTTTTCCTTTATAGCTATTAATTTGATTGAAGGGGAGTCTTGGCGTAACTGGTAATGTTGCTGTCATGTGACCAGAAAATCACAGGTTCGAGCCATATACACAGCCTCTTGCAGAAATACAGAGTAAGGCTGCGCAAAGTAGACCATTGCAGTCTGGCCCTTCCCTGGGCCCAGAGCATAGCTGGAGCTTAGTGCACCAGGCTGCCCTTTTTTAGCTATTACTTGATTATTTGATGATTATTTCATCATAAGTTCTTTATCCTTTTATATAGTGATCTCTATGTAAGCGGAAAGTGGTAGTAACTAACTTGAAAGAGTAAAAAACACACCATTTTTCCCAAACTGCAATATTTTTCTGTAATCTATATTTGTCAACAATATGGAAAGTGGAAACAGATGGTGAAGCATAAGAGTGAAACAGTTCACGCGATTTGTGTACTCTCTCGTAGTCTCATTCAGAGGAAGTTGAAAAGCACTCCTTTTGTACAAAACTTGGCACCAAGTAGCATTATTCCCTTGATTTTGAACGGTGTTAAAAAAGGAAGCCCGGTGCACTAAGCTCACGCTATGCGCAGGGTCCGGGGAAGGGCCCGACCACAAGGATGTATTGCACGCAGCCTCACCTTACATTTCTGCAAGGGGATGTTTCCAAGGTTTAAACCCGTGACCTCCTAGTCACATGGCAGCAACTTTACCAGTTGCTCCAAGGCTATCTGATTTTGAAGGGTGTATTTCCCATTTTATTAGCTAATGCATAGGAAATGTTGAGATCAGACCTATTATGGAAGGAAAATAGAATATGGTATTCCACTATTCCTAGCACATATTGCGCAGTTCTTCAAAAACAATTTAATTTTCATTTTGAACTTACACATCAAGATTTGAAGGACAAAAACCTGTGAGTTTTTAAGTTCAAACGCCAAATTTACCGATGAGCAGCTACCTTAAAGGCAATACCTATTCCCTCTTTATATCGTATCTATTAATTATCCTGATTCCAAGGTATATCAAAATTTGGAAGGCTGGGATTTAGGCTCTTGAAATTCAAGATTAACTGCTAACAGTAAGATGCCAAACTGGCAGCATCCCACCAATTGCTCCTTTACGCATTCTACGGCCAAGATACAGCACCTCAACTATGTTTCGGAATACATGTGTATAACTAGGTTTCCTTATTTACATGTGAATTCAAGAAAACAGTGATATTATGCTTACTAATTTAAAACAGAACCTGTAACAGTAAATGAAGTTTAAGTGATGTTCCCCAAATGTCAAGACATTGGCATTTCGTGAATTCAAGGCTAATACCATTAATAAAAATGTATAAATCACAAGGCTTTATGCAGTAATATGTTACATTCACGCTTATGGAAAAACACAATCTCTGCACCAGTGTAATAAGCATGGATGATTGGAACGCAAAAAGTGATTTGAACTACCTCATGAAAAGAAGAAATAAACAATAAGCTACTTCCAGATATTACTAATCAAGGAGAAGCACTTCTTATAATACTCAGAGAGAAGTACAGATTGCGACAATAAGATTGCAGCCAACAACAGGTTGACAAAATAACGAGGTTCAACTGACGTAACCTGACCTAATTCTCTTGAACACCTTCCATCAGCTTATGCACTCCAAACGTTGTTTGTCAATGGAAAGTGTTAATAACTACCTCTTTGATCATCAGTTCTTTTACCAGGCAAATCAACAGAGCCATCAGAATTTAATGCATCATCAGTCTCGATAATTTTGCCGTCCGTTGGTACAAGACGAGGGACCCCATCAACTATCTAATTGAACACAAGGAAGACTCATAAGCAAATGACAAACTTAAGAAACCAGCAAAATGTAAATCATGAAGTAAAATACAAAAGCTCAAGTAGATATGACACAAATATTTTCTTAATTTCCTTTGTTTGTACTGATGCTAATTTTTTTTTATATCTATACTTGAGGAACAAACCTCTAGCAAACATTTGTAGAAAATTGGAGACGTCGATAGAATATTTTCACTAATTTAGCTTGTTAGTATGGTTGTTACCCATTGTATTGTATCGTATTATTACTCCAAATACAATGTTTGTTGTATGGTGAGGAGTGTTGGCAAGACAAAACTCCTATGTTTAGAAGATGCAAGTAGGAGCGATAGGATTAGAAATGAGGATATCCAAGATAAGGTAGAAGTGACCTCTGTGGTGGACAAGATGAGGGAAGGGAGGTTGAGATGGTTTGGATATACGACGAGGAGAGTACTTAGTGAGAAGGTATGAGAGATTTCATATAGTCAGTACAATGAGGGGTAGGGTAAGCCGAAGAAGTATTGGGAAGAGGTGATAAGACGTGACATGGTGCAACTTCAGATTACCGATGACAAGATCTTAGATAGAAGGGTATGGATGTTGCGGATTAGGGTAGGAGGTTAGTAAATGGTTGAGCATCGTCTTGCTTTTCGACGAGATTAGGCTTGGTGGTAGTCTGGAGCATTGTGTCTGTCGTGGTATTAATCTTATTCATGTAGTTTCTTTCTTTTTTATCTGATGATCGCACTATTCTGTTGATGTTATTCTACCTTGCATATATGCTCTACACTGTTTTTCTATTAATTTTCATATTTTCTTTGCTATTTTCTTTCCTTTTCATAACAACTTTGATTTACGTCATTTGGACATTGAGCCGAGGGTCTATATGAAACAACCTCTCTACCTCCACAAGGTAGGGATAAAGTCTGTGTACACTCTAACCTCCCGAAACCCCCACATTGTGTTATTTCATTAAGTATGTTATTGTTGATTGTTAAATCTATTATTATGTAACGATGAAAAATATCATTCTATATAACGACCTATTTAATGTAGTTGCATTGTTACCTTAAGGTCTTTCATCTTGTCGTTACTTATAAATAATCCTACCTAGCAAACATTATTCCCAAGTACACAGTCGAAATGAAATTCAATAGTGAAAAAACAATTACTCACCGGATATGAAACACCAATTGTATCACTAATTAAGGAATTCGTCTTCTCACATAACCTTCAACCAAGAAAAAAAAAACTACATACTCAGCACAAAATTCTGGATTTAGAAAAGGAATAAAAAAACAATTTCCAATTAAATTAAAAAAAAATGCACCCAATGATGTAGCCTAGTGACCAATGGCGTGGGTTGAGCATCATAAGATTTCAGGTTCAATTTTCAACTCCAAACTGAGATTAAAAAAAAAGATAAAGATAAGCATCAAGTACCCCCTCCTCCCAACTATGGTCAAAGTTGTTATGACACACTCCAACTTCACAGGTCCTATTACCCCTGAACTCAACTTTAGCATATTTTTATCACCCTTTTATGCTGACGTGACACCTTTATTACATAAAATAGGTCACTTTAAAGGTGTTACGTCAGCTAAAAAGGTTGACAAAAGGAGTCACGTCAGGGGTAATAGGGCCACCGTGGAGTTGAAGCTAAAAAAGTTGACAAAAGGTGCTACGTCAGGGGTAATAGGGCCACCGTGGAGTTGAAACGTGTTGTAGCACTAGATGCTTTACTCAAATAAATACTAGGTGATTGCCGGAGTTACATAATACTCTCTGTTCACTTTTACTTATCCACTATTCCAAAAATAGATTTTTGCTTTCATTTTTACTTATCCACTATTCCAAAAATAGATTTTTGCTTTTACTTGTCACTTTTAACGTATCAAGAAAAAATACTTATTCACCAAATCATTTTCTAAAACCTAATACTCCCTAAATTTCTTTTTAATTGCACCATTTTCATTTTTAGACTCAAATAATATAAACTTTAACCTAATATTTTAAGATGTATTTCTTAATCAAATTTGAAAAAGAAAAATTATAATTTATAGTACTTTTTGCGTAGTTTTTGAAGATCTAGATTTTAAATTTAAAAAAAAAAAAAAAGAATCTCACCATCTTACCTCAAAGGTTGCTTAGAGAGTGGACAGACTAGAAATTCTAAGAGCGATTTGTTAATTCCATCTTTCATAAGTATTCTTCCAAATCTCACCATTTTTGCTATTTTGGCCAATTTGATATTCAACACCTAAAGGGCAGCTATTTATATGTTTTATTTTCGGGTTTGAAACGTTGGGTAAACGGATCGGGTCAAAAAACAAGTCAGCTCACTTTTAGGAGTCATTTAGGCATAAGGATAGTAATGGAAATAAAATGTAGAATTATTATTACTTTTGAGTGGCTAAGTTAGTTTCGAGATTATTTATTTCATTATTTATATTGTAGTGATAAATAGGTTTACTTTATATATATATATATATAAAATCTATAATCTATATTCATATTTATAATATATTAAAAGTGTAAAAACTCTTAAAAAAATGATTTGAACTTTTTATCCTTCATTAAAAAACTCTTCTTTAGACAAAACTGTTTTTTCACTATTTTTTTAATCTATTATTAAATTATTTTTTATTATATTAATTAGACTTTCTAAAATATTTGAGACTCCTAAAATATATAGTAGGAGAATTAATTAATATTTTTCTTTTTACTACTAGACTTCCTAAAATATATGGGACTCCTAAAATATGGTAGGAGAATTAATTAATATTTGTAAGATCCTGAAAAATTCTAGCTTAATTTCATCTCTTATAGCATGTGAAGAGGTCTCATACATAGAAATTTCAGCTAAGTGTTTATACTTAGAATTATTTTAACCTTCATAATTTGACGATCTTATTTTACGACCCTTATGACCTTGAAATGTCGATCCTTGGATTGAATCATGATCAGATGTGTCAATAGGTCACTTAGAGTGAGTTTCGGATTTTTTGGACCTCGTTTGAAATATGTTTGGGTGACCAAAACAGTGGGTCAACGCGATCTCGACGCGTCGCTCGCCCATTGCGTCGACGGATATTTTCCCCAGCTCCCAGTGCAAATTCCAGTGAGCCGACGCGATCTCAACGCGTCACGTCGGCCATCGCCTCGATCCCATCGACGCGGTGCGTCGGTCTGCGCATCACTGGGTACGGTTTCTGCTCTTTTAATTCCGCATTCAGAGGGGTAGTTAAGTTATTTTCCCACGTCTATTCAGTCCCAAAAATACAAAATTAAGCATTCCAAAGGGCAAAATTCACTCATTATTCACAAATTCTCTCAAGAACAAACCCTAATCCACCAAATTCAAGATTCAAGTTTTAAAAAATTCACCACAACTTTCAGAGAATTAACAATCAAGGTATGTTAGGTGTTCATCCAAGGGTTTCTTTCCACCCTTGGAGTTCAAGAATCTCTTTTAAAACTACAAGATGATTGTCTTTATGAATTTCAAGTTAAATTTGATTATATTCATGATTGCGATGTTATTTGGGTTTTAATCCATGATTTATTACAAGTTTCATGTGAAATAATTAACATGTGTGTGGGGTTATGTAGATGTATGTTAAAAGCCCCTTGAATTTGTGAGTTGAAAATTGTGATCATGATACTTGCATATTGAATATTAATATGTGCATAAATTTTGTTCCCAAGTGTTTGATAAAATGCTCATGTGAGTTGAATAGTGAAATCATAACAAGTTAGCATGTATACAAGTTTATACTATGCAAGTATTTGATAAAATGACTCAATGAATGGATGAATTGTGACAAAGTGGCTAGTTATCAGGCTTTTAAGATTGTGCTACGTCTTACTATTTATGCTATCGAGTCTTGGGAGTATTCAATACCCAAAATCTAGTTGTTTACTTAAAATTTCAGTAGCTACAGAATAGTCTCAGTGATGTCACAGACAGTAGTAATCAGTCAGTTACAAAACCCAGTGTACTCAATCGGTTAATAGAGTTCAGTGAACTCAGTCAAGTTCAGTCAGTTAGCACGATCAGTAACAGTTCAGTCAAGCCTGGAACAGTCTAGAAATCAGTTCATTTTCTATTCAGTTGGGAGTAGGAATCAGCACCGAGCGAACCCAGGGATGGGGGCATTCCTGTCAGTAAAGGGTTTGACCCTTAGTAGCAATCTCTGCGTTACAGAACTACGTAGCCAGCGTAGGTTGAGATATCTTTCTGCCAGATAATGGTTGATATATCTCATACAAGTTTTTCTACCAGTGAGGGTTGACGATATATTTTTCTGCCAGATAGAGTTAATTCACAGCCATTGTTAGTATCCCTTGGCAAGCTGCTAACACCCTTCCAACTGGGGTCACAGGTTGGACCCCAACTCAGTTTATAATCGGGGTATATCGGTTAGATGAACATTGCCACAGTTATCGTTTCAGTTTCAGACTCAATATAAATCCTCAGCTCAGTTTTCAGAATCAGGACTGTCAGATACAGTCACCCAGCTCAATAAGGAACTAAGTTCAGTTCCATAGAATCAGGATTGTCAGAAACAGTCACCCAGTTATCTGTAATTTAGTTATCAATGATCTCAGTTACAGTAAAGTAGATTTACACGCAATATTGCATAATCAGTAATTACAGCAGTTTCAGATATACTTGTACTCTCATTCAGTTATATTCATGTCACTCAGCCAGTTATTGTTCATGCATATGAACCCTTGCATATCAGTCTACCTCACTTAGCATACCAGTACATTCAAAGTATTGACGCATACTCTTTCTTTTGTGCTATGATGTCTTATATAATAGGTTCAAACGCTCGGGCTCCTGACCGTACTTAGCAGGCCAGACTATCAACAACAGATTTTGTGGTGAGTCCTCATAGTTCGAGGACAGAGTTATCATTTCAGTATTTCATTAGTTCAGTATATTCAATAGTCGGAGTTAGTTGGGAACTTGTCCTATCAACTCTCTTTTCAGACAGTTAGACGCTTTCAAACTAGACTATTTCAGACAGATATTCAGTTTTCAGTTTTTACTTATCAGTATTTAATTTCAGTTATGAACGTTATGGAAGATTCAGCCTAGTTTCCGCATTATTACAGTGTTATTATTCAGTGATTGCAGTAAGTACCAGTCATGGGTTAGCTTGTGGTCCTTCGAAATTATGAGCATTGTGTGACATCCAGGGTGTAGACTCGGGGCGTTACAAATATTTTCCTTTATACTGTTCAATTTAAAAAATATTTCTAAAATAGGACTCTATTAAGAAAATATTTTTATAAATATTGAGATGTACGGTAAACTAGAGAACAAACCAGTTTACCTATTGGGAGAATATTATTGATGCTCATCTAACTTGATTCGATTGCATGTCTAGATGGTGAATGCATGATTTTCTACGCCTCAACTTTTTCACTGAAGCATAATAGAATTCAACATGTGTGTATATATATATATATCTTCTTTGCTTTCCTAAGAAAAGTGATTTGAACTTTTACCCTTCATTAAAATACTCTTCTCTAGACAAAACTGTCTTTTCACTATTTTTTAGTTTATTATTTAATTATTTTTTATTATATTTACTAGACTTCCTAAAATATATGAGACTCCTAAAATATATGGTAGGAAAATTAATTAATATTTTTCTTTTTACTAAACTTTCGAAAATATATGGGACTCCTAAAATATATGGTAGGAGAATTAATTAATATTTTCGTTTCTACTGTTCAATTAGAAAAATATTCCTAAAATAGAAATCTATTAAGGAAATACTTCTATAAATATTGAGATGTACGTTAAACTAGAGAAGAAACCGGTTTACCTATTTGGAGAATATGATTGATGCTCATCTAACTTGATTCAATTGCATGTCTAGATGGTGGATGCATGATTTTTCAACCCTTAACTTCTTCACTGAAGCATAATAGAATTCAACATGTGTGTGTATTTTTAACCCTCAACTTCTTCACTGAAGCATAATAGAATTCAACGTGTGTGTGTGTGTATATATATATATATATATATATATATATATATATATATATATATATATATATATATCTTATTTGTTTTCATTGAAATTCATTTTTAGGGTCAAAATTTTTGCTCAGACAAGAATTAGTTAGATCAAAATCGAAGCTTTGTGATCTTTTTTATATTTTTTTTATAGTTTATAGGTCGTAGATGAATGTCGGTTGGCTTTGAAGAATTTCTTATGTAAATGTTAGGTTTGATTATATTGTTTTGATATCTTTATTATCTTCTTGTTTTTGTTTTAATTTACAGATGTTAGATGAATGTGGGTCGACTTTGAAAATTATTTTGAGGTAAAGGTTAGGTTTAATTGTATTATCATAATATCTCTATTTGTTTGTTATTTTATGGTAGTTTACAGTTCGTAGATGAATCTCGATCGGCTTTGAGAATTTTTTGTGTGAAAAATTTAAGTTTAATTATATTATTTTTATATCACTTTTATCGTATTATTTTATTGTAATTTACAAGTGATAGATAACTGTTGGTCGACTTTGCGATTATTTTTTATGTAAAGGTTAGGTTTAGTTGTATTATTTTGATATCTCTATTATTGTGTTATTTTATTATTGTTTACAGATGGTAGATGAGTGTCGGACGACTTTGAGAAATTTTTGTGTGTAAAAATTAGATTTAATTGTAGTATTTTGATTTCTCTATCATTGTATTATTTTATTACAATTTACGGATGGTAGATGAATGCCGATCGATTTTTAAAAATACATTTGGTAAAGATTAGGTTTAATATCTCCATCTTTACATACTCAAAAGATATTAAATTTAATTATTATATTCATCTTTTTTATTTAAGCAAATATACTATTTAATGTAATGTTTGAACTCATTAAAGTAAAGTACACGCGCAAGGCGCGTACATCTAAACTAGTATATATAAGTGTGTGTGATGGGATAACGAATTCCATGAATATCCTTAATTGGTTGTGTGTAACATCTCATCGGTTTGGACTGTTTAAATTAATTTGTACTGTTCGGATAAGACTAACACCTTGTTTGGATGGTGGTTTTTCATGGCTTCATAATGTATGATACTGTACAGTATGGTATTATATTGACATTATAGTACAATATAATGTTTGAATGGATTGTATCATTCACTGTTGTTTAATAATAGTTTTATTTTTTGGTTTGATGGTATGGTACTGTACCATAATTGGTAAGTTTACTAAAATATCCTTAATTATTATCAATGTTAAATTTATCAATAATTGTTAATAAAATAATTTTTTCCTACTAATTTATCACAAATTATGTCATGTAAATATATTAAGTTGTTATATTTATTTAAACTTCTAACAAAATCAACAAAAAAGTAGATCAAAATAAGTGTAATCAAATTCATTTTCTCTAGTAACAAACTTTTTGTGTGTTTTGAGAGGTGACAATAACGACAATTACAAAGCTCGAATGCATCTCCCTGCATGCTACGAGTGTATTCTACATGAAATCCAAAAGACCATTTTGTAAGAAAATAAATTATTTCTTACTTATTTTCTTGTGTTTGTTACACAAGTAAAAAAATATATTCTAAAAGTATTTGTATACATCTGAAACAAATAATGAGAACGAATAAGATAAGTGGGGGTGTGGTAAGAAAAAAATTTAAAGTTTCTTTTTAAAAAATTATTTAGAGTGGGGGTAGGGATGGGGGCTGATAAGGGGTAGGGGTGGGGTAAGAAAGAATTTAAAACTTTTTAGAAAATAAATTTAGAAAATAAAAAGGAAATTGTAGGGTGGGGTGGGGTGGGGGGCTGATATGTGGGGGAGGGGGGAGTGAAGGTGGGGTAAGAAAAAAGTTTGAAATTTTTTAAAATAATTTTTTTTTAAAAAAATAAGGTGGGGTGGGGGTAGAGGTAAGGGTGGGATAAGAAAAAAACTTGAAATTTTCTATAAAAAAATTCTTTAAAAAAAATTGGGGGATGGGAGGGGGATGGTGGGGTGGGGGTCGAAGTAGGAGATGGAGTTAAATAATATAGGGTAAATGGGTAAATAGGATTATCTATAAGGGCATAACTGAAAAAATAAGTAAATCATGGGATTCCTCCAAATTGGTGGTTACATAAAGTGAGAGTTTTCATGGTTACCAAACCATTAAAATAGGGGCTTTGAGCTAAAAGTAACAAAAAAAGTTTGAAAATGAGGTGTAGGTGACTCAAGTTTTAATAATTGAGTGTAGGTGATAATTACTTTATTATGGATTAAGAAAGTTGGATAAGTTTGAGAATAACCCACAAGTTATTAAATTTACACTTTGATCCAAATGTTTACCTAATATAACAAAAATCAGAAGGGAAAAAAGTGTGTTTCTCTCTCTTCTCATTCATTATTGTTTTCTCTCTTAGCGATTTTTGTTGTTCATTGTTGTTGCTGCTTTATTCACCATCTTCTGTTTCATTGTCATCATCTTCTACTTAATTATCATCTTCATCTTCTTTTTATTGACCATTGTTGTTACCGCTACTGCTGCTATTTGACCAATTTCTTAGGTTAAATTTTGTTTCATACATCACTTTCTACTTTGGCATTACTTCACAGGAGACTTTGGAAAGTCAAATTATGATTTTTAGTTGAATTTATCTTTTGAGTAACTGTTATTGTGCTATTTTTTCAACAATAGATAGCACGCGAACATGAATGCAACATAACAGGCATCTGTTTAAACAGATCAATTATCTATTACGACAGATAAGCCATTTATTGCAACGGAAGACATATGTTCGATTCATGTTTATGGTTCTATAATGCCGTATCATGAATCGAACAGATAGGTCATCTGTTGCAACAGGGTAAATGATACAAAATAAACAAGGACAACACGAAACACACTTCAAAATCAGTCCACAGGATCAAAGATTTGAGGACCCTTTTGAAGACCACACTCGGATTCAACAAAACAACACAATAATGAGATATAAGGGGTGATTCAACACTTTGGTAGCCACCACAAACTAGGATTAACAACAATAGAAGAAGAACAAAATGAGCAAAAACAATGTATTAACAACAACACATGGGTTACAAGTGAAACAATACACAACACGGCTACAAGATGACAAGAATGTAAAGGATAGGAAGATAGACCAGTGAAGATGTAATCTTAAGAACCCAAGAGCATATTCCACTCTTGTACCCTTAACACCACACTCAACATAAACCAATCTCTTACGTGACACACGATCAGATTCCACCTCTCTAGCATCAATGTTTCCAAGCAATCAACAACAAAGAGAATCCACCCTATTGTTGTCTCCTAGTTTCGGTTTTGCCTCATCCAAAGAAGAGAGGACTTTGTGTTTTTCAAGTGTTTCTCACTTCAACATCCATAATAATATAAGTAAATAAAACCCTACATTGTTCTTTATATATCTATTACAAGATATAAGTTAAAATAACCAGAAAGGCCTTCAAAGAGTGGGTTGCCTATCAAGTGTAAGTTATGGGCTAATTTTGGTGTGTTTTAGGCCTCTTCTACACTTAAATTGCACACACCAAATCTCGAGACCAACGCACACCCTTATAAGTCCATATCCATGATTATTCTTGTATCATCCTCTCCATCTTGAGAGAAATTTGCCCATAAATTTACAGCTTCATCTCCTTCAATTGGCCACTTCAAAAGAAACCACTCAAAACAGTCCGTAAAACATGAAGAGCCCGAGAGCTCAATAATAACAAGGGACGTATCAAAAATGAGCTAAAAATAGCCCACAAGAGATGCACAAAAACAGTCTACAAGCTAGCCAAACCCGAGAGCATAATGACAAAAAGTCTCGAATCCAACATCTTCATTTTGACCCTCGATTTTCTCTCCCTCTTGAGATTGGCCTTCAATCTCATCCGACTCAAGCCTCCTTATATCATATAAGCATCTTCATAGAATCCATATCCTTCGTGTCTCTCTCTACCATGTTCCTCTTTTTGGATGTGTCGGTTTTGGGAAAGGAAAGTTTCAGTTAAGAGGATCAATTTGGTAGCGTGGAGCTTCGATTGTGGAGCTTGGATAGGAGGAAATTAGTATTCAAGTCCTCCTTGTTGGACTTGATCAACCTGCGGGGAAAGTGGTCTATCTTGTTTTCAATTTTGAGGGCTATTTGGAGCTTGGCTTGTAGCATTATGTGGTGGTCTTGGAGGATTGGTCATTGGAAGTAAAGTTTCGGGAGTAAAAGCATGAGAGTTCCTTCGACTCTTCATTTGATCCAACCTCTCACTCATAGTTACCACATCCGAGTTGATTTTTTTAAGACCTGCATTTGCCCTAGCAAGGTCTCGAGACATAGCATCAAGGAGGGCCAAAATGGTTTCCATTATGACCAAGAAGTTACGTACAAAACAACAAACAAATTAGCTGTACAAGAATGGTCCTCACACTCCCTCTCTATTGTTTTGTCTCTCGGATTTTTTTTCACTTTAATCTCATAAGTGTCATAACCTTGCTTGTACTCCGTGAGGCATTGATACTGGATCAGGTATCACAACGACTCAAAAGAATAAGATACACAAAGGAACGTATACACGAAGGACGGTTTCAAAACTAACTTAGAATCTAGTACTAGCTTGTAAGTTGGTAATGGAATCAACAAACGAAACTAAAGAAACAACACAATGAAACTAAAAGATCAAAATTTGAGCCAAAATTGTTGCGTGAACAGTGTATATGGTGACGTGGCATTCCACGTGGCAGTCAACTAGTGGTTCGGTTCTTGACAAATTTTAATTTCACAATTTGGACTTTGGTGGAAATTGTTCAATGGAGGGAAATACAAACTAGTCTTTGGAGCTCTTTT
Source organism: Capsicum pubescens (assembly GCA_030864215.1). NCBI lineage: Eukaryota > Viridiplantae > Streptophyta > Magnoliopsida > Solanales > Solanaceae > Capsicum > Capsicum pubescens. The sequence goes on along the minus strand of CM061541.1, from coordinate 246,719,883 downwards.
TTCAATTCAAATTTCAAGACTTAAAAGTGTTTGACTAGACTTGTACTCCTCCTTAAAACACGAGTCCCTTGTTTTATGGAAAGTGGTTGAGATGTGATGTAAAGTCTTTTGGTGGTTGAGGGTTCTTTCAAGACCTAACAAGTACTACACCTTGTCTTTCACCTTTTTAAGATCTAAGGTTCACTTGAATGTTAACAAGATGAAGAATACAGTGAAGAACTTCAAGAACACAACAACCACAACAAGAACAACCAACAACAATCTCCAAGATCAACAAAAATTCCACAATAACAAGGCCAACAACAATAACTCCAACAACGGCTAAGGCTTTTAGTGTTGTACTTCGGTTTTAACAAGGGATTAAGGTTGTGATGAGCAACAAGAACACAACAAAAACCTTTCAAGATCTTCAACAACACTAAGCAACGTTCAACCAAGAACCAAGACACAACAAAGGTTACTACACGGTCAAGAACAATCAACAAGAAGTCACGGCCCAACTCTATTCACAACAACACTTCAACAAGTTCAAGCTCAAGTTTTAGATCTAGACACTTTGAGTGTTGGTGAGAAAGAACCCAACACTCGAAACACTATAAACAAACAAAAGACTACCAACTCTAGACAACACAAATTGGCCAAGACAAGAACAACAACTTCTCGGCCAAGAACAACAAGAACGGGCAGATTTTAACTTTTCTAGAATTTTTTTCAGCTTTCACCCTTTTTTTTTATTTTCTATGTAACAAACCCAAGATTGACTTCGTAGGAACAAAATCAAACTCGGCTTTGATACCAAATAATATAAAATAAACAAGGACAACATGAAACACACTTCAAAATCAGTCCACAAGATCAAAGATCCGAGGACCCTTTTAAAGACCACACTTGGATTCAATAAAACAACACAATAACGAGATATAAAGGGTGATTCAACACCTTAGAAGCCACCACAAACTAATATTAACAACAATAGAAGAAGAACAAGATGAACAAAAAACAATGTATTAACAACAACACATGGGTTACAAGTGAAACAATACACAACACAACTATAAGATGACAAGAATGTAAAGGATAGGAAGATAGACCAATGAAGATGTAATCTTAAGAACCCAAGAGCATATTCCACTCTTGGACCCTTAACACTAAACGCAACATAAACCTATCTCTTACGTGACACACGATTGGATTCTATCTCTCTAGCATCAACGTTTCCAAGTAATCAACAACAAAGAGAATCCACCCTATTGTTGTCTCCTAGTTTCGGTTTTGCCTCATCCAAAGAAGAGAGGACTTTGTGTTTTTCAAGTGTTTCTCACTTCAACATCCATAATAATCTAAGTAAATAAAACCCTACATTGTCTTTATATAGCTATTACAAGATATAAGTTAAAATGACCAAAAGGGCCTTCAAAGAGTGGGTTGCCCATCAAGTGTAAGTTATGGGTTGATTTTGGTGTGTTTTAGGCCTCTTCTACACTTAAATTGCACACACTAAATCTCAAGACCAAAGTGCACCCTTATAAGTCCATATCCGTGATTATTCTTGTATCAGTAAATATCTGTTGCAACAGATTAGTAACTTGTTGCAATAGAACCTGAACTCCATTCCAACAGGCGTGTCGTCTGTTGCAACAGGGTAAATATCTGTTGCAATAGATTAGTAACCTGTTGCAACAGAACCTGAACTCAATTCCAATAAATGCGTCATCTGTTGCAATAGATGTATAGTCTGTTTTAACATATGATTCACCTGGTACAACAGATGACTCATTTATTGAAATCAGCTTCAGGAGCATAACATAAATCCCAATAAGTAAGTAATCTGTTGTGATTGATCACTTACCTATTGCAATAGATGATACATCTGTTGGGATTCATGTTACGGCACTATGAAATCACTATTAACTTTTTTTAACAAATGACTTTATTTAGGTACCACTAATGGAGGAATCAATAACAGTAGGGGTGGATTGTCATGGTCAATGGATCAAGAAAAGCAAATGATATGTATGGCGTTAGAATGAGGGTGAAATACTAAATAAATAGCTATGACTGTCCAAAGTGATATCTCGTATGATGATTTTTACGAACTTAATCATCAGCTTTTGTGGACTAAATTTTCAACCAGAAGAACTCGTCATTAGCTACATGCACAACTCCTTTGAAAATCAGAGGATACTACCTTTCAAGATAACTGATCAGGTTTAGTTGCGTGCTTATCTTAGTGATTCATCCAGGTCGGTGCTAAGGGTGTATGTGGTTAAAAATAAGAGAGGATGAGAACCAAAACGTAGAAGAAGAACAACAACAAGACATCTTTGATGATAGGTTGGATGATCTAGACATGAACATTCCAGATGATGATCAAACACCTACGCCCATTGATTTGACCAATACGGTGGGCAGTTCTTCTCGATCAACACAGTCTGACAATCGTCAAGATGACGAGACCGAATTTTATAGGGGAATTTCATTCAAGGACAAGAAAGAACTATATACTACGTTGTTTATTTCTTTCTTGAAAAAAGATTTCAGAACAATGAAGGTGATTAATTTAAGCAAAGTATTTTTCTGTAAATGTGCCAATCCGAACTGCATGTGGTGGTTAAAAGCGGTGAAGTAATTAAATTCTAACAGATTCGTCATTCATAAACATGAAGAGTATCACATGAAGCATATTTTAGGCCAAAATCCTCACGTCAGGCAAAGGTCCTCGATGAATATTTCAAGAATAGATTCCCCGATGGCAAAGGCCCTTCTACAGGGGTTATGGCCAGTCAACTCCTCACGAAATTGGGTGTCCTGGTCAGTTATTGGAAGATATATACAACCATGGGGATTTCCAAGGACTTGGTTAGAGGGGCACATGAGCATGGGTATGTAGTCCTCGATGCCTACCATTACATGCTTGAGTCCATAAATCCCGAAAGTAAGATGGCATTGCATGTTGATTAAAATGGAAGGTTCAAGTACTTTTTTTATATCTTATGGTGCTTGGATTCAAGGTGTTCGACATTTGAGAAAATCTAAAGTCGTCGACGGTACCTTCTTGAAGAGCAGGTATAATGGAGTTCTGCTAGAGGTGGTGGCGCAGGATGCAGAGAATCACATCTTTCCTATCACTTTTTGTGTAGTGGACAAGGAATGTGATGCTTCTTATGGATATTTTCTTAATAAACTGTGAGTTGCATCGAAGATACCAAAGAGTTGTATTTTGTTTCGGATAGGCATCTAAGTATTCCAAAGAGGGGTTCAATTTTCTTCACTTTAGCTCACTTTAATTGTTGCATCAGGCATCTTGGAGAGAACATTCGGACTAACTTTCACAACGAAAGGGTCGTGACCCTTTTTTATAGAGCAGCTAAAGCATATAGTAGAAAGAAGTTTTTAGACCATTTCAATCAAATACTGGATATGCATCCCAAGGAAGCAGAACATCTCATACGTGTCAATTTTGAGAGATGGAGCTGGGCATTCGGTTCGGTAAATAGGTACATTCTTATGAATTTAATGTCTTTTTTGAGTTACAAGTTTTGTATGAAGTCATACTAAGTGATTCTTTTGTATAGGTATAATATTATGACGTCAAACATAGTTAAATCGGTGAATTCATTATTTGGTGATGAAAGAGAATTTCCCATCGTGGCTCTATTTGAAATAATAAACAAGAAGTATGACAAATTTTTCATGAAAGGAGTGTGGAGTTTGAGGACGCAGGAATCCCATTTGTTCTAAAAGCGAAAAAAATAATATCAACGAACATCAGTCTGCGAAATAAGTTATTATATCATCAAATAGAAGATTACAAGTTCAGTATCAACGGTCATGGTGATGTTGCCACAGTCGATCTTCAAATAAGATCTTGTACGTGCAGAGTTTTTGACTTAGACAAAATACTCTGTCCACATGCTATTGCAGTCCTTCGAGCTCAATACGGTGCAAAATATGAAACTAAAATTTATGAGTACTCCTCTCCATATTATTCGATGGAAAAATATACAATGACATATAGTGGACATATTACTTCGGTGTCTCTCGAAGAATCTTAGGTTGTTCCTGCAGAGATTTAGGGGAGATTAATACCTCCTTCATATATTGACCCACACACTATCAAACTGGGAAGAAGGCCATATAAGAGGAGGCCTGGAGTGGAAGAATCATTTCCATCAAGAAGAAACAAGTGCTCGGTATGTAAGAGCGCTGTCCACAAAAGAACTACATGCCCGGATCATAATCCACCATGATCGTTGTAATTGCAAAAACTTGTGTTATTGTTTGTTGTGGACTTTTATATATTTAAATCACTGCTGTAAACTTAAATGTTATCATTTATTATATAAAATATCTTTTTTAATAACTTTTGCATCAATAAAAAGAGGCAAAACATGAACTAAATACAACAAACCACAAAATTATTTTCAACAGATTACCCATCTATTGCAATAGATGGACATTAGCTGGAAAAACACAGTACAGTTCATCAAACTGGAATGTTTTCCTCCAACGAATGACAAATCTATTGCAATAGATAGATAATCTGTTGACATAAACCCAACCGATGGCCAATCTATTTCAACACATGGTCTATCTGTTGAAAGAGCTCAAAAGCTAAAATTGTTATTGCTACTGGATTTAAAATTGCTCCTTACCTCCAATCATCGACATGTTTACATGTTTAGAAGAAGAAATAGACAGAATGAAAATTAAATAAGAATTAAAAGCCAAAGTCGACCAGAAATAATTTTTTTGTTAAACGAAAAATAAAATACATTAGTTATAGATCCGATATAGAAAAATTAAAATACATACGCTAAAACAAAAAGCATATTCTAATTATTATCATCATCATTATTATTGCCAGCCGGCCAATCATCAACCGGCAGCAGCAGGGCCCTCATCAACCTCTGTATCTCTCTGAACATCCTTTCTCTCACGACGATCAACTCTCTCTGCAGGTCGTTAACCTGCCTCTGAAGTTATCGCACGGTGTTGCATAGAGTAGCAATGTCCCAAACAGGATTACCATATCTAGAACACGCATGAATTGACAAAAAGTGTAAACACAAGAGTAAAGAAAAGAGTCTGAATGTAATACAACGTATACTACCAACTGGTAAATTTACACAGAAAAAAACTTACCTCAACAAGAAAGGAATATTCTCTTTGAATAGAAGTGGTTGAAGATGTAATACGAATAAAAAAATGCAAGAAATAAATAAAAGTGGAGTAGAATGAAGATTAAGGAGGGACCTATTTATAGATGATTGAATCTGAATGTGTTAGGCAAAAAGACACGACTGTTCAGCTCCACTGTATTAATTACATTAAAATTGTTGGTTTTTTGTTTTTTGTGAAAATTCACAACTTTTTCTTTTACATTCAAAATTCTCACCTTTTCAAAATGGTTTGAGACTTAATAACAATAGTTATTATTGAGCTGTTGTAATAGATCGTCCAGCTATCACAATAGATAACCCACTGGTGCAACAAATTTACCATCTTTTGCAACAGATGATCCGTATGTGCAACAGATGAGACATATGTTGCAACATAAGTATTATCTGTTGTGACAGATGGACCATCTATTGGAGGAGATGGTTTTATTTCTTCTAACAGTAATTTATCAGTTGCAACAGGTGGGGGTTTGATTTATCAGCTATTTTGAATGTGTTAGACAAAAAGTCACGACAGTTCACCTATTTTTTAATAGTCACCACACACCTTAATTAATCCAAATTTGTACCTTATTATATAAACATATTTAAAAAATAAAAAAGGTGAAAAGTCACGACTTGTAGAACTTGTTTTTTCTTGACGGGCAAGTAGTCATCTGACATTGAAGATGGTTACCCTTTGAGCCTCCATAGTATTGTACACTACTTAACGATGAAAAGTGAAGAATAAACATTGTCTGACATTGGTGAGGTAGGGAGAATAAGCTGTGTGCAGATGAATGGATCCACTTTCATACGTGAGAGTTATGTATTATTGATCAGGCTATCGTGACAAACACACATAAAGTACAATAATTTTATGAATGCAGTTTTTTACCGATTAGACAATGATCCTTCAAACAAAATCCTGCATTTTACATTTTAGTTTGATAGGTGCGAATGGATAAGGCCGAAGGGTTCTAATATGGTGGTATCGATACCCTATTATAATTTAATGACAGTTTTGCTCATGTTTATATGCCAAGTTTGGAGAAGGGTTCAAGTTTTTGGCGGCAATATAAATATCCAATAGTGGTTGGACCGATTTTAATATTTCAATGTACTTTTTAAAGGCCTCTGAAGTCTCGCACTACAGCAAATAAGAGTGGAAAACCAATAGAAATTTTCCTGATCCAAATTTATATGGATGGGTTGCTCAAGGAAACTATTATACAGTAGAAGGTGCTTGGGAGAATACTTGTGCAGGAAGGGAGAGGTGGAGAAGACCATATATCATCTCAGACCTTGTTTAAGAGGAAACATTGGGAAACAAGGAACTTCTAGAAAATCTGGCCAATGAAATTAACTTGAGAGATGAAAAAATTAAATGAGCACCAATGTGGAAGTGCATCCAAATATTAAAATCCGTCTGGCGTTCTTGAAAAAGAAAAATGCTCAAGAGGACTGGAGCTGGACACTTTGATAGGGACTACGCTAGCGAGCATGGCTTCAATGAAGACCCACAAAGTGTAGGACTAGAACTCTAAGAAACCAGTTTGGCGAGCACAAAGGATTGGTAAGATTTTCAGTCAAGAATGAAACCTGAACCAACAACTCCAGAAGTAATATAAGGGAAGCCAAGGTGTCAATTTATGAAGTAAAACTTGCATCCCATGCCTTCTGTTAGTGGTTCTGATTAGGTCAATAGCAGTATAAACAAAAAGGTCTGAAGTTTGGTGGAAATCCCAGGCCTTGTTGTTTCCACTGCCTTGGACCAGACCAGAGCCATAAACAGGAGGCATGGGATGCAAGTTTAACTTGAGAAATTTCCACCTTGGCTTGATCCCTTATTTTTACTTCAGGAGTTGTTGGTTCAGGTTTCATTCCTGGTCGATAATCTTACCACCATCGGTGCTCGTAAAGCTGAAACCTTAGAGTTCTGGTCCTGCATTTTGTGGGTCTTCATTCAAGCCATGCTAGCTAGTTGCGGTCCCCTAACAAAGTTCACAACTCCAATCCACTTCAATATTTTTCTTTTCAAAATGGACTGATGGATTTTCATTTTTGGATACACTTTCACATTTGCAGTTCATTCAATTTTTTCATTTTTCATGTCAATTTCATCAGCCAGTTTCGCTACACTTTCCTTTCTACCATATGTTTATTCTTTAATAAGGTCTGAGGTGTTATATGGTCTTTTCCACCTTTCCCTTCCCGCACAAGTATTCTTCCAACCTCTTTCTGCTATATAATAGTCTCCTCGAGCAAGCCATTCATATAAATTTGGACTAGAGCAATAACTATATTCATTTTCATTCTTGTTTGCAACAGTGTGAGGCTTCAGAGGCCTTTCAAAAGTCCATTGAATCCTTAAAATCAGTCCAATCACTATTTGAATATTTACACTGCCCCTAAAAACTTGAACCCTCCTCCAAACTTGACACATAAACATCAGCATAACCTTCATTAAACTGTAACAGGGTATCGACACCACCTACTTGGTCCCTCAACCTTACCAGTTCGAACCTAACAATCTTAACTGTAAAATGACATATCTTGTTTGAAAGATTAACGCCTAATAAGTAAAGAACCAATGTTCACAAAATTAGTGTACTGAATGTGTGTTTTCATGATAGTTTGATCAGTAATATATACCTCCCACATATGAAGTGGTTCTATTTGCAAGCAGCTTATTCCTCCGAACCCATTTGTACTCTAGCCTTTAATGCTGGTAGGGCAAAAGTTGATCCAGTTTCACTTTCTTTTATCTTCAAATAAGAGAAAAATATTTGATGTTAAACAAGAAAAAAACAAAAAAACATTACAAAAAGGTAACACAAAATTGAATGAATTAACAGATGACCCACCTGATGCAACAAATTCCCCATTTGTTCAATCGATGAGTTATCTGTTGCAACAGGCAACGCATCAGTGGCAACAAATGGATGACATGTTGCAACAGATGGGTCATCTGTTGGAATAAATCAAACCAGCCTTGCTACTGGTTTGATTTCTTCAACCAGTTACTCCGTCTGTTCCAACAACTGATTCATCAGTTTCAACAATTGAGAAAACCGTTGCAGAGCCACCACCAAAATCAACAATAAATAAACAACATCATATGTTCCAACACCATCAACAACAAAAACACCACATGTTCCAACAACACCAATACCCCCAACAACAACAGTACCAAAGTAACAAATAAAAGACATAAAAAAATAATACTGATATCAAGGCTTTTTAAGTTCTCCCAACAGATGACTTTTTCACATATTTTAATAAAAATAACGGTTCATTCATTCAAGAATTAAAAGTTACCTTTCCTTTAATTTTCTTAATATATAGGAAACTGGTACTGGGTAAATCAATAATAACAATAGATGTAAATATCTAATTTAAATAACATACAAAGAAGAAAACGAGAAGGAAAGAGCAATAGTGAATCATACCTACAATGTCAAAAAAGCAAAGGGATTAGAACACCCATTTTAGTCGAGAAAAGATATTGATCGGTTGATATCCGAAAGGATCCTTATCCGAAAGAGGAGAGAAAAGAGAGAAAAAAGGGAGATGATTATGATTACCCCAAAGAGGTGAGAAAGAGAATTCTAAATAAAAAAGAGAGATGAGTTGGATTAATTTATGGCTGAAGGAGAGAGAATCTAGATAAGGATTTTAAATACTCATTAATAACTTTAATGGGCACAAGGAGACGGTGACATTAAAAAGACAAGATAAGACTACTCAATGAGGATATTTTTGAGTTATCCAAGTAATATTTTTTACCGCCTTAGTATTTTATCATTTTTATCTCAGACAAAAAATTAAAAAATTGCTTCAAAATTAAAAAGAAGATCTTAAAACATATAAGTCATACTTTACAACAAATGACAATTTATGTTTGAAAATTTCCAATAGCTCAGTCATTTGTCACAACAGATGACAACGTCTATTTGATAATTTACAACAAATAGTTAATCTATTACAACAGATGACTTAATATGTTTGATAAATTCCAATAGATAAGTCATTTCTTGCATAGGTTGAACATTTGTTTTTATACAATTTCAATTGAGTTCATATGTTCAACTACAACTTCAATTGTTTAAGCTAGAACTAGGGGTGAGTTCATAGGGTCAACTATAACTTCAATTGAGACTTTGACAATTGCATGATGTTGGTATTGCGTTCCTCCCAACCTGAGTCATCGATCGATCACTCTGAGTTGAAACGATTCTTATTACCTCATTGTCAAGCTAATACTTAAATTGATTAAGCTAGAACTAGGGGTGAGTTCATAGGGTTAAATACAAATTCAATTGAGACTGGCAATTACATGATGTTGGTATTGCGTTCCTCCCAACCTGAGTCATCGATTGATTACTTTGAGTTAAAATGATTCTTATTACCTCATTGTTAAGATAATACCTAAATTGATTAAGCTAGAACTAGGGATGAGTTCATAGGGTCAACTATAACTTTAATTGAGTCTTTGGAAATTGCATGATGTTGGTATTATGTTTCTCCCGACCTGAGTCATCGATCAATCACTCTGAGTTGAAATGTTTCTTATACCTTATTTTTAAGATAATACCCCAATTGATTAAGCTAGAACTAGGGGTGAGTTCATAGGGTCAACTACAACTTCAATTGAGTCTTTTGCAAATTGCATGATGTTGGTATTGTGTTCTTCCCAACCTGAGTCGTTGATCGATCACTCTGAGTTGAAACGATTCTTATTACCTCATTGTTAAGCTAATACCCAAATTGCTTTAAAATTCAAAAAAAAAAATCTTAAAAAATATAAGTCGTACTTTGCAACAGATGACAATTTCTGTTTGAAAATTTCCAACGACTCGGTTATCTGCCATAATAGATGGCAATGCCTATTTGATAATTTACAACAAATAGTTAATACATTACAACAAATGACATAATCTGTTTGATAAATTATAACAGATAAGTCATTTGATGTAACAAGTTGAATATTTGTTTTTATACAATTTCAATTTAGTTCATATGTTCAACTACAACTTCAATTGATTGAGCTAGAACTAGGGGTGAGTTCATAGGGTCAACTACAACTTCAATTGAGTCTCTGACAATTGTGTGATGTTGGTATTGCGTTCCTTCCAAACTGAGTCGTCGATCGATCACTCTGAGTTGAACCGATTCTTATTACCTCTTGTCAAGCTAATACCTAAATTAATTAAGCTAGAACTAGGGGTGAGTTCATAGGGTCAACTACAACTTCAATTGAGTTTTTTGGCAATTGTATGATGAAACGGTTAAAATTACGCATATCTTTTAAAATTTTAAAAAATAATTAAGATCAATTCGGATCAAATTAACATTTTCAAAACTTGTCATTATTTTTCATAATAAAAATCAACCCATACAAATCATCCATTTATGAAAAAAAAATGTGTCATCATTTCAAATCTCGAGTTCTCGCTCTTTCTCTCTCTCAACAATATAGACATCAACTACTCAACAAATTGCTCAACCCTTCATAACGGATCAATTTTCTTTCTATTTTCGTCCACATAGATGTTATTTTTGACTTTATTCTTTCATGTATCCATCGTTTTCTCTGTCTTTATAGGCATCAGAGTTTGAGAAGAGTTCTATATTTGTTATTTTTTCTAATAATTAGGGCTTTTAAGTTAATGATGAAAACAATACTTTTAGTTGTATTATCTTCAAGAATGGGTGTACAATTTTGAGTTTTGATGGTAAAATCGTAGGAAGAACCCAAGAAAACCCTAGTTTTTATCGCAGTGTTCCGTTGACTGTCGTGGTATTGTTGGATGGTATTTGTGGTATTGGTCGTCGTGGTGGTCGTCGTGGTGGAACTAGTTGTGTTAGTGGTGGCTATTGGTGTTGGTGTTGGTGTTGGTGTTGGTGGCATTGGTTGGTGGTGTTTGTGGTGGTTGTTGGTGGTATCGATATTGGTAGTGTTTGTAATGTATTTTTTAAAATTTATGCATACATCAATTGTAATTTAATTTTTCTTTTTTATGTTGTTTGTAGGTAAAACATGTCTCCTAAAAGAAAAGAAAGTGAAAGTGGATCAACTTCTGACCACCTAACAAAAAAGGTTACAATACAGAGGGATTCAGAGGAGTTTCCTGAACAATCTCAGTCAGAGAAAAGTGAAGCTGAGAAAAGTTATGAAAACGTCGTTGAGGGAGGTGGACAAGGGCTTATAGATGGTGATGAGGAAAATGAAAGTGAGGAGGAGGAAAAAAAGATAAATAAGAAGAGGAGAGAGAAGAAAGTGAGAATGAGGATGATAATGCATCACTAATGAGGCGTGAGTTAATATCGAAATCCCAACATGAGGCTGCCAAAACTATTAATATTGACAGGTTTCAAGTTGCGATGCTGATAGATGACCCTGCAGAACTAACTAGTATCTTGTACTTAAATGTCAGTTGGGAAAACCTTTTGACGAATTTAGGAATATTATGAAGAATGAAAACATAGACGGGCATTTTAAAAAGAGCTACTTTGGACACTTTCTTGAGCTGCCTAAGGACCACATTGTTCGTTTCCAAATAAGCATGGTAGATGGTCTTCTCAAGCGCAGGATCAAGTACGTGGGGGGTGATAAAGATTCGAAGGAGAGAGGCAAAAAAAATGAATGAAATCTGGATCAACTACTATGGCATGCCGGTTTGTTTTGGCTTGAAAGAGTTTGCCATAGTGACGGGCTTGAGATGTGATCGTCCAGAAAAATCTCTCACCAAGAAAATACCACACAAAAGGTCCAATGTAAGCAAGATAGCCAAACCACCACCATCAAATAGTGGTAAGGCATTGTCCCAATGACCACCCACCAAAACCAACAACGCAAGAAAAAAATAGATGGGTTGTTGGACATTGCTAGATGTGGTTGCAAAGCCAATAATTTGATAAAAAAAAATCAAGGATAAAACCATACCAAAGCAATATAGGGAGCAGTTGTGCTTAGTTTGGTTTGCCCATTCCGTTATATTGGCAAGAGACGTTAACAAAGTCATAAAAAATGATTTGTTGAAGCGTGTTGAGGATTTTGAGAAATTCAACAATTATCCCTGGGATATGACAACTACTACTTGACTATCAAATATTTACTGACAAATTTATCCCCAAAGACGATCACATTATACGGCTTTCCTTGGGCTTTCATGATAAATTTAATCACTATTTCTTTACCCATCCATTAATTTCTATTGAATAATTATTATGACTTTTTTTTTGCTTGCCTCTTGTTTACATTTTTTAGGCTTGGGCATTTGAAGTCATTCCTCACCTTCGAAAGTAGGTCAAGGATTACCTGGATGAGGTTTCTCATCCAAGGATCCTTAGGTGATTGGCTGCAAAGAGCAACATAAGAATTAAGGAAGATGATCTCTTTAACCCTCTGAATGATGCAGTACTCTTTTAAGTAAAATAATTTGACTCAAAGAAAGATATTGAAACAGATGCATCATCAGATGCGACAGATAGGTCACCTATCTATTACAACAGATTATCCATCTACTGTAACTGGTGTAACAGATGGGTAATCTGTTGCGACAGACGATCCATATTTTGCAATAGATTAACCATTTATTGCTCTAGTTCTCTAATCCTACTAAGCAGATTACCCATCTACTACAAATTATGCAACAGATGGGTAATCTGATGCAACATATTATTAATCTGTTGCGACATACAGATCAGCTGTTACAACAGATAGATCATCTATTACATAAGTTTTGTCCACTGTAAGTGGTACAATAGATGGGTAATCTGTTGCGACAGATGATTCATATTTTGCATCAGATTACCCATCTATTGCTTTGGTTCTCTGAACTTGACTTGACAGATTACCCATCTACTGCAAATTGTGCAACAAATGGGTAATATTATGCAATATATTATTAATCTATTGCGACAGACAGATCAGCTGTTGCGGCAAAAAGATCATCTATTGCATAAGTTGTATGTGTTAACATGTAACCCAACTGACTGCAAATTATTATAAGATTTAAATGTATCTACCTTTTTTATAGGTTTTGCATCCATAGATAGTGCCTACTGAGCAGGAGTTGGGGATGACTTCTTTTATTACTCTAGGTCTTGTTGATACAATAGCAGACCCAATAGTGGAGTTAATAATAAAGTAATTGGCTAGAGCATCAACCATAAGAAGAGCAGTTAGGCAAGTTCAGCTTAATGTTGAGGCTCTTCATGACCAACCTACTACAAAATATCTGGGTGCTTCTTCTAGAGGTGTTGTTGGTGATGTTATTGATATTGGTGGAAGGCATGTTGATGTTGCTTCCAGTCGTGATGTTGAGCATGTTGATGCTCAAGAAAAAATAAATATGTTTGAAAACACCCGTTTCACAGGTCCCTCTCACCCTTACATCGGTCCCTCTCACCCCTCTTCACCCTCATATTCTAGTTGCAAATGCGAAGAGTGCAAGGACAACCAGGATAAACTCTTTGAAAAAGTAGAGGCTATCGCTAAAGCTGTTGAGAAATTGAAATTTAAGAGGGGTGTCATACCATCCAAGATGGTGAGGGAGACATACACTCCTACAGTGGCGGTTGGGAGAAAAAAAAGAGTAATTAGCCCAAGTACTCTCCAATCGGAAATTCAAAAAAATTACAACTCCTCCCTCTCCAAAAGTTGTTGAAGTTCAAGAGTCATTCAAGAAGGTGGACATATACGCGAAACTTGGTGCCAAAGAGAAGAGGGATTTGCGATGGGCCAAGAATGCCAAGCAAGGCGCAAGATTACCCCATCCATACCTTTTTCACCCAAGACTTCAGAAGTATGACAAATATACGTATGCAGTACGTTGATAGGGTAAGTTTACTTTTCCTAACCTAGCCTTCTAATTTACTCCATAAAGAAGAAGCTACACAACAGATGCGTTATCTGTTACAACATATGTGTATTCTGGTGCAACTTGTGGAAAACTTGTTTGATAATTTCCAACAGATGACCTACATGTTGCAACGTATGTCTAAATCTATTTGATATTTTCCAACAATTACGCTTGAATATCCATGTGCTCAACAACACCAAACCAGTAGCAAATACAAATACACCACCATGAAAATTTCAGCAATTAGACTTGAAAATCTATGTGCCCAACAATACCAAACCAGTAGCAATAACACTAACAATATAGTATCTTCTTGCTCGATTTTGTTTCTCTTCAAAAGCCTTGACTTTCTTCAACAAACCCCAGATTACATGATTTACTTGTGAAGGGTATCATTCTTCATACCAATCAAAGTAATCACACCCACTCAACTTCTACAAAAATAAGACCATAATTTCAAAACAATTACAAGTCAATAATTAATCAACTAATTAAATAAAAAATATTACCCTTGAAATCTTACAAGTAAAAAACCTACGACCTGGATTTTGTTGAGTCCAAGAAGTCTTTAATAGAGCTTCATAACCATACTTACAATATCAAAAATCTTTATCACAAAAACAGTGGAAGATGAGCTCGACATTGTCAAGCTCAGTTGGAAAAAATAAAAAATATGCAGAAAAACCAAATACAAATAATTTGAAGAATTTAGATAGACAAAAAATACGATCAAGAAGGAGATTCAGGAATTTAGGGTTAAATTTTAGGAAGAAGATGAATATATAAGACAATAGGGGGGAATAACCGTTGGGGGCCAAATCAGACGCCAAGTCAGCAAAAATAGGGGTTCAAAGAGCCTTGGCTGCATGAATTACACGTGAGCTGCCAATAGGGCAAAAATGTCAAACTGACACATTTGATGCCTATTTTATTTTAGGTGTTTAAAATGAACACTGTCTACTTGATGCCTATTTTATTTTAGGTGTTTAAAATGAACATTGTCGATGAGTTCCGCCTATTTTATTTCAAGTCACTTCACTTTATATGTAGTGGCAATTTTTGTTTAATAGAAGTTGAATTTTTATAATACAACAGATTGTCCATCTATTGTAACAGATATTCTACCTGTTCTGATTGATAGTTTATCTGTTACAATAGGTTGGTCATCTGTTGCATTATGTTGATGTTTCTATCTAAGTCTATCTATTGCAATAGTGAAAAGACCCGTTTGATAATTTCCAACAGATTACCTACATGTTGCAACATATGTATAAATCTGTTTGATATTTTTCAATTGATTTGTCGTCTGTTGCAACAGATACCTTACCTGTTGCAATATTTGAATCTATTATTCCATTTTAATTAATAAGTTTAAATCTAAGGATAAATAAAATTCATAGACAAAATAAAATAAATCGAAACCTTCATAAATTACATAAAATAAATCAACAAATAAATGAAATGTAAAAAAATTATTATGGGTACAGATCTCAACAAATAAATCAACAATTTAAGTTTTGATGTCAACAATTTCGAAGGAGGGGTGAGGTTATTACTTTGATAGACTCAAGCTATATAGATCTACTCTATATGGACAAGTTATTCTTCATCATGTGCTATGGAAGTCGGCTTTGGTCATTGTGGATCTTTAATGTCATTTGCGTACGGTTTCTACGCTTTTTGTTCTCCGTATTTCTACAAAAAGAGTAGCATATTGTCAATGTTGTTCAGCAGTAGCTTCTACAGTGACATCCACCTGGAAAGTTAGAATTGGTCAATGCTAATAACGGATATACAAAAAATGGAAATGGATAACTCATCTGTTTTAGCAAATTAAACAGGTATTTCTCCTATTTTAAATTATCCCAAACAGATTATATTTCTGTTGCAACAGATGGATCAACTGTTGGGACAACTTATAACATGAGGAAAACCTGTATGATAATTTTCAATAGATGAACCATCTGTTGCAACATATGACTCATCTGTTAGGAAAAACTGAAATGGGAGAAAGTCTTGATTTAATTTGTCTCTACGAATGACCCATCCGTTGTAGCAGATAGGTCATCTGTTGGTACAAATAAAAGTAGTGAGTAGAGATGTTTGATTTGCTAAAATAGATTAGACATATATTGCAACAAATACTGTATCTAATCCAACAAGTTAGTAAGCTGTTACAACAGATGTATATATCTGTTTGATAATTTTCCATAGATATGTCATCTGTTGAAACAGATATGTGTCTATTTTTTAGTTGGAACAGACGATATATATTCACCTTCTTCAGCTCGTGCTGCTCTCCTTTCGTCATTATACATTACTCAATAGTGCAACACAAGAACAGAGAAGTTGCAATTTCACTTTTTTGGATGCTTGATAATGCATTGGGAATTACTTTCCTTCTCCTCTTAGCCTTAATCTCTACTGGAGTGGATGGATATAAAATCCTCTTTGATGAAATGACACCCCTATTAGATGTTAATTCCTTTACAGAAGCAGTTAATGCATTAATAGTTTTAATCACTACATCATGTTTCGCCTTGCAGTCTTGACATTTGCATGCAGAACATTCGCTAAGAGAGACAAAATTTGTATAACCAGTGTGATCATATTCATAATGATTTATTTTAGAAATTGTAAGAGGAGCATCATTAGCACCAACAGCAGCACCACTACCACCACCAACAGCTCGATAACTACTAAAACTATCAACAACAACAATCCCACCCTTCAAAATTGTTTTTCTTATAATGGTTGTTGCTCCAAACAATTCCATTTTATATTGTTAATGACCTTAGGGTCCGATAAAGTTTGCACAGACCGTTAAGTAAGAAAAATGACATCTTCAACTCTCGATTACTCGGAACAAGCGACGGATGCACAATCTAACATAAATTATTACATATATTAGAATAATGATTAGATCATTCAAAAAAATCATTAATTTAAACAAAAAGTTAATTATAATTACACTTACTGCATCCTTTGGGGGGTTGAAGAGATCAATTTTTTTTGTATTTTTATTAGTTTTGGCCGACAACCATCTCAAGATTCTTGGACAGGAAACTTCTTCCTGGTAGTTCACTTGTTGTCTCAAATAAAGAATGGCTTCAAACGCCCAAGTCTATAAAATAACACCAATAAATCAAAACCATTATTGAATAAAAAAAAATGAATCATATCATAATAAAAGAAACATTTACCATGAAAGCCCATGAAAAGCTATATAGTTGACTGTCTTTGGCGTTAACGGAGTCAACAAATATTTGACAGTCATTTTGAAGCTTTCATAACCCCAAGAATAGCTGTTAAATGCCTAAAGATCCATAGAGAGCTTTATTAAACCAACGCTTATGTTGTTGTTAACGTCTCTCGCCCAAAGAATATTATGTACAAAGCAAACCAAGAACAATGATTTCTTGTGCTTCTTTGAAATTCTTTTATCTTTCAACGCTTCTATCAAATTTTTGTTTTGAACCTTGGACCAACAATGGACACTAGGTCATCATGATCACTCGACTTGCCTTTGACTTTTTGGGGCATGCGGGGTGCTTTTTTAGGATTAGAATAGGTATAACTTGAGAAGGAGGATAATATTTTAGTCCAGTAACTATGACAAACTCTTTCTAACCAAAATAAATAGGCATGCCACAGTAATTTATCCACTCCTCATTCATCTTATCTTTGTTTTCATACATAAACCTACGCTTGAGAAGATCATGTATCATTTTCATTTGGAAATAAGCATTGTTGTCCTCCGGCAAATCGAGATATTGCCCAAAGCAGCTGTTCCTGAAATAAGCATCTAATTTTTATTCTCGAAGTATTTTCTGAAGGCGTCAAAAGATTTTTCCATGGCTGACTTAACCACGAAATCACCCGTTAAATTTGTGGCACTATCGCACTACATTCTCACATGATAATGATCAATGCTAAAGGTTTTGACCAACTCTTTGGTGGAAGGGCTATTAGCATTTGGATTATCTCTTTTAAAACATTCCTCTTCCCCGTGTTCACCATATTCTGCTCCTGATTGAGATAACGCTTGTAAAGCTAGCTCATAGAGTGGTGGATGTAGCCTAGCTGCTTCACTTGTTCTTTTACTTGAACTTGATTTCGTTTCTGTTCTTTTGGGAGCCATATTATCTAAAATTAATAGGAACATAAAATAGATTATAGTTGATTAATACATCATTAAAAAGGGATAACAGTAAATCTAACATGCAAAATAGTAAAATAACAGTTCCAACAGATCACACATCTGTTGTACCAGGTAGGTTATCTATTGCACAAAATAACTAACCTATTGCAATGAATGAGTAATCTATTGCAACAATACATATCACTCATCAGTTGAGACAAATGAATGGTTTGTGCAACAGATCACACATCTGTTGTAACATATAAATGATCTTTTGGAACAATTAAATAACCTATTGCAACGGATGAGTAGTCTGTAGCAATAATACAAAACATATCACTCATCTGTTGATACAAATGAATAGTCTGTGCAACAAATCACACATATGTTGCAACATATGAGTGGTTTGATGGAACAATTAGCAACGGTCAATATTGTTTAGATTTCTTTCGACAGAAGGGTTGTCTATCGCGACAGATGAATAATCAGTTGAAAAAATTAAGTCTTGGACATGTCCTGTTGGAATAGTTGATAGAATTTTATTCAATAGAAGGTTCATCTGTTGCATTAGATTTTTAATCCGATGGTTCCTCCATTGCATCAGATGGTTAATCGGTTGCATTAGATTTTTAATTTGTTGGTTTCTCTGTTGCATCCGATACATCTGTTGCATCGAATAGTTAATCTGTTGTAACATATGGTTAATTTATTGCATCAGATGGTTAATTTGTTGCATCTTATGGTTAAGCTATTGCTTCAAATTTTTAATTTGATGGTTCCTTTGTTGCATCAGATTTTTAATCTGATGATTCTTCTCTTGCATCAGATAGTTAATTTGTTGCATTATATTCTAAATTTATTGCATTAGATGGTTAATATATTGCATCAGATGGTTAATCTGTTACAGAAAAAACTTAGCATGATTTTGTTCAATAGAACAACAACAATATCACCATTTTTACCAAGAACAAGCACAAATCAACCTAGCAACGGGCGCAATACGAAAAACACCAATATCGTTGTTTTGTATATATAAATACAAACAACAAAAATCAAACTTAAAAAAAACACAACAAATAACAAAAAATCATAATTCACTCTGAAAAGAGAAGAGAGGAAATACCAGAAATTAGGGCTTTATTCAGACCACATTTCAGACTAAAGCAACTAATATTGAAATTATTAACCAATACTAGAAGAGAAGTTGACTCAAGTTCTTCGTTTTCTTCAAAACTAAAAAGGCCATAACTTTTTACCTGTGAAAGAAGAAAAGGGACGATGAAGAATTCGAAGTTGTTATGGCCGGAGGGAAAGGCTGTCACGTCAATTGACGGTTGAAAGTCGAAAAGGAATCGAAGTCCAACTATTTATCGCCGGAGGTTGAAGTCACCGGGGATTGAAAGGAGAAATTTGCAGAACTGTTGGTTGGGAGAAACTATCGAGACAAAGAGGAGAGACAGTTGATTTGGAGAGGAGAGGAGCGTGGGTTGATTTGTATTTTTGAAAAGATTAGAAAGTTTTGAAAATACTAATCAAGTCCACAATTAATTTAATCAAGTTTCCTAATTATGTTTGACCCTTTACGTTGGTCAATGTCACCAATCCTTCATTCAAGACTTAAATGACACCTTTCCTTCAATTTTCTCATGAAACTAAGTCATACCATACCATACATTTTAAGAAGGAATCAAAGCAAACATGAATCTCCTGATAACCATGTCATATCATACCACGAGAAACCACCATCCAAACAGTATGTAAGAGTGCTCAATAGGACTAATAAGGATGTGTTATTAGGTATTTGAATTGCATAATAGTCGTATATTAAGTATTGAAGTTACACAAATTGTAAAATAAAAGCAGCCAAAAATTATTGCAAATTTCTTTCATAAATTCACTAAATTTGGGTCTGATGTTTGGAACTTTTCTCCTAATTAAAATTTTAAGATAAAAGTTAAAGATATGTTCCTCTTAATTTTAGGCATGATTCTTCTTTAAGATTAAAAAAAGATTATCTTACGCTAAGAGGAAAATTAAAGTGTACTCTAAAAATATTCTAATTCTATTGATAATACTGACAATGAATAATTTAAAAATTTATGTACTTGAAAGTTTGAAAGTTATATAAGAGAATTATGCGACAATTAATGTATGATTATCAATAATAGTATTAATATATAGAATTGCACACCAAATAAGAGATAATACCCAATTACCCCCTTAACTATATCCAAAAAGGTTATGACACACTTTAACTTAAAAGGGGTCCTATTACCCATCTGAATTAATTAAAAGTGTAATTTTGACACCCTTAGTGCCTACGTGGCACATACGTGGCACAACACACTGAAGTATCCACGTAGGCACATGTGTGTGCCACGTATGTGCCACATAGACACTAAGAGTGTCAAAATTACACTTTTAATTAATTCAGAGGGGTAATAGGACCCCTTTTAAGTTAAAGTGTGTCATAACCTTTTTGAATATAGTTCAAGGGGGTAATTGGTTATTTTCTCCACCAAATAACGAAAAACAAAAAACATATCATAGATGAGAAGAAAATTTTTATTTGTTTACATGTTGCATAACCTACCTCAAAAAATACTGAGTAATAAATTAATAATGTAAATTGAATTTGATTAAAATTTTTTAGTGAAAGACAAAAAATATAGAATTAATATTTGTAAAAACAGTCACACTTTTAATATAGTATAGATGAAGAAATACGAACATGTAAAAATTTCATAATATAAGAGTGCTACGTGATTGATTCTAAAAATATATAAAGTGTACATAAAACAGGGTGAAATTACAGGGGCGTTTAGCACAATTACTCTGTTTTTCTCTTTGGGCATAACATAAATAGATATTCAAATTTGAACTCAACAAGCAAGTATAAGCTCCAATATTGATAATGCACATCTAAATACCTTAACTTCATCTCAAATGGCAATTAACACTCAAAAATATCCTCATTATGTCTTGTATACACCTGACGCTAATGTAACTCATAAATTTTAGAAATATCTAAATGATATTTTCGTAAGATGGAGTGTTCAACCTCGTTTCGGGAAGCTTGTATCGATAAGAAGGAGTCTTCTAAGCTTAAAGGTAAGTTCTACAGAGTGACAGTCTGATTGACTATATTATATGGAGCGGAGTGTTGCCACATCCAAAAGTTGAAGGTGACGGAGATAAGGATGTTCAGATGAATGTGTGGACTTACCAGGAGAGATAGGGTTAGAAATGAGGTGATTCGAAAGAAGGTGAGAGTGGCTTCGGTGGAAGACAAGATGCGGGAAGTGACGTTGCGATGGTTCAAACATGAGGTGAGGACATGCACGAATGCTTCAGTACGGAGGTGTGAAAGGTTGGTTATGGATGGTTTTAAACAAGGTAGAAGTAGACCAAAGAAATGTTAAAAGAAGGTGATTAGAAATGACATGGAGCGATTACAACTTATGATGGACATGACCTTTGATTAGAAGGTGTGGAGGACGTAAATTAGGATAGAGGGTTAGTGGGTAGAAGCGCGTCCGTAATAGTATGGAGGAATGCTTTGCTTATATTTGTACACGTTGTTTCTTGTTCATAGTGTTCTGACGATGTTTGTGATTTCAAATAGATAGTTCATATTATTACTCCTCTATCAGTGTCTTGTTTCTTTTATTATCTAACGATGTGTTAACCATTTTGTTGTTTATTTTTTATTTGTTATATTGTTATAAATCCTAAGTCGGAAGTCTATCAAAAACAACCTCTCTATTTCATTTGAGGTAGTGGTATGACTTACGTGCACATAACCCTTCCCAAACCCCATTTTGTACGAACACACTGGGAGTTTTTGTTTTTATAAGTTGGAGTGCGTACTTATCAATTGAAGTCAAATTTGAGTATCTTTCATGTAATGGGCCTTACTTTTTCTTTCCGGTATTTGTTCAAGCATTAAGCCTTACTTTTTTCGGTTCAAGTGCTTATATTTCCTCTGAACACTTTAGGGTCGTTTGGACGGGAAAGAGTTACCCCAGATAATTAATCTCGGAATTAGTTATCTCACATGTATATGGGTAACTTATCCCATCGCTATGACATAAGTGGTGTAAACACCTAATTTTTTTTACCAAACCTAACGTTTTACGCCATTTTAGTGTTCAATTTATTCATTTATTTAATTCTAAATTAGATATTGTAAGTTTATCTTATTTTTATTAAGTTTGGTTTAATAGTTTTGAAAAATACAAAAATAGAATCACATTTTAGATAAGTTTTTATTTTCATTATTATTATTTATTTATTCAAAAAAAAAAAATTAAATTATTTTATCTTCTTCTTTTAACTTTTAATAAAGAATGTTGTGATATTAATATTTCTTAATCATATTTTAAAGACTAGCTATTTAACTTATTATGTATTTTGTTAGCTTTAAATATATTTTATTATGTTTAATATATTAATTTAAAAAAAAAAAAAAAAAAAAAAGGAAAATTGAGAGTTCATGTTACTTAACCATGATTAATCAACCTGTATTTTACTTGATTTGATATATACATCGAATGCGTATACGCTTTAACCGTTACGAACTTATCCTAAACTACCCAATCTTCCCACTCCCATTACCCCATTTCTCCACATTTTCCTCAACTACACGACACAACACCCATTACTCCATTCCTCCACATCTTCCTCCTACACATACACACACACTATTCTATATATATGCATGGACACCAACACAATGAGGGAGGGAGAGATATACACGGATTACAGAAAAAAGGAGAGGAGACAAAAAACACAAAGATAGAGAAGAGAGACAACAAAAAGAGAGGACATTTACAGAGAAGAAACGGAAAAGTAAGAAAAGAAAAAAAATAAAATATAGAACTAACATTTGAGAGAAAACAAGAAGAGGAAAAGAAGGAAAAAGAGCCACAAGTTGAGTTCGGGTTTGGAGTTCACGTTCTCGTTCGAGTTTCCGGCAAGTGGTATTACAGTGAAGAGGGTGTCGATCTAGTGGTGAAGGGGCCTTCGTGAGAGCAGATTCACGATCTTCGTGACAAAAATAAGTGAGAAGCCCGAGTTTATCGTTTCTATTTCATCAACAAGTTGCCATATCATGAAACCATTGACTTTGATCTACACGCTGCTCATTTTGTATACCATGATAATGCATGCTTCATTAGTTACCTTTAATTGCCGATCACTTGGTTTTCTCAGAGGCGGAGCCAGGATTTCAACGAAGGGGGGTTCCACACCTACTATAACCACATAAAAAATAATTTTAATCATATATAAATAGTATATTTTTCTTCCAAAGGGGGTTCGACCGAACCCCGAACAGAAGGCTGGCTCCGCCCTGGGTTTTCTTGTTTCGTATCACAATATATGGATATGCATGTTTAACCAACTGAATATTTCTATGGTCTTATTTGAGGAGTTGTAAGGATATAAACGGGATTTAGTTCTCTCCAGCCGAGTTTGACAAATAAGGCTCATTAATTAACAAGTCTGAGGTCGGGCAAGGTGAGTTACAAATCTACTCTAGACATGTCGATATAGAGAAAATAAAAAGAGTGAAAACCCATTTGTAAGGTAGAAAACTCGTAAAAGAATGAGTTAGATTCTTAATTTCAAGAAAAATTAAAATTTAATATATAAGTAATAATTAATGATGAAGTTAGCAAGCCCTGCCACCGACCATTCGTTATAATTAAATTAATTTACCATTTGAAGCCGATTGAATTGGGTTGGGTGGGTTTTAAACCCATTAGGTGCTTATTTAGATTAGGAAAATGGGGACGACTCATAAATGCCTCAAAGGCGCGAGAAATATACCAAAACTCGTGGTGAGGCCGAAAAGTACTACTATCGGTAAGCCACACATCGACACAGTTTTAAATAATTTAAAATAAGTTAAAAGCGGGAGGCAAATAACTTTTAGGTTAACAAATATTATAAATCGAAAAAAAATTAATTTAAGCCAGACGTAAGTCATTAAAGCGACCGTGCTAGAACCATGGGACTCGAGGGGTGCCTAACACCTTCCCCTCGGTCAACAGAATTCCTTATCCGGACTTCTAGTTCGCAGACCAAAAATAAAAATTAAAGAGTCATTTCCTTTTGAATAGGGATTCAATAAGGTGACTTGGAACACCCAAACTCAATTCCAAGTGGCGACTCTGTAAATAAAACAATCCCTTCTCAAAACGTCACTTTAATTGGAAAAACCTATTTTCTCTAAAACCAACTCCCTGGCGGGGTCGGATGCGGTGTAAAATAGGGGTGTGACAAGTGGTGGGACAAATAATCTCAAGATCAACTAATACCTCCAACCAAATGCAGGAAAAAATAATCTTGCATTTTATCCCAAAATTATTACACCTTATACCTCACACCAAATGACCCCAGAGGGTTCATTTATGCAGGTGTTAGTAATGCCAGGTAGTAGGTTAGTAGGGAAACAAACACATGAAATATGAAGGACCAGCATACACAAACAACAATCTACTGAACTTGAAAAATAAATCTGCACAAAAGCTGTTGGGGTATGAAACGAAGACAAGCTGTTGCTGTGTACATTCAATGAGCACCAACTAAAAGAAGGTTTACTGTTGGGGTATGAAACGAAGACAAGCCAGTATTTCCAAGAAAATAAATGTCTACTACAAATCGAAGAAAGTACATAATGACTCTACACAGCAAGTGTGCTGGTCATCGAGGGGCATTTCCCCCCGGTGGGTTGAGCATATACATGGGTTGGGATGGGAGTGACGGGAATGCAAACCGAGACTATACCTCGGCCTTTCCTACCACTGTTAAGTATTCTATGCAGATGGAAACCTTCACCCTGATCCCCATTCAACAACCTCTTCTCCAAGAAGCAAGCACTAAGCTGCCTCAGTAGCCTGTCAAGGCGTGAATGTAAGCACTCTCTTGAATCTTTCACGCTGGGATTCGTTGACAATACCATAGCATTGACAGCATCAGCTATGATTTCTCGCTGCAAATCTCCTAGAAGATACCCAACAGAAGATTTTTGGGGTAGCTCATATGCCAGCAGAGCAGCACAACCCTACGATGATACAGACAAAGAGGGACAGTATGAACAAATATTTGCTCAAGATAACATTAGATGCAACAACATAATATTATAGCTTAAACATTCCCTGCAGCGCAAAATTACAGCATTTTTTGGTAAGAGTATTGAGCTTCTGGATCATGAAACGAAGATGCTGCCGGACAGTACAAAGCAATGCAAAGATAGCTTTCTTGGAATATTAGAAGAACACATAGGATTAGTTATATAATCTGCAACAAACGTAGGAAACATGATAGCTCCTTTCCCTCTCAAAGGAGGCTCGGAGAAGGAGATCATCCTTTGTCACCTTTTCAATTCCTTATGTTATGGAACGGAAGGGCTCAACAGGATGATAAAAGCTTGCCAATCAACGAGGATGGATAAGGGGGTTTCAAAGAGTTCAAATAGTAGTGGTAGGATGGAGATATGAAGTTTATTTTATGCAGATGATTCTTTGGTGTCCTCTGATACAAAGTTGGAGCAATTAAGGCACCTAAAGCTTAATCTTAAACTGCTGTTGGCAAGTAAACTTGGTTGACAGATTGGTTTTCAACCAACAAACTATTTGGGAAATACTATCTGAAATTAAGCTATATAGCACCCAAGGGTGTCGCCTAGTGGTCAATGAAGTGGGTTGAGAGCCTGAGGTTTTCAGGTTCAAACCCCAGTAGAGACAAAAAACCACTAGGTGATTCTTCCTAGCCTTGGTGGACAAAGTTACCTAGAGTTACTTGATCTCTGTTGCTGGTGGGAGCTGACAGGTATCCCATGGATTTAGTCGAGGTGCGCGAAAGCTGACCCAAACACCATGGATATTTAAAAGAAAAAGAAAGCTACATATTATGTCTACAATATTTTCTAGAATTAATCATACAGATCCTATTCAAAGGAAATTTTGAGATCTTTTTCTGAATATATTTCAGGTAAGATGGGTAATGGTGATGACTGTGATAACTCTTCTGCTGAAGGTTAGAATACAGATATAGGAAGGGACTAAGGAAACTGAGGATAAAAGTCGCCGCTTGTGTAGCCGACTCATTTGGAAGGAGAAAACAAAAAGATGCTTTTGACGAAAGTGTTAATGCTCTACATATTTTGAAATTTAGATGTGTACTTCTGAAATCTCCCTGATGTAATATACAAATTGTATGAGGATAAAATAATTGAATTCATTAGCTCAGCGTCAGGTGTATAGGTGCTAATACGTGTGCACCTTCACTGACGGGTTCAAACTTTATGGTAATAGTAGCAAACATAGTTGTACCAATTACAAGTAAGAACACTAGCAAAAGAGAGAGGGAGCTTGTTTGCAAATTACTCTTAGCATTCAACAGGTACGATTAAGTTGTTAATATTTGATTTGAAGATAGAAACATTTATCTTCTCATAATTCTTAAAATCATTTTTGTGGTTCCTTGTTTTGCTTTGTAGATTTCAGAAATGGAGATTGGCTTAGCAGTTGGAGGTGCATTTCTCTCTTCATTCCTGCAAGTTCTCTTTGATAGGCTTGCTCCTCACGGTGAGCTTCTCAAGATGTTTTAGAAGAACAAGCACGATGTTCGACTCTTAAAGAAGCTGAAAATGACTCTGGTTGTTCTTCAGGCTGTGCTAAGTGAGGCGGAGAATAAGCAGGCATCAAATCCACATCCACAGGTGAGCCAGTGGCTTAATGAACTTCGAGATGCTGTGGACTCTGCAAGTCAATTATGAGGCTTTGCGACTTAAGGTGGAAGGTCAGCTTCGAAATCTTGCAAAACAAGCAACCAACAAGTAAGTGACCTCAACCTGAGCTTGAGTGATGATTATTTTCTTAACATAAAAGGAGAAGTTGGAAGACCCCATTGAAACATTGGAAGATTTGCAAAAGAAAATTGGCCTCCTTGGCTTAAAGGAGCATTTTGCTTCGACTAAACGAGAAACTAGAACACCTTCAACTTCTGTGGTTGAATTTGATGTCTTTGGTAGGCAAAATGAAAAAAAGGAAGTGATTGACCGTTTAACGTCTAAGGAGACAAGTGAAAAAAATCTGACTGTTGTCCCTATTGTTGGAATGGGGGCGTGGGCAAGACAACACTTTCTAAAGCTGCTTACAAGGATGAGAAGGTGCAAAGCCATTTTAATTTGACAGCTTGGTTTTGTGTGTCTGAGCCATATGATGCTTTTCGAATAACAAAGGGTTACTCCAAGATATTGGCTCATTTGACTTAAAGGATGACAATAATCTAAATCGGTTACAAGTCAAATTGAAGGAAAAACTAAATGGAAAAAGATTTCTCATTGTTCTGGATGATGTGTGGAATGACAACTACAAAGAGTGGAATGACTTGAGGAATATTTTCGTTCAAGGAGATATTGGAAGTAAGATCATTGTGACGACACGTAGAGAAAGTGTTGCCTTGATGATGCGAACTGAGCAAATTAGCATGGACACCTTGTCTATTGATGACTCTTGGTTTTTATTTAAGAGACATGCATTTGAAAACATGGACCCTATGGAGCATCTGGAACTTGAAGAGGTCGGAAAAAAAATTGCAGCTAAGTGAAAAGGACTGCACTTAGCTCTGAAGACGCTCGCTGGCTTGTAACGCTCCGAATCAAAGGTTGAAGGGTGGAGACGTATTTTGAGAAGTGAATATGGGACCTGTCAAACAATGACATATTACCAGCGTTGATGTTGAGCTACAATGAACTTCCCCCACATTTAAAGCCATGTTTTTCCTGTTGAGCAAAATTTCCTAAGGATTATCCATTTAGGAAAGAACAAGTTATTCATTGGTGGATTGCTAATGGTCTTGTAGTACCACGGGGAGATAAAGGAAATCAAGATTTAGGCAACCAATACTTTAACGAGTTGAGATCAAGATCATTGTTCGAAAGGGTCCCAGCGTCTTCTGAAAGAGATCATTGTGGGTATTTAATTGTGAGTGCTATTTTTATGGTATTATTTTAGTTTTAGATGCTATTTTTGCCCTTTACCCAATTCTGAGGACTCCTGTTTTCTAGAGAATGTCGTTTGAATAAAGCCCAAGAGGCTTCACTAGACACAGTCCCCAAGTTGATTGCCCCACTACCCATCATCCGGGCAATACTCTCTTTACGTGTCGTCACAATGATCTTACTTCCCATATCTCCTTGTACAAAAAAATTTCTCAAGTCATCCCACTCATTATAGTCATCATTCCACACATCATCCAGAACAATGAGAAACTTCTTTCCCTTTAAGCTTTCCTTCAATTTGACTCGCAGCTAATTAAGATTGATGTCAACTTTCAAGTCAAATGAGCCAATTTCTTTAAGTAACCCTTTTGATATTCTGAAAGCATCATATGGCTCAGACACACAGATCCAAGCTTTCAAATCAAAATTGTTTTTCACCTTCTCATCATTGTAAACCGCTTTAGCTAGTGTTGTCTTGCCCACGCCCCCATTCCAACAATAGGGACAACGGACAGATTTTTTTCACTTGCCTCCTTAGACGTTAAACGGTCAATCAATTCCTTTTTTTCTCATTCTGCCTACCATAGACATCAGATTCATCGACCAAAGAAGTTGAATGTCTTTTAGTTTCTTGTTTGGTCGAAGCAAAATGCTCCTTTAAGCCAAGGAGATAATTTGGTTTTGCAAATCCTCCAATGTTTCAATGGTGTCTTCCAACTTCTCCTTTGGGTTAAGAAAAAAATCATCACTCAAGCTCAGTTTGAGGTCACTGACTTGTTGGTTCCTTGTTTCTGCAAGATTTTGATGTTGACCTTCCACCTTAAGCCTCAAAGCCTCATAATTGACTTCTTCCAATAGGTTTTCAGCGTCGTCATCATTACAAATACTCCCAATCAATATTTATGAGCAATTTTTGGCTAGCATACCCACTTATCGAATTCTAGATGTAGTTTGAGCAATAGAAGCTCCACACGGCTCAATAAGATATAAAAAAGAGAGAATTAACAAAAGAACAAAGGGAAGTAAACAAAAATAAAAAGCTTCTGAGGGAAAAGAATAACGTACATTTGTGAGAGCACCATTCGGTTTAAATAATCAAAGGAATTCACCATCAATACATATGGTGGAGATGTGAGCAATTTCTGGCTTGCTGCAAATTCTTTTTCGATGTGTTTTGGTGCTGACGGTCTTGGAAGAAAAGATTTTGGAGACAAAGGCAGTCTGGACCAAGGAGAAACACCATTCAATCTTGAACAACCACAGTAAGCATTCACCTTGATTCAAAGTATTTAGCATTTTAATTCAATTACAAGCTTGATTATGATGTGGGACTACAAACTAAATATGTATATTTCCTTTTTTTATCGCTCAAAATGCAGCCAAACTTATAACATTAGCTAGCCTGACGGGAATAACTGTGGGAAACAAGAATACTGATGTTGATTTCACAG
Organism: Capsicum pubescens; assembly: GCA_030864215.1. Taxonomy (NCBI): domain Eukaryota; kingdom Viridiplantae; phylum Streptophyta; class Magnoliopsida; order Solanales; family Solanaceae; genus Capsicum; species Capsicum pubescens. Next base: position 246,690,250 of record CM061541.1, on the reverse strand, counting down.
CCATATTTGATTCTGGTACCTTATTCACATACTTAAATGATCCAGCTTACAAAGTCATTACAGAGAATGTGGGTCGGGAACAAAGACGAACGCCACCTATTTCATTATTCAACTGAGAAAGTATTTCGACAAGGAATACAAATATATCATATACTAAATTTCAACAAATATTAAATTTCAAAATTACAATAATTTCACAGCTAACAAACTTAAACTTGAACTCATCAAGCTTAAATCCTACATCTGTCTTTGATCAAGAGTTGATTGTATGATCACTAGTTGGAGATTTTGTTGTTTAATATTCGACAACTAAATATATTTCGTACATTTTGCAGTTTAATTCGCAGGAACAAAAGCCATGTATTCAACCTATGGTCCAGGTTCCGTTTGAGTACTGCTATGGTCTAAGGTAAACCAGCTTTTATAATCAGCCAGCATTCCTTCTCTTAACTCCCTATAAATTCTGAAGAATTTAACACCATTTGTGTATACAGGGCAAATCAAACTTCCTTTGAAATTCTTGATGTGAATTTGATAATGAAAGGTGGCAACCAGTTTTATCTTTTTGATCCAATTATAACTTTGTCCTTTCCGGTAAGATGGTACGCTCTTTGTATATTAGAATTAGATTATTCTTTTTATTATTTTCTAATAACCCTGCTTAATCCTCAGGATGGTTCCACAGCATATTGTTTAGCTGTTGTCAAAATTGGGGATGTCAATATCATCGGATGTGAGTATCTAGTAATAACATTCTACTTATTTCTGCAACAAAGGAACTAAACTCTTACAATTAGCAAGTGTCAACAAATATTCAGAAGTTTTATTTTCAACTTTTTTCTAATGATAATGGTGTCCAGGCTAGCTTGCGCACACCTTCGACGGGGTATCTTCTACTTCCCACTAGCATAGGTATCAAGTAACTCTTCCCACCAAGACTTGGACAGATTGGAAGAAACACCTAAGACCTAGTTTTCATGTTGCTAAAATATCAGTATTTAAACCCAAAACTCCCAACAGATGATTTCAACCTAAGACCTTGTTTCATCTCATATCTTGAGTCTTCACATATTTTGATTTAGAGATGAAGGACAAAATAAAAGATAAGACACCTGATATGAGTACCCCTATGCAGAAAATTTTATGACTGGCTATCGGGTGGTTTTTGATCGAGAAAAGATGGTTTTGGGGTGGAAGGCATCTGATTGTGCGTTTATATTCCTTCTTTAACATAAAAACTTTCTGTGTATGCAAAACCAGTTCATGTCTAAAATGGAGATTCCTTTTACACAGGTTATGATTCTAAAGAATCGAAAAGTAAAACTATTCTGCCCATTATAAAGCAAAAGCCTACTGAAGTGTCTGTTCCTGCCAGTGTACTGGCAGAAGACACCAGAGAAAATGGAAATGGTACCACTAGGTCGACTCCAGTTTTTACATCATCATCATCTACGGGAAACTATGTAACAAGCTTGACCTTCTTTTGCCAACTTGTAATGGCTCTGTTTTTCCTTTATGGTTATTAATTTGATTGAAGGGGAGTCTTGGTGTAACTGCTAATGTTGCTGTCCTGTGACCAGGAAGTCACAGGTTCGAGCCATATACACAGCCTCTTGCAGCTGTGCAAAGTAGACCATTGCAGTCTGGCCCTTCCCTGGACCCAGTATTTTTCTGTAATCTATATTTGTCAACAATATGGAAAGTGGAAACAGATGGTGAAGCGTAAGAGTGAAACAGTTCACGCGATTTGTGTACTCTCTCGTAGTCTCATTCAGAGGAAGTTGAAAAGCACCCCTTTTGTACAACACTTGGCACCAAGTAGCATTATTCCCTTGATTTTGAACGGTGTTAAAAAAGGGAAGCCCGGTGCACTAAGCTCGCGCTATGCGCAGGGTCCGGGGAAGGGCCCGACCACAAGGATCTATTGCACGCAGCCTCACCTTACATTTCTGCAAGGGGATGTTTCCAAGGCTTAAACCCGTGACTTCCTGATCACATGGCAGCAACTTTACCAGTTACTCCAAGGCTCCCATTATGATTTTGAAGGGTATATTTCCCATTTTATTAGCTAATGCATAGGAAATGTTGAGATCAGACTTAGTATGGAAGGAAAATATAATATGGTATTCCTAGCACATATTGCGTAGTTCTTCAAAAATCAATTTAATTTTCATTTTGAACTTACACATCAAGATCTGAAGGACAAAAACCTGTGAGTTTTTAAGTTCAAATGCCAAATTTACTGATGAGCAGCTACCTTAAAGGCAATACCTATTCCCTCTTTATATCGTATCTATTATCCTGATTCCAAGGTATATCAAAATTTGGAAGGCTGGGATTCAGTAAGGCAGCATCCCACCAATTGCTCCTTTACGCATTCTACGGCCAAGATACAGCACCTCAACTATGTTTCGGAATACATGTGTATAACTAGGTTTCCTTACATGTGAACTCTAGAAAACACTGATATTATGCTTACTAATTTAAAACAGAACCCTGTAACAGTAAATGAAGTTTAAGTGATTTCTACAAATGTCAAGGCGTTAGCATTTCATGAATTCAAGGCTAATACCATTAATAAAAATGTATAAATCACAAGGCTTTATGCAGTAATATGTTACAGTCACGCTTATGGAAAAACACAATCTATGCACAAGTTGAATAAGCACGGATGATTAGAATGCAAAAAGTGATTTGTGCTACCTCATGAAAAGAAGAAATAGACAATAAGCTACTTCCAGGTAATACTAATCAAGGAGAAGCACTTCTTATAATACTCAGAGAGAAGTACAGATTGCCATAATAAGACTACAGCCAACAACAGGTTGACATAATAAAGAGGTTCAACTAACTAACCTGACTTAATTCTCTTGAACACCTTCCATCAGCTTATGAACTCCAAACGTTGTTTGTCAATGGGAAGTGTTAAGAACTACCTCTTTGGTCATCAGTTCTATTACCAGGAAAATCAACAGAGCCATCAGAATTTAATGCATCATCAGTCTCGATAATCTTGCCATCCGTTGGTACAAGACGAGGGATCCCATCGACTATCTAATTGAAGACAAGGAAGATTCATAAGCAAATGACAAACTTAAAAAACCAGCAAAATGTAAATCATGAAGTAAATACAAAATCTCAAATTGATATGACACAAATATTTTCTTAATTTCCTTTGTTCGTACTAATGATGCTTTGAGGAAAATGTTCTTGAATCAACATGTTTAAATAATTGACTGGAAACAACTTTCTACTAAAAGTGAAGGCGGGTTATATCCCAAGATTTAAAACTCTTCAAGCTATCTATCCTTTTCCTTTCCTTACCCACCTCCCACGCAACTCCACATACTAAGGATTTCTTTCACATCTGGGTTAGCAATAACTTCTTTTCTTCTATCGTTTTTCTTTTCCTAGTTGATCAAAATAGTTTAGGCCTAACATACTCAGATCCATCAAAATTAAACAGCTGGAAAGGGCAAGGAACAAGTTCACTTTCACCAAAATATTCTGGTTGATTATAGATAATAGTAACCTGCCTAAAAGAGCTTCACAAAGCATAGCCAGTGGCACTCTATATAAGGGATAAAGGTTGTGGTACAGTAAAAATAATCTAAATAACAATGAATCTATGAAATGGATAAAAATTATTTATATAACAGTGCCCCGACCAATTTGCGAGCAAGACTTAGTTGATCGATCAATCGATCATATTACAACAACAACAAACCCAGTGTATTCCCACATTGTGGGGTCTGGGGAGGGTAAAATGTACGCAGTCCATACCACTATCTCCGGAGAAGTAGCAAGGTTGTTTCCGATAGACCCCCGGCTCAAGACAAAGAATAGTAAACACATTCACAATAAAGAATGAAACAAGATGGAATAACAGAAATAAGACACCCACAAAGTAATACCCCTACACTAACGAACCAAACGAACCAAAGACACCCCCACCCCCATACCCTCCTACTAGCAGCTCCAACCTATGGATGTAGCCTTAAGACTACCGGCCCGGCTACCCCAAAGCTCTCCTAAATACTGACTACGACCCACCCACATTCACTAGCCGTACCTAATTCGCGTCCTACATAACTTTCTATCTAGGGTCATATGTCCTCAGTAAGCTATAACTGATGTCTAATCACCTGTCTCTAGTATTTCTTCGGCCCACCCCTACCCCGTCTCAAACCATCCAAGGCTAGCCTTTCACACCTATGAACTGGGGCATCCGTGCCCCTCCTCCATCTTAAATTAGCAAATGGGGACTAACGAAATCACAAATTTATGTTTTGATATCCATACTTGAGGAACAAACCTCTAGCAAACATTTGTAGAAAATTGGAGACGTCGATAAAATATTTTCACCAATTTAGCTTGTTAGTATGGTTGTTACACATTGTATTGTATCGTATGGTTACTCCAAATACAATGTTTGTTGTATGGAGAGGAGTGTTGGCCAATCAAAACTCCCATGTTTAGAAGATGCAAGTAGGAGCGATAGGATTAAAATGTGTATATCCAAGATAAGGTAGAAGTGACATTTGTGGTGGACAAGATAAGGGAAAGGAGGCTGCGATGGTTTGGATATGCGAAGAGGAGAGTGCTCAGTGAGAAGGTATGAGAGGTTTCATATAGTGGGTACAATGAGGGGTAGAGGTAGGCCGAAGAAGTATTGGGAAGAGGTGATAAGACAAGACATGGTGCAACTTCAGCTTACCGATGACAAGATCTTAGATAGAAAGGTATGGATGTTGCGGATTACGGTAAAGGTTAGTGAGTGCCTGGTTGACCCTCGTCTCTATGTTCGACGAGATTAGGCTTGGTGGTAGTCTGAAGCATTGTGCCTCTGCTAGTATTAGTCTTATTCATGTAGTTTCTTTCTTTTTAACCTATTACCATCTGCTGTTTATTTTGTTTAGGTGATCGCACTATTTTGTTGATGTTATTGTACCTTGCATATATGCTCTACATTGTTTTTCTATTAATTTTCATATTTTCTTTGCTATATTTTTCCTTTTCATTACAACTTTGATTTACGTTACTTGGGCATTGAGCCAAGGGTCGAGGGTCTGTATGAAACTGCCTGTCAACCTCCACAAGATAGGGATAAAGTCTGTGTACACTCTAACTTCCCTAAACCCCTATATTGTGTTATTTCATTAAGCATGTTATTGTTGATTGTTAAATCTATTATTATGTAACGATGAAAAATATCATTTTATATAACGACTGATTTAATGTAGTTGCATTGTTACCTTAAGGTCCTTCATCTTGCCCTACTTATAAATAATCCTACCTAGCAAACATTATTCCCAAGTACACAATGGAAATGAAATTCAATAGTGAAAAACAATCACTTGCCCGATACGAAACACCAATTGTATCACTAATTAAGGAATTCGTCTTCTCACATAACCTTCAACCAAGAAAAAAAACTACATACTCAACACAAAATTCTGGATTTAGAAAGGAAATAAAAAAACAATTTCCAATTAAATTTAAGAAAATGCACCCAATAATGTAGCCTAGTGACCAATGGCGTAGGTTGAGCATCATAAGATCTCAGGTTCAATTTTCAACTCCCAATTGAGGATAAAAAAAAAGAGGATAAGCATCCAGTATCCCAAACTATGACCAAAGTTGCTACGACACACTCCAACTTCACAGGGGTCCTATTACCCTTGAACTCAATTTTAGCATATTTTTGTCACCCTTTTGTGCTGACGTGACACATTTATTACATAAAATAGGGCCCACGTCAGCTAAAAAGGTTGACAAAAGGTGCCACATCAGGGCCCTCGTGAAGTTGAAACGTCTAGTAGCAAATTTGGTCATAGTTCAGACATACTACGTGCTTTACTAAAAAAATACTAAGTGATTGCCGGAGTTACATAATACTCTCTGTTAACTTTTACTTATCCACTATCTCAAAAATAGATGTTCGCTTTTACTTGTCACTTTTAACATATAAAAAAAAAATTACTTATTCTCCAAATCATTTTCTAAAACCTAATACTTCCTCCATTCCTTTTTAGTTGCCCCATTTTCATTTTTAGAGTCGAAGATACAAACTTTAACCAAACATTTTAACATGTATTTCTTAATCAAATTGAAAAAAATAAAATTACAACTTATAGTACTTTTCTCGTATTTTTGAATATTAAATTTTATTTAAAAAAAAAAAAAGAAAAAGACTCGAAGTAAAAAGTTGTGGCAACTGACCTCAAAGGTTGCTTAGAGAGTGGACAGACCAGGAATTCCCAGAGCGATTTGTTAAATCCATCTTTCATAAGTATTCTTCCAAATCTCACCATTTTTGCAATTTTGCCCATATTTGATATTCAACACCTGAAAGGCAACTATTTATATGTTCTATTGCCGGGTTTAAAATGTTGGGTTAACAGGTCGGGTAAGCAAGCAAGTCAGCTCACTTTTAGGAGTCATTTTGGCACAAGGATAATAATCGAAATAAAAAGATGGATTATTTTTACTTTTGAGTGGTTAGAAGTATTAGTTAGTTTTGAAAATTATTTATGTGAAAAAATAATATATTATATTTTAACTTATCGTATAATACAAAGCTTTAGTCGGAGTTTATTGGAAACAGTCTCTCTATTTCCTACGAGATAGTGATATAGACTGCATACATTTTACCATTTTTAGACCTCACTATGTGAAAATATACTGGGTTTATTGTTGTTGTTGTTGTATAATACAAAGCTCCACTCTTACAAAGTAATTACAAAAGTTTCAACTAATTATGTAATTTTGTTGGATGTATCGGGGAGCTATTTATGTATCTCGACATAGAGGCGAACCAAGGATTTGAAGTCTGTGGATACACCAGTGTTGTCAAAGACGAGCATAAACCTCGAAGCAAGACTCAAAATGTGTTAGCGCTCGCCTCGCTTAATGTGCAGCTTAGGTTCTAATTTCTAATACATACTTTTCCGTGTTAATGAGTCTTTCTGAAGAGGCGAATACTAAATAATTGATATTTCACTATATCAAAAAAAAAGAATTTATTTGTTCATATATTTGTCATTCATGCTTATATTGACTAGACATATATTTATATCTTTTCTACCTTTATGCCTTTTTTCGTTAAATATCACGCTTTATTTGTACTTTGTGTTTAAACACAATAGACATTGAAGCTGTTTTTTACGCTTGTTGCTTTTGATAATATTGTGGTGCACCAATATTATCTTAAGACGTTAGAAAAACTTTCGGTGTCGATTAAGGGATATTATCATATTCAATTGGTTGCCAAAGACATGAACAATACTAAGAAAGTAAATTTATAGAATAAATATGAGTTCTAAGCTAATAACTTTACTTTCTTATAATATGAGGTTTTCTTTAAATTTTTTTGAACAATCAATCATGGTAGCTCAATGGTGAAGGAGGGTTCACCTGAGAGACTGATTGCGGGTTCAAATCGTCAGTTCGACAATTTTGTTGTAATAAGCCTTTAAATCTTTAAACCTGAATTATTGAAAATAAAAGATAAAATGTTATGCGACCCGGGGATCGATCCCCAGTCATGTGGACAGAAGCGCTGGCTTCAACCGGCGCACCAAAGTGCACTACCATTATCTTGGGGTGCACTATTACCTATATCCCAATATATACACATAATTTTTTTCAACGTTAACGGGTGCACGTGCACCCCCACCTATACGTGTGGGTCCGACCCTGTCTCGACATATTCAAAATCAAAAAAAGGTATCGAGAGTTCATCATGTATCTTTTACAAGGAAAAATTGTATTTTCGCTGGATGTATTATGTATCTCAACAAACCCAAAAAAAAAATACGTTGGGAGCTAATTATGTAATTTTGCAAAGGAAAAAAGTATCTTCGCTGGATGTATCAGGTGCTAATTATGTATCTCGACAAACTCAAAATCAAATTTTTCAGTAATTATGCAAAATGTCAAAATTTTCTATAACCAAGCACCAAACTATCGAAATTTATGTTGTCTGCCTTATTTATTTCATTATGTTTAAACTAATTTGTATCGTTCGGGTAAGACGAAGAGTGCTCCATAGGATAATAAGAAGGGAAAAGGACAAAAATAACACCTAAAACTAAAATAATTCCACAAAACTAGCATCTAAATTTAAAAACCCAGTAAATAGTCATTAAGGGATGGGTACATCACAATTCGGCCCTTCCATTTTATGTACAGGGTCGATTTTTTATTTTTAATGAGCCCGTATTTTTTTGCCTTCTTTTTTCCATTCTAGAGTAATAAGCAGAGAACTGAGTAACAAGCAGAGAACTAAAAATCCTCATGTTAACGAACGGTTCCAATTGGGAACCTTATCGACGTCATCATCGACTTTTAAGTCAAAACTTCTGACGAAATTGTCGAGTAAGGGGTACTTTTCCAAGTCGGTTCCCAAGACATTCCCTTGGAATTAGGAATGTCTTGAAGATATGGTAAATACCTTGGCTGAAGTTCTTTGAAAGAGGTTTTAATCTCTCCAAGGATTTTCTAATGTCGAATTAGGATCAACTAGGATAGAAATAAAACACGTTCACTAAAAAAATAATCCCTTTGTAGCCAATCATTTATTAAAAAAAATTGATAGTGTTTGACGGACAGCATAGAAGCAGCATACTCTTTGTTTGCTTTGAGAAAGTGAGAGGAAACTGACAACTCTTTCCACTCTCTATGGATTGGAGGAAATTTTTGTCATCCAAGATTTTGACTTTTCAGTACTCAACTTGCTGACAATAAAATTTCAATTAAAGTACTCCAACTTCGTGACTTTGAGAAAATATTACGAGTCCGTCTATCATATTTATATATAATAATTATAGAGTTTCTATACATATACATATTCTATATAATAATTATAGCATTTTAATACATATTCTATACAATTTTTAACTATAATTATTATTTAGATACATATTTTATACGCATTCTAAAAAATGTATCAATCTAGTATAAGAGAGTATTAATTGAGTATATGGACACTGCAAGTGTATCAATGTAGTATAAAAGTGTATTAATGTGGTATAAAAGAGTATCAATTGGGTATAGGGACTGTATGTGCTTGCATAGAATTTCCTTTCTCTTTTTTAAAAAGTATATCAATATAGTATAAAAGTGTATCAATGTGGTATAAAAGTGTATCAATTGAGTATAGAGACTGCATGTGCCTAATTGGGTCAAATGGCTAAAAAGTGGTATTACTTTAGCCGACTGGCTAAGCATGTCCACCTTTTCAAATGTAGGCCATTTTTTTTTTTTAAAATGGTCATCTCATGTCCTTTCCCCTAATAAGAATGTGTTATTAGGTATTCGAATCGCATAATAGTCGTTTATTAAGTATTGATGTCAAACAAATTGTAAAATAAAAATAGCCAAAAATTATTGCAAAATTCTTTCATAAATTCTCTAAATTTTGGGTCTGATGTTTGAAACCTTTCTCCTAATTAAAATTTTAACATAAAAGTTAAAGATATGTTCGTTTTTAATTTTATGTATATTCTTCTTTAAGATAAAAAAAAGATTGTCTTACGGTTTACGCTTAGAGAAACATAAAAGTGTACTCTGAAATTATTCTAACTTTATTGATGATATTAACATTGAATAATCTATATCTATATCTATAATCTATAATCTATAATCTATATCTATAATCTATATCTATATCTATAATATATTAAAAGTGTGAAAACCCTTAGAAAAGTGATTTGAACTTTTTACCCTTCATTAAAAGACTGTCCTTTAGACAAAACTGTCTTTTCACTATTTTTTAATTTATTATCAATTATTTTTATTATATTAATTAGATTCCTAAAATATATGGGAATCCTAAAATATATAAAAGGAAAATTAATTAATATTTTTCTTTGTACCATTCACTATATATGGTAATATATTTATAAAAAATATTCATATTTATGCTTTGAATTGTATAAAAGTCACCACTCTATGTTTCAATTTTTGCACGTTAATCTACTTTTAATACGTGATGAGCCCTTTTAATTTTTTAACTCTTTTGAAATAATTTTCTTCATTCTTTTCATTCAAGTCATTCTTTAGGATCAAAATTTTCGTTCAGACAAGAATTATTTTTATCAAAATCAAAGCTTTGTGATCACTATTGTATTATTTTGTTGTAGTTTACAGGTCGTAAATGAATGTCGATTGGTTTTGAGAAATTTCTTGTGTAAAAGTTAGGTTTAATTGTATTGTTTGAATATTTGTATTAGTTTTATTATTTTGTGATAGTTTACAAATTGTAGATGAATGTCTATCGGCTTGGAGAAATTTTTGTGTGCAAAATTTAAGGTAAAATTTAAATTTAATTGTATTGTTTTGATATCTCTTTTATCGTATTATTTTGTTGTAATTTACAGGTGCTAAATAAATGTTGATTGGCTTTGAAGAATTTTCTTTGACCGGCTTTGAAGAATTTTTTTTAGGTAAAAGTTAGGTTTGATTGTATTGTTTTGATATCTGTGCTTTGAGAATTTTTTCTGTGTAAAGGTTAGGTTAGTTGTATTATTTTGATATCTCTGTTATTGTATTATTTCATTAGAGTTTACAGGTATTAAATAAGTGTAGGAGCGCCTTGAATTTTTTTGTGTGTGTAAATATTAGATTTAATTGTATTATTTTATTGTCTCTATCATCGTAGGAGTCCTCTTATGGTTAGGACTCACGTTATTTTTGGCAATGTAAGCAATAACTCTACTATAAATCATAGTTAAATTCTTATGAATCCTGCTTTTAAAATTTCAAGATTTTTTTCATTAGCTTTGTCGTTGCTTTGTCTCGAATCTCGATCTCCAGCTTTGTTTGCTTCTGTTTTATTTTCAGGTCTTTTGCAACAACTTCGTCTAATTTTCTGTTTTTTACTTCTTGCAAATTTAATTTTCTTGAACTCCAATTCTGTACCTGGTGAATTTAAACATATAGTCTAATCATATTAAACTAAGTACTACAATAGTATGGACCAACAACTGAAAACAAATTGCCAAGAAGAAGAAGAAGAAGAAGAAGAAGAAGAAGAAGAAGAAGGAGAAGAAGAAGGAGAAGAAGGAGAAGGAGAAGGAGAAGGAGAAGGAGAAGGAGAAGGAGAAGGAGAAGGAGAAGGAGAAGGAGAAGGAGAAGAAGAAGAAGAAGAAGAAGAAGAAGAAGAAGAGGAAGAGGAAGAGGAAGAGAAAGAGAACGAAGAGGACGAGGATGAGAAAGAAGAAAAACATACCTGAAAAAATTCACTGGAGTAAAACTCATGTAAGAGTAAATTATACTGTATTAATATCATTCATAAGGATACCTAAATAATCATTGTCAAGTGTCATCATTAGCTTTTGGATTAGCCAGCAGTTCTCACCTGTTGAAAGGTTGCCATAATTGCACCAACTCTCTCTATTACATCTAACCAGTTCTTCAGGTTACGTGATGGAATATTCGATCAACCTACTGAATTGTCCATCTTCAAGTTGCCATAGTTTCAATTCCCTCAGTTTCCATGGTTCTGTAGTGACCGCAGAATATTCCATGCATACCAAGGCCAAAGTTTCCTTGAACTGCACCAATCAGATAGTTAATAGACAAGTATAATAACAGGTACATGCATTTGGTATGATGATTTACAAAATTTATATTAGCAGGTACATGCATTTGGTATGATGATCCAACAAATCTATACTCATTAAAATTTATAAAATCTTACCTTAATTTGTTTGTTGAAGTAGCAGTAAAATTGCTCGCCTTACTTGCATATGTAAGAATCGAAGAGAAGACATTGACTCAATCAGAAATTATTGCTAGACTTAATCAGATATATGCTTTTCTCAATTTCAGCCCATGTTCCTATATTTTTTTCTATTTTAAGCATTATTTTTAATTATTTTACATTGAGATATCTTTTTCGAGCATGCTGAATCATATTACCTTACAAAGATTGAACTATCATATTATTTCTCAATGATATGCGTTCTCCTCCCCGCCCCACCCCCGCCTCCCGCCTCCATATCCACACTCCCTCCCTCCCCTCTCAATTTATTTTTAAAAAAGATTAAACCACCCCTTCTCCACTCCTCCATCTCTAACTAAATCGATACAAAAAAATAATATACGAAAAAACAATCTTGTATCTTTTTTAGGAAAAAAAAGATATATTGTTTCATATTTTCTTAAATTATATTATTTTCAATTTAAATATATCCTCCACCCCCATCCACCCCACCCTCACTTCTAACCAAATTTATATGAGAAAAAGCAATCATGTAATTGTGACAAATCTTTACAAATTCAAAAAATGTTGAATTTAATTATTGTATTCGTCTTTATTATTTTAACAAATTTCCTATTTAGTGCAATGTTTAAACTCATTAAAGTGAGGTACACGCGCAAGGCGCGTACACCTAAACTAGTTTTTATAAGTATATTTACTTTGAAGTTTGAAAGATATATAAGAGAATTATACAAAAATCAATGTAGAATTATAAATAATATTAATCTATAGAATTGCACATCAAATAACGTCGAAAAAAAAAGAATATATCATAAATGAGGAGAATTTCTAGTTTTAATACATTGCATAACCTACCTCAAAAAATATTGAGTAATAAATTAAGAATGTAACGTGAATTTAACTAAAAAATTTTAATGAAAGACAAAAAAATAGACAATCAACATTTGTAAGAATTGTCACATGTTTATTATAGTATAGATGAAGAAATACGAATGCAAAAAAATTTCATAATATAGGATTGCTACGTGTTTTATTCAAAAATATGTAAAGTGTACATAAAACAAAGTGAAATTACAAAGGCGTTTAGCACAATTGCTCTATTTTTTTTCTCTTTGGACATAACATAAACATATACTCAAATTTGAACTCAACTAATAAGTAAAAACTCCACCTACAACTCAAATGGCAATTAACAATAAAAAATATCCTCACTATATCTCTGGCGTTGATGTGACTCATAATTTTAGAAGTGTCTAAATGATCTTTTCCTAAGTTGGAGTGTTCAACCTGGTTTTGGAAATACAACAACAACAACAAACCTAGTGTATTCCCACATAGTGAGGTCTGGGGAGGGTAAGATGTAGGCAGTCCACACCTCTACCTCTAAAGAAGTAGAAAGGTTGTTTCCGATAGACCCCCGGCTCGAGACACGGAATAATAAACAAATTCATAGTAAAGCATGGAACAAGATGACATAACATAAATACGACACCCACAAGTAATAGTAAACAGAGAAAAGTAAACAGATTCGTAATAAAGCATGAAACAAGGTAGCATAACAAGAATAATACCCCCACCAAGTAATGCCCTACACTAGCGACCCAAACTGACCCTAGCCTTCTGTCGTAATTCACGTCCTCCAGATCTTCCTATCTAGGGTCATGTCCTCAGTGGTAAATAAAAAGGTGCAAATAAGAAGGTGTCTTTTAAGCTTAAAGGTAAGCTTGACAGAGTGGTAGTCCAATTAGCTATATTGTATAGAGCGGAGTGTTAGCCAGTTAGGAATTCCCACATCCAAAAGTTGAAGGTAGCGAAGGTGAGGATGTTGAGATGGATGTATGGACTTACCAGGAAAGATTACGTTAGAAATAAGGTGATTCAAGAGAAGGTGAGAGTAGCTTCAGTGGAAGACAAGATGCGCGAAGTGAGGTTGCGATGGTTTAAGTATGTGATGAGGAGGTTCACGAATGCTCCAGTACAGAGGTGTGAGAGGCTGGTTATGAATGATTTTAGACGGGGGTAGAGATAGGGTAAAGAAATATTAAAATGAGGTGATTAGGTATGACATGGATCGATTACAGCTTATGGTGGACATGGCCCTTGATTAGAAGGTGTCGAGAATGCAAATTAGGGTAGAGGTTAGTGGGTAGGAGCGTGTCTGTTATAGTATGGATGAACGATTTTATATTTGTGTCTGTTGTTTCTTGTTCATAGTGTTCAGATGGTGTTTGTGACTTCGAATAGATAGTTTATAGTTGTAGACACGTAAAATTTATTTGGTCAAATTCATATAAAATTTGAATTTGATCCATATTTTATTGGATCAAAAATTATTTTGGGCTATAAAAATAATAAGTCCATTTTATTCCTTATCAAGGTCCATCTCACCTTGAGGCCCAAACTCACGCCACGTGTCAAGTGACGTGGCATCCCAGTCAAATTAAATACCAACAAGACGAGGCCACCCATTCAAGAATGCGGCAAGCCAAGTCAAGTTCAACTGCCAATGAAACATCGTTACGTGTCCCAAATGACATATTTGTGGTCAAACACAAGCAACCTTATCACACAACATTTGTGATAAGCTTGATAACTGAATGGACCAATTAGATTGCATCGAAATTGTCCCAGATATTGCCCCCAAAACGGTCTTCTAATCGTGGTTCGCTAGTTTTATCAGCTTTGCGCGACGTCATGATAAATTTCATATCTCAACGTGGAAGTATCGGAATCAGGTGAGGTTTTTTGCGTCGGAAAGTAGATTCGCAGAGCTACATCTCACGCAAAAATCACAATCAGACTACACCTGAATCGTTCTAGTTATTGCTTCAAAACCAGTCTTCTAATCTTGGTTCGTCAATTTTATCAGCATTGCGCAACGTCTAGATAAATTTCGCATCTTAATTCACGAGTATCAAAATTAGAAGCGAACTTTTGCGTTGGAAATCAGACTTGTAGATCTACGTCACACATGAAAACCACAGTAGAAAACTTCTATATTTTCTCAGGTAAATTTTTGAAGTTACAGCCTAAATCTTGAGATACTCTTTTTTCCTTAAAGAGATTTACCGTTTAATTTAATTTCTTTGGCAGGTCTTCAAACACAAAGAGTATATCTTCAGTACTTTGAGAATATGGTGAACTTCCGTGATCAGACGACACCATATCCTCAACTTAAAATAGAAAATGATAAACGATACTCTCCTGCTAGCGTCCTTACCTTGAAAGTTCATCCTCCGATAATTGGCGCCTTCCAGCTTGATAGAGGATCACCTGACATGTCCCTTCATCTAGACGAATAGTCGACAAAAGAATAAATTGACGTCCTTGAATTCAATAAGGTCATTAATACTACTGCTTTTGTGTTGCATTTATCTACACATGACAAAGCATCTGCTACTACATATCCCAAAAGGGTCGAATAAGGGTCTTGCCACATGGAATTATCCCCAATCAAGCTTTGGTGAGTTCCGTTAAGTTACTTGCTATTTGTAATGGGTATTTGATGTCCTTAGCCGTAGCAAGGAGGTGATGGAATGAACCAAGATTTATGATGTTGTTTTCGCCTCTTTATTTACGTACGATGTCAACGAGAATGTTTTGCAGGCCTTTTGTGAACTTTGGCATTCCTCGACTAATACAATATATGTTGGCATTGGTGAGCTATCTATTTCATTGTAGCATGGCCAATATAGGGAGCCTGTAGATATCGACATCCTAAAATAACCTTCTTGCACCAGAAAGATCAAAGTTTTTAGCCATCCTTTCCTAGCAATCTTACACATACGAGCACTATGGTAATGACGTACTTGATAGTAAGAGTTAAAATATGTACCAATCCATCCATAGACATATTGTATGGGAAAAATTATGTCGTTTGCACCTAAGTTTGCTAAAGTAGAGATCTTTGTCAAGCCTCTATATATACAAGCCAAAACAAGAATCGCTAGTGCAAACCTCTCCCCATAAGCCATTAGACTTGCAATCTTAAGGACGCTATAACGGATGTGGTCAAGATTCTTAATTGGAAGAAAGAACTTGCAAATCCAACAAGAAAGAAAAACAACCAAATAGGTCTCTTCTCTAAGAGACCCTTCCACGCCTAACTCGACGAAAGGGACACTCTCTTCTTTCGTTCGCGGTAAAAATGACATATTAATGTACCCATTGGGACTGTGATTTGACTTTGATTTATCTTGTGGTTTAGATCCCTGTGGTGGAGTCTCCTTGTACCGATCCGATCCTTTGAACAAAAAATTCACCCAATCACGAACAAAAACTTCCCTATATGCACCATCTGAAAGCCGATAGAATGCTGAAAATAAGTAAGCACAAGTTTTAGGCAAGAACGACTTCCTTTGCAGGTCTGTTTGTGTCAATTCTTGGGTCGAAGGGATGACTTCGTCAAAAAAAAATTCGTGTACTGGAAGGCCCCCAATCATACACATGTCCCTTAATGAAATAGAGAGCTCACCAATGCCAACACATATTGTATTAGTCGAGGAGTGCCAACGTTCACAAAAGGCTTGTAAAACATTCTCGTTGACATCATACATAAATAAAGAAGCGAAAACAACATCATAAATCTTGGTTCGTTCCATCACCTTTTTGCTACGGCTAAGGACATCCTCTATCCATTCCAAATAACAAGTAACATAAACACAAGTCTACTTTCCAACTCAAAAAATGCTTCTGATTTCGATACTCGTGCGTCAAGATACAAAATTTATCGAGACGTTGCGCAATGCTGATAAAACTGATGAACCAAGATTAGGAAACTAGTTTTGAAGCAATAACTGGAACGATTCAAGTGTAGTCTGATTGTGATTTCCACGTGAGATGTAGCTCTGTGAATCTACTTTCCAACACAAAAAACCTGACCAGATTCTGATACTCCCACGCCGAGATATGGAATTTATTGTGATACCGCGCAAAGTTGATAAAACTAGCGAACTAAGATTAGAAGACCGGTTTTGGGGCAATATCTGGGACGATTTCGATGCAATCTGATTGTGATTTTCGCGAGAGATGCAGCTCTATGAGTATAGTTTCCAACACAAAAAACAACTCATAATTTTGATGTTCCTAAGTCAAGATATAAGAATTTTCGTGAGGCTGCACAAAACAAATAGAAAGTGACGAAACAGAAATGAAAGTCTGATTTCGGAAGGATACCTTGGTAGATCTGGAGAGAATATGAGTGTGGTTTTCGCAGAGAACGTAGCCTTACAAGTCTACTTTCCAACACTATAAGTTCATGATTTAGACACCCCTACGATGCGTTATGAAGTTTCTCCCACAAACGTCCTAAACTGCCTAAAAACTTAATTATGAAAAAGAGCAAAAAAGAGGAGAAAAACGCGAGTTGAATTGCAGCTCAGGCTGAATTACAATGACTTAATGGGGAGGTGATGTTCTTTTATAGACTCTGAAGGACCCCAATTTGATTTCAAAAAGAAATCTGCTGAACAAGTTGTCTTCAAGAAGAACTCGGACGCCAAGTGTCCAAATAAGTCAAATTCCTAATCCTTTTTGAAGTGGGATAATATCATTATTCAATCCTATTAAAATTCGATATAAGACTAATATCCGAATCCTACATGATTTGGATATATTTAGTTTTAAACAGAATTTACACTCCTAATAAAATGATTCATGTTATTCTATCTGGATTATCATGACTTCAAGGAGTCGAATTTTGACAAAATGCTTAAGTCTTGCAAAAAAAAAAAAGGGCTCCACAAATATTTCAAATCTCGTCTCTAACAAGTCCGACAAATCAAACACCTCGACGCGTCTTGAAGAAGGGGGCATCTGTAAACACGTAAAATTTATTGGGTCAAATTCATATAAAATTTAAATTTGATCCATATTTTATTGGGTCTAAAATTATTTTGGGCTGTAAAAATAATAAGCTCATTTTATTGCTCATTAAAGTCCATCTCACCTTAAGGCCCAAACTCATACCACGTGTCAAGTGACGTGGCATCCCAATCAAATTAAAGAACAACAAGACGTGGTCACTCATTCAAGAATGTGGCAAGCCAAGTCAAGTTCAACCACCAATGAAACATCACCACGTGTCCCAAATGACATAGTTGTGGCCAATCACAAGCAACCTTATCACACAACATTTGTGATAAGCTTGATAACTTAATGAACCAATCAGAATAAGGCAGAATAGGTTATTTATACTTGAACTGCCTACCCTCTACAACTATAAATAAGAGATTGACTACACAACTCTTCAAAGAATTGACTAACGAAGTTCTGCCCGAAAATCAACTCGACAAAATGAAGTGTTGTCAGACAATTCCTCGAATCCAAACGCATTTCTAGGAGGCTCAAATCATTCGAAAGTTCAAGAATTACGCTACAAAAGGCCCTTGAATTACGGAAAAGCTTAGGAGAGAAGAATCGAGAGAATAACAGAATTGTACCGACAAAATTTATTTATATAAAATTAATCTTTTTGTTTATTTTATTTTTGCTTGTAATTAATTTTTAGCACTACGAAAATTTATTGCGAACAATAGTATTACTTTATCGGTGTCTTATTCTTTTTATCATCTAACGATGTGTTATCTCATTTTATTATTTATTTTTATGTTTTTTATTTATCATACCGTTATATTTCCAAGCCGAGAGTCTATCGAAAACACTCTCTCTACTTCATTTGAGGTAGTGGTATGACTTGTGTACACATAACCCTTCCCAAACCTCACTTTGTACGAACACAGTGAAAGTTTTTGTTTTTATAAGTTGGAGTGCGTACTTATCAATTGAAGTCAAATTTGAGTCTCTTTCATGTAATAGGCCTTACTTTTTCTGTCTGGTATTTGTTCAAGCATTACGCCTTACTTTTTCTGGGTCAAGTGCTTATTCCTCCAAACACTTAGAGGTCGTTTGTTGAGAAACAATTTATGCTGGGATTAGTTATGTTGGGATTGATTATACTGGGATTAATTATATTGAAATTAATTATCCTGGTATTACTTTTTTAGTGGTTGTTTGGTTTGTGGTATTAAAAATAATATGCATTGCATTCTTTTTAAAAATAAATAGTTTGTTTACAAAAACACCCTTCATCTTATTTAATTTAGCTTAATTATTATCCTTCATATTAAATCATACAAAAGAAATTAAAAAGTTACTCTTTTTTTTTTTTTTTAACTTTATAAGTTTCTTTTTCCTAAAAATACATGTTAAGAAATTTATATTGATATTTCTTAAATGTGTATGAAGCTTTAATATTTCATGTTAAATTACTTATTTTGTCCTAAATTCTACAAAATGTTGATAACCTCATTTTTTGTTAAAAAAAAATCATCATCAAAAAATTTGATAAAGAATTACTCTAATTTTTCATTATTTAGTATCATTAATATTTAGAGAGTTAAAATGTATTTTTTTTAAAAAAAAAATTAAACTTTCAAATATTTTTAGCGAAATGTAAAAATATTTTTTATTTAATAATTAAGCATGTATTAAGTTAAAAAGGAAATGTCAAGATACTTTAGTTACTTATCCATGATAAATTTGTTAGAAAAAATGAAAATTTAAAATAAGATTAATAAACATACCTATAAAATAGAAAGACAATAAACTCCTGAATCAATTTTAAATTTGATTGTATAAATAATTTTTATAGTGTCACTATCATTTTTTCATGACTCATCACTTTTGTAGCATTTAATAAGCTCATAATTGTTAAAATTGATCAAAAATGGAGAAAAATTTGTAGAGTAATTTAAATTTAAATTAGGAATAAAATTGACCAAAAAATTAATGTAAGGACTACCAAAATCTCTCGTTCTCTCTTATATATAGTAGAAAGTAATATACATATATATATATATATATATATATATATATGAAAGTGACAATCAAGGATTTGGAGAGTAATTGTGTCCTTTCATGGCTTTATAGAATAAATTTGGATGAGATTATTATACCAACAAATGTATGGAATAACTTATCCCGGTACTATTTATTAGTACCGGAATAAGCTATCCTAAATTAGCCAACCAAACAAAGCACCAAAATATTTATCCCGGGACTATTATTTTATCCCAGGATTATTTGTATTAGTACCTCACACGGTTGTTTGGATGGGAAAGAATTACCCCAGATAACTAATCTCTGGATTAGTTATCTCACCATGTATATGGAATATTTATCCCATCACTATGATATAAATGGGGGGATAAATAATCTCAGAATTAACTAATACCTCCAACCAAATGCAGGATAAAATAATCTTGCATTTTATTCCGAGATTATTATACCTTATACATCACACAAAACGACCCTGTAGGGTTCATTTATGCAGGTGTTAGTAATGTGAGGTAGTAGTAGTTTAGTAGTGAAACAAACAGATGAAAAATAAAGCAGCAGCTTACACAAAACAACAATCTACAGAACTTGAAAAATGAACCTGTACAAAAGCTATACCCCAAGTATAGAATTTCACCATTCAATGTAATGTGCACCAACTATAGAAGGTTTACTGTTGGGGTATGAAACAAAGACATCCCAGTATTCCAAGAAAATGAATGTTTACTACAAATCAAGAAAGTACATAACGACGACTCTACACAGCAAGTGTGCTGGTCATCGAGGGGCATTTCCCCCCGGTGGATTAAGCATATACATGGGTTGGGAGTGACGGGAATGCAAACCGAGACTATACCTCAGCCTTTCCTACCGCTGTTGAGTATTCTATGCAGATGGAAACCTTCACCCTGATCCCCATTCAACGACCTCTTCTCCAAGAAGCAAGCACTAAGCTGCCTCAGTAGCCTGTCAAGACGTGAATGTAAGCACTCTCTTGAATCTTTCACGATGGGATTCGTTGACAATACCATAGCATTGACAGCATCAGCTATGATTTCTCGCTGTGACTCTCCTAGAAGATACCCAACAGAGGATTTTTGGGGCAGCTCATATGCCAGCAGAGCAGCACAATCCTACGATGATACAGACAGAGAAACAGTATAAACATATATTTCCTCAATAACATTAGAAGCAACGACATAATATTATAGCTTGAACATTCCCTGCATTGCAAAATTACAACATTTTTTGGTAAGAGTATTGAGCTTCTGGATCATGAAATAAACACGCTGCCGGACAGTACAAAGCAACGCAAAGAAAACTTTCTCGTAATATTAGGAGAACACATAGGATTAGTTATATAATCTGCAGCGAACATAGGAAAAATGATAGATTCTTTCCCTCTCAAAGGGGACTCGGAGAATGAGATCCTTTGTCACCTTTTTAATTCCTTATTGTTATGCAATGGAAGGGCTCAACAGGATGACAAAGCTTGCCAATCAACGGAGAATGGATAAGGGGGTTTCAAAGAGTTCAAATAATAGTGGTAGTGCGGAGATATGAAGTTTATTTTATGCAGATCATTCTTTGGTGTCCTCTGATACAAAGTTGGAGCAATTAAGGCACATAAAGCTTAATTTTAAACTCTTGTTGGCAGGTAAACTTGGTTGAGAGATTGGTTTTCAACCAACAAAATATACTATCTGAAATTAAGCTATATAGCACCCAACGGTGTGGCCTAGTGGTCAATGAAGTGGACTGAGAACCTGACGTTTCAGGTTCAAACCCCAGCAGAGACAAAAACACTAGGCGATTCTTACTAGCCTTGGTGGAAAGAGTTATCTAAAGTTACTTGATCTCTGTTGCTGGTGGGAGGTGACAGGTATCCCGTGGATTTAGTCGAGGTGAGCGAAAGCTGGCCCAGACACCACAGTTATTTAAAATAAAAAGAAAGCTATATATTATGTCTCCGATATTTTCTATAATTAATCATACAGATCCTATTCAAAGGAAATTTTGAGACCTTTTTCTGAATATATTTGAGGTAAGATGGGTAATGGTGATGACTGTGAACTCTTCTGCTGAAGGTTAGAATACAGATATAGGAAGGGACTAAGGAAACTGATGATAACAGTCGCTGCCAAGTCACATGGAAGGAAAAAACCAAAAGATACTTTTGACGAAAGTGTTGCTGCTCTACATATTTTGAAATTTAGATGGGTACTACTGAAATCTCCATGATGTAATATACAAATTGTATGAGGATATAATAATTGAATTCATTAGCTCAGAACTACAATGAACAGACTTTTGTAAATGAAAAAACATTATACCCATTTTAGCAAAATCTTCAATACATGTTGGTGAGGATTCTCTTATTAATATAGTGCTAATCAGTAAATGCTGCCAGAAAACGTTCAACAGAATTTCCTGTAGTACCTTAACCAAGTCAGCATAGTCTCCCAACTTGTAGAATTTTTCAAATTCAGTCCTGCCATATAATACAGCTTCTTCAAGCTTTCCAACCTACAGATAGCATGTAAGAATTCAGATTGTACCCGGCACCTTAATACACTAATGAGCTGAAGATTTGCCAACAACTGACATTCTTAGACAATCTCAGAAAGAGGGTAGGAATAGGATAATCCGAGGATACATCTAAACAATATCAAAAGAAGCAACAAAATGCTCATTTCTTAGGACATACATATATGTTCTCAGCAAACACATTCTGTTTCAAGCTTAGTCAGAAGAAATGAATCACACTACTTAGGTAGTCTTCTATACCAAAAGAATCACTAACAGGACATCTTTTCTCCTTCATCCATAGGGTCTAAATTTGAAGGCCCAATTTTTTCTTAATTAGATAATTCATTTACCAAAATAATGAGTCAAATGAATACATTTTGATAAAGTAAAGCATCAGACAATTGCTGTTAAAGGTTCGCTTAAAGCGCTGAAGATCAGTGAAACCTAGCTTGTACACTTCCCTTCGCTTACTTGGCTGCGTTCTAGTATAGGTGCTAATATGTGTGCACCTTCACTGATGGGTTCTCCACTCAACAAAAATAGCCTATTTGTAGTTTTTCCACTCTTCCGCCCAAATAATTACCATGTTTATAGTTACTTTTTCTTTCAACATTTCTATTTTTTCCCTTCATGTGCAGTTCTCCTCTACAGCTCACCCTTTAATTAAACTTACATTTCAAACATGCTCTAGCGTTTATTGTGATTTTCACTTTTGTCTACTCACCAAACAGGAAGTAAACTAGCGATATCACATGAGTCCCTTATGGGTGCCCATTCAATACGGGGGAATGCAAGTATCGAGTAACATCAAGTCTTTTGCTAACTTTCAGTGTATTTTAAAGAATCCATAAAAAAGACCCACATCCTCGTCACATCAGTTCGACAGGAGTGTATCATGGAAAACTGAATAATACATGAGACATAGTTAACTAGTATACCATCCAAATTTGGATCAATAGGATGCAGAACCAGAGAATCTGACACAAAAACTGGCAATATCCAAATCCAGAAATACGAAATTTCAATTAGAAAAAATTAGCCAAAATTTCTCCTAAATCTTGACCTCCAAGAGTGAACACTTCTTTTAAAGGTCACCAGTATGTGTAAGATCCCTGTCAGGACGCTCTTTCCTCATGGGAATCCAAATCCTCTTTTTGAGTATCTGAATTACACTAACACTATGAAACCACCTTCACAAGTTGCCTTATCACTTAGAGGATCACGTTGCTACAGGAGGCACTCTTTAAGATGGACCATGGGTCCAACCTTAGAGAAGGGTAATATGGAGCACAAAGGTCACCAGTATGTGTAAGATCCCTGTCAGGACGCTCTTTCCTCATGGGAATCCAAATCCTCTTTTTGAGTATCTGAATTACACTAACACTATGAAACCACCTTCACAAGTTGCCTTATCACTTAGAGGATCACGTTGCTACAGGAGGCACTCTTTAAGATGGACCATGGGTCCAACCTTAGAGAAGGGTAATATGGAGCACACTAGATATCATTTGAGGGAAGCTTACCCTTTCTTGGCAATTTGCATATTGCATATTGCATGTCTTCCCTTCCTTTATTTGTGGGTGAATTCCGAGATAATCACTATACTTCACCTGATGTCTGCCATCCCCTCTATCCTTGTAAACCTCCTCATGCACATATATATTTTGAAACATATTTCATGTTTAAGGAGATTCAATTCTTCCTATTTCATGTTTAAGGAGATTCAATTCTTCCTCCAATTATTTTGAACCTGCATACATCTCTAATATTATCCTTATGTTCTAGTACATCCCATCTAGAATAACGTCAGATCTGATTCTTCTATAAAGTTCTTCCTTTTCTACGAATTCAAACCATTCGGAAGAGTTCCAGAGGCTTTGCTTTTGCTCAAAAGATCTCTCCCAGATAAATTCTTCCTTTTCTACAATTTCAAACCATCCAGAAGCGTTCCAGTGGCTTTACTTTTTGGTCAAAAGATCTCTCTTGCCATCTTCATCAACAAATAAGTTAGATCAGATTTACATTTCTTTTTTTTCTTGAACAGGTAACATGATCAGATTTACATTTCTCGTCGTTGTAGTCGTGCACTAGACACTTAAGTTTCACAGTATCTTTGATAACTAACTTTGTATATGAGTTGCTATTTTACAGTCGAGCGAGCAAAAACCATACCCTTGTCTTAACTAGCTAGAACTTCACGGGTGATCGAAAAATTTACTTATGAACAAAAAGAGACAGACAGACATTCCTTGTTTGTTTCTCTCAAGAACCCCACATAACCGAAAAGGAAGCTATATTCCAAGCTCTGCACCTTCTTTTCACTCATCTGAAACCCCAACTAAATATCACATCTTTAACTGTAGTGGCACTGTTCATCACTGCATGTAGAACGGGCCCTTCCTTAATTTAAGAGATCATAAACTCTAATTTCATTCTTAGCTCAACTTAAACTTGGTATTACTTACCTGAGGGATGTGAAAACTTTCATTTCTTTAAAAAAATTTTAACAAATCCTATTACACTAAAACTCTTGGAGGTCACGGGTTCAAGCCTTAGAAACAGCCTCTGGCAGAAATGCAAGGTAAGGCTGCGTACGATACACCCTTGTGGTGGGGCCCTTCCCCGGACACCGCGCATAGCGGTAGCTTTAGTGCACCGGGCTTCCCTTTTTCTATTACACTAAAACTCAATTGAAGTACAAGGCCATCAGAAGATAACCTCAGAAAAGAAGATTAATAACTAAAAAATATAGAGCCCAAAACAGGATAAGCTGTGGGTAAGGTGGACCCATTCATTTTATATAAAGACTGTTCCTTTTAGTGAAGCTCATGTACCTCCACAAACCTCTTGGATGGTCAGGAACCTATTAGAGTCTAGAAGAGTTTTGGATCAAGTCCAAGTCGTGTCAAAAACCAACCATATTATCATCAAGTGAATTTATTTGTAGCTGTTGGGAAGCCATGCTAGAGAATTGTTGGGTGTCTCGAGAGACCGATCTGGCAAAGCATCGAGGGGATTGGTGGTAGAACGAAGATGTTAAAAAGAAGGAAAAAGAAGGTTAAAAAGAAGGAAAAAGAAGGTGAAGACTAAGAAGATGGCTTATGCAAAGTTGGTTGAGAGCAAAGGTGACGAAGAGAAGCGGACGCATACGAGAGGAGTATAAGTTAACTAGGAGAGAGGATAAGTTAGCGGTTACGGCGACTAAGACAACAACTTTCGAGAGTTTGTATGCGGCTTTAAAGGAGAAAGGCGGAGATACAAAGTTTTATAGGCTTGCTAAGGCTAGGGAGCGGCGGGCCCGTGACCTTGACCAAATGAAGTGCATCAAAGGGGAAGATGGAAAAGTGTTGGTGGAGGATGCCCACATTAGGAGGCGTTGGCAGTCCTATTTCCATAGACTTTTGAATAATGAAAGGGCAAAGGTTTTGTGTTGGGGGACTTGGAGCAAATTACGGTTCTTGTAGGCATATCAAGGTTGAGGAGGTCAAGGGTGCTATTCGTGGGATGCGGAAGGGTCGTGTGACTAGGCCAGATGAGATTCCAGTGGATTTTTGGAAGAGCGCTAGCGGGGCAGGTATGGAGTAGCTGACAAGGTTATTTAACATCATTTTTAGGGCGGCGAAGACACCCGAAGCTTGGAGATGGAGTATGATAATCTCATTATATAAGAACAGGGGATATTCAGATTTGCAACAACTATAGGGGTATTAAGTTGTTGAGTCATACTATGAAGGTCTAGAAAAGGTTGGTAGTGTTAAGCCTGAGGAGGGTCGTGACTATTTTTGAGAATCAGTTCGATTTTATGCCACCTCGCTCGACTATTGAGGCTATCCACCTCGTGCGGAGATTAGTGGAGCAGTTTAGGGAGAGAAGGAAGGACTTGTACATGGTGTTTATCGATCTCGAGAAGGCGAATGATAAAATCCCCGTGAGAGATTCTGTAAAAGTGCTTGGAGGTTAGAGGTGGGCCCGTGGCATACATTAGGTCGATTCAGGACATATACAACGGAGCGAAAACTCGTGTGAGGACGATAGTACAAGATTCAAAGCATTTTCCTATTTCGACAGGGTTGCACCAGGGATCGACTCTTAGCCCATATTTATTTGTCTTGGTGATGGATGTTTTGACACAGCATATTCAAAGGGAGGTGCCTTGGTGTATGTTATTTGTTGACAATGTTGTACTAATTGACGAGACTCAGGGAGGAGCTAATGCTAAGTTGGAGGTTTTGGCGACAAACACTAAAGCCTATAGGGTTTAGGTTGAGCAAGACTAAGACTGAGTACTTGGAATGTAAGTTCAGCGATTCGATACATGAGGTTGACGTGGTAGCAGAGCTGGATTCTTAGGTCATTAGGAAGAGGAATAGTTTCAAGTATCTTGGATCTATAATTCAGGCAAATGGAGACATCACACCATATTGCTGCAAGGTGGCTGAAGTGGAGGCTCGCTTCGGGATTTGTGTGATAAGAAGGTACCTCCTAAGTTTAAAGGTAAGTTCTACAGAGTGGCAGTCCGACCAGTTATGTTGTATGGAGCCGAATATTGGCTTGTTAAGAACTCGCATATCCAAAAGTTGAAGCTGGCGGAGATGAGGATGTTGAGATGGATGTGTGGACTTACCAAGAGATGAGATTAGAAATGAGGTTTATTCGAGAGAAGGTGGGAGTGGCTTCGGTGGAAAACAAGATGCGGGATGTGAGGTTGCGATGGTTTGAACATATGATGAGGAGGGGCACGGATGCTCCAGTTCGGAGCTGCGAGAGGCTGGCTATGGATGGTTTTAGGCGGGATAGAAGAAATATTAGAGGGAGGTGATTAGGTATGACATGGAGCGGTTATAGCTTACTGAGGACAGATCCTTGATAGGAAGGTGTGGGGGACCCGAATTAGGGTAGAGGGTTAGTGGAGGAGGCTTTGTTTGTATCTGTGTCCGTAGTTTCTTGTTCGTATTGTTCTGAGGATGTTTATGATCTTGAATAGATAGTTTATAGTATTACTTTGTCGAAGTCTTATTTTTTTAATTATCTAGCGGTGTGTTATCCCATTTTGTTGTTTATTTTATGTTTTTTTGTTGTTATACCATTATCTGTCCTGAGCCGGAGGTCTATCGGAAACAATCTTTCTACTTCATCTAAGGTAGTGGTATGGACTGCATACACTTTACCCTCTCCATACCCCACTTTGTAGGAATACATTGGATATGTTGTTGTTGTTGGGAAGCCATACTAGATTCCATGGAAGAATTTGGTACTTAATTATGCTGCTAGACCTAAAGCTCAGGTCACTTTGTGGCTACAATTGCCACAATTGCAGGATCTTACCACCGATAGACCGACCAGATTGGGATACAAGTTGATCAGAAGTGAGTCCTATGTCAAACTCACAATGAGTCTAGGGATCACCTATTCATCCACTGCTCCTACACAAAACAAATTTGGTCGAAAGTGTTGCGTTGGATGCAACAACATCATTTTGAGGATGCGAACTGGGAGTTGCATCTGCAATGGTCATTAGCTATGCTAAAGGAAGAAGCCCGTCCAGGCAATTGTTCAAGCTATCTTATTCAGAGATGGTCTATTCCATTTGGACTGAAAGAAATCAAGAGATTGTTCGAGAAGAAACATAATGCATGGCAATGCCCTGCCAGAGATATAGTCTACATCTACTGTGTTAGGGCCCCAACAGGTCTACGTTCCTATGTGAAACAGGTTAAGTTTAAAATTACTTAGCATAGATTTACTGTTTAGTTACTTTATTTGTAGATAGTCAGCTGTGTGAGCTAGACTGTGGCTTGTAAAGTTTCACTTTGGTAATTAATACAAGTCGCTAGTGTAGGTAACCAGTCTGTATTGTCTAGTATTAGTAGTGACAATGTTCTTAATATTGGTAGATGTAATGTTCCCCTGAATGCTCAAAGTAGCATACCTGCTGCTCCTGCTGTTACTCCTTAATTATCTATAGATTATAATATCTATCCTTATTACCAAAAAAAAAATAAAAAAATTAATACAAGTTGGCTAGTTACCAAAAAAAATATAGAACCCATACAAATATATTTACCACCTATAAGAATGAACCCGAAAAGGAACCAACAAGACCTACTAAAGGCCTAAAAAGCCCCAACACATTGCGTATGTCGTTTCCCTTTTTCCTTTCGCTGGATCACTTATAATCAGTTCATACTAGTAAATAAATATTCTCAGTTCTTGGCCCCATTTACTTCTTTTGCCACATACCTAGGAGCTTTCTTTCTTTTTCATGCATCACATATCTCTGTCTAGTTAGAGCTTTTTAGTCCTGCCTAATCTCTAACATGAACCTAAATTCTTCTCAATATGATTTCAAACTAAAGATTTGAATTTTCACCAAGAAGTTGGAAAAATTAAACCATTCGCTTAGGGGTTGCGGCAGTCGCTTGTCTTGTAGCTACAAGTTTTATACATAGAGAAAAACATGAAGCAGCAGAACCATGTGCAAAAGCAACTTACCCGCACTAGCTCAATAAAATTTTGACAGTGAAGCAGAAAGCATATAGCTGATGCACCATCCTAAAGAGCATAGAGCAACTTATCAGGAAAAGAAAAGTGAGTCAAAAATGAACAAGTTTTTGTCACGTTGTGGACAAAAGAATGGTTTACTAGTTCATCACAACTCAAGGTAATTAGCGACCAAATTGCGACTTCTTGAAAGCTAAATGTCAACAAATGTAATAGAAGCATTGAACTAGAATGCCATGTATAGGCTGTGGAGGAAAGAAGAGGAAACCACTCTCTCAGCTAACAGAAAATTACCTGGACTATCTGAGGAAACCACTCTTTTAGTTTAACAATAGCATCACCAATTTGACCACTCCGAATTAACTGTTTAAACAACAAAGACATTCCTGTGAGCATCAATTCTATGTCAGAAAAATGAAACTACATGGAGCAGGTA
This sequence comes from Capsicum pubescens, assembly GCA_030864215.1. NCBI lineage: Eukaryota > Viridiplantae > Streptophyta > Magnoliopsida > Solanales > Solanaceae > Capsicum > Capsicum pubescens. The sequence goes on along the minus strand of CM061541.1, from coordinate 246,661,220 downwards.
GAAGGGTTAAAAAGTCGGCGGATGGAAGTGCCAAATTGATTTTTTTTGGAGTGTGTAGAAGGAGAGTCAGTTACGTTGTTTTGTGCAGATCCAAAACTAACCCAAAACTAGTATTCAGCAAGAATGAACAATAATGGATGGTAAAAGTTACTGGTCGTTCATCAACTACCCTGTCCAGAAGTAAGGAAGTTTTGGATACTATATCTTACAAGAGACTACATTTATGTGCTAACTTAGCTTTGTCAAAGAGAGATACTCCAATCTTTTCATATGGTAAACACCTACCCAAGAACCCCTCCCCAAAACAAACAACATCCCAAGAAACCAATAGTGGTCTTATCCTACTTTAATCTCCGGGTGATCAAACGGTCATCTTATGGTCAGAGGTGTAGGGGTTCTTCCCGTAAGCTATTCCTTCACTTGGCAATAGTCTTAAAACTGATAAGAACAAAGACTACACTTGACCTCAGCCAAAAGGCTGACTAAAGCTATTCCTTCATTAGTCAATCGCCTTAAAACTCTAATGCGTACGAAAGCTTCCATTTACTGATTAGCTTAGATCTGTTTTTTTTTTTGGGAACTGGTAAAGTTGTATTCCTCGGCAAAACAACATTCCAAGAAACCAATAGTGGTCTTATCCTGCTTTAATCTCCAGGTGATCAAACGGTCATTTTATGGTCAGAGGTGTAGGGTTTCTTCCCGTAAGCTATTCCTTCACTTGGCAATAGTCTTAAAATTGATAAGAACAAAGACTACACTTGATCTCAGCCAAAAGGCTGACTAAAGCTATTCCTTCGTTAGTCAATCGTCTTAAAACTCTAATGTGTACGAAAGCGCTTCCATTTACTGATAAGCTAAGATCTGTTTTTTTTTGGGAACTGGTAAAGTTGTATTCCCCAGCATTAAGGGTATGCTGGCAAGTGTCAATTACAAATTTCCTATTAATTCTACAATCTAGTCTACTTTTTCTATACAAAGTTGTTTACACCAAAAAAGTAAAGATACTAAACAATTCCATTTAACCTTGTGAATGGATCTATCTTCAAAACATCTCCCATTTCTTTCCATCCACACCGACCACCATATACATGGCGTTATTAACCTCCACCATATCTTTTGACTCTTGCTACCTCCTCTCCTGATCCAACAAAGCAACTCAATGCTTCTGCAGTATGTTCTGACATTGTCCAATTCAAAGTTGTGATGTTGAGAAATAAATTCCAGAGTTGACCAGTGAACTTTCAGTGCAGAAATAGCAGATTGTTTGTTTCCCCTGTCAGATTGCACAAAAACACCTGGGAACCAATTGTCTACCTTTATACTGAGGTACTTCCTGAGTTAAGCAAGCCCTCTTCATTACTATCCAAGTGAAGCATTTCACTTTTGCAGGTACATCCCCCTTCCAGAAATAGTTCATTACTTAGGGCATCCATCCATGACCTGCAACCCTCTCTTGTATGCACTGTTGACTGAAAAAAGACCATCTTTGTTGTGCTTCCATTGAATTTTGTCCCTGGAATAGGTATTTATGTTGATGCTCCCTAGTTTCCCTAGTAGCTCTGCCATCCTCTCTATCTCCCAATCATTAGGGGATCTTCTAAAAGAGATGTCACAGCCCTGTTCGGTCCAACAATTACCTACATCAGCATCGGGATTGTCACAAATTTGGAACAAGTCTGGAAAGAGTTCCCTGAGAGGGGATTGGTCTATCCAGACATCATTCCAAAATTTAGTTTTATTTCCATTTCCCACCTTGATGAACAAGTTTTCTTTCATTTTAGGCCATAGATTTCTAATTGTTCTCCAAACTCCCACACCATATGGTTCATTAGTGCTCTCTGTACACCAGGGACTCGTCTCTTCATATTTTGCTGTAATCACCTCCCTCCAAAGAGCTTCTCCCTCATTGTATTTCCACAGCCATTTCATTAATAGACTTCCATTATGAAGTCTCAAATTTCTAATACCCAACCCCCTCTTTGCTAAGAAGAACAGTTTTCCAGTTCACTTTAGACTATAGCCTTTCCCTCCCTTATTGCCTTGCCATAAAAACTTCCTCCTTAACTTGTCTAGTTTTTTAACCACTTTAACTGGGATTGGAAATAAAGACATCACATAGGTTGGTAATGAGTTGAGAACAAAGTTGATGAGAATCAATCTTCCTCCCGGAGAAACATACTGAGCCTTCCATCTTGATAGCTTCTTTTCAGTTTTCACCAAGATACTATCCCAAATATCCAGAGCCTTGCGGTTGCTGCCTAGGGGCAATGCCAGGTAAGTGGTGGGCAATAACTCAACATTGCATCCCAGTATGCTTGCCAATTGCTGAATTTGAGGAACCTCATTGACAGGGAAAAGACTACTTTTTCCCCAATTAACTCTCAATCCAGAGACTGCCCCAAAACAAACCAGAATTTCCCTGCTATAACTAATTTGTTCTGCTACAGGCTCAGAGAAGATGATAGTATCATCCGCATAAAGCATATGGCACACTTCTTTTGCTTCTCTCCCCTTCCCTCCCATTTGAAAGCCTTTGATCCATCTATTTTGAGCTGCAACCTTCGTCATATAATCGAAACCTTCCATTACTAAAATGAACAAAAAAGGGAAAAGAGGATCACCCGGTCTCAATCCCTTTTCTGACTCAAAAAACCCACAGGTTCTCCATTAACTAGAACAAAAAACCTGACATTTTTAATGCAAGCCTCAATCCACTTCAACCATCTGCATCCAAATCCCATTTGCCTGAGGGTGTTAAGAAGGAATGACCAATTTACATGATCATGAACTTTTTGAATATCCAACTTACACATTAGTCCCGGGGCTCCATTCTTCATTTTTGTATCAATACACTCACCAACTATAAGGGTTGCATCCATGATTTGCCTCTCCTTCACAAAGGCCATTTGATGTTTGCTGATTAATTTATCCATCACTTTTTTCAGTCTTTCAGCCAATAATCTAGCAATTATCTTATAAACACCACCAACTAGACTAACTGGTCTGAAATCTTTCAAGTTTGAGGCTCCTGGCTTCTTTGGAATTAATGCAATAAAAGTTGCATTAAAGCTATTTTCAAAGGCTTGATTGGAGTGAAAAAACTGAATAGTTCCGACCACACATTCCAAAAAGTTTAGAAAAACACCACAGGGTAGCCATCCGGTCCAGGAGCTTTCTCCTTTGCACAAAGATTTAAACACACCAAAATTTCATCCTCCTCAAAAGGTCTTTATAGCCACACTTGTTCTTCCGAAGTGATCTTTATAATGTTTAGAAGTTCCAATTCAGGTCTCCAATGTTCCGTCTCTTTGTAAAGACTCTTATAGAACTCCACCACTGACTCTTTGATTCTTTTTTGGTCTTTAGTGATAACCCTTTCTATTTCTGATTGTTACATAGTGTTGAACCTTTTATGGGAGGTTGCAACTCTGTGAAAAAACTTGGTGTGTTTGTCCCCTTGTTTTAGCCACTGAATTCTGGATCTCTGTTTCCATGCTATCTCCTCTCTCTGCAACTTCTTCAAATTTCATTCCAGGTGTGTCTTTTGTAGCAATTCCTCATCAGTTAGAGACCTTTGTTCCCAAATTCTTTCCCAGTCAGCGACTTGACTCAAAATGTCTTCCTTTCTTTGTCTCCAGTTCCCTCTATTGTTTTTGCTCCACTATTTAAGCTTCACTTTCAACATCTTAAGTTTTTCAGCAAGGATGTAACCTGGTCTACCACTCACTTGAAAAGACCTCCACCATTCTTTGTATTTTTCTCTTTAAAGCCCTCCACTTCAAGCCACCAGATTTCAAATTTAAAGTATGACTTCCTCCAACCTTCATCTCCACAAGTCAAGATTATAGGATTGTGGTCAGAGGCAATTTTAGGAAGACAACTTTGGCTTATCTGAGTGAAATTTTCCCCCCATTCTGCACAATGTTGAAATCTATCAATTCTGGAGGCACAATGATGATCTTCTCCTCTTCTCCAAGTATAAGATCCTCCAAATAAAGGAAGGTTCACCATCTCCAGTTCTTCAATGCAGGTTGAGAAATCTGTCATTACACCAGTCACATGACTGTTTGTTCTTTCTGTGGGGTATCTTGTGACATTAAAGTCACCACACACAATCCATGGCCCATCAATGTTGTTCTTAAGCATTCGTAGTTCCTACCAAACCACTCTCCTCCTCACTCTATTATAATCTACATAAACTGCAGTGATAAACCAGTTGAAACCATCTGGAGTATGCATTGATTCCCATCCAGAACCAACTCCTCATTCCAGATTCTCTTATCCCACAATATTAGAATTCCTCCACTACTTCCCCGGGCCTCCTTCATAATTGGTCCCCCCCCCACCCCACACCCACGCCCACCATCCAGAACCAACTCCTCATTCCAGATTCTCTTATCCCACAATATTAGAATTCCTCCACTACTTCCCCGGGCCTCCTTCATAATTGGTCCCCCCCACCCCCACCCCCACCCCAACCCCAACCACATTGCTCCATATGCTTTGAAGAATGCTATCTATAAGACCTTCTAGCTTAGTTTCAAACAGAACAAAAATATCAACTCCTAATTGCCATAGTAATTTTCTCACAATCTCACCCCATTTAACCCCCTCATATTCCACGAAAGAATTTTAACTCTCAATGAACTTAAGAGATAGAATTCTCCACTGGATCTAGGCTCACTGTCTTTGAACTTCATATAAAAAAACAAGTTCTTAACCTCCCTTGGACTAATACTATCACACTTGCTAGATTTCGACCCTTCTCCCAATATCTTCTCCCTATGCCTCATTTGGTCTAGCTTCAATAATAAAACAAGAGCTTCCTTTTTACACCCCCTTGAGATCAAGTCCCAACTATTGGCTCAAACTAATCAAGTTTGCTTGAACCCAATCGTTTGCAGTAGCTTCTATATCTCCCTCTTGAGAGAGGCTGTCAATTTGAATTGGTACAGGTTCTACCTCTGCATACATGACCACCAAAGAATCTGAAAAATCCACCTTCTCTGTTCTTTGATCTTTGTTGGTGTTAACCTTCTCAATTGCTAGAGCTTCTTCCCTTTCCCTCGAATTTCTTACCAATTTACTAAATTTCTTCTTCACTCGTGAGCGTTTGCTTCTGTTTTCCCCCATATGCAAAGTTCATTCTCCATATCCCTATCAAAATATACAAAATTACTTGCCTCAGAGTCCCCCTTTCTCTAATATAGTTTTAGTAAAAGGCTCTGTAAATGGCTTTATGGCTTTATGGCTTTATGCTTTTATTTGGGCCTGTGTTGCTTATTACATTAAGAGGTCCTTAGGGTTTTAGTAAAGATATAGTGGGTTTTTCTTTTGTGAGCCCAATAAAATTCAAGTCTTTTGAGATTAAATCTCCTGTTTCAAGTTCATCCAGCTCACGTGTGAGATTACTGGTCCCACATGATGGTCATTTAAAATTTGAAAAGGTATAAAAGAAGAAGAATAGAGTAGAAGAAAGTATGTTTTTTTTATAAGACTGCAGTGCAGTTTATATACAGCTGAAATAATTGCGTAAACTAACTCCTAGAATGTAGGGACAGATAACTATGTCTAATACAACTAACGCCTAAATAAGTTCAACAAGTCTAATCCTAATCAAACTATATCTGTAGTACTAGTACATGTGAACAGTAAAACAATTTTACAACACTGGTAAACCACTAATGCTAATGCGCTATTATGCCCCCTCAAGTTAGGTGTGAAGAGACAAAACGTAACTTGGGAAGCATTAACGGGAAAGCTGGCTTGGATAATGGTTTGGTAAGGGGATCTGCAAGTTGATCAACAGAGTGTATGTGCCTCATTTGGACCAGTCCATTGCGGACCTGGTTACGAACAAAGTGAAGATCAACCTCAAGGTGCTTCATTTTGGTATGATGTACCGAATTCTCGGCAATGTACGTAACTCCAAGGTTATCACAAAGTATTATAGGTGTAGCAGTGAGTGACACATGAAGATCTTTGAGCAAGTGAGTAATCCAATTCATTTCGGACAAGGCAGAAGCAACCGCACGATATTCAGCCTCAGTGGAGGATCTAGAGACAGTAGGTTGCTTACGAGAACTCCAGGAGATAGGTGTTGTGCCCAGATAAACAATGTAGCCCGAGATAGAGCGGCGATCATTGATGTCACCTGCCCAATCAGCATCAGCATAGGCATAGAGATCAGTCGATTTCTGTGGGGAAATACGAATGCCATACTGGGATGTTTCTTTAAGGTATCGCAGGATACGCTTAACTGCCTTTTAGTGAAGCACAGAAGGAGAGGTGTTGAACTGCGTAAGCTTGTTGACAGAGTATGTGATGTCAGGTCGGGTAAATAAAAAGTACTGAGCGTCATGTAGAATATACATGGATTGACTGAGAAACAAACCATCAACATTCCTGTGTACTTCAACACCCAAGAAATAGTGTAATAAACCAAGGTACTTGAGAGAAATTTTTCGAAAGAGAGGTAACAACATGTTGAATGAGTGTTTCATCACTGCCAGTGATTATGAGGTCATCCACATAGATCAGAATGTAAATAGTGACCCCCATATTGTGCAGAACAAAGAGAGAATTATCACACTCAGACATCTTGAACCCCACTCGAATCGAAGAACTAGTCAATGCATCATACCAGACCTTAAGAGCTTGCCGGAGCCCGTAAATTGCCTTTTTGAGATGGCAGACATAATTGGGATGATTCGTGTCTTCATAGCCAGAAGGTTGAGAAGAAAAGCATTATTGAGTACTGTTCGAATTGTAGTTGGTTTAACCACTGGATGAATGTCTTGTGAAAATCAACTCCGGGCCTTTGGGTGAACCCTTTTGCAACTAAACGTGCTTTGTACCTATCAATTGAGCCATCAGATTTAGTTTTAATTCGAAACAACCACTTACAAGGGACAATATTTCGAGCATGGTCTGGTGGAACCAAATCCCAAGTCTGGTTCTTCATTAATGCATCAAATTCAGCCTTCATAGTATCTCTCCAATATGGAAATTTTTGTGCTTGCTTGTTGGTTATAGGAATAAAAGGTGCAGGTTGGTTCATTTGGGCAGTGTAGTCAACAATTTTTCGTCGCTTAACGATGTTGTTTTGCAATCTCGCTACCACATTGTGTTGTTTTATAGGTGGAATGTTAACAATAGGTTTAGATGGGGGAGGGAAACTGAGAGATGGGGCTGGCTGTATGGATGATGAGTGTGGCCGACGCCGGTAGACGTGGGTAATTGGTGGGCGGCGGTTCGTGGAGATAGGAAAAGTAGAGGGAACAGGCGGTTGGCTTTGGAAAACAAAATAAGGTTGAAGGTTATCAACAGGGGATTGCGTGTTATGGAGTGATCTGCCTTCGGGTAGTTTTCTTGTGCGGCACGAATTGAGCAGGCATCTTGACGTGTGTCTCGCATGAGTGGAATAGTGGGGGGCAATTGGGTGTTATTAGCATCAAATGCATTTTCTCCATAATTGAAAAGGTTAGAACTATTAGGATAAGAAACTTTTTCCCACTGTAAAGAAGAAAATTTCTAGTTCAATGGAGAAAATATACTTTCAAATGGAAAAACATCTTCAAAAAATTTTACATCTCGAGAGAGAAAATTTTTGGAACTGGTGGGGTCAAAACACTGATGGGAATGATGAGTGATGGAGAATCCAAGATAGACACAAGGTTTGGAGTATGGTTGTAACTTATTTTGGGCATATGGTCGAAGCCATGGGTAGCACAAACAACTGAATGTACGAAGAGATTCATACGCTGATTTGTCATTAAAAAGAAATGGTGACTTGTTATTAAGTGTGCTAGTGGGTAGGCGGTTGATGAGATATGTGGCATGATGACAAGCAAATGACCAAAAATCAGATGGTAAAGCAGCTTGATGAAGTAGTGTTTTAACTGTCTCAACTAGGTGACGATGACGTCTTTCGGCCATGGCAACCCGTTGAGGTGTGTACGATGGAGAAACAAGGTGTTGTATGCCATTGGAGTGGAGGTATGGATCTAATATTTGATATTCACTTCCTCCATCAGTGTATAGGGTGAGTAATTTTTTATCAAAATGTTTTTCAAGCACAGGATGAAGGTTTTGAAAAATTTGTTGAACTTTATTTTTATTTTTCATTGTGTGTAACCAGATGTATTTGCTATACTGAACAACAAAAATACAATAATAACGTTTTTTATCAATTGAGAGCACGGGAGATGGCCCCCACAGATTGTTGTAAAGTGTTTCTAATGGAGATTTACTGGACAATTTGTTTGAATAAAATGGAAATCTGTGGGCTTTATTGCAGCAACAAGAATTACAATAAGTAAATTTATCTTTCAAAGAATAAGAAAGACTGAAATTATTGAGAATGCAAAATAAAACTCGAGAATGAGGGTGACCCAATCTTCGATGCCACAGATGTAATGAAGGGCCGGTAACAGCAACATTGATGGTTGGGCGAGACGATGTTGGCCATCCGTAGAGTCTTGCTTTATTCGGGCCGCACAGAAGAGGTGTTCCCGTATTCAGATCCTTCACAAGAAAGTTAAAAAGGAAAAAATTCTATTGAGTTTTGGTTATCTTGACAAAATTGAGAAACGAAAATAAGTTTGCGCTTGATAGCAGGAGCACATAAAATAGTAGAGAGTTTGAAGGCATTATTTGACGCATATAAATGACTAGTACCAGTTTGAGTAATTGGAATCACATTACCATTACTCATCGTCACTTCCTTTATCCCTTTGAAGTCCTGAACATTGTGCAGGGAGTTGGTATCGAAGGTAATGTGGTAAGATGCACCCGAATCTACAATCCATGGGTCATTTGGCGGTGTTTGGGCAGCAAAATTAGCCTTAGCTTCAAAGTGGTTGTGGGATTGGGACCGACAAACATTTGTTGTATGGCCAAATTTGTCACAGAGCTAACAACAGACTCGTGAAGATTGGTGTGGGAAGTTACGCCACTGAGAACTATTGTTGGAATCCTGAGGAATAGCACTTTGATTGGACTGTCTGTTTTGGGGGCGCCAGTTGTTGTAGTTGTTGGGTGGGCATCGATTATTGCGTGGTGCTGATTGGGAATTTATGACACGTTGAGCAACTGCTGCAATGACTTGTGTGGTCGCATTTTTGAGGTCATCATGTTTGAGGAACACTTCGTGATCAAGAAGCTTATCAAAAAGTTCTTCGTAGCTGATTGGAGATTCTCGTGCCCGCATAGCTGCTGAAATCTCATGGAACTCTGGACCGAGTCCACTCAAAATTTTCATAACAAGTCCTTCGTTATTGACCGATGAACCAGCTGTGGCAAGCTCATCAGACAGAGAGTAAATCTCACACAGATATTCAACAATGATTTATTGTCTTTACTGACCCGACTGAGATGGTGACGAAGGCTAAATATGCGGGTCTGCAATTTATTTGCAAAGGAGGTGTGAAGCTGATCCCAGGCAGCTTTGGAGTTGTCTGCGAAAGCGACAGTGGATGCGATTGTGGCATCAACAGAGGCCATAAGAGCAGTTTGGATCAGTTTATCTTGACGAAACCAATCCTTGTATTCGGGGTTGGCAGATTCAATTTCGTTAGTGATGATTGTTTTTGGAGGGGACAACGTGGTGCCGTCGAGATGACCATAGAGGTCATGGCCATGAAGTAGCATGGCAATCTAGGCCTTCCAAATAGTGAAGTTGTGGCTGCCAGATAGTTTAATCGGCAGTTGGGAGGCTGGGTTGAATTGAATTAGGTTTTCGACAACAGGGGAGGCATTATCATTAGCAATTGGGGTGGAGGCAGCCATTGATGAGCAGGAAAAAAAATTATTCGTTAGAGTTATTGTGGCGCTGATACCATATAAAAGCAGAAGAATAGAGTAGGAGAAAGTATGTTTTTTTATGAGACTGCAGTGCAGTTTATACACAGCTGAAATAATAGCGTAAACTAACTCCTAGAATGTAGGAACAGATAACTACGTCTAATACAACTAACGCCTAAATAAGTTGAACAAGTCTAATCCTAATCAAACTATATCTGTAGTACTAGTACATGTGCACAGTAAAACAATTTCACAACACTGGTAAACCACTAATGCTAATGTGCTATTAAAAGGCACCTGTCTTAATACAAGATAAATCACGAATATGGACTTATGAAAGTGTGTATTGAAGTCGTCCAAGTGTGTGTGCAAGAAAAGTGTAATTAAGGGCTTAAATACATACCAAAACAGCCCACTCCAAACACTAGAGGGGCGCCCTATCATTGAGGGGCCTTTTGGTCATTTTAAACTCTATCTTGTAATGTACCATATAAGGAACCATTTAGGGTTTTTGTAGCGAGTTTTTGTTGAATATTGAAGTTGTAAACACTTAGAAAGACAAGTGCTCTCTCCTTTAGGAGGCTTGGCCGAAACTAGGGCAAGATCTAGTGTGGAATCACTAGTGATTGTATTTTGCTTGAAAACGTAGATGCTAGAGAGGTGGAATCTGATCTTATGTCATGTAAGAGATAGGCGAATCATTGTGTGTGGTGTTAAGGGTCCAAGAGTGGAATAGGCTCTTGGGTTCTTAAAATTATACCTTTGTGTAGTCTATCTATCTATCCTTTGCTTTCATTGTAATCTTGTAGTATGCGTTCTTGTTATTCAAGTCGTGCCTCTTATTGTTGTTATCATATTGTTCTTGTTTCTTCATCTTACTGTTGTAACTTAGTTTGGTTGGCTGATTTGGTGTCCAAACACCTTGTTATTCTTGTAATATTATTGTTCTTATTGTTTGTTGTTGAAGCCGAGACTTGGTCTCAAGTGTGCTCTCGGTTTCTCCTTCGTTTGTGGACTGTTTTGGGGTGTGTTTCGTGTGTTCCTTATCATTCCCGTATCATTTGGTATCAAAGCATGGCTTGATCTTGTTCAATCTTGGGCTTGTTAGTTGAAAATTCAAAAAAAAAATTGTTGAAAACTGAAAAATTCAGAAAAATAGCAATCTGTCCATTGTTGTTGTCTTGGCCGAAATTGTGTTCTTGTGGTGTTCTTGGCCGACATTTGTTCTTGAGTTTAGGTCTAAGAGTCTTTTACTTGTCTTGTGTGTTTGTAGTGTTAGTTTTCTTGTTCACTAACACTTAGAGTCTAGATCTAAACTTGAGCTTGAACTTGTTGAAAGTTGTTATGAACATTGTTGTAGCCGTTTGGTGTTGTTCTTATTGTTGTGGATTTGGTTGGAGGTTGGTTGATATTGTTCTTGTTCTTGAAAGGTTGTTGTAGTATTCTTGTTGTTCATCACAACCTTCCTCTCTTGCTAAAACCGAAACACAACACAAAGGGTACTTGGCCGTTTGTTCGTGATTTGTTGTGGCGGGTTGTTCTTAAATGTGTGGATGTTGTAGTTCTTGAAGATTGTTGTTGTGTTCTTGTTGTTCTTTATCCATTTTCATATATTGACCCACATAAAGGTGCCTAATAGATCTAAAAAGGTGAAATTTAAAGTTACAAGGCTTGTTGGTGAGAGGACTTGATCACATCAATCTTTGACTTGACAACTTTTTTCAACCACTTTTCCATATTTCAAGGACCTTGTTTTATGGGAATAGTACTAGTCAAGTCAAAACTTGAGTTTGAAAATTGAAAAGAGTTCCAAGACTTGTAGTCTTCCCTCCATTAACCAAAGTTCACCATTTCAAATTGTAAAGTGATCAAGACTTCAAATGGGTGAATAAAATGGCGCCAAAACAGTGACCAATAGTGGGCTGCCACGTCATCACTTTTACTGTTCACGCAACATATTTTAGGCTCAAATTTTGATCTTTTAGTTTCATTTTATGTCTTTAGTTTCGTTTGTTGATTCCAATACTAATTTACAAGCTAGTGACCATTTACTAGATTGTGAATTAGTTTTGAAACTGTTCTTCGTGTTAACTTTCCTTTGAGTGTTTTAATTCTTTTGAGTCATTTTAATACGCCCTTGTGCGTTTTCCTTACTCTTTGGAGTCATTGTAAACGTTAGATTCACCTCTCAACACCTCTCGAAGTACAAGCAAGCTTGCAACACTTGTGAGATTGAGTGTGAGGGATCCAAGAGACAAGAAATAAAAAGAGAGGATATTTTTGTACAACTAATGTGTTTTTCTGTTTTGTAGGTAACTTCTTGGCCATAATGGAAACCATTTTGGCCCACCTTGAAGCTAAAGAGAATGCGGGTCTTGAAAAATTAGGCTCGGATATGTCTACTATACTTGAGAGGTTGGATCGAGTGGAGAGTCAATCCTTACGATCAATCCTTCAAGACCACCACCACATGACATAGACATAAGTCAAGCCACCAAATGTCCTCAACCCCGAGACCTAAATAGGTCACTTCCCCTTCAATTCGATCAAGTCCAAAAAGAAGGACTTGGAAGCCAATTTCCTCCCATCCAAACTCCACAACAGAAGCTCCACATTACCAAATCAACCCTCTCAACCGAAACTCCACTACACCAAAACCGATATATCCATGTAGAGGAGTATGGTAGAAAGGAACATGAAAGACAAGGAGCATACAATGATGTTTATATGATGGAAGAGAAATTGAGGGGAAGACGTAGAGATCCACAAGGAACCCGCCACCAAGAAAAGAGGTGGGATGTGTTTCGGATGAGATTGAAGACAAGGCTCAAGATGGAGAGGAAGTCGAGGTTCAAAGTGAAGATGTTGGCCGAGACTTGTGTTATTGAGTTCTCGGGTTCCTCATGTTTTTTTGCGAACTGTTTTGTGCCATCTCATGTTTTTGCGGACTGTTTTGCGTCATCTCATGTGTTGCGGGCTGTTTTGAGTGGTTTCTTTTGAAGTGGCCAACTGCACGAGGTGAAACCGTGAATTTGTGGGAAAATTCCTCTCAAGATGGAGAGAATTATACAAGAATAATCACGGATATGGACTTATGAGAGTGTGTATTGAAGTCGTCCAAGTGTGTGTGCAAGAGAAGTGTAATTAAGGGCTTAAATACATACCAAAACAGCCCACTCCAAACACTAGAGGGCGCCCCATCATTGAGGGGCCTTTTGGTCATTTTAACCTCAATGTACTATATAAGGAACCATTTAGGGTTTTTGTAGCGAGTTTTTGCTGAATATTGAAGTTGTAAACACTTAGAAAGACAAGTCCTCTCTCTTTTAGAAGGCTTGGCCGAAACTAGGGCAAGATCTAGTGTGGAATCACTAGTGATTGTATTTTGCTTGGAAACGTAGATGCTAGAGTGGTGAAATCCAATCTTGTGTCACGTAAGAGATAGGTGAATCATTGTGTGTGGTGTTAAGGGTCCAAGAGTGGAATAGGCTCTTGGGTTCTTAAGATTATACCTTTGTGTATCTATCCTTTATTTTCATTGTAATCTTGTAGTTTGTGTTCTTACTATTCAAGCCGTGTCTCTTCTTGTTGTTATCATATTGTTCTTGTTTCTTCATCTTATTGTTGTAACTTAGTTTGGCTGGCTGATTTGGTGTCCAAACACCTTGTTATTCTTGTCATATTGTTGTTCTTGTTGTTTGTTGTTGAAGCCGAGACTTGGTCTCAAGTGTGTTCTCAATTTCTCCTTCATTTGTGGACTGTTTTGGGGTGTGTTTCTTGTGTTCCTTATCATTCTCATATCATGTCTAGCCATGTGACATCTGCCAGCTGGACTTTCCCTTGTAAGTCTTGATATTCGACTCTTCAGAATCCTCTGCATAGACTCCATTTTTGAAAACTGGTGCAGGCCTCTGGTGAAAGCTCTGAAACGGTCTGCAACGATGCATCATCACATCGTCCTTTGCCGGTTGGTCTTTGTGCCTTCTCCGATACTCCGCTGGAAGTTCACACCATATCAGAAGGGAGTAGATTAGGTCACCGTCGGTTACTTCAACAGCCGCCGGTATCTTTTCCCTCGGACCCCTTACCCTAATTCTTGCCCATCTCAAGGATTTTTGAGCTCGGTTTCTTCCTTGTTTTCTAGCCAACCCCACATTCATCCCCAATTGCTTTCATCACCATCGAGTTCCATAGATGAAGAGGATTCCGGTAGAGCTCCTTTTATCGGCGACCACCACTCAAGATTTACGGTTTGGCCTTGTCTTCTCCAATCGCCCATGAGTATATGCTCCGCATCTCTCCGTGACTGGAATTCGATTAAGAAGAGGAAGCCATTCATGTCATACACCTGAAAATTAAAGACTCCTTTCCTGGTTTGGCTAGCCCATCTCCTCACATAATTACGAGTAAGGATCTCTTCTCCTCCGGTGAATTTTCCCACCAGACATCTGCACAGCAGTGCACTATCTTCCTATGGGCAGTTTTCTGGTAGAGAGTTGACTTGTGTCTGTTGGTTCCATTTACTAGTTGCAATGGCTGCTTTGAAATTTCCATTTCCAGTAAAGACTTTGTTAAAAGTGCCCCCAGTTATACTGGTCCCCTTTTTTGTACTTGAGTGAACATTAATGAAGTCATCAATTTTCCCAGCTAAACCCCCCACCCTTCATTAATGTGATTTTCAGGTATGATAATGATGGATCTGTTGTGTCCATTGACAGTTATGACTGAGATAAATCTACCAAATTTATTGAACTTTTGGGTGCAATAAATGTAAGTAGACACATCCCGACATCTCCATGATTTAAAGCACTTTCCTCTGTTGTCAGTGGCTTCATGAAACCTTTTACAAAAGCATTTTGAAGGAAAGAAATAGCAGAAATTTTGAAGATAGGTCAAATTCCATTCACAAGATTAAATGGAATTGCATTGTATCTTTGTTTTTTTTTGGTGTAAACATTTAGGGCTAGAGTACTCTGATCAATTTATAGAATTTCTAGGAGCCTTGTAAGTAGTTTTATTGCTCGTTCTCCTGTTTTTTCTTTTTTTCTACCTTGAAAGGTCTCCAGCATATCCTTAAATGCTGAAGAATACAAATTACCAATTCTCAAAAACAAAATAAAAAAAAAAGGTTTCCCTGCTTGGAATCATCCTTCTCATTGAGAGTCTAGTACTCTCCACCCAGTCATACAAGCCTCCCGACACTGATGGTGAGACTGTGAGATCAGAAGATTTGCCCCCCATACGAAAGAAAATTTTGTTATCCCATCTCGGTGAGAAGAAAGTGATGGAGGAGATTAGATAGAGAAGAAAGGAGGTTGACTCCGGAGAGGAGTTCAGCCTTAAAAATTCTCTGTTCTTACAAGGAAGGGGTAGAAGAAAGAGATCATCCGAAGTATCCTCCAAAAGTAAAGTAATGTTTGAAGTGGAAAAAAAGGACATATCAAAAGATTTTACACTCAAATAACTTAAAAGAGAGAAAGGAAGTTGTTTGTGTGAAGGGAATCCTCAATAGCACTACTAATCAAAAATTCATTGAACACATTAGAATTCCAGACGGGACTCAGGACTTAAGAATTAGATACTGATATCACCTAAGATTGCCTCTAACTTTCCTAATTCTAGTTCACCACAATGCTGAAAAGCTTATAAAATGCTTCTCTTATCCACCCATTCAGAACCAGCACCTGTATTTTCTTTCACCAGATGATTTTCTTTGTCTTGACAAACTGTTCAGTTAGTTATTTCCACTTCCATCAAATATTGAAATCAGCAAAGGCATCATAAAAGAGGGAAAAAATGCATCATTTAAAGAAGGGCTTTTTTTTTCTTGGGAACCATGTAACAAGGAAAGCTAGAGGAGAGTTGAACAATATCCAGTCCTTCATGTTCGGTAAAGGCATAAGAGATGGGAGAAGAAACACACAGCATAGAACATCTTTTCACCAGCCAGCAGAGCTTCTCTCACACTATACAAAGAGCACTCTCATTTACCTGTTTTCTTTTCTACCGTCCCAAATAATAACTAATCCCACCAAATTTCTCTTTGTTACTCCCTCTTCTCATTATATGTCTTCTATTGTTTCTTTTACAAGGGGTAAGAAACGGTAGAGAAGGAAATAAAAGAAGTGAAAGATCAATCAGCTTCTCTCAATCCAGCCACTGGGGAAAAAAAGGAAAATAAAGTGGTCCAACAAGCACCGACAGCAATAAAACCAAGTGACTAATGTGTATATCATGGCTTCACCCATTAACATCATCATGGTAGGAAAAGATGTTTCCACATTTCATACCTGACGAATAACCTTTCTCTGATTTAATGAATACATATTCATGTCCTCTGTAAAGCCGTTTTCTTGAACAAAGGAGATGGGTGGAAGAGTGCTTCGACTTTCAACATCAAACGTTTTCAGTGTATCTTCATATCCATAATGTTGTAAATATGAGCGAACAATTCTGGTAGTTAAAAAACCGTTAATAAATAGAAATGCATTTCCAACATTAGTGACAAGCAATGTGTAGAAAAGATAATAACACTAGTAACAGATGTCTTTTAATTACTCAGTTAATTCAACATAGTCTAAACACCTCCCCACTCCTTTTCTTTCAGGTTAAAATTAAGATTCAACAGAATATGAGGTAAAATCACTCAAATATACTTAGCTGCACACTCCCGGAACACATCTCAAATATCAAAGGCACACTCATCCTGATATCTGGAAAACTTTAATGTAGCTCACCAAAGATATCTTCTATTTTGACTCTCGAAATAAACTATGACTTTGGTCTTTCAGTTATCAAAAAATTCTACATTAAGCCGACTAAGCACATTCAAATATCTATATCATTTAAAAATTCCCAAAACCATGTGGCGTGTCCAACAGATCCGTTAGACCATGGAGGTTTAACTTTTATCTCAAAAATGCCAACCCCGTCCCAATACAAATTTTAATCTGACCCGAGACACTGCTTCTCTAAATCTCTTCAGGTGTATGAAATAATTGCCTCACAGCCTAACTGATAACTATTTGTGTAACAAGAGGTGTGCCATTGTTACTGATTTCATAAGAAGAAAGAAAAGCAGGAAAGAAAGGGAAAGAAGAAGAAAGGAAAATTCAGAATATGATTTTCATCTATGTCGCTAGGGCTCTTCAAAGACGCCGACGGGTGGGTGTCGGATCCTCTAAAAATAGTGTATTTTTGAAGGATCTGACACGGGTGCGACAACTTCTTTGGAGAGTCCGAGCAACTTAGATTTTCATTGCCTCAACAGTTGCTCAGTAGAGAGAATATAACACTGACACTACGAATGAAATCATGACACCTGTCCCGTCTCTTAACTGAATTTAGGACTAAAAGAGAACTAATTCTAATAACATAAGGGAATAATCTGCAAATACTAAATAAGCTAATTATTTAAAACAAGAGGGACTAAATTAACATTTTTGAAACTTCATAAAAAAAAATAGTCACAAGGACATTTGTGACACTATACAAGATAAATGCTCCAATGATAATGAACAAAGTCTTTTGAGCATTTTTCTATTTTTTTAAAGGTAAGTAATAATGGTTTCTTTCTTCTTCTTTTTTTGAAATTGGTAAAATAAATAATGATGGTTTCTTTGAATCGTTACTTTTACCTTTTATATAGTCTAGAGAATATTACCAAACAAAAAATTTAAAAAGGTTATCACCCTTAGATTATTGTATATATTTATTAGAAGTCTGAACCTACAGGTGGCCATGATTTAAACACTCATTCATGATTCACCCCATGTTCTTATCAAAACCTTATAAAGGGAAACCCGGTGCACTAAAGCTCCCACTATGCACAGGGTCCGGAGAAGGAGCTGATCACAAGGGTATGTTTCCAAGGTTTGAACTCATGACTTCATGTTCACATGGAGGCAACTTTACCAAAACCCTATGAGGTCCATAATTGGATATGTGACAGGGTAAAGACACAGTTGCCAAGTACAGTACAGATATTCCATTATTGATTCTATATGCATCTATAGACTCCGGATAATATGTTTATAGAGCATGCGATCAGCATTCTCCTCGTTCTTCAGTGTGTGTTAAAACTTGGCAAAATAGCTCGGTGGACCCTTGTACTTGTCTAAGTTTGTAAAGTGAACGTCTCTACTTAGACTTTTGTCATCTGAACCCCTTAACTTAATAAAACTCAATATTTTAAACTATATTTCGGTGTGTGCAACACAATTGCTGCCACGTCATTTTTAAATGTTGCATTAAATTCCACGTCATTTTTAAAATGCCACATAAAAAATTAAATATTAAATAAATTTAAATTGAGAAAGTAAATAAAAAAAACAAAAAAGGTGAAAGTTTAAATTAAAAATTTATTTAAAAATGAAAATTTTAAATAAAAAATTAAATTTAAATATTAACACAATACTCCCTGGTTCTTTGACGGACTGTGGTTGTCGGTTTCGGGGTTTCCCGATGAGTGTCGCCGGAGAAGGTCAATTTAGGATCATTGGACAGAAATTGTGGTGATTTCCGGCGAGTTTGTCGCCGGAATCGACAACAGGGGCCGGGTTTAGCGGTTTGAGGTTGTTTTGGGTCGGGTTTGACGCGAGAGAAAGGGGAACATCTCTCTCCGATCACTCTTCTTTTTCTCTGCTTTCTCTCTCAATCCTTTCCCTCTTTGAATCCCTTTCTCGACTTTTCTCTACTCTCCCTCCATTCTTTTTGCGTCTTCTCCGATTTCCCCCCTTTTTCGCTCAATTTTTGTGTGTGAATTTGTGAAGCCGGTGTGTGTGGATTGTTGTGTGTGTGCATCAGGTTATGTGTGTTTATGGCGTGGTTGTGTGTGTTCTATTTAGTGTGTGACTGTGTGTATTTGTTCTTATGCAATGGAAAAGCCAAGCAGCTTGGGGTTGCAATGGGAGATACCCTGCAATGGTGTTGTGTGTGTTGGGGGTGGGGTGGGGTGTGTTGGGGGTGGGGCTGCAATGGTGCTGCAGGGTGGGGTGGGGGGCTTTTTTTTTCTTTTTTTCTTTTTTTAATTGTTTAATATAAAAAGACCAAAAAAATGACCCTCACTCGCTCCATGCGCGTGCAGTTGCACACTTTATCCAACTCATCCAATTTTGTGCCACATAAGCTTGGTCAACAGTAAGAGGAGTTTGAAATATTGTGTTTTAATGAGTTTAGGGGTTCAGATGACTAAAGTCTAAGTACAGACGTTCACTTTACAAACTCAGACAAGTACAAGGGTCCACCGAGCTATTTTGCCTTAAAACTTTGTCATCTACCCTTCTCATCAGACTTAAATTGAGATAGTATAAAAATCATGCACCTTTTGTCCGGCAGAAAATAGATATAGCAACTTTAATGAGCTTCATTCATTGACCTACTTTTTTTACATTGGTATCCAGGGCCCAATTACATACACATCGACTACACCTCAATTATCCCACAAGCAGGCAGCTACATCCCGTCATCACAGGTATTGATTATCCCTGACCATCAAGGCTTAGGCAGCTGGGAAGAAATCTCACATAGTGTTTTTGACTCCTCAGTGATTTGAACCTAAGACCTCATAATTCTCCCCACTTCAATGATCACTAGGCCTCACCCTACGCCACTTTGTAAGTCCATTCTAAAATGTTGTCCAGTTACCTTGGAATCAAAATTCTTTCTCTTCACTGTTTATTACTTGCAGAATATTATACTAGACAGGAAGTATCCTAACACTAGCTTTATTCTATTTAAAACAAAACAAAAAATTACCTTTATTTAAAAACTATAATTATAACTCGCAGCCAGAAAAAAGGTAATAGCAATGGGGTGGAGGGAGTACTTACCCATAACTGGCATTCTGAGGTATAGACAATTTTTCAATAGTTGAATTCTGCTTTGCCCTTTCCTGCGCTTCATATGCCTAAACAAAGAAAGCAAAACCATAGTGGATTAATACTTGAACATAAGCTATCATCCTTTTTTTCCCTTGTTTTTGTAATAGTTCTTTCAAATTGCTTCCTATAACACGTGCCAGCAACTGTGTTTCAACTAACAATTATACAGAATCAGCAGCAAGGACAATCAAGAAAAGATATCGCAAACCATAACCTACCCACAGAGGAAAGACAAGTGTACAAACATGCATGTCATATTAATGTCCGACACATAGTAATACCAATCAGCATCTACTGTCTGTTTGAATGCTTGAAAATGGAAGCACACAGCATCACAAGCATTCTTAATAGGAGTCAAGACCAATGACAGTCCCACACGCAGAGAAAGTAAAAGGCTCTGTTACATGTATCACATCCAGCTCATAGTACATGGCAAAGCAAAAGAGAACTATTCAACTAAATAAAAAGAAGGATCTTTACCTTAAGATCAAACACAAATGGTTTCTTCCCAAAGTTGACGTTAACCCTGTTAAAGTAACATTAGCAAATAACTGTAAGAAGTCAGAAATGCTAAACATGACGACGCATACTACTAAATCAAAGTTTGGATACACTAACCAAGGATCAACACAGTTATTGCTGAGGATAGAAATGGGATTAAAGGACTACACTAATAATAAGAAAATAATGAACTTGCAGCATGGGTCAGCAGAATTTTTAATAAGGAACTATATTCAGATACATAAACTGAATGGCGTTCCAAGTCATCTTATCAATCTTTCAGATATAAGCAAACTGGAGGCATAACACCCCCCACCCCACCCCCCACCTCACCCCCCAACCCAAAAAAATGTCAGCATAGTAAGTGCTTTGAGAACACGATGCCTGAATAGATGAATTTTGCCACCCGTAATTTATTCGATCAATAGTAAGGAAAATAAAAGGTACAAGGTATAGACAATAAGGATAAAACTACATACACTTCATGCTGGCTATGAACTGCAACCGTAGGAAATAATGGCCCCTTTACATCCTTGAAAACTGTTCCAACAATTGCGCCATTTTTTCTAGCATTGAAAGAAATAAAGCACAAATCTTGAGTCCAGATATTATACTGCAAACAGTTAGACACTTTTTTCTATAAACTCAAGAAAAATCATCTAGAATTCTAACACGAGCACCTTCATAGAAGAGGTAAAACTAGATAAATCCTTACGTGAAAAAGAGTTCTTGAGAAGCATAATTGATGCCACCACCAACAGTATCACCTGTTGAGTAAACTGGGCCAAATGTCTCTCCCTTTCCTTGTCCACGGTAAAGCAGTCCATCATCACCATGATATCCGTAACTGTTTGATTCCCAGCTGGAAAATAAAGAAAGATGAAAAATAAATTCTAAATGAAACATAATGACCAAACAACAAAATGTCACTCCTTCAACTTAATCCTCTCAGTCTATGTCACATGAGCAAACAACCAATGAATCATACAAAAGACAAACAGTACCATGTTAGACTATTAGTATGCGTTTAGATTCATTATACATGTCTAGTTAACTGAGTGAAAATAGTTATATTCTTTCCCACTCCATTCTATTTGGCAAAGAACTCACATAATATAGTGGAGTATTTTTTATTGTTGTACAATAACTAAGAAGCTTTCCTTATTTCTTATAGAGGGTGTTTGAATTGACTTATTTTTAAGTGCTTTTGCCTTTTAAGCACTTTTTTATTTTTAGAGGTGTTTGACAAAGACAAAAAGTAATTTTAAGCACTTTACTTTGTGCTTAAAAAGTACAAAATAAGTCAAAAGCCAAAAGTAGGTTGCTACCTACTTTTGGCTTTTGGCTTTTGGCTTTTGGCTTTTGGCTTTTGGCTTTTGAGTCAATTAAAAAAAGTACATTCAAACACCCTAATAGTTTGAGCTTTAAACATTTACAGAAAGAGTTCTCTATGTACTTTATCATCACCGTGGTAAGGGTCTTATTATCTCTTCTTTATCTTGTTTATAGTGTGAAAGTGAAAGAGATAAAATCTTAGTGTCTACATCATCCTAGAAATAGGTTCCCTTGTCATCTATAATAATATTTGTGCTCGTTGCATCATAATCGTGGCAGTCAAATCAATCAACGTACGACGATAAAAATTGCCCCAACAAGAGAACATGGCGGTCAAAACCAAAGCCAGAACCAATTACGCAAATGCTCTACCTCTCACACACCGCTGAAGTTTTTTTTCCATTTTATTACATTAAACCCATGACGTAGAAGTTGACCCGGGTTACATCAGTGTTATCAAAAGCAAAACGTGAAAAAAATTCCAAGGTCTGTTAGGGCTTTAAGTGTGAAACGCAATTAAAGTGTGGCTTCAATGGAAAAAGTGCAAAGGGAGAAAAAATACAAATATATGTGTATAGTCCAAGAGTATTAATTATAAGTACAACAACAACAACAAACCCAGTATATTCCCACCTAGTGGGGTCTGGGGATATTAATTATAAGTCTGAATGATAAATACATGAATAAAGAAATTGAAAAAAAAAAAATCACGATAAAGTGAAATATCAATTGTTTGGTGTTGCCTTTTCAAAAGAGGCTCATTGGCAAGGGAAAGTATGCCTTAGAACCTTAATGACGACGTTTTAATCCTTGCTTCCGGGCTTAAGCGCAATTTGAGCGCGCCTTTGACAACACTAGGTTACATCATAAAGAACGTCAGTGTCTGCGCCTAGTGCACCACCTAATTAGTAGTACCACATCAATAATCTTGTCAATAAATCCCAACAACCCATCATTGCCTACATCGAGGAGTGGACCATTGCACCCTACAATATTTAAGCATATAACTAGTTCAGGAAGCTGTTCATTTTTTGAATCGAACAGAGTATGTCGCATAGGCTTCATAGCAGCTTTTGCTCTAAAGGAAAACGAACAACCAGCCTTCTAATCATTGTCGAGCATCTACACATTCTATATGTCGCTTTTGCAAGCATCGACTAGAGTGATCGACAAATTGGAGAGATTAAAGAGGAACATTCCATGGAATGCAGGATACAAGATTAAGATAACACCACCTAGTCACCAAGATATTGTTATTTCCCCTAAAAGTAAGGAGGACTTTGTGCGAAGGACTTGAATGTTCAACAAGGAATTACTGCGGAAATAGTTGTGTAGATATTATGGACTGTGGAGCACGCTTTATTGAGATGACTAAAAAGAGTATGAAATTGTGGACAGGGAAGTAATTACTAAACCACAACCATTATGCAACTGTGGTTGATAGAAAAATATAATGAACGAATAGGAAGACTTTTTAGTTACATGCAGGGTTTGGAACAACAAACTTAGCTTCTGAAATGACAAGTGTTGGTGGAGAAACCCATCGATACTACCTTTTCTAACATCTAAAAATATTGGGCTAGCAAAAGATATCAGTAGCAGATCTAGGGATAACAAGTAGTAGCTCTCTCAGGCCTGAAGTTCAGACGAAGTTTGCGTAACTAGGAGGAAACCAAATCCTGGAGTGTGTTGAAAGTGCTTTCTAAACTAAATTTATCACACAAACAGAAAGGTCCATGGAGGTGGGGTCGAGGAGAGGTGGATTGTTTTCTGTTAAGTCATATTATCATTAATTGTTGGTGAAGGAGAAGGTGGATTTCCTGCACTTGTTATCCACATACCCAGAGAGTCTAAACTGTGTGTTTCTAAGCTTGGGTGACAACAAGAGGAAGGATTCTGGAAAGTAAGAACTTAGGGAAGAGGAGGGTTATGTAAGTCAGTTTTGGTTGAAGATGTCAAAACATCTTGTTAGTTGTTACATTTTAAGGTGGCAACTCAATTGTGGTACGATGCTGAATTGGTTCGACGTATAGCTGACGATGTCTGGCACAAGCATCGCTGTCTAATTAACATCTTATACTTCATGTCTAGCAATATACAAATGGGAGACTACGGAGTAAAATTTCTTATTTACGTGAAATTTAAAGTGTGCAAGTATAATTTTCTTTCATAAAGGAGCTATAATCAGTGTATATTAAGATCAAATTAGAGTACAAAAACAAAAATCAATACCCCTCCCACCCAAGTGTGTGGCCTAGTGGTCAATGAAGTGGTTAAGAACCATAAGGTCTCAAGATCGAATCGGAGCAAGACATAAACACTATCCCAACAAGACAAAAACACTAGGTGATTTCTTCCCATTTGTCCTAGCCTGGGTGGACAAAGTAACCTGATACCGTTGTTGGTGGGAGGTGGCAGGTATCCCGTGGAATTTGTCGAGGTGCACGCAAGCTGGCATGGACACCACGGTTATCAGAAAAAACAATACCCCCTTTATTTATCCCATCACACTTGAGGACAAGAATGAAGCTTTGATGTTAGCATTGAAATAAAAAGGCAACAAAACTATATAAAGTTATAAAAAAGGAATTGATAAAATTCATTCATTTTAATAAACACGCAGGTTAGGTGTAAGGATTGTGTACACTCTACCTTCACCCTACCCCACTTGTGGATTACACTAGGTATGTTATTCTTATTGTTCTTAAAGTCCGAGAAAGTAGAGCACCCAGTTAGTGTTAACTTTGGTTTTGAAATATAGAGATCGCCACTAGATTGATCCTATAGATTTTCGCACCCCAACCCCATCCACCCCCTTTCTATCTCATCACACTTCAAGACAAGAATCACGGGGTATTCTTTTGTAAAGAATGAATCTTGGGCCTAACTCAACCCCAAAAACTAGCTCATGGGGGATAATTGACCAAGTCCATACAAGGAGACCAATTGTTCATCCCTTTTCCAATGTAAGACTCTTAATACTCCCCGACACCGTTAACTGGATCGTGGACAAGTATATGGGGGACCAACATCGTGAACAAAGAATTAGGATAGGTTTGGATCGGAAATCATGTAAAGAATGGATCTTAAGCCTAACTCAACTCAAAAGCTAACTCATTAGGAGAGAATAGCCCAAGGTCATATAAGAAAACCAATTGCTCGTCCCTTTTCCGATGTGGGAACTCTTACATCTTTCGTATTCACAAAAAGAAGTTATAGTTACGATCGGAATCGAAGTCCAAGAAAGTAAAATACCCTGGTTGTTGACATGATTTGAAGCCAGGAGTGTGAATCCAATAGCAATTTGACCTTACCCCTACCCTCAGAGGTAGAGAGGTTGGTTGTTCCCTATAAATCATCGGCTCAAGGAAAAAATAGTCCAAAACAGACTAGTAAAGGGTAGCATATAGTAACAAAAACAGTAGATAGTAACATGACATAACAAAGGGAGTTATAATTACGATCAAAATCAAAGTCCAAGAAAGTAGAATACCCAATTAGCGTAAATTTGATTTAAAATAAAGAGATAGCCATTTGATTGATCATGTAGATTTTCATCCCCACCCGACCCACACCCTTTCTATCTCATCGCACTTCAAGACAAGAATCACTGGTATGTTGTTTTTCTTTCATTTTCAACAAAGGAAGCTATTATTATGATTGAAATTAAAGCCCAAGAAAGTAGAATACCCAGTTAGTGTTAACTTTGGTTTAAAATATCGAGATTGAACCCGTAGATTTCCCCCACCCCAACCCTCTCTTATCTATCCCATCACACTTGAGGACAAGAATCAAGCTTCGCTATTAGAATCGAAATAAAAAGGTAACAAGGACTACAAAGTTAAGAATAAGGAAAATGATAACACTCTTTCATTTTCATAAAAGGAAGCTATAATTACTATCAAAATTAGAGTCCAAGAAAGTAGAATACCCAGTTAGTTTTTAACTTTGATTTAAAATGGGGAGATTGCCACTCGATTGATCATGCAGATTTTCATTCCCCCCTCCCCACCCCATCCTCTATCTATCTCATCACACTTCAAGACTAACCATTGGGTATTACACGGGGTATGTTGTTGAAGTTGTTCCGGAGAGAGTAGAGTGTATGCAGACAATAATAGACAATACCAGAAATTGAAGGACCGAGAAAACTACGTGATCAATACTACAATTAGGGCAGCTAACAAGACAATGCACCGCTCAATTTCATAAAAAATGAGCTATAATTATGATCAAAATCGAACTCCAAGAAAGTAAAATTACCAGGCTGACGACGTAATTTGAATCCAGGAGTAGTAAATCCAATAGCAATTTGTCCTTTAGTACTAGCATTTTCCACAAATGTCTTAGCTTGAACAACACCAACATCATATCCATGATGATTCACATTGGCGCACAGAAAGGTTTTTCACCCACCGTCTCTCTATCCATCTCATCACACTTCAAGACAAGAATCACCGGGTATTACATTGGATATGTTGTTGGTGTTGTTGTTCTTTCATTTTCATATAATATAGAGCTATAATTATGATCAAACTTAAAGTCCAAGAATGTAAAATACACAGGTTGGCGACACAATTTAAACTCAGGACTAGTGAATCCAATAGCAATTTGATCTTACCCCTACCTTAGTTGTAGAAAGGTTGTTTCCAATAGACCCTAAGCTCAAGGGAAAGATAGTCCAAAGCATTCCAATAAAGGATATCATATAGTAACAAAAACAACAAATGGTAGCAAAAACAGTAGATAGTAACATGACAGTAACAAAGGAGCTATAATTGTGATGAAATCAAATTCCAAGAAAGTAGAATACCCAATGAGCGTAAGTTTGGTTTAAAATAAAGAAATTGTCACTCAATCGGTCCTGTAGATTTTCTCACACACACCACCTCCCAACCCCACGCCCTCTCTATGTATCTTATTACAGTTCAAAAACAAGAACCACTGGATATGTTGTCGATGTTGTTATTCTTTCATTTTCAACAAAAGGATTCTATTATTAGAATCAAAATTAAAATCCACAAAAGTAAAATATGTCGTTAGTTAACTTTGGTTTAAAATAGAGAGATTGCCACTCGATTGATCTTGTAAATTCCCCATCCCCTACTCCTACACCCACCCCACTCCCTCTCTATCTATCCCATCACATTTGAGCACAACAATCAAACTATGATATTACATTGGAAATTAAAAGGTAACAAAACTATAGAGTTAAGAATGAGGAAAATGATAAAATTCTTTCATTTTCATAAAAATGAGCTATAACTATGATCAAAATTAAAGTCCAAGGAAGCAAAAATACCCAGGTTGATGACGTATTTTGAATCCAGTAGTAGTAAATCCAATAGCAACGTGTCCTTTAGTACCAACATTTTCCACAAACATCTCAAAGTAATAACAAGTAGTTTCAAAGGACCAGAAACTATAGGATCAATACCAGAACTACTAGTATGGACAGATGACAAGACAACGTTTTGCTTGCTGCTAAGGTTCCCTCTCATTAATGTCCCATTAATATCCCTGTTGACGTGACTTCGCCCACGGCGTCGACGGCTTAGCAACTTCAGTGATAGGTAAGTTCTCACCCTCTTTCTCTCTCTCCTTTCTTTCTCTCTATCTCTCTCTTTCCCTCTCTCGTCCCTTTTTCTCTTTACATTTCACGCTGACGAGCTCGCGCTGCCGCAGATTCTTTGGTGACGGTAAGTCGACAAGTAGTACCGACCACCGGTGGGTATAAAAAAAGGAGGGGGTAGATCTATCAGCGAACGTTCAGGTCGGGTGGTTCTAACGACCTCTGGTGGTCACGGCGGTCGGGTGGTCACACCGGCGGGCCCAGAAAAACAGGTTCTTCTTCCAACAAGATCGGGACTTCCCGACCAGATTTTATCCGACGAAGCTCCAGCAAGATATTTCGGCGACCAATTTCTGCACCAACCTTTGCCAGAATCCACGAAGCAAGCAAGAGAATAGCACTGAATCTCTAAGTGTATCCCGATGACTTCTAACCTTTAATCTTTTTTTATCGCACTATTTCTTGGCTCCGGTTTCTTTTAATTACTTGGGACTGTCTGTTGTCTTGCTGCATTCTTGTACAGGTGTTTGTTGATTGTTGTTTAGAGTATTTGGCCTTATAGTGTGCTTTACGTATGTTGTTTCTTTTCTCTATTTCCTTCTGAGTAGTGGCTTTGGTGGTGGATGGAAGGCTACGGTCATGTCCTAGGGGGTAGGGCCAGGTTTAGGGTAATGGGGGAGGGGTAGAAGGGGTAAGCATGATGCGAGAGCTGATAGGTTGAGGGTGGAGTCTTGGAACATAAGGACCCTTCAGGGTAACTCCATCGAGCTCGTGAAGATTCTTAGAAAGAGAAGGATCACTATTGTGTGTCCATGAGACCAAGTGGGTAGGTTCTAAGGTTAGGGATGTGGATGGGTATAAGTTGTGTTACTCAGGAAGCGAGAGGCGTAGGAATGGGGTAGGTATCCTGTTAGACGAAGAGCTTAGGGGGCAAGTAGTGGAGGTTAAGAGGGTCAGTGATAGGTTGGTGACTATTAAGTTGGCCATTGGAGAGTTTACTCTGAACATTTGTAGCGACTTGTCCTTTTGCACCCGCATTTTCCACGTACATCTCAAAATAATACACCAGCCTTTGGGATGGTGCAGGTCGATTCGTTTGTACAACACCAACGTCATGTCCATAATGATTCACATTCCGGTACCTCACCGATATTTTATCCCACCCGACTATCGAAAACCCACCCAAACTATTCAACATATCTAATTCTATTGCCAACTCTTTCCTTCATCATCAATTTCCATCATGAATTGACTACCAAAAACTACAAGAGCAATTCTATAACTACAAGTATGGATGGATGACAATGCTACTCTAATTTGTGTTCTACACAACCTCCTATCTAAGGAGTTAAATTATGATCAAAATTAAAGTTCAACAGTAACAAATGAGCTATAATTACAATCAAAATCAAACAAGAAAGTAAAATAACATATGATAACACAAATTGAAGGACTAAAAACTACAAGACCAATACTACAACTACTAATATGGAAGGATAACACCACAACACACTAAATAAATTTAAAACTAAAGTCTAAGAAAGTAAAATACTCAGGTTGGCGCCGCAATTTGAAACCAGGAGGAGCAGTAAACCCAATAGCAACTTGTCCTTTTGCACCAGCATTTTCCACATACATCCCGAAATAATAAAGCCTTTTGGACGGTGCATATCTATTCGCTAGTACAACACGACCATCATGTCCATGATAATTCACATTTGGGTACCTCACCGATAATTTATCCGACCCGACAATCGAAAACCCACACCATCCAATTCTGTCGGCAACTCTTCTTTACCTTCTTCATCAATTTCAGTCAAGAATTGAGGTTCGAAAGCACCCATTGATTCGAAGGACCAGAAACTAACAATCAATACTACAACTACTAGTATGGACGGATGACAAGACTATTACACCGCTACCTACTAACCTTCCATCCTAATTCATGCCCTCCACGGCCTCGTATTATCTAAAGAGCTATAATTACGATAAAAAATAAAAGTTCAAGTAATATACCCAGGTTGTCTCCGCAATCTAAATCCAGGAGTGATAAACCCAATAGCAGTTCGTCCTTTAGTTCCATCATTTTCCACAAACATCTCAAAGTAATAAACAAGTCGTCTCAAAAGTCCAGAAACTACACGATCAATACTATAACTATTATATGGATGGATGACAAAATAACGCATTAACTACTAACCTTCAATCCTAATCCATACTATAATAACATATAACTACAAGAGCAATACTGCAACTACTAGTATGTACCAACAACAGACTACTCAATTCAATAAAGGAGCTATGCACCACTTATTTTCAATAAAAGGAGCTATGCACTACCCATTTTCAATAAAAGGAGCTATAATTGGGATAAAAAATCAAAGTCCAAGAAAGTAAAATACTCAAGTTGTCGCCGCAATTTGAAACCAGGAGTAGTAAACCCAATAGCAACTTGTCCTTTCGCACCAGCATTTTCCACGTACATCTCAAAATAATAAACAAGCATTTTCGATGGTGCAGGTTGATTCGCTTGAACAACATCAACATCATGTCCATGATGATTCACATTTGGGTACCTCACTGATAGCTTATCTGACCCGACAATCGAAAACCCACCCAAACTATTCGACGTATCCAATTCAGTCGAAACCCACTACTCATTTTCAATAAAAGGAGCTATAACTACGATCATTACTACAGCTACTAGTATGGACGGATGACAAGACAAACCCACTGCTCATTTTCATCAATAAAAGGAGCCATAACTACGATCGATACTACAACTACTAGTACTACTATAGACGAATAACAAGACAATGCGCTACTTATTTTCAATAACGGACCTGTAATTACGATCAAAACCAAAGTCCAAGAAAGTAAAAATACCCAGGTTGTCGCCCCAACTTGAATCCAAAAGTAATAAACCCAATAGCAACTTGTCCTTTCGCACCAACATTTTCCACGTACATCTCGAAATAATACACCAACCTTTTGACGGTGCAGGTTTATTCACTTGTACAACACCAACATCATGTCCATGATGATTCACATTTGGGTACCTCACCGATAGTTTATCCGACCCGACAATCGAAAACACACCCGAACTATTCAATGTATCCAACTCCGTTAGCAACTCTTATGTATCATCTTCTTCATCAATTTCAGTCAAGAATTGAGGTTCGGAAGCATCCATTGATTCGAAGGAACAGAAACTAGCAATCAATACTACGACTACTAGTATGGACGGTTGACAAGAGTATCAAACCGCTACCTACTAACCTTCTACCCTGATCCCTCTACGACCTCATATTATCTAAGGAACTATAATTACGATAAAAAATAAAAGTTCAAGAAAGTAATATACCCAGGTTGTCTCCGCAATCTGAATCCAGGAGTCATAAACCCAATAGCAGTTTGTCCCTTAGTGTCATCATTTTCCACAAACATCTCAAAGTAATAAATAAGTCGTCTATAAGGTCCAGAAACTACACAATCAATACTACAACTACTAGTATGGACAGATGATAAAATAACGCATTGTTAACTACTAACCTTCTATCCTAATCCGTGATATAATAACATATGATTACAAGAGCAATACTGCAACTACTAGCATGTACCTATAACAAGACAACACACTGATCAATTCAATAAAATGAGGTATGCACTACTCATTTTCAATAAAGGGAGCTATAATTGGGTTCAAAAATCAAAGTCCAAGAAATTAAAATACTCAGGTTGTTGCCGCAATCTGAAACCAAGAGTAGTAAACCCAATAGCAACTTGTCCATTCGCACCCGCATTCTCCACGTACATCTCAAAATAATAAACAAGCCTTTTTGACAGTTCAGGTCAATTCCCTTGAGCAACACCAACATCATGTCCATGATGATTCACATTTGGGTACCTCACAGAGAGCTTATCCGACCCGACAATCGAAAACCCTCCCAAACTATTCAACGTATCCAATTCCGTCGAAACCCACTAATCATTTTCAATAACAGGAGCTATAACTACAATCATTACTACAGCTACTAGTATGGAAGGATGACAAGAAAAACCCACTACTCTTTTTCAATAAAATGAGCCATAACTATGATCAATACTACACCCGGAGAACAGGAACATCTCAAAATAATAAACAAGCCTTTGCACTTAGCTTGAACAACACCAACATCATGTCCATCACATTTGGGTACCTCACTGATAGCTTATCCAACCCGACAATCAGAAACCCACCCAAACTATTCAACATATCCAATTCAACCCACTATTACGATCAATACTACAACTACTTGTACTACGCGCTATTCATTTTAAATAAAGGACCTACAATTATGATCAAAATTAAAGTCCAAGAAAGCAAAAATACCGAGGTTGTCTCCGCAATCTGAAACCAGGAGTAGTAAACCCAATAGCAACTTTTCCTTCCGCACCAGCATTCTCCACGCATATCTCAAAATAATACACCAACCTTTTCGACGGTGCAGGTCGATTCGCTTGTACAACACCAATATCATGTCCATGATGATTCACATTCGGGTACCTAATCGATATTTTATCCGACCCTACAATCGAAAACCCACCCAAACTATTCATCGTATCCAATTCAGTCGAAACCCACTACTCATTTTCAATAAAAGGAGCTATAATTACGATCATTACTACAGATACTAGTATGGAAGGATGACAAGACAAACCCACTACTCATTTTCAATAAAAGGAACCATAACTACGATCGATACTACAACTACTAATACTAGTATAGACGAACAACAAGACAATGCACTACTCAGCTATAACTATGATCATAACTACAGCTACTAGTATGGATGGATGACAAGAAAAACCCACTACTCATATTCAATAAAATGAGCCATAACTACGATCGATACTACAACTACTAATACTAGTATAGACGAACAACAAGACAATGCACTACTCAGCTATAACTATGATCATTACTACAGCTACTAGTATGGACGGATGACAGGACAAACCCACGACTCATTTTCAATAAAAGGAGTCATAACTACGATAGATCCTACAACTACTAATACTAGTATAGACGAACAACAAGACAATGCACTACTCAGCTATAACTATGATCATTACTACAGCTACTAGTATGGACGGATGACAGGACAAACCCACGACACATTTTCAATAAAAGGAGTCATAACCAAGATCGATACTACAACTACTAGTACTAGAATAGACAAAATATTCATTTTCAATAAAGGACCTAAAATTACGATCAAAATTAAAGCCAAAGAAAGTAAAAATACCCAGGTTGTCGCCGCAATCTGAAACCAGGAGTAGTAAACCCAATAGCAACTTGTCCTTTCGCACCCGCATTCTCCACGTACATCTCAAAATAATAAACAAGCCTTTTCGACGGTGCAGGTCGATTCGCTTGAACAACACCAACATCGTGTCCATGATGATTCACACTTGGGTACCTCACAGATAGTTTATCCGCCCCGACAATCGAAAACCCACCCGAACTATTCAACGTATCCAATTCAGTAGGCAATTCTTCCTTATCATCTTCTTCGTCTTCGTCGATTTGGGTCAAGAATTGAGGTTCTTGGACACCCAATGATTCGAATTTTGCGGCTGCGGATTTGGATTTGAGACGCCATTGGTGTAAATAGTAGGTAGCAATTAGGTCATTAGTGTTGGTATTTGTGGTAGTGGAAAGTGAAAGGGATAAAGATGCTTCTTCCATGTGATGAATTTGGCAAAATCTGAAAATGGGTTGATTGAATTTGTTGAAGAAAGATGGAGGAATTTGAGAAAATGGGGTTTTTCTTGTGCTTAGAGTGAAAAAGGGGGAAAGAGGAGTTTACCCAAAGTGGTGTTTAGTGAGAGAGAAGTGTGAAGTAAGATGTTCCCATTTTGAGTTTTGGATATTGATGAGTTTTATTTGGTCGGAGGTTAGTCGAGTTTTAATATGGACATCGGCTATTCCATGGAAAATAGATGAAAAAATACGCCTAAGATGAGTTTTGATTTTAAATTATGTTGCTGGAATTCTTCGAAAATTATTATTGTGTTCGTGTCAGATTTTTTTAAAATATACTACTGAGGATAGGATGCACGTCTATTACGTTTCGATTTGAGTTTTGGATATGGATGAGACTTATTTAGCGTGAATTTAATCGGGTTTTAATATAGATATTGGCTGCTGGACGGAAAATTGAGAAAAAAAATGCGCCTATAATGTGATTCAGTATTAAATTATGTTTCTAGAATTCTCCAAAAATTATTATTGTGTACGTGTCGAATCTTTTAAAATAATACCATTGAGGTTATGATGCACATCTATTAGCATTTGTTGAAAGTCCGACAACATAGATTTTGAATACATATTTTTATGTTATAAAATTAAATATAACATAGAGTTCGGAAAGATCAGGTCCATCTACTCCATCTATTCTAGTTATTTTGACTAGGTTCTAGACTATTGATGGCGGCTACTTCCTTTCTCATTAGATATTTGTATTTTGATCCCTTTTTTTGTTGGTTTCATATCTGATTATCTTGACTATTCTTGAGCGATTACCGATTCCTATTTCTCCATTACTTCTTAGTAGTTAGTTACGACAAGCATATCTCTTTGTATTTGCTTGATTCAAGCTTTATTATTGATTATTATCTGATGGGTTGCTAATTTTTGTTGTTGTTTTGCTCGTATTTATTTCTAATTCCTGGTTAAATTACCCAACTTTTTAGTAAATTTTTGTTGTTGTTCCTAGTCGTATTCTTGGTGTGGTCTTGATAGCATTTATTTTTAAAAGTGCATTATTGCATGGAGTGTGTTTTCTTAGAGTTGAGTTGGCCTGATTAATACCCCTTACGTTGTCTTTGATAGTCGTGGTTAATGTTGATGGATTAGGGTCATGTCTTTGATCAGGGCTAGGTTTTGGTTGAGTTTAAGGGTTGGGGTGGGGGCAGGAGGTAAGAGGAGTTAGTGGGTCAAGGAAGCCCCAAGGTTGAGAGTAAGGTCTTCGAATATCAGGGTCGTTATCGAAAAAGTCCGTAAAGCTAATGAAAATTTTTAGAAAGAGGCGAATTATTATAGCTCGTCTCTTAGAAACCAAATGGGCAGGTACTAAGGCGCGGGTAATAGGCGGGTATAAGTTGTGGTATTCAGAAAGTATGAAGAATAGGAATGGAGTAGGTATCTTAGTAGATGATAAGCTTAAGGAGCAAGTGGTAGAGGTTAGGAGGATCAACAATAGGTTGATGTCGATTGAATTAGTCATTAGAGGATTTACTTTGAACATTGTCAATGCTTATGTCCTGTATGTAGGCTTAGATGAGGAAGAGAAAAAGAGTCTTTGGGAGGCTTTGGATGAGATCGCGAGGGGTATCCCCAACAATGAGAAGTTTTTCATAAGAAGGGATCAATTGACACATAGGGGCTTCTTCGAGGATTTTGACAATATGCATAGGGGCTTTGGTTGCGGTGAGAAAAATGAAGGAGGAGCCGCACTTTTGAATTTTGCTCAAGCTTTTGGGTTGATGGTAGCTAATTCAAGCTTCCTGAAGATAGAGGTTCACTTGGTTATCTTTAGTATTTAGTGGTCATGACTCCAATTAGCCTTTTGCTCCTTATGAAGGGTGATAGTGGTCTTTGTAAAATATGAAAATAGGTTGGATGTATCGATTGAAGAAAGATGGAGGAACTTGAGAAAATGGGATTTTCCTTATTCGTAGAGTGAAAAAAAAGTGTGTGTGGGGGGGGGGAGTTTACCAAAGTGATGTGTAGTGAGAAAGAAGTGAAGTGTACAATTAGGAAAAGAGAGAATTAATTACTTATGCCTAATACAATTAGGAAAAGAGAGAGGATAATTACTTATGCCTAAATGTATTAGGTTTTGATTTTGAGTTTTAGACATAGATGAGTCTTAGTTGGTGTGAATTTAATCGGGTGTTAAAATAGATATCGGTTACTGGATAGTAGAGAAAAAATGCACCTATAATGTGATTCGATTTCTGAGAAGGTAGTAACAATTAAGATCAAGAAGGATTATGACAATTTTTTAGAATCGATTTGAATTCATGCCAGGATGCTCAATTAATGAAGCCATCTATACCATAATGAAACTGGTGTAGAAGTATAGAGGGAGGACGAAGAACTTGCACGTGGTGTTGATCGACTTAGAAAAAACTTAAGATAAAGTCCTCAAGGAGGTTCTTTGGAGGTGCTTGGACACTAGGGGTGTACCTGTGGCGCATACTAAGGCGATTAAGGATATGTTCGACGGAGCGAAGACTCATGTTAGAACTGTGCGAGGAAACTCAGAGCACTCTTTCATCTTGAGAGGGTTACATTAGAGGATTGACTCTTAACCTATTTTTATTTATCTTGGCGATGATGTATTGACGTGACAAATTTAATAAAAAGTGTCATGATGTATGTTATTTGCAGATAATATAGTCTTGACTGACATGAACTGTGGTGCAGTTAATGATAAGTTGGAGATTTGGAGATAAATAGGTTGAGTAGGTCCAATACAGAATATTTGGAGTGCAAGTTCAGCAAGGTGACCAATGAAGAATGTACGAAATAAGGTTATTCAAGATAAGGTGAGAGTGGCTTCGGTGAAAGTCAAGATGCAGGAATCAAGGTTGAGATGTGTAAAGCTATGTCACTTGGCTCAACCCAATCCCAAAATCTAGCTCAAAGGAAGGAGGATTGTCAAACCTTATAAAGAGACCGCCCATCACATTAACCATCAGTTTGGGACTTTTTCTTTTCTTTAACACCCACCCCACGCCTAGAATTCGACATCTAGCGCATGGGCAATTTTAATTTGGGGACCCAACATTGGGTGAGATGGTCTTGCTCTGATATCATGTAAAGATATGACACTTGGACTTAACTCAACTGTAAAAGTTAGTTCATGAGGAGAGAAATTTTCAAGTCCATATAAGCAAAACACTGGTCCATTCTTCAATCAATGTGGGGCTTTCATCCACTCTAATACCACTTCACATCTGAAGAAACTTATGCGGTCCAAGATCTATCTTTACATGGTATCAGAGTCAGGTCTATTCTCGTTTAAACTCCCAGACCACGCTTCAGTTGGATCCTGAATGTGAAGAGTGGTGTTAAGAGTGAAGAGTGGACAAAAATCTTATATTGATTAAAAATGAATTGGTGTTTTGCTTATGTGGACTTAGGCAATTCTACTCACATGAGATAACTTTTGGGGTTGAGTTAGAGCCAAGTGCTATATCTTTAAAAGATGGTTGAGATATGTGATGAGGAGGTGCACAGATGTCTCAGCACAGAGGTGTGAAAGGTTGACCAGGGTTGGATTCAAGCGAGGCAGAGGTGGACTAAAGAAATGTTAGAGAGGTGATTAGCTATGACCTGAAGCAATTTCAGTTTACCAAGGACATGACCCTAGATAAGAAGGTATGGAGAATGCGAATTAGGGTAGAAGGATAGTAGGAAGAAGTGTGTCCTTGCTAGTAGGTAAGAGGACTTTGTTTTTGTTATCTGTGCCAGTAGTCGTAGTATTAGTATTGTTTCAAAGTGTGTTATTAGTTGTCGTATTATTTGGTGATACTCTTGTTTATGTTATTATATGGTGTGTTAATACTTATTGCTTCTTGGTCCTTTTACTATTTTTTTTTTCTAAACTGGTTTTATCTTGAGTTGGGGGTCTATTCAAAACAGTCTATCTATCTCAACTCTGAGGTAGTGGTATGAATTGCGTACGCTTATTTTTTTCATATCCTACTTTGTGAAAAATATACTGAAAATATTGTTGTTGTAAAATTAAATATTTATATTTTCTAATCTATATATTT
Source organism: Capsicum pubescens (assembly GCA_030864215.1). NCBI lineage: Eukaryota > Viridiplantae > Streptophyta > Magnoliopsida > Solanales > Solanaceae > Capsicum > Capsicum pubescens. The sequence goes on along the minus strand of CM061541.1, from coordinate 246,624,296 downwards.
TTATGCTGTGAGCATATAATACTTTGTATAATCTATAAAGAATATGTAAGATGCTCAATTGTGGACTCATCTCATATGAAGGGGGTTTTCATGGTTCTTGAATGGGAAGGGGGAAAGAACGAGGAGTTTACCAAACTGGTTTAGTGAGAGAGAAGTGTACAATAAGGGAAAAGAGAAAGGATTAATTATTTATGTCTAATCTATTAGATTTTTGTTTGGAGTTTTGGATATCGATGAATCTTATTTGGTGTAGGAATTTAGATTAGTTAGATTTTAATATAAAAATCGAACATTGGATAGAAAGTTTAAAAAACTACAGCTCTAATGTGATCCAATTTCAAATTTTGTTGTTTGAACTTTTTAGAAATGTTGTTGCATTTGTATTAGGTGTTTCAAAAATATACCATTGAGGAACCGATGTGTATTTGTTAGCATTTTTAAAAAGTCCGAGCAATATATATTTAAATACACAGTCTACATTATAAAATTAAATATTTATATTTTCCATGTTATGAATTTTGGATTTACAAATTCAAGAAATTAGAATTGATCAAGACTCTTGTAATTTCGGACATATTAAAGAATGATACCTAGATAATATCTTCACATTTCATCCAAATAAATAAAATTTGCCTACAAGCAAATGAATTAACAATGGAAACATTGAAAATTATAGATTAACTTTGTACACAATAAATCTAGATTACTAAGAATTACTTTACAAAATGATTCTAAATCCAGAGACAATCTACATTCCATCTATAAAGTACTGCAAGTTATGCTGTAATATGTTTAGCCAATTTCAATTTCCTATATCAGGTAGCCCGATGGAGCTTCTGCTATGCACGGGTTTTGGGAAAGGCTGGACCACAAATTTCCTATGTTTCCATAAATTGAGAGGGTGGGGGGCTCGTTTTCGTCTTCTCTGTACCTGCATGATGTAGCATAGCAAATCCGCATCATTTGTGAAGGTTAAATCACATGGGGATTCTTTGGTAGGAGGGATAACGATAAACTAATCCGGGATTAATTTTGAAGAGGAGCTTATCCCATGTTTGGTTGGAACAAAACGCATGGGATAACTCATCCCGGGATTGTAGTGTTTTTCTTATCCCTCCTTGAGGGTGGGATAACTAATCCCGGGATAACTAATCCCGGGATAACTTGTTTTCCAATCAAACAACCCCATAATGTAAAATATACGATGGGGTCTCCAGTTTAGACCTCGTTAATACAGAAAAACAGCACCACCCTAGTTACAACAGCATACCCGGTGTGATCTCACAAGTGGGGCCTGGGTGGGGAGGATAGTCTGGATGCAGTTCATACCCCTACCTTGGGAGGTAGAGAGGCTGTTTCTGATAGACCCTCGACTCAAGCACCATCCTAGTTGAAGGCATTAAATTATGGAATATGGAGTATGAGGTTTCAGTAGAACATACCATTACCACCACGGATTTCTACTTCACGAAATTCTTGGACAAGAGCACAGCAACAGCACATCAAATGTGAAAGAAAATCATCTATCACACCTCCCTAAAAACAAAACAATAATCTGCACGGTATCAATATCTCTATTTAACCTAACACCCATTTATGTATGAAGGAATTCGTCCATCATTAACCATTTGTCTACATTACGAAGAAAGGAACATTCAGAAGCATTTATTCATCTCCTTCTGCAAGGAGAAGATCTTTCTTTCAGCATGAAGGTCTTGCGATGCTAATCTATTTATCATTTCTGGGATACTACATTTTCGAATCTAGCTCTAGTTTTGGGACTAATATTTAGCTGTGAAAGACAGGGTATTTACCGTGATGTTTAGCTTCTTCCGAAGTTTCTTTCTGATGCAGCAAGTGTAACAACAGCAGGATAGTATCAAGGAATACGCCATTAATTCATTACAAGCGTCCGTTGAAGCTGCATCCAACACAATAGAAAGTTATTTTTGAGAGATCCAAATAGTATCAAAATCGTGAATTAACATCCTAGGAAAAATAACACGTAGATACTGTTAAAGATGCTGAAATGTGTAACCATCTCATCTACAAGATTAAGCTTTTAGAGAGAGCTCATAATTATTTAATTACTTACAATACCCCCATCCCCAACCCGGACATGCGATCTGATTCTTTTTTCATGGGTCAACCACGTAGAAATTCTTTATGATAATGAGTGGCAGCGAGATTAGATCTCAGGACTTCTACCTGCTCTGTTAGCATTAGTGTGTGACCATCTCATTAAAAGCTTAAGCATTCGAGTAGCATTAGTAGTGTGTTCTTTTCAAAGTTGCTCTCGGCAGAAACACAATCTAAAGGGTGGCAATGCTAATGTAAAGATGGATTAACCAGATCTGTCACGTCTCCTAGATAGTAATCAGCTAAAGTAACAAGAAGACAAATTACATTGGTTCTTGCAGTGTACAGCACTCAACTACTAGTTCTGAATCTAACATAGTAACTTGCAAAACTAAATGTTGTTGCTACTTTGACTGTCTCATTGATCATTTCTGGTCAAATAAAAAAAAGAAGATTTTTTAGTAACTTGCAAAACTAAAAGATAACTATTTTTTTTATTTTTGTCAGCCGTGACAGGATAAGAAAGTTTCAGGTAGGCCACTTACATATGTGTCTGTTGGCTGCAAAACTGGCAACTTTAGAAAATGTACCACAAGGAAAGAAGAAGGTTTTAATGCCTGCAAAGTAAAAGGACACTATTATCAACAGTATATTGGCATTGCACAATGATATTGTCTCCAAGAATGTTATAACAACTTCCATTACTTAGATGCAAAAAGCAAAATCAAAGTAAACCAAAATGAATAGAGTTGAACAAGAAGGATGATACATTAAAATGATGCCACATGAATCTTCCTTTCAAGTAAATAATAGTTCACAAGCACAATTATCCTCCAGCCAAAAACAAACTTCAACAGCAAAAATCAGAAAATAGGGAAAATGACTCTATGAATATGGAAAGAAACAAGTCAGGCAATCAACTAATTTCACGATTCTCCTTAAATACAGTCAGGCAAGGCTATGCAGTATGTGAACATCTATATGAAAAGATCACATGACCAGCAGAAGATTGCTGTCATGGATTCGCAATACGTTCCTTCTTTAGTAACAACAGTAAGAAACGCAGTAATAATCGGAAAAAGTGATAACAAAAAGAAAAGCCAATTGTACTTCAGTATCCTATTTCAGCCATTGGAATCTCTCTAGAGTTAGACAGCTAGAATAGAAATAATGTCTCCAACAAGAATGACACAAACAACATCCAACCAAAATTAGTTCTTTCCCGGGAGTAAATGTATGCGCTATTGATAACTTGAGCATGATTGAAATCTAAAGTAGTGACACACACAAAAATTCTGTTTGTAATATGGCGAAAGAATTCATAAAATAAGCATAAATTATCACTATTTGTTAACATGTGTCGAGAATTCCAATATACTCCACACTGAGGAGTGTATCAGAGGATATATAGTATTACCCAGATAAAATCAAACATTAGGGTTCGGGGAAATTAAAAGAATATCACAAAGCAAATGTATCAAGTTCAAAGAATAGATCTATTCTTTGAACTTGAAAAAGGAAGAAACAAAATCACCGTAGTATATGATAGAAAAATTTTTCCATCCATAGGTAGAGGCGTCTTAAGGATTATGCTTCAATGCACTTTTATCCAATTTCCTCTCCTCAATATCTCTTTTTTTAAATGCACACCAAATTCAACATACTATACCCAACAAAATAGGAAAACATACTATGGAAACCATAATCAATCAAAAAGAAAAAAACTATGGAAACCCTCAACTCTTACTTAGCTCAACTACACTTATATGAAGTGTTTGTCGCCCCTATGCCGGCTTAGAGCAAGGAACTTTCACATTTCTTGTTTTGCTTAATAGGTACCTCACATTGATTAGAAATTTGGACGTCATTGCCGAAGTTTCATTTGCCAGGTGATTATAACCCTTTTTGTGGTTATACATATCAAATGCTAACTCAAAAATTGAGAAAGGCAGCAGCAAACCTAATATCTCTCACCAATTGTCTTTTCAAGCTGAAAGCATCAAACCTTATAGTTTGCGTGCTACCACATTAATCTGGTTAGCCCATCCGTTATTGAAAACTGCACCTAGCAGCTTGTGGACTGACATGCAAGTTTTGAGAGTCTATCTACACAAATCTACTGCATGAAGATTTTCTTTTCGGGACGAAATTAATATTTTTTGTCCATTTATATCCAATTTATCAGCTAATCTCTGTCTTAAAGTCTACACTCCCTCCATCTACAGATCCCCTAGTCTTTTTCTGACATGGAGAAACATTACATAACCTGGTTGCAAGTACATCCAGCTTTCCAAAAGTTCTCTCTTTTTTTTAAAAAATATTCCTGCTGGATTAAGGAACTCCTCTCTCTTGATCTAGTTGCCGTACTACGGGTCCTAAATAGAATGGAACCCCACCCCCAACCAATACATCCTTTGATTTCTCCTCAGTTATGAACTAAAAGACATTTATCATTTGCACCATGACGATGACAAATATAATACTAGTTTGGCATTGAACTTTCTGAATATCTATACAACTACCCACAAAGCTATATAGTAATAATGCTTTCTCTGCACCAAAAATACAGATGAGAAAATAAATAGCTCCTAATTCTTCGCATCAAGTATCCGCTTTTTCCTTTCAACCCAAATTATCCAAAAAAAGCATAGGAGCTAGTTAGATAGGTTAAACATCAGCTCATGATTAAACTTTTAGTTTCTGAAATTGAAACAGAGAATATATCATTGTGACCAATAATAACAAAATAGTTCCTCAAAAACATATGCAAAATTGGACTAGTTAACAGAAGTACATGAACACAGGAAATGAAGTTGTCCAGACAAAATTTGTTATTCTAGACATTTCAAATCTTCAAGTGCATTTCATTTGAAAAAATTGTGTATCTTTCCTTTAAGCAGAATGGGAAAGAAAACAGAAATAAGTGATCAAACCAAATAATGAAACACAAAGAATTGTAAAGCAAGGGTGTAGTTAAATGTACATAGGAGAGGTTCTGAACAGCAGCCCAACAGATCTGTATGCCACTCTTCATATCGAAGTGAACCCTTTGAAGACAGCAGTTCACGTTGTGATGAAACTGAAGAAGTGTTTCTGCAGATATATATACATAAAATGAAAATGAGTTGAGTTGAATGAAATCACTATAGTCACGAAACTATCATATGTGTTATGACTCCTTCCACATTTTATTTTATGAGAAGATCACTACTATTAATAAAGAATGTCTACCTTGAAGTTGAATGTATCTCGTCACACTTGGTATAACTTTTATCATAGTGTTCCTTGTCACTATTGGCATCTGAGTGACTATGCTCCAACTTTTTGGTAGCCTGGGTGGGTGAACTCTTCTCGGAAAGAGACTCAGCTGCAACTACCTCTGTGACATCAAGAAGATGCTGAATGATTTCACACTGACTGACATCTAAATTAGCTTGTGAGCGTTGCAGTTCTAGCTGAAGCTTTTCGTTCTCTTTCTGAATTGCCTCAGTGATAGGCATGCTTGGGTAGGAACGGGAGAGGTTCTTCTTTAATACTACTGTATCATGTTTAGAGGGATCTCGTTTCAAAATGACTTCTTGCATTTTCATGTCTTCAGCCTCCAAAGTGTATTCACGCTGATCCTTCTCAATTATTTCAAATCTCTCCTGCCAATGGAACACAAGATTTATTAACCTTGAAGCTAGAAATAAATACTGATGACACACCAATTGTACATGTGTAAATAATTAAGTCAGTGGGAACTGCAAAGGTTACTCCCCTTCCAATTTTGAGCAGTAATGGCCAAGCCAAGCTAAATGCATGCTTGACTAGATATATTAGTCGAAGACGAGCATATTAAATAACAGAGAGACACTTAGTTCATAGAAGTTAGTTTACAACTCCTGATCCTAGACTTTAGTTCATACCCTGTGAAGTGGAGACAAGAGAATAAGAGTGCACAACCAAGCAGAAGAGAGGGGTTGAAGATACACAAAAATCCTGTGACAGCAGATTGCTATGAATTCCAACTCTAGACCGTTGTGCTTCACTGGAGTCACCTTATTCCTTAGGACAAAAAGTTTGATACTAATGTCTTCATGGTTTATGTCCATCATCTGGTACATTGAACTAGTCCACATTACCATAGACATGACCCATATCATAATCTTATGCAAAACAAACAAGTTAGCAGAACCATCAATTTTGCAGGAACCAAAATGTTTAAGAAACTATCATGCACTATTTCCTGTCCTAATTGATAGCACTTTAGACTTTGATACCTAAGCTAATGTAAGAATATATTCTTTGATTTTTCTGACACTGTTTTCGGTTATTGGTTTTGTCTTCATGATGCTGAATACATTAACATCCTTTATACATGTTATAGCATAAAGCAAGGGAAATTGTTCATCCACACATGATTTACGAGAAAAGAGATCTGCTTAGAATCAGAAAACAAGGATTTAAATAGTAATTAACCAACAAACCTAGTGAGATCTTATGATAGGAAATACATGCAAGATTAGCAGGAAAGAAAAGCCTCATATTAATAGTTTTGGGTATAAGACCAACATCAAACAACTCAATGGCTTGACAAACAGTTCCAATTTCATATCATGAATTCATGACTGCCTGTCACACTTAATATATAATAACAAATACATAGGTGTGGGACAGATTACGAATGATGTAAGATAGATTATGAAGACATGTAAAGCTGAATCCTTGGTGCCGTAGAGAAAGAGAGCAAAGTTTCAGTACCCTGACTCGAGCATTATCCACAAGAGTGATAAGAGGAATGATCTTCAAATATTGGTCGATCTCGTTCTGAGCCTTCCGGAATTGGTAGACAATGTTCCATCCCATAGCCAACAGGTAAAGATAGCTCCGATCTTGGCAGCTGTTGACCAAAATGTAAGACCTCCTTAATGCATCTTCAAGATATTCCAGTGGCTCACGGGTTTCTGGATAATTCTTGAGTTCTGTAATTCTAAGCTGCTCCAATAAATTACCAATTAACTTAAGATGCTGGGCGAACTGCCTGCAATTCTTCTTGTGCATCCGAGCTGTGTTTGCAGCTTGTACAATCATTCCGATTAGCTTCACTGCATCAAGGCCAGCAAGCTGGGCAACATTTGCAACTTCCCCAAAGTCCATAATAAGACTCTAAATTAAACTAGTCAAATTTCGCCAGCTTGATCTTTTCCTTTTCTTGGACAAGTTTATCTCTAAATTATCCTATGCTTTTCCGCTGCAGCAGGCAATCCAGTGGATTACTCAACTGACTCAGACACTACCGCCATTAAAAAAATGCACTAGAAACAGATGATATGCCTGCAATGTCCTCTCAACAGCTCCCCATATAGTCAGCTGTCTATTAGACCGCCAGAGAGCACAACTTGCAATAGATCTACCGACTACTGATTTTCAATTAAGATCCTGATCAGCTGCAATATAAGTTCAAAAATGAGTCAATCGTCTTTCATAGACAGTTCACACTCCATCAAGCCTCTCATTTTCCCATTTCAACAAAGCGATAAAGGCAAAAGGGAGCACACAATAAAGCAAAAGAAATTAAGTACGAAACCACTTGTTTTTCTAGAAAATGTTTTCTTGGAAAATATTTTCCATGAAAAGCATTTTCCTTCCTACCGACCACGCCCTAAGTTTAAAATGAGTCAACAAGGTTTCAAAGACGGTCCACAATCCATTAAACCTCTCATTTTCCATTTCGGCAAAGAGATAAAGGCAAAACAATAAGGGATCTTTACACAAATAGCCGGACAGATTTCCTCTTCACTTTTTCTAGGCATATACATTGATTATACACATAAGGTACATGAATTTTTCATATACATATAATATACATCCACTTGCTATAAATAGTCTAGTGAGCAACAACTTATAGCAAAACAAAGCAAAAGATATTAAAATCTCAACAACAAAATGCAAAAGCAAGAAACAGTAAACATAAATTCATTAAAATTACAACAACATTTACCTGAATTAACGGTGTACAGTGACGTCAACTCACTGTACTCCACCGGAATTTCAATTCATCATATGCAAGACACACATTAGGACACCACATATCTACATGAATATATTGTACAACTATTAATTCTTTGTGATAATGAATGAAAAAAAGATGGCCTTAAACATGTTCAATAGTTGCAAAGAAAGATATTTTGCCGAAAAAATAACATAAATATACACCTTTAACTTATTACATTGATATAAATTCTCACACTTACAAGTAATTACAAAATAACTTTGGAAAAATAATTAACTTATAATATTTACATAAATTTCCACACTTACAAAGTAATTATAAAACTATCAACTAATTATGTATCTTCATTGGATGCATCGAGGAGCTAATTATGTTTCTCAACGGATCCTAAATTTAAAAAAATATATCGAGAGTTAATTATGTATCTTTACAAAATAAATATATCTTCCTCGTATATATTATATATCTCGACAAACCAAAATAAAAAAAAATATCAAAGCTAATTATATATCTTGAAAGACCCAAAAGTCAAAATTTTCAGTAATTATGTATTATATAAAAAATTTCTGTAATTAAACTTCAACCTGTCCGGCACATAAAATTTGAGATGTACATACATACAAATATTTAAGAAAATGTAGCCTTTTTTTTTTGCAAGAAAATACATGTGACTCTTTGGAAAATGGTGCGCAGAGAAACTAAAAATTAAGTGAAAGAAACGTAAAATTGCGAGCAAAAGGACATGGATTTCTGTGAATTACAAACTTACAAGCATTGATTTGGGTGAAACAACTTCTGGATTTGTAATTTTTTGGGGGGAATGATTTGTAGTTACAGTGACCATAAATCTCTGACTCTGAACCAGAGAAATGTGTGTGAGAGAAAGAGAATGTGTGTGTAAAAGAGAGAAAATGTATATATGTGAATGTGTGTGTGAGAGAGAGAAAATGTATGTATGTGACTGCGTGCGTGAGAGAGAAAATGGATGTGTGCCACTGTGTGTGTGAGAGAGAGAAAGAGAATGTGTCTGTATCACTGTGTGTGTGTGAGAGAGAGGGGTCACGGGCTTTCAGTGTTGTTTGTATGGGAGCTCCGATTTGCTGCTGCTGCACTACAGATGGAGAGAGAGAGAATGTGTGAGTGCGCGCGCTTGTGGTTTGCTTTTGGAGAGTGGAAATAATGTCAGAATGCCAGTAAAGCAAATTTTGGGAAAATGTTACTCTATCTTTTTGCTTATTTTTGCACTTTCTCCGTTTCCTTTTAATTGATTTCTTTTTAAAAAAATATTTATTTTAATTTAATTATCTCTCTTGATAAAATGAGTATTTTATTATATTTTTTCAATACTATTTTCAATATTAAATGACTAAATAAAATATATTTACTCAAATTTATATTTTTAAAACATAATTAATAAAGCTAATTTGATAAAATAATTCCCTAATAAATACTTTCTTAAGGGAGCATCAACTCAAAAAGGATCAACTATTTTGAATCGGAGGAAGTATTATTTTCTTAGTTGGATTTTACTTGATACATTTTAATTTGATATATTTATTAAAAAATAATTAATAATACAATTATTTTATTGTAATACTCTCATTAAATAATATTTATATTATATTTTAAAATAATAAAGAAAAAATAACTAATGCTAAAAATAATATATATGATTATTATTAAAGTAGTTAAGAATCTCATTAAAAAAGAAAGATATATATGAAAAAGAATTCCAACCGTTCTCTTGAACATCAAAAATTTACTTATTTGATATCATGAAAAAAATTTCAACAATTCATTTAAAACATCTTTTTGTGATTAGAGGGTGTATTTGGATATTGGAGTTATGTATGGCCATGAATTAAATTAGAGTTGTTTTTAAAAAAAATAAAATTATAAGTAATTTGAAATTAAAAAAAAAGAAGTGAAAACATCTTTTTCTTGTTTTTGAAATTTCTGAAAATTCTTGAAAGAAGTGGATAAGGTGAAAATAGAATTTTTTGAAATTTTATTATTAAACACGTTTTGAGTAAATTATTTCGCATATTACTATTTACAATAGCTAAATAAAATGTAAACGTTAAATATTAGTATGTATATATAACAATATATTACTATAACACGATCATGAAGCTTTTAGACAAACGTTATTACTATAAATATGATCAACGAATATGGTGCGGCGGATGGGCCTACTCCTCCCTTAATCGGAGGTCTCGGATTTGAACCCTGAGTATGAAAAAATCTTTGGTAGGGAGCGGTTCCCCCGAATGGACCCTACGCGGTGCAAATTCAGATTAATCGGGCTTCATTGTGGATATCAGACACCGAATAAAAAAAAAGATCTAAAAATTACACAAATACACAACTTATGTTTTCAATATTACAAAAAAATCTCAATTCCCTAAACATATTACAAAAATTCCACATATACACAGAATATTGTGTATATGTCGATTATGTTATGTATATTAATAGGGAGAGAGAGTAAAATAATTAAAAATGTGGGAAAGAGTGTAATTAGTTTTAAAAGATTGATATTTATGTTATTTATAAAAAAAAAAAAAAAAAAAAAAAAAGATTTATCTGACCAAACAATCCCAAAGTTCATTTAATCTAGTTTACCCCCTAACTTCATTAAACTGTTTTTTCCCAATCTTAACTTAAATTAAAAAAGAAACTCATGTATTAGCTGTAAAGTGTTTAGGCAATTAGGTATGAGTATGGGTAAATTGAAAGGAATTTGACTTTTAACTAATTAAAAGGACAACTAAGTCACCATCAAAGATTATTATAGAATAGTAAGTATTTCTATTTTTAATTAAACGTTTCGAATTTAAGTTATAGGTATAAAATCGTCTTGATAGAATTAGCCGATTAGGTAGTGTTTTGCCTCCAATAGTAAGACTTTTCAATATAAATTTAATTTAATTTAAACTCCAATATAGATATCCAACAATGAATAACAAGTGAAAAAAAAAATTAAAAAAGACAACTCAGTCATAGTACTTAGCATTTTGTTGCCAATGAATGTGCTCTGGATTTAATTTATTGCTTCTATAGGATAGGTGTAAGGTTTCGATATTCAAGGAAAAATTTTGGTTCTCCCACCTACATATCGTCATTTTTTGCAAAATTAATTAAATTAATTTAATATTTTAAATTTTAGATATTTAAAAATTATATAAAAATAATAAAATTACAATTATTTTGTACCAATATAATGGGAAAAAAGTATATTCTAAAATTATGATCAAAGTTTATGTAGTTTGACTTTCGAAAAGTGAAAAAGGACAAGTATTTATAGAATGGAGGATTATTATTATTGTATATTTTAATTAAGTAATTTAATGGAATAAAAATATATACTAATTAATTATTATAGTTTGTATAGTTTGACTTTCGAAAAGTAAAAAGTGACAATATTTTTAGAATGAAGGGAGTATTATTTGTTATTTTTAACGTTTTCGGGTACAAGAATCTGTATATATACATGCAACAATAACTTTAATACAAGTTCAAGTCTAAGACTAACGCTTATGAAGTTTTTTAACACCTTCAACACAAGATTATAAATAATCTATCCAAGAAGTATGTTAAGTTTCAGAAATAAGATGAAACAAAATTTTAAGGCCAAGTCCCCCGACTTCACGGAGTGTTCTTACGGAATAATTCCCCTCACTGTACCCGAGGTTATGGAATCTTTTTTCCAAGATAAAATGGCCAAACAAACCAACTGTAGCGGTACCTCAAATAATTGGAATCTCTTTGAACTCACTCAACGATTTGATTGATCACACGGAATGTTTTTGAAGACAAGAAGAGTTTGTATGTTCAGAAAAAAATTCGTACCTAAACCTGTGGATGAAAAAAGGTGAAGGTCGTGACTTTTTGTCTAAAACAAAAACACATACATTCAACAATGTTGTTGATGCATCAAATTCTCCATCTGTTGAGACTGATGTATCAACTGTTAGAAGAAATAAAAAAAGATATTAATATAGAACGTCTATTTGTTGCTACAGATGGTATATTTGTTGCAACTGATGGTTTATCAGATTCAACAGATATACAATCTGTTGCCAGAAAATAAAAATGGTTATTATTTTATTAAAGAATTTAAAAAGATGTTTTTTTTTAATTTATAAAATAAAAAAATCAATAAATTTGGATTAATGATATGATAATAGTTTTTTTTTTAAAAGTAGATTATATGTTGCAACAAATATATTATCTGATGCAACAGGTTCACTATTGTTGCAACAGATGATATATTTTTTATCACAGATGATTTATCTGATGCAACCGATATAGAATCTGTTGTCACAACTCAATAAAAACGGTTCATGGAAAGAACTAATTAATAATAATAATCTGAAAAGTCATGACTTATCACAATATTTCTTAATTTAATTAAGTCATTACTTTTCACAGTAATAAAAAATGTAATTAATAAATGGAGATGAATAGTTAGATTATATGTTGCAACAGATAAGTTATCTGATGCAACAGATTTTATATTTGTTGCAACAGGTGATATATATGTTATCACAGATGTGTTATCTTATGCAACAGATATAGTATCCGTTGACACAACTCAATAAAAACGGTTATTGGAAAGAACTAATTAATAATAATAATCTGAAAAGTCATGGCTTATCACAATATTTATTTTCTTACTTTAATAAAAAATGTAATTAATGAATGGAGGTGAACAATCGCGCCTTTTTGCCTCTCATTCAAATTCAATCCTCTATAAATAAGTCCCTCCTTACTCAATCGTTCATTCAACTACACTCTATTTATTTATTGCATCTCGTCCTTCATATTACACTCTAGAAGATTATGGCTGATCAGTGTTGGACGTTGCTTTTCTGCAAGACGCCGTGAATGAACTTCAGAATTAAGTTCGTGACCTGCAATGGGAACTGGGAGGAGTTAGAGCAAGAATGCTCCGCGAGATACGTAGGCTGAGAAGGGCCTTGCTACTTTCGGTTGAAGATTGGCCGACAGACAAGGATGATGATGATAATAATAATAATAATAATAATAATAATAATAATAATAATAATAATAATAATAATAATAATAATAATAATAATAATACTAATAATAATAATTAGATTATTATTTTTCTTTTAGTCTATTATATGTATTTTTATTTGTTTTTATTTAATAAAAAAATTATGTTTGATCTTTGACGTTTTAATCCATATTTAATTTTCATTCTGTCTATTATTTTCTCAACAAACATGTCGACGATTTGACGTAAAAAGGAATAATTTAGAATCCAGTAGCAATAGCAAGATTTATCTGTTGTATTTGTGGCAGGGGCTGATGTATTGTTCAAAACAGATTACTCATATGTTGCAATAGATAAGAAGTCTGATGCAACAGATAAATAGTCTGTTTCAACAGATGACTAGTTTGTTGCTTGGCTCTGACGTTTTAATTCGTACTCCCTCCGTCTCAAATTATCCATCCCAAATTGAGATGCCACATTGATTAAGAAAAATAATTAATAACATGTCTAGTTTATCATAACCCACTGATCAGTTGGTGAGACAGTAGACGTGTTTGAAATAACCATTGTTTGCTGTTCCATCGAAATTTCATAAGAAAAGAAAGTTTTTAACGTCGGTCGACGTATAGTCCCCCTATTAAATGATGTTTCCATTTTAATTTGAAGAAAAAATGATTAATGCAAAGGGTAAAATATGATTTTTTTTTTAATCTTTTCTTGATTAATGAAAAAATAAGTAAAATGAGAAATCAAATTTGGGACGAGTAATTAAAAGTAAGGAATAATTTTGAATCCTGTAGCAATAGCAAGAGTTGAAACATATTGGTTATCTGTTGGGTTTGTGGCAGGGGCTGATTTGTTTTGTTCTAAACAGATTAATCATTCGTTGCAACGGATAATTAGTCTGGTGCAACAGATAAACATTCTGATGCAACAGATAATATGTCTAATGCAACAGATAATACGTCTGATGTAACAGATAAATAGTCTGATGCATTAGATAAACCGTCTGATACAACAGATAAATCTTCTGATGCAACAGATTACTCATCTGATGCACCAGATGATTGATCTATTTAAATTGTGGGCACTTATGTTGGATTCATGATTGGGGTTCTATCCATTATTGAAAAAATAGAAGTGTACTCAGATGACAAATACGAATAAAAATCATAATTTTAATTACCAAAGTCACCTATGAAGTAATGCCCAAGTGGAAAGTGATGTAGTAGACAAAAATTGACCTAAGAAATTGGTCAGATAGTAGCAGTAGCACTATACCACCACCACCACCAACAACAACAACAAATGGTCGACAAGAATAAGATGAAGATGATAATGAAGCAGAAGATGATGAATAAAGCAGCAGAAACAATGAACAACAAAAATCGCTAAGAGAGAGAAAATAACAATGGATGAGAAGAGAGAGAAAGACACATTTTTTCCTTCGTTTCTCGTTATTTTAGGTAAACATTGGGATCAAAGTATAAATTTAAAAACTTGTGGGTTATTTTTAAACTATCACAATTTTCTTAATCCATAATAAAGTAATTGTCACCCCCAACTAATAATTAAGACTTGTATCACCTATACTTCATTTTAAAACTTTTTTGTCACCTGTGACCCAAAGCCCCTGATTACTTGGTACTTATTCTCAAGTCAATTTTAACATATTAAGTTAGTTCTATTGTTTGCCTTGAATATCAAGCGTGAATAAATATTTATAACATAAGAACTTTCAAGAAGAATATTGATTGAACATTTTCCAAATCCAAATTCGAAGCCGAACGAGCGACAACGATGACGACGCGAGGCACCACCTTGTTCTTGCCTCACTATCCATGTGGAGTAAGTGCTTCTTATTATAAACACTTCAAAGTTCCCTTCTCCCACCAATGTGGGAGAATTAGTGAGCTTTCCCTTAAAAGAGTACACTTTCCATTTTAGTGTCTCTCTTTCTCTCCACTATTTTTCCTCTATTTTCTATTCACACTTTTCATACATATTGAACCCAACATTATTACTATATATTGTAATTATGTAACTTAATAAAATAAAAATATTTATACTAAATAATTATGATTAAATGAGAAAAAATATATGTACAATTATGCGCAATATATTTATTATTTTTGTATAAACATTCTATGTGAACATTCTAGCAAATTTTCTTCCTGTTATTAAACGTAAATTCTCCTTTATACTCTCATATATTGTCTAACAATGGTTACTTGGTACTTATTCTCACGTCAATTTTAACATATTAAGTCAGTTCTATTGTTTGCCTTGAATATCGAGCGTGAATAAATATTTATAACATAAGAATTTTCAAGAAGAATATTCTGGAGATTATGAAGAAAATATATTGATCATAATTCACATGTTTAGATGTGAGTATTCGAACACCAATTGGTTCCTTTTATTTTTTTGAGTGCATAAACCATATTTTTTTAAGGGTATACTTGTTTATTGAATTGCATTTTTTTTTTTTTAAAAAAGAAAATATTGAACATGAGTTTCAAGTTTGGAAAATTGATTTTAATTAGGAAAACTAATATAAATATACACCTTAACTTATCATATTTACATAAATTTCCACTCTTACAAAGTAACTATAAAATTTCAACTAATTATACATCTTTATTGGATGTATTATGTATCTCGACATACCAAAAGTTGAAAAAAATGTATCTTCATTGGATATATCGGGAGCTAATTTTGTATCTCGACAGATCCAAAAATGGATTTTTCAGTAATAATGCAAAATATCGAGATTTTCTATAATTAAACTCCAAACTATCGGAATTTATGTTATTTGTCATTTTAATTAGTATTTTGAGTGATTTTTCCAAATTAAATACGTCTTTAAGGACAATTTTAACTTCCTAATACATTTTTACAATTTTTAAAAAAATGCGTGTGTTATATTAAAATAACTTATTTTTTATATTCAAATACCTATTGAAAAGAAAGATGATAAGTCTCATGTGTGAAAATCATTTTTGAGGTAGCAAATTTTCTTGCCATATTATCCTCTTGCAATATGGAAGGGTAAGGTTTGTAGGGTCATAAAAAAAAACAATTTTGGAGTAATTTAAGCAAACAACTAAACCACAAATAAAGTTGGATCATGCAGGTTCCACTTTTTTCTAATAAAATAATAACAAGTCCATCTATATATTGTGCAAGTGTCATTATCAGTGACGAATTCAAAATTTAAAAGTCATGAGTGTAAGAAAGATTGACATCCAAAGTTTTAAGGTTCTGTCTGAAAACTAAAATATCCAGCTATTTTCTTGACTTACTGGTGTTTTTCTAAATCTTATACCAGATTTTATACATTTTTTATATTATTATACCTAATTTGTATCGAATTCAATAGGCATCGAAGCACCAAAATATTCATAACAACGGAACCATCACCAAAAGTCGCAGTGAAACGGTAAGTACTCTTTATTATTAATTAGAAATCTTGAATATAGAATTGTTTTTGACAGGAAGCATTTCGCTCTTCAACGCGAGAATTTCCTACGCAAAGATGAATTAATCGAGTCTCAAAGTGAATATCGATTTATTAAAAAAAAGTATGGGAACAGCACTAGTAGAGAGGGGTTATTGGTTGGACAGAAGAGGCACATGTGTCCCATCTCTTTTTGCCTACTTAATTACCACTTGCCACTTGGTCCTTTTCTCATCTCTGTGGAGTAAAATATACTCTCTCCGTTTTAATTTATTTAACTTAATTTGATGCAAAATTTAAGAGAAGTAATTTTTGTGAAAAATTTATGATTTAAACTTAAATATATGTTAAATATATTAAAATATTTTTTAATTTTGCAATCTTAAATATGTCATATAAAAATTAAAACTAAAGAGTACAAAGAAAAAAAATATTCTTTTTTAAATGAATTAAAAAAATAGATAAAACAAATTAAAGCGGAGAAAATATGTGTATTTCTTAATTTCCATTCTTTTTTACTTTTACTGTATTGTTTTATTCTTAGATTATAAATCTAAGTGCATCAACCAAACAACCTCTACTAATTGCTTAGTTATAAGAAGATTTTTTCTTGGATTTTTCATCCGATGTTCGATATCTTTATGAAAATTTGATTAATTCGAATTCGCATCGTGTGAGGCCCATTGGAGGAAAATGCTTCCTACGAAAAAAAATTCATATCCAAAAGTCGAAGTCGAGAGGAACAACCATCTACTACATCACATCCTCCAGTGACACAAAGATATTTATACATGAATAAAGATATAGGAACTATAAGATAAATAAGCAATGTCAACATTATTGTAAAATAGATAATAATGTATAATTTAATTTTACATTTTATTTGGTATAAATTTATTCATAGATTTTCATGAGTTATATCAAAATTACTAATACAATATAAATTTTTACACTTCAAATAAACGATCTTTATATTCAAACTTCCCTTTTGTTGTTGTTACTATACTATTTTCCTTATAACTATAACTTTCAAGGGCATGATGAGATAGATCATATTCCTTCGCATATTCTTAATCAGAATTTTTAAATTATTTTTTTGCTGTAAAATACATTTATACAACAAAAATTCCCTTTTACTGAATCTTACGCAATATAAACTTAAATTAATCAAGATCAAAATATAATTATTAAACATCACGTGAAAAATAAAAATACAAAATAAAAAACAAGCATTATGGGGTTGTTTGAATAAGAAACACGTTATCATGAGACAAATTATTTTACGATAAGTTATTCCAAGATTATTACATTCTCTCAATGTAAAATAAAAATAAAATTACAAAATCAAAATAATTAATATCAGAATAAGTTATCCACAACTAAACAAAATACCTATAAATTAAGTTGATTTTACGAGGATATTATGGGTGTGTGTGTTTTCATTTCAGTTGGTTAAAAGCATACATAAATTATAGTTCAGATATGAAATTAGAAGTCGAGATTTATTTCACTATTATTGAGTGAGAGTTCAGATACGAAACTCATACTCACAATAGTTCAGGTGTAATTAAAAAAAAAAGTGAAATAATTTATGTGTATATTTCACCCTCAACTCTTTCTCTTTTTTAGAAAAATAAATTTCTTAAAAATGAGAAAAATATAGAGACGACAAGTTCCACAAATGACATTCCACGTTGATCGATTATATCCTCATTCTCCAACACGCTCCATCCCCACCGGCCACCACTCCTTACCCTCCCGCGGCCATTTTCTATAATATTTGTCTAGATTGATAAATTATATTTTTAAGATAATATTCTTATTCAAGCAACCAATCAACTCCTTGTTAGATGAAATATATTAAAAGTCATGACATATCTTGTTGAAATCTCAATATCTCAACTTACATTGCGAACATATACATTTTGGTCAATAGATAGCTGATAATGAAGGAAAATGGATGGTCCATATACTGCATTTTTGTCCAATGCCTAGCATTTAGGGCATGCAAAATGCCCATGATGATAAATACTCTATTCGTTTAGTTTTACTTGGTTCATGTAATTTGAAATTTTTCTTCAAAAAATATTTATTATGAGTTTATTTCTATACTTAGCTTATAATTATGTTTTTGGAAAAATTTCGCTGCTAATACTTTATATAATCATTTCATGATAGGGATAGTATTGAAAGAAAATGGTAAACTTCTCTTGTTTCATAAATTCAGCAAGTAAATTGAAACATTATTTTTAATAAGGGTCAACTAAAATGAAACGGAAGGATAGAGTATGTCATTTTCATTTTTCATCACCTTTTATATGTATTTTTGTTTACAATTCTTTGATGGTTTGATTAAAAACAAGGATATCCTATATTTATAATCTCAATTATTATGGGATTGTAATGTTACATCTCATTTTGATCCGAATTTTATACTGATTTTAGTTAATATCAATAATCAAATATGAGACAAATACAATTCAAATTTTACATATTAAAAATAGTATTCTAATCTCGATCGTCAAACGATACCATGGGAAATACATCGGAGGAATAGGGAAGAAGTTTGGATGAAAAGATAGATCTATTACAATAAAATTAAAGCTCTCAATTTTCTATCAATATTGCCTAGAGCCGTCAATATGGGTCAGCCCCGTTCATCCTGTAATTTAATAGGGTTGGATTACGATTTTTACAGCCTTAATAACAGGGCTTTTTAATCTGGACCAAATAAGCCCGTGTGGCTTGAACAACATGAGTTGGCTGGCCCGTGGGTCAAACAAAAAATAATTAAAAAATAGAACTATAAATTACACAAACCCATAACTTATGTTTCATTTATTACAAAAAATCTATCTCCCTGAACATATTACATTTATTCCAATTTTTAACTTTCTCTCTCCAAAAATACATAAACATAGAATTTCCTTTTACTCTCACGTTTTTTTTCTCAAAAAAAAAAGAGGCTAGAATCAAGGGTTAGTTACTATGTTTAAAATTAAACTTATTTGAGTCCAATTGATAGTCAATTGTATTCAATTTCAACTTAATCTATTTTATCATTCTCAACTTTTAAAGATCTGGGTTTTATTTAAAAAAAGTTTCAATATTTATTCGAGATTTTTGGAAGAACAATTTGTTGCATGTTTTGATTAAGTAATTTTTTGGGTTTCTACTTTATCAAAACATAGTTTGAATATCTACATTATCCTTTTTTCTTTTCAAAATCATCTATTTGAAGTACTAAATTAACAACATAGTACTTAGTTAATGGATGATTCTCCTTCGTTTAGTTTAGGATTCACTCAGTTAGAGCATACTGAAACAACAAATTCGGTAGTTGGGTTCATTCCCGGAGTATTTGATTACGAGGAACCTAATTTTGTTGAAAACAGATCAAAAAATCGTAAAGACTCCATCAAGATGAAAAAGATTAACAAAGTTGCAGCTAGAAAGTCAAAAATAAATAAATTAGAGAATCATCAAGAAAATTCAAAAAAGATGATACTGCACGACCACGTTTATCAAATGTATTTCTGATTTTTCAATTTTGATTTTTGGTTATGAGTTTATTGTGTTTTTTTTTTTTAAATATAATTTGAGGTTTTAAAATTGTTAATTAATTGTCGATCGTTGTTACTTCTTATGTAATTTTTGATTTTTTTCATAAGTTTGAAGTTATGTTAGAAATTGACTGTGCAAATACAAAATAAATCTTTGTATATATGCTGCATATACGTATTTGTTGATGCGTTTGATTGAAATACATTGAAATATATAGTTCATATGCAGCTGTGGTTACTGGGTGTATATATTAGTATGTATGTGTTGTACACATACATTATTAATTACATGTTGTTGAACATATACTAACTTATGTTTGGAGTTTTGTTTTGTAATATGTGTTTGAGGCAATGGATATTTCATATGTATATGTAAAACATATACATAAGTTGCATATGTTATTAAATCTGTAATGAATTCCCTACTTCATAAACATCATATTTTTTATGTATATGTTTTCAGTTTTATGGTGTGTTTAAGGCAATGGACATTAACTATGTATATGTCTTATATATACATAACTTTTGATATGTTATTAGATGTGTATTGAAATGACAAGTTGATATACATCAGTTTTGATGTATTGACCATATGTGAGCCTCGTTGTTAGATGTGTAATGAAATGCCTAGTTGATATACATCAGTTTTTTATGTATTGATCATATGTGAGCCCTATGAAGGAACTCTTCTCTTAAGGAAAGCTCCCGTCATTAATATTACAATTGACATCTCGGATGAAGAAATTCAAATCAACTATTTTTCTGCACAGTTGAATGAAATTCCTTCCCACGCGTACTTAATGCCAAAACTCAAAGTCGTTTGATCCCTATTTAATTGAAGGAAACTAAGACGATTAGCTTAGCTAGCGTTCCGGGAGAATCTAGTCATTTAAGAACTTCGTTGTCATTAGTAAATTAGATCCCCCTCCCCCCCCAATAAAGAAAAAAGAACTCAGAGCCTTTCTAGTTGTTAGTTGTTATTAGACGTGTAAGGAAATGCCTAGTTCATACGTACAGTATATGTTTCGACCATATAGGCTCACATATGATGTCTTTTTTATTTTTAATAGGGTCTGAAATATAGGATAAAAAATGTCCTTGCGCATTCGTTGCATTTCGATAGTTATTCAAAATAACTTGTAAGTAATCTTTCTATACTTTTTTATGAACTATTATTTACGATGCGTTATACGAAATAACGTGTTTGTTTTTATGCATGTCAGAAACTGTAGAGTGTTTGTTGTTGGGTATGCAGAATACCTAAGTAAAGGAATGGTCGTTCCTTCAGTTGGTTTTGAAGCAAAATACCATCACATGAGATATGCGTCACTTCTTCAAAATTACGGTCTTCGGAAAGCAAAGAAAAGTTATGTTAGTGACAATGAAGACCCTCCAAGATCAAGGCCAAAAACTCACCCACTTCATGATGAAAGGGCCATTCTTGGCATTGAGTAGTCTGAAAGATGATTATGGATTACAGATTTCACTTATATGAATTTGTTAGAAATATTGCATTTTAAACTAATTTAGATGTTTTGTTTTGACGAATCTGTTATAACACTTTTTAACCTATGCATATGGATTATTGGTAAAAATATTTCAGCATGATTATTGTATTTTGTACATGATTTATTAATTTTTTTGTATGCATGAAGTAGTCTTCATATACATTTTTAACGTGTGTGTGTCTTCATATACATAGCATTTCTGTCTACAAAACACATTCATTATTATGACATAACTTGAGTATTGTGTTTTGTACATGGTTTATCGATGTTTTTGTATGCGTGAAGTAGTCTACATATACATAGTATTATTGTCTCCCAAAAATACATTATCAACTTTTTTGTATGCATGTATATGTCTACAAATTCATAGGTTTACAAGTTGAAAATGATAACCGAATGAATAGTTTTCAACAGTATTGGAAAACAGCTGCACTGCAAATATTTTGAATGCGTGTATATGTCCTAATATACATAGCATTTCTACCTACAAAGCACATTCATTATTATATGTGTAATATACATAGCATTTTTTTATATAGTTTATTCATTTTTTTTATGCGTAAATATATCAACATATACATAGTATTATTGTATCCCAAATATTTATTATTTATTTATTACTATGTGTGTATATGTCTACATATACATAGGAGTACAAGTTGATATACATAAAAAAATGACTAATTTTCAATAGTATAGGAACAAATACTACACTGCAGATACTTTTTAATGCGTTGCTATGTCTTCATATACATAGCACTTCTGTCTACAAAACACATTCATTATTATGACATAACTTGATTCAATCAAACATAACAAATAGAAAAAAGAGTTTTTGTGTAAATTCTTTTATTTTTTCAGAATGTTTTGTGAATCCTATTACATTTCTAAATAGTGAATTCGTATATATGTACTCATATACATAGAATTTATTGTACTCTCAAATTTGTACTAATATATTCAGTACATTTGTAAGCACTTATATATACATTAGATTAACATTTTACATATATATAGTCTAATAAGCTATGTTGACAAGTAATTTATTTGTCGTAGATAAGTTATGTATATCTACAAATAATTACATCCATTAATGAATAAATAATGAATGTACAAGCATCAAACAAACAACTAACTATCCTAGAAAACACATACACAACACAAATGAGAAAAAAATACATCAAACATAAAAGGTAAACTAAA
Organism: Capsicum pubescens; assembly: GCA_030864215.1. Lineage (NCBI taxonomy): Eukaryota > Viridiplantae > Streptophyta > Magnoliopsida > Solanales > Solanaceae > Capsicum > Capsicum pubescens. The sequence continues at coordinate 246,601,465 of CM061541.1, read as the reverse complement.
AAAAATTCATATTTATTTCAACGTTTAAATATCAAACTAAAACTATTCAATGAAGTCATTACTAAAAATTTGATATCTTCAAGAATTTAGGAAAACTATAACTTAGTTCTCCTTTGAAAAAAATTTGCAGGAATGCCTATTGTGCCCTTCATGTCCGCATCGTCCACAACAATTTGTGCTTGATGAAAGTGTTTCACTGGATTTTTTTTTTTTTTCGATCTTCTTGAAAGTCTTTTGTATATCAGCTACACTTCTTCATCATCTACACTGTTAGGAACATTCTAATCTTTCTTATCTGACATTGGAATGATTGGAACTTCATAAGTCTTCACCAAAGTGCCTGATTTGTAGTATTCTGAACAGTATGGATCAAAATCTTTTACATGTTTAGACTTCAAGACGGTAATAGCGTGAGGACAAGATATTTGATTTATTTGGAGCCTCCCACAGTTGCATGAGCCACTTTCAAGGTCGACAATGTATCTTCTTCCAGTATCATAAACTGAGTATATATAGGTTGAGAAAGCCTTCACCAAACAAATGAAAAAAAATTCAAACATACAACTTTCTCTGGATTTTTTTTTAAAAACCAATGTTTTACAGTCAATAAAATACTACATATAAATGCATAATAAAAAATCACAAAATTGATACATACCATCATCCTCAAAGCTTTCACACCATTGAGGAGCCGTAAATTCACATACAAAAGCAGTAGTCGTCAAAATATTCTTCAGTACCCTATCACTCAAACAACATGTATGATCTGGGTTAAATCTCCGAACGATAAAAACATCTATTTTTTTTTTATAGCTAGATGTTTCCAACTTTCATTTGTAATCCTCATTGTAATATTGGAGTACATAGCTGAAATAGAAAAAAAGGCGATAATATGATTAGTATTTGTATTAATTTATAGGTTCTTATGATTTTCATGATACTAATCTGATATACTTTAAAACAAACATATACAACACAACTAATCTACTGTTCATTCATACACATATCAAACATATATGTTTTTTCGTGTTAAACACTTTTTAAAAAACAAACAACATAATAAAACTAATTTTATTACACAATTACAAGAAATAGACTATATATATGTTAGTTATTAAAAAAAAAATATTGTTATTTATATAACAATGTCACATTTTTTTATGTTTGTGAGAGTGACATTTACATAAAAAAAGTATTATGTATATGTTACCACAAAAACACTAACTATGTGACTGAAAGTACAGTTTTCTACGGTTTGTTAATATTAGATTATATTCACATATACAAAACATATTCAATGTATATGTTATATTAATCCCAGTTACTTCATATAAACATAAAATTTCAGTTTTTTGACGACATAATCTCACAACAATTTAAATCCATAAAAACTTCAAGATAGTTGTCAAAACAAGAAAACAATAGATGCAACACAAATTTAAACATCAAAATAACTTAAACACTACAGTTTACTAAACAACTTTATTAACACAACAAAATAACTATCTTTTTTTGTCTGAATGTTTAGCTTTGCAATTGAATCTATGTGTCACCTCAAAAGAATAGAAATATTCATCTTCTTGGATGCCAATCAGTTTTTTTCTTCAAAACGATCAACAAATCGATGTTGAAATTGTTTTTGTTTTGTATTTTTCGTCTTATTTGTTTTTAATGTATTTGTATAATTCAGAATTTAAATTTCAATAATTGTTACATAATTTTGAGGGATGCAATAATCCACTTAATAAATTGGTTGCGTTAATTACTCCCTTAAAGGCAGGGAATCTGTTATTTCCATTTTTAAAGGCAGTAACAAATTCGCATATACAAAGAGTGCCATGTATATGTCGGCTATCTTATGTATATTAATCGGGAGAGAGAGTAAAGTAATTAAAAAAGTGGGAGAGAGTGTAATTATTTCTAAAATGATTGGTACTTATGTTATTTATACTTATTTTATTGCTCATTTGCATTGAAAACATTTTAAAAACACCAAATAATTTAATTGAACTAATTTAGTCCACCTAGATCCGCCCATACATTCAATATAATTTTTTAATAAAGGGTATTTAATCCATTTAGATTCGTCCATGTATAAAATGGTACGCAATAACCATCAAACAAGCAACCAAACAACACCTTTTTTAATATTTCTTTGTTGAACACTCTCTTAATTTGTCATTTTTTTACACTTCTAGAATCACTTGCATACTTTTTTCTCACTTTGGAATCCAAATATTCATTAAATTAAACTATTTGATCAAAATCAACGCTCAGATAGTTTTCTGTACCTTTTCTTTGAGTTGAGGATCTATCAGAAATAACCTTTCTACTTGCCAATGTAGAAATAAGTTTTGCATAAAATCTATCCAAAGGAACTAACTCATTTGACCTATATGAATAGTTTACTTTAAATAAGTGAAAAAGATAAAGATGAATAAGAAAATGGAACATCTGTTTCACGCTTGGTAGTTGGTTTCATTTGTAGGAACATACATATTTTCTGGTTCACTACAATCCATGTTGTTCAGTTTTTGTCAAAATCTAATATTGAAATCATCTTAAAATCAAAACTACATTGACATTAAATTCAAAAAGGCAGCTCCTCCAACTCCTTTCTAGGACGAGCAGGTAATACAAGAGCAAAATACATCATGTATCTACACAAACATAAGACAAAGCAGAAGTTAAAAGCCAATGCTCTAACTAAAAGCTCAACGTCCCACAAGTAAACAAGAACCAACATGACAATTCCTAGAGTAAAGTCTATTATCCCAATGTCGTATGCTACGTGCAAGAAGTGCGCAGAGATATAGAAATATATGGTGCATCTTAGTAGCGCCGCGATATGTCCTAGATTGAACCACAAAAGAGTACGCAAGGTTGCTACACTTATCACAGGAATGACCTCCATCATAAATTTCGCCTTGGCACCCAAGAACAGGAAAGGGTCATTTTATGCCAATAAAAACAGAGAAGAGCATAACAACATTTAAGAGAAGGTAAGCAACAGTTCCAAGCATAAAGAAGAAAAATTGTATATCACTACATTTATCCTGTGTTAAACTCACACCCATTAACGACACAAAGGCATAGGGCGTGGAATAACATGAAATAGTAAGACAATCGACCCACAATGGGTCGATGTTGCGAACCTCTATGACATTCCCTGAAAGAAACACGATAAAAATATATTCAACATCTAAAAAAAAAACTACAAAAACACATAAAATCAAGCACAACAGACTACAAACAAGCACAATTGGAGAGGGCTCAACAATGCACAAATAAATCACCACTACAAAGTCTAAAAAGAAGCAACTAATAAAAACATGGACTGTTTCATCACATTGTATCTCTGTGAATTACTACCAACTCCTGGAATTGGTGATGTCCACCTAAACATCTTGAAGAATGTAACCACGCCCTTCAACCCCGGCCTTTCAGGCTGATTGGGAACAACATCACCACCCATTTGCCTGCCTTCATGCACAAATCTAAACTTTGTCAATCTTGCCCCCAATTTTTATTTGAGCAAATTTTTGCTAGGACAAACACAAACACTATACAAATTACAACAACAATAACAACACATCAAGTGTAGGTTAAAGTGAATGCCTCAAATGAAGCAGAGAGATGTTTCCGATAAACCCCGCAAACAAGGAAAATATAAAATGGGATAACACCCAATAGAAAATAAAAGAACAAGACATCAACGGAATCATGATATACAAAATACTACACAAATTTAGAAAAATAAATTTATTATTCTAAACAAAAGTTAATTACCTGGCTGATGGACAAACACAAACACTATACAAAAGGGAGAATTTAGTTTTTTTATTTATTTTTTCATTAAGGCATGGAACCAGGTCATTATATAGAAGTCTGTACACCGCCCCTTCGGGTATGGGGTGAAACTAAGTCATACGTTACCTTATTATTATTACATAAAATTTCAATCCCTTACAATAATTATACAAATTTCAAATTTTAATTTATATCTCTCCAAATCACTAGATACATCATTTACAATCGAGATAAATCACATAGGATCACGAGATCGAAAAGATACATCACAAAACCGATGAAGTAATGCATTGCGATCCTAAGTAATGTATTCGATCAGTTTAAAATCTGAGATTTTATGTAATTTTAAAAAATTGAGGATATGGTGTAATTAATTACTAAACAGTTGAAATTTATAAAAATTGCACTAAAAATAAAATAAAAAATTACACAGTACAAATAAACAACAACAACAACAACAAACCCAGTGTAATCCCACCGAGTGGAGTCTGGGGAGGGTAAAATGTACGCAGTCCATACCGCTACTTCCAAAGAAGTAGAGAAGTTGTTTCCGATAGACCCCCGACTCAAGATAATGAATGGTTAACAAGGTCATAGTAATACCTGAAGTTTTGTTTAAATAAAACAAATAAAATAACTCTATAATTACCTCACATGATTAATGTTTAAAATATTATTTTGCATGATTGAAGGTAGTTGGAATAGTTGTTAATTATGTGGGTCCTTATATACAAACGGAGTAAGTATATGTTTTAAATTAGGCAAAATAATCTCTCACCCAATTGGCTATTTTTGAAGCTGATTTACATTAAAAAGATTTCAAAAAAATTTATCCCTATTCATGCGAAATTCAAATCCTTAAACATTCGCATGCGATTTCCTTTGAACTTCCTCGTCGCCTCCTTCTCCGGCAAAATTTCCCCTCTCTCTCTCCCTCACACACAGACACAATTTTTTTTTTTTTTTTAAAATAAATATTCATGCCTCATTTGCATTATTTTAGAACTGCTTGAATGAAAGTACGAACACGATTCCATTATTTTAAATACAATCACAGCAGATTTTATTTACAATAAACTTCAAGATCTCTCAAGCAACAGATCATTATGGATTCTAAGAGAAATCAAACTAAAAAACGTCAAAAGTCAAATCTAACACCCCTCTTCTTCGCCTCTTCTTTCTCCGGCAAAATTCATCGATGATGGATTATTGGAGTAAATTTTATCCATGGTACTTAATTTTGTATCTATTATCAAAAGCTACTTTTCTTTCATTCATTACACAAATGTCATTTAACTTTGCTTCGACCATCACAAAAGTCGTTATGACCGAATTTTACAATAATTTCACCAAAAAAATGATGTCACAACTTTAATTAATTCTTAATGTTAATTTAAGTGAATATATAATATACTACTCATATCTTAACCCTTTTTATATGTGCACAATTCAATTTTTATTATGAATTATTTAATGAAAGAATATCAATTTCTAATGAAGACTATTTTCATAAAAGAAAGTTAGTTGATATTTTTATGAAATATTTCATAATATTGCATTCATCTGCCAATAAGGTGCATCGAAAAAGAGCGATAAACAAGATAAATTCTTCAAAACACATAAAATAAAAATACATGTGTGACATAATTTTTTTTAAAAAATATTTTTATTCTTTGAAGATAAACAAACATGCTAAAGATAGTTTTAAAATTAAATATTTTTAATTGTGTCATTGAATAAGTATTTTCAAAATTTATACAAATAATGTTATTGACAGTCGTGTTAATAAAAGTTATAAAATATAAGTACTTTAATAGATAAAGAAATTATATGATATGTAATTTTTATATTTATCAATTGAATTAATTAAACAATATGTAATTTATCATAAACTAAATATTATAATAAAAACTTTAAAGAAAATTAATTAATTATCAAAATAATTAAAAATACAAAGACAAACTCAATAAATAGAGTAGTTTATCATATTATTATGATATATCGAATGCAAAGGCCCAAGTGGCAAGGATAAAATGTATGAAAAAATAATTTTATCAACTACATGTCACAACTTTAGAGGGGGAAAAATAATTTTATCAACTACATACCATAATTTTAGAGGGTAAAATAATTTACCAACACATGTCTCAACTTTAGATGATTTTAAGAATATATATGTATAATTTTATTTCATAAAAATATCAATAATTTTTTTTTATGAAAATAGTCTTCACTAGGTAGCCTAATTTATTGAGAAGTTGATATTCTTCCGTTATATACTCCATAAGGAAAATCGGATTTGACACATATAATAAGGGTAAAGATATGGGTAATGTATTTATTCTCTTAAATTAAAATTAAGAACTAATTAAGGTTGTCACATCATTTTTTCATAGAGATTATTGTAAAATCCGGCTATAGTGACTTTTGCAATGGCCGGAGCAAAGTAAAGTAACTTTTGTGTAATGAATAAAAGAAAAATGACTTTTGTATAATAGACATAAAGTTAAGTGAGAAAATTGAAGGAAATGTGTCATTTAAGTCTTGAATGAAGGATTGGTGACATTAACCAACCTAAAGGGTCAAACATAATTAGAAAATTTGATTAAGTTAATTGTGGACTTGATTAATATTTTCAAAATTTTCTAATCTTTTCAAAAATACAAATCAACTCACACCCCTCTCCTCTCCAAATCAACCGTCTCTCCTCTCTCTCTCGATAATTTCTCCCAACAACAGTTCTGCAAATTTCTCCTTTCAATCTCCGGCGACTTCAACCTCCGGGGATAAATAGTTGGGCTTCGAGTTTCTTTTCGACTTTCAACCGTCAATCGACGTGACAGCTTTACCCTCTGGCCACAACAGCTTCGAATTCTTCATCGTCCTTTTTTTTCACTGGTAAAAAATTGTGGCCTTTTTAGTTTTGAAGAAAACAAGGAAGTTGAGCCAACTTCTCTTCTAGTATTGGTTAATAATTTCAATATTTGTGGCTTTAATTTGAAGTGCGGTCTGAATAAAATCCTAATTTCTGGTATTTCTCTTCTCTTTTTGGAGTGAATTATGATTTTTTGTTGTTTGTTGCATTTTATGAAGTTTGATTTTTGTTATTTGTGTTTATGCAATCAAAACAACGATGTTGGTGTTTTTCGTGCTGCGCACATTGCTGGGTTGATTTGTTTTTGTTCTTGGTAAAAATGGTGATATTGTTGTTGTTCTATTAAACAAAATCATGCTCCTATTTTTTTCTGCAACAGATTAACCATCTGATGCAACAGATTAAACATCTAATACAACAGATTTAGCATATGATACAGCAGATTAACCATTTAATGCAACAAAGGAACCATCATATTAATAATCTGATGCAACAGATTAACCATCGGATGCAACAAAGGAACCATCGAATTAAACATCTGATGCTATAGATTAACCATATGATTCAACAAATTAACTATCTGATGCAACATATTAATCATATGTTGCAACAGATTAACCATCTGATGCAACAGAAGAACTATCGAATTAAAAATCTGATGTAACAAATTAATCATCTGATGCAATAGATGAACCTTTTGTTGGATAAAATCCTATCAACTATTTCAATAATACATGTCCAAGATTTAATTTCTGCAACTAATTATTCATCGACGACCCTTCTATAAAAATAAATCTAAACAATATTGACCGTTGATAACTGTTCTAACAGATCACTCATACGTTGTAACAGATGTGTAATCTATTGCACAGACCATTCATTTGTCTCAATAGATGAGTGATATGTTTTGTATTGTTGCAACAGATTACTCATCCGTTGCAATAGGTTAGTTGTTTGGTGTAACAGATAACTTACCCGGTTCAACAGATGTGTGGTCTGTTGGAATTGTTATTGTACTATTTTGCATGTTAGATTTACTGTTATCCATTTTCAACGATGCATTAATCAACTATAATCTATTTTATTTTTCTGTTAATTTTAGATAATATGGCTCCTAAAAGAACAAAAACCGAATCAAGTCCAAGTAAAGGAACAAATGAAGCAGTTAGGCTACATCCACCACTCTATGAGCTTGCTTTACAAGTGTTATATCAATCAAGAGTAGAATATGATGAACACGGGGAGGAGGAATATTTCAAAAGAGATGATCCAAATGCTAATAGCCCTTCCACCGAAGAGTTGGTCAAAACCTTAAACATTGATCGTTATTCTGTAAAAATGCAGTATGATAGTGTCACAGATTTAACGAGTGATTTCATGGTTAAGTCAACCATGGGAAAATCTTTCTACCTACGCCTTCAGAAAAATACTTCGAGAATAAAAATTAGATGCTTATTTCAGGAACAACTGCTTTGGGCAATATCTTGATTTGCCGGAGGACCACAATGCTCGTTTTCAAATGAAAATGGTATATGATCTTCTCAAGTGTAGGTTTATATATGAAAACAAAGATAAGATGGATGAGGTGTGGATAAATTATTGTGTCATGCCTGTTTATTTTGGTTGGAAGGAATTTGCTATAGTTACCGGACTAAAATGTTATCCTCCTTCTCCTTCTCAAGTTATACCAATTTAACCCCAAAAAAAGCACCATGCATACCCAAAAAAGGCAAATGCAAGTCGAGTGATCGTGATGAACTGGTGTCCGTTGTTGGTCCACGCTTCAAAAATAAAAATTTGATAGAAGAGTTGAAAGGTAAAAGAATTTCAAAGAAGCACAAACAATCATTGTGCTTGATTTGGTTTGTACATAATATTCTTTGGGAGAGAGACGTTAACAACAACATAAACGTTGATTTCATAAAGCTCTTCGAGGATCTTGAGGCATTTAACAACTATCCTTGGGGTTATAAAAACTTCAAAATGACTGACAAATATTTGTTGACTCCATTAACGCCAAACACAGTCAACTTATATGGCTTTCCATGAGCTTTCATGGTAAATATTTATTTTATTATGATATGATTTATTTTTTTATTCAATAATGATTTTGATTTATTGGCATTATTTTATAGTCTTGGGCGTTTGAAGTCATTCTTTATTTGAGACAACAAGTGAACTAACAGGAAAAAGTTTCCTGTCCAAGAATCTTGAGATGACTGTCGGCCAAAACTGATAAAAATACAAAATTTCTTGATCTCTTCAACCCCCGAAGGATGCAGTGAGTATAATTATAATAAAGTTTTTGTTTTAATTAAAGATTTTTTTGAATGATCTAATCATCATTCTAATGTATGTAATGATTTATGTTAGATTGTGCATCCGTCGCTTGTTTCGATCAATAGAGAGTTGAAAATGTCATTTTTTCTTACTTTACGGTCTGTGCAAACTTAATCGGACCTTAAGGCCACTGACAGAATAAAAATGGATTTGTTTGGAGCAACAACCATCACAAAAAAATAATTTTGGATAGTGGGCTTGTTGTTGTTGATGGTCTTAGTGGTGATGGAGCTGTTGGTGGTGATAGTGTTGTTACTGTTGGTGCTAATGATTCTCTTCTTATAGTTTCTAAAATAAAGCATTATAAGTATGATCATACTGGTTATACAGATTTTGCCTCTCCTAGCGAATGTTCTGCATGCAAATGTCAAGATTGCAAAGCGAAACATAATGTAGCGATTAATGCATTAACTGTTTCTGTAAAGAAATTGATATCTAAGAGGGGTGTCATTCCATCAAAGAGGATTTTATATCTATCCACTCCATTAGAGATTAAGGCTAAGAGGAGAAGGAAAGTAATTTCCAAGGCATTATCAAGCATCCAAAAAAGAAAAATTGCAACTCCTCTGTCTGTGTGTTGCATAATTGAGCAATGTACAATGACCGAAGGAGAGTAACACGAGCTGAAAAAGGTGACTATATATCGTCTGTTCCAATTAACAAACAAACACAAATCTGTTTCAACAGATGACACATCTATTGAAAATTATCAAATAGATATATATATCTATTGCAATAGTTTACTAACTTGTTGCATCAGATACAGTATCTGTTGCAACATATGTCTTGTCTGTTTTAGCAAATCAAACAGCTCTACGTAGCACTTTTATTTGTACCAACAGATGATCTATTCGCTGCAGTGGATGGGTCATTTGTTCGGACAAATTAAATCAAGACTTCCTACCGTTTCAGTTTTTCCAAACAGATGAGTCATGTTGCAACAGATGGTTCATCAATTGGAAATTATCATACAGGTCTTTCTCATGCTATAATTTATCCCAACAGTTGATCCATTTGTTGCAACTAAATATAATTTGTTTGGGGAAATTTAAAACAGGAGGAAGACCTATTTGATTTTCTAAAATATATGAGTTATCCTTTTTCATTTTTTGTATCTCCGTAACTTGCATTGATCAATTCTGATTTTCCAGGTGGATGTCACTATAGAAGCTACTGCTGAATGACATTGACAATATGCTACTCTTTTTATGAAAATAAGGAGAGCAGAAAGCACAGAAATCGTACGCAAGCGAAATTAAAGATCCACGATGACCAAAGCCGAATTTCATAGAACTTGATGAAGAACAACTTGTCCATATTGAGTAGATCTTTATAGCTTGAGTCTGTCAAAGTAATAACCTCACCCCTCCTTAAAAATTGTTGACATCAAAACTTACATTATTGATTTATTGTTGAGATCTGTACCCATAATAATTTTTTTACTTTTCATTTATTTGTTGATTTATTTCATGTAATTTTTGAAGGCTTCGATTTATTTTATTTTGTCTATGAATTTATTTTATCCTTAGATTTGAACTTATTAATTGAAATGGAATACTAGATTCAAATATTGCAACTGATAAAGTATCTGTTGCAACAAACGACATATCAGTTGAAAAATATCAAACAAATTTATACATATGTTGCAACAGGTAGGTAATCTGTTGGAAATTATCAAACAGGTCTTCCTACTATTGCAACTGATAGACTTAGATAGAAACATCAACATAATGCAACAGATGACCAACCTATTGTAATAGATAAACTATCTACAGAACAAGTAGAATATCTGTTACAACAGATAGACAATATGTTGCATTATAAAAATTTAAATTTCGTTAGACATAAAAAAAATTCACTGCATGTAAAGTGAAGTGACTTAAAATAAAAAAGACGAAACCCATCGACAGTGTTCATTTTAAACACCTAAAATAAAATAGGCATCAAGTAGACAGTGCTAATTTTAAACACCTAAAATAAAATAGGCATCAAATGTGTTAGTTTGACACTTTTTGCCCTGTTGACAGCTCGCATGTAATTCACGCAGCCAAGGCTCGTTGAACCCCTATTTTTGCTGACTTGGCGTCTGATTTGGCCCCCAACGGTTATTTTTCTCCCATTTTCTTATATATTCATCTTCTTCCTAAAATTTAACCCTAAATTCCCAAATCTTCTTCTTCTTCATCTTTTTTTCTCTATCAAAATTCTTCAAATTATTTGTATTTGTTTTTTTTACATATTTTTTCATTCCAACTAAGCTTGACAATGTCGAGCTCATCTTCCACTGATTTTTTTGATAAAGATTTTTGATATTGTAAGTGTGGTCATGAAGCTCTATTGAAGACTTCTTGGACTCAACAAAATCAAGATCGTTGGTTTTTTATTTGTAAGATTTCGAAGGTAATATTTTTTTTAAATTTAATTAGTTGATTAATTATTGACTTGTAATTATTTTGAAACTGTGGTCTTATTTTTGTAGAAGTTGGGTGGAGATTACTTTGATTGGTATGAAGACCGACACTGTTCACAAGCAAATCGTGTAATCTAGAATTTGTTGAAGAAAGTCAAGGCTTTTGAGGAGAAACAAAATCAAGTAAGAAGATGCCACATTGTTAGCGTTATTGCTACTGGTTTGGTGTTGTTGGACACATGGATATTCATGCCTAATTGCTGAAATTTTCATGGTGGTGTATTTGTATTTGCTACTGGTTTGGTGTTGTTGAGAACATGGATACTCAAGCATAATTATTGGAAAATATCAAATAGATTTATACATATGTTGCAACATACAGGTCATCTATTGAAAATTATCAAAAAGGTCTTTCTACTATTGTAATAGATAAGACATGGATAGAAACATCAACATAATGCAACAGATGACCAACCTATTGCAACATATAAATTATCTATTAGAACAGATAGAATATATTTTACAACAGATGGACAATCTGTTGCATTGTAAGAAATTCAACTTTCACCAGACAAAAAAAATTACCACTACATGTATGTAAAGTATGTAAAGTGGAGTGACTTGAAATAAAAAAATTGTTATTTCATAGGTTCTTCTTTATACACAGGCTCCAAGCGTCCAGTTAGTACCTCTTAAGCCCTGACCTCTTGCATGTTTTCCATAGAATTGTCGAACAGAAAGGTTGTTGGCTCATCTATTTCTGTGCCGATCAGTAAATATTCAATGTGTACAAGAGCATGTGACCCACTCGTGGCAGCGGTTTCATATTTTGAAAGGTCTATGTCCTTGTTTTGACCCTCAAAATCCCATGGTTGCTTCATCAACACTTTCTTTGGAAAATGATCCATCAGTTTACTCTGTCTTAACAAGATGGGGAACAACTCCAATAATGGTTACATGTGGGTAAAAAATTGGCCTCGTCCAAGAAAGGTAAGTTGCAGTCATAAACCTTGTTCTTTACCTTCTCGAGTAGTATCTCAATAACCCGATAATAGATGCCATCCACGTTCATGACTCCAAGAATCCTCTTTTCCTCGGTCAAGCTCTTTCCATATGGATTTGGCCTCTCCCCTCTAACATATTTTATCATTTCTTCATCCCATTGGAACCCAGAAAGTGACGAATCAAATCCCGCGCCATCGAGAGTTGACGCTAGCTTACTGAGATCATCGTACCTATCCTTGAGATTCTTGTAAAAGTTGAGGTCCATTATCCTATCGACAACATCATAAGCTTCCGAGTATACTAATTGTCTGCCCTTCATGAGGTAGAGAATTTCTTCAACATATTGTGATATAAGAAGTCAATTTTTAAATAAGTTAGTAATGTTAAAGAAGGAAAACATAGCGGAAAAATGCAAAGAATGGTCCATCTGTTGCAGAAGGTTCTCTGAATCTGTTCACAGATTACCCATCTAACGCAACTTATGCAAGAGATGGGTAATATGTTGTAATAGAACCACCACATGTCGCACCAGAATACACATATGTTGCAACATATGACACATCTGTTACATAGCTTTTTCTTCATGGAGTATATTAGAAGGCTAGGTTAGGAAAAGTAAACTTACCCTATCCACGTATTGCGTACGCATATATGTCATAATTCTGAAGTCTTGGGCGGAAAAGGTATGGATGGGGTAATCTTGTGCGCCTTGCTTGGCATTCTTGTCCCGTCATAGATTCCTCTTCTCTTTGGTACTAAGTTTCGCGTATATGTCCACCTTCTTGAATGACTCCTGAACTTCAACAACTTTTGAAGAGAGAGGATTTGCAATTTTTTTAGATTTCAGATTGGAGAGTACTTGGCTAATTGCTCTTTTCTTCCTCCCAACCGCCACTGTAGGAGTGTATGGCTCCCTCACCTTCTTGGATGGTTTGACACCTCTCTTTGATTTTAATTCCTTAACAGCTTTAGCAATAGCCTCTACGTTTTCAGAGAGTTTATATTGGTTGTCCTTGCACTCTTCGAATTTGCAATGAGAGCATGAGGGTGAAGAGGGGTGAGAGAGACCGGTGTAAGGGTAAGGGAGACTTGTGTAATTGTGAGAGGAGCCTATGAAATGGGTGTTTTCAAATATATTTATTTTTTCCTCGAGCATCAACATGATTAACATCAAGACCGTCAGTAGTATTAGTATGTCTGCCACCAACATCAACAACTCCACCAGCAACACCCCAGAAGAAGCACCCGGATCTGTTGCAGTAGGTTTGTCATGAAGAGCCTCAACATTAGGCTGACCTTGACTAGTTGCTCTTTTTATGGTTGTTTTTCTAACCAATTACATCTTTATTAACTCCACCACTGGGTCTGCTATTATATCAACAAGACCTAGAGTAATAAAAAAAGTCATCCCCAACTCCTGCTCAGTAGGCTCGATCATAAGAAAAATACACTTAATTATATAATAATTTGCAGTCAGTTGAGTTACATGTTAACACAGACAACTTATGTAATAGATGATCTTTCTGTTACAATAATTGATATGTCTGTCGCAACAGATTAACAATATGTTGCATCAGATTACTCATTTATTGCATAATTTACAATAGATGGGTAATTTGTTGAGTTAGGTTCAGAGAACCAAAAAAATAGATGTGTAATCTGATGCAAAATATGAATCGTCTGTAGCAACAGATTACCCATCTGTTGTACCAGTTGCAGTGGATTGAACTATGCAACAGATGATCTATCTGTCGCAATAACTAATCTATATGTCACAACAGATTAACAATTATTGCATCAGATTACCCATCTATAACATAATTTGCAGTAGATGGGTAATCTGTTGAGTCGGGTTTAAGGAACCTAAGTAATAGATGGTTAATCTGTTGCTAAATATGCATCGTCTGTCGTAATAGATTACTCATCTATTGCACCAGTTACAGTAGATGGGTAATCTATTGCAATAGACAACCCATCCATCACAACAGATGGCACATCTGTTTCAATAACTTTCTTTGAGTTAAATTATTTTACTTAAAAAAAGACGTACTGCATTATTCGGAGGGTTAAAGAGATCAGCCTTCTTAATTCTTATGTTGCTCTTTGCAGCCAACCACCTAAGGATCCTTGGATGAGAAATCTCATTCGGGTAATCCTTGACCTACTTTCGTAGGTGAGGAATGGCTTTAAATTCTCAATCCTAAAAAATGTAAATAGGAGGAAAGCAAAAAAAAGTTATAATAATTATTCGATATAAATTAATGGATGAGTAAGCAAATAGTGATAAAATTTACCATGAAAGCCTAAGGAATGTCGTATTATGTGATTGTCTTTGGGGATAACTTTGTCAGTAAATATTTGACAGTCAATTAGTAGATGTCATATCCCCAAGGATAATTGTTGAATTTTTCAAAATCCTCAGCAAGCTTCAATAAATCATCTTCTATGACTTTGTTGACGTCTCTTGCCAATATAACAGAATGGGCGAACCAAACTAAGCACAACTGCTCCCTATACTACTTTGGTATGGTTTTATCCTTGAGATGTTTAAATTATTAGCTTTGCACCCATATCCAGCAATGTCCAACAACCCATCTATATTTCTTGCATTTGTTGGTTTTGGTGGGTGGTCGCCTGGATAATATCTTACCACTATTTAATAGTAGTGGTTTGGTTGTCCTGCTTGCCTTGGATCTTTTGCATGGTGTTTTATTGGTGAGAGGTTTTTCTAGACGATTGCATCTCAAGCCCATCACTATGGCAAACTCTTTCAAGCCAAAACAAACTGACATGCCACAGTAGTTGATCCAAATTTCATCCATTTTCCCCCCTTCGAATCTTTATCATCCCCTATGTACTTGATCTTGCATTTTAAAAGACCATATACCATGCTCATTTGGAAATGGGCAGTGTGATCCTCAGGCAACTCAAGAAATTGTCCAAAGCAGATCTTCTTAAAAAGTCTATCTATGTTATCATTCTTTATAATATTCCTAAATTCGTCGAAAGGTTTCCCCAACTGACATTTAAGTTCAAGATCACAAGTTAGTTCTGCAGGGTCATCATCGGCATCGTAACTTAAAACCTTTCAATACTAATAGTTTTGACAGCCTCATGCTAGAATTTCGATATTAATTCACGCCTCATTGGTGATGCATTATCATCCTCTTTCTTACTTTCTTCTCCATCCTCTTTTTGTTTATCTTCTTCTTCCTCCTCCTCACTTTTATTTTTCTTATCACCATCTACAGAACCTTGTCCACCTCCCTCAATGTCATTTTACACCTCCCTCAATGTCATTTTTATAACTCTTCTTAGCTTCACCTTTCCCTGACTGAGATTGTTTAGTAAGCTCCTCCGAATCCCTATGTACTGTAGCCTTTTTTTAGGCGGTCAAAAGTTGATCCACTTTCACTTCTTTTTTGGGGAGACATGTTTTACCTACAAATAGCAGAAAAAGAAAAACTACACTACAATTGATGTATGTATAAATTTTTTAAAATACATTACAAATACCACCAACCACCACCACAAACACCACCAACCAATGCCACAATCACAACCATCAACAGCCACCACAAACATTACCAGTGCCACCATGATAACCACCAAAACCACCACCATGACCACCAACACCACAAACACCATCCAGTAATACCATGACAGTCAACGAAACACTGCGACAAAAACTAGAATTTTCTCGGGTTCTTCCTACGATTTTACTATCAAAACTCAAAATTGTAAACCCATTCTCGAAGATAATATAACTAAAAGTCTTTTTTTTCATCATTAACTTAAAATCCCTAATTTTTTTAAAAAATAACAAATATAGAACTCTTTTCAAACTCTGTACCTATGAAGATAGAAAACGGCGGATACAAGTATGAATGAAGTCAAAAATAACACCTATGTGGTCAAAAATTGAAAGAAAATCGATCTGTTATGAAGGGTTGAGCAATTTTTGAGTAGTTGTTGTCTATATTGTTGAGAGAGAGAAAATAGCAAGAACTCAAGATTTGAAATGATGAAACATTTTTTCCACAAATAGATGATTTGTATGGGTTGATTTGTATTTTGAAAAAGATTGACAAGTTTTGAAAATGTTAATTTAGTTCGAGTTGATCTTAATTATTTTTTAAAATTTTAAAAAATATGCATAATTTTTAACCGTCTCACTATGCAATTGCCAAAAGACTCAATTGAAGTTATAGTTGACCCTATGAACTCATCCCTAGATCGAGCTTAAGCAATTTAGGTGTTAGCTTGACAATGAGGTAATAAGAATCGTTTTAACTCAGAGTGATTGATCTATGACTAAAGTTAGGAGGAACTTAATATCAATATCATGCAATTGCGAAACACTCAATTGAAGTTGTAGTTGACCCTATGAACTCAGCCCTAGTTCTAGATTAATAAATTTAGGTATTTCCTTGAAAATGAGGTAATAAGAATCGTTTCAACTCAGAGTGATGAATCGACGACTCAGGTTGGGAGGAACGCAATACCAACATCATGCAATTTCCAAAGACTCAATTTAGTTGTAGTTGACCCTATGAACTCACATCTAGTTCTAGCTTAATCAGTTGAAGTTGTAGTTTAACATATGAACTCAATTGAAATTGTATAAAAACAAATGTTCAACCTGTTGCAACAGATGACTTATCTGTTGGAATTTATCAAACAGATTAAGTCATTTGTTGCAACAGATTAACTATTTATTGTAAATTATCATATAGGCGTTGCCATCTGTTGAGACAGATGACTGAGCCATTGGAAATTATCAAACAAAAATTGTCATCTGTTGCAAAGTATGACTTATATGTTTTAAGATATTTTTTAATTTTAAAGTAATTTCCTAATTTCCTGTTCGTGATTAAAAGGATAAAATACTAAGGCAGTAAAAAAATATTACTTGGATAACTCAAAAATTTCCTCATTGAGTAGTCTTATCTTGCGTGTTCAATGTCATCATCTCCTCATGGCCCTCAAAGTTATTAATAAATATTTAAAACTCATATCTAGTATTTTCTCTCTTTCAGTCATAAATTAACTCAACTCATCTCTCTTCTTTATTTAGAATTCTCTTTCTCTCTTCTTTGGTGTAATCACAATCATCTTTTTTTTTCCTCTCTTTTATCTCTTTTTTTGGATAGGATCCTTTCGGATCTCAACCGATCATTATCTTTTCTCGACTGAAATGGGTGTTCTAGTCCCTTTGCTTTTTTGACATTGCAGGTATAGTTCACTATTGCTCTTTTCTTCTCATCTTCTTCTTTGTATATTATTTAAATTAGATATTTACATCTGTTGTTATTATTAACTTACCCATTACCAGTTTCATATTTATTGATAAAATTAAAGGAAAGGTGACTTCTAAGTCTTGAATGAAAAAACCGTTATTTTTATTAAAATATGCAAAAAAAAGTCATATGTTGGGAGAACTTAAAAAACCTTATTGTCACTATCCTTTTTTATGTCTTTTGTTTGTTACTTTTGTGGTGCTGTTGTTGGGGGTGTTGGTGTTGTTGGAACATGTGGTGTTTGTGTTGTTGATGGTGTTGGAACATATTATGTTGTTTCTTTGTTGTTGAAGCTGTTGTTAATTTTGTTAGTGGTGTTGCCACAGTTTTCTTAACTATTGCAACTGATGAATCTACTGTTGGAACAGATGGAGAAATTATTGGAAGAAATCAAACCAGTATCATGGCTAGTTTGATTTATTCCAACAGATAACACATCTGTTGCAATATGTCATTTATCTGTCCCATAGATGCATCGCCTGTTGCAACAAAAGACTTATTGGTTGAACAGATGAGGAATCTATTGCATCAGATGGGTCATCTGTTGATTCATTCAATTTTGTGTTACCCCTTTGTAATGTTCTTTTTATTATTTTCTTGTTTGACATCAAATATTTTTCTCTTGTTTGAAGATAAAAGAAAGTGAAACTGGATCAACTTTTGCCCAACCAGCATTAAAGGCTAGAGTAATGATGGGTTTAGAGGAATAAGCTGCTTGCAGATGGAACCACTTCATATGTGGGAGGTATGTATTATTGATTAACGTATCATGAAAACACACATCCAGTACACTGATTTTGTGAATGTTGGTTCTTTACCTATTAGGCGTTAATCATTCAAACAAGATATGGCATTTTACAGATCAGATCATTAGGTTAGAACTGGTAAGGCTGAGGGACCAAGTAGGTGGTGTCGATACCCTATTACGGTTTAATAAAGATTTTACTAATGTTTATGTGTCAAGTTTAGAGAAGGGTTCAAGTTTTTGGTGGCAGTGTAAATATTCAAAGAGTGATTGGACTGATTTTAAGGGTTTAATGGACTTTTTAAAGGCCTCCGAAGCCTCGCACTACTGCAAACAAGAATGGAAATAAATATAGTTATTACTCAGGTCCAAATTTATATGGATGGGTTGCTCGAGGAGATTATTATACAAAAGAAGGTAATTGGAAAATTACCTGTGCAGGAAAGAGGAGGTGGAGAAGACCATATATCAACTCAAGCCTTATTAAAAAAGAAACACAGGGTAGGAAGGAAAGAGTAGCAAAACTAGCTGATGAAATTGACATGAAAAATGAAAAAATTGAATGAGCTGCAAATGTGAAAGTGTATCCAAAAATAAAAATCAATCAGTCCATTTTTAAAAGAAAAATATTGAAGTGGATTGGAGCTGTGCGCTTTGTTAGGGGACTGCAACTAGCTATCGTGGCCTGAATGAAGACCAACAAAACACAGGACCTGAACTCTAAGGTTTCAGCTTTGCGAGCACCGGTGGTGGTAAGATTGTCAGTCAGGAACGAAACCTAAACCAATAACTCCTGGAGTAAAAATAAGGGATCAAGACAAAGTGGAAATTTCTCAAGTTAAACTTGTATCCCATGTTTCCTGTTTATGGTTCTGGTCTAGTCAAAGGAAGTGGAAACATGAAGGCATGGGATTTCTGCCCAACTTCAGACATTTTTGTTTCTACTGCCATTGACCTGATCAGAACCACAAACAGAAGACATGGGATGCAAGTTAGACTTCAGAAATTGACGCCTTGGCTTCCCTTATTTTTACTTCTGGAGTTGTTGGTTCATGTTTCATTTTTGACTGAAAATCTTACCAATCCTCTGTGCTCGCCAAACTATTTTTTTAGAGTTCCAGTCCTGCACTTTGTGGGTCTTCATTGAGGCTATGCTCACTAGTTCCAGTCCCTTGCAAAGTGTCCAAATCCAGTCTTCTTGAGCATTTTTATTTTCAATAATGACTAACGGATTTTAATATTTGGATACACTTCCACATTTGAAGCTAATTTAGTTTGTTCTTCTCTTAAGTCAATTTTATTGGCCAGATTCGCAAGAAGTTCCTTACTTGCTTCCCTGTGTTTCCTCTTAAACAAGGTCTGAGATGATATATGGTTTTCTCCACCTCCCCCTTTCCCTTTCTGCACAGGTATTCTCCCAAGCACCTTATTCTATGTAATAGTCTCCTCGAGTAACCCATCCATATAAATTTGACCAGGGAAATTTCTATTAGTTTTTCCTTTTTGTTTGCTACAATACGGGACTTTGGAGGCCTTTCAAAAGTCCATTGCACCATTAAAATATGTCCAATCACCATTGAATATTTACACTGTCGCAAAAAACTTGAACCCTTCTCCAAACTTGACACATAAACATAAGCAAAACCATTATTAAATTATAACAAGGTATCAACACCATCGTCTTGGAATACTTCAACCTTATCAGTTTGCACCTATCAAACTAAACTGTAAAATACAGGATCTTGTTTAAAGGATCAATGTCTATTGGTAAAAAGCTACATTTACAAAATCATTGTACTTTATGTGTGTCAGTCACGATAGCCTGATCATGTGATGACCCGTTTGTACCCCGGACGTCACACGATGCTTGCGATCCTGAAGGACCACAAGCTAACCCATGACTGGTACCTGATGTGACCACTTTATAGTAATACTATAATAATGCGGAAGTATAGCTGAAATGCCATGAGGTTCACAACCTTGAAAACTAATACTAAAATACTGATGTAATACTGAAAAAGAAAACTAAACAACTGTCTAAAATAATTTAGTCTAAAAGCCTCTAACTGTTTGAATGGGGAGTTGATGGGACAAGTCCCCAACTAACTCCAACAATTGAAGAAAATAAGTCTACTGAAATACTAAAAAGAATAACTTAGTCCTCTAAATATGAGGACTCACCACTGTAGTCGCTGCTTATAATCTGAACTTCTAAGTATGATCTGGAGCCCGTGCGTCCGGACCTATGATATGAAACATCATAGCGCAAAAAAAAGGTCTGCGTCAGTACTTTGAATGTACTGGTATGCTAAGTGAGGTAGATTGATATACATAGGTTTATATGCATGAGATGATGACTGACTAAATGATATGAACATGACTGAATAAGAGTACATAGATAACTGAGACTACTGTAAATACTGAGTATGCAATACTATGCATATATACTATATTTGGGATCATACTAAAACTGAATACTGAGTTTTGATAACTGAGTGACTGATATCTGAGATTTTTGATAACTAAATTACTGATAACTAGGTACTATTTCTGACAGTCCTGATTCTGTAGAACTAAACTGAGTTCTATACCGAGTCTGGAACTAAAATTGTAACTGTGGGAGTGTTTATCTAACCGACATACCCCTATATAAGCTGAGTTGGGATCCAACCTGTAACCCCAGTTGGAAGGGTGTTAGCACCTTGCCAAGGGATACTAACAGGGCTGGGTAAACCCTAATCTGGCAGGAAGACCCATAATTTATATGTATGGTTGCGTCAACACTAGTCTGAAAGAAAGACGTCTTACCCTATGTTGGCTACGTATTTATGTAACACAGGGACTGCTACTAAGGGTCAAACCCTATGCTGGCAGGAATGCCCCCATTCCTGGGTTCGCTCGATGCTGAATTCTACTCCCAACTGAAAGGACACTGAACTGATTACTAGACTGTACTAGGCTTGACTGAGTTGTTATTGATCGTATTAACTGACTGAACTGGACTGAGTTTACTGAGTTCTGTAACTGACTGAATTCTACGATTCATGACGTTACTGAGACTATCCTGTAGCTATTGTAATTCTAGGTAAACAGCTAGATTATCGGGTATTTAATACCCCCAGGACTCGATAACATCTATACTAATAGAACATGGAAATCCTTGAAACATGACAATAGTCAATTATTCACAATGCAATCATTGAAACATTTCATCAAGCACTTGGAAGTCATGAACTTGTACATGAATAGGAATACATGCTAACATATCATAATTATACTATTCAATTCACATAGGCATTCCAACAAATACTTGCAAGACATAGCTTTAGGATGATAGAAATTTAAACATGTAGTAATGGCATGAGTTCAACACTAGGGTCGCCAAGGGATCACAAATGCACAATTAACTTAATTAAGTATTTTGTCAAATACCTAGGAGGCATAATCTTGTACTTGGACATGAATAATATGTTGATGCATCATGACTACAATCATCAATTCACAATTCAAGGGTTTTGATATGGTGATTACAACAATTACATACATGATCTCTTATACTCATGAAAACTATAATAAAATCCTGAATTGAAAACCCATACTAGCAACATGAACACGAAAACAACCCAATTGATACATGTAATTTATGAAACTATTAACTTGAGATTTTGAAAAGGGTTCTTGAACTCCAAGGGTGGAAAAAAACCTAAGGATGAACACCTAACATACCTTGATTTTTTATTTCGTGAGAATTATTGGCAATTGCTTGAAGCTTGGCCTTGAATTTGATGAACCCAGGGTTTGTTCTTGGGGGAGGTTTGGAGAGAAATTATGGATAAAGGGGCAAATAATGCTCCCCAAGGCTTTAATTTTCTGTTATGGACGAGTTAGGGTGGAGGAAAAGACCTCTTTTCCCTTAAAAATGCGAAAAAAAAATCTGGCAAATAGGTGCGTACGACGGAGCGTGCATCGCATGCTAATCGCGCCTAGCTACTGCCTCTCTCACAAAAATAGCTATAATTTTTCGCTCAGGTATCGGATTAAGGCAAAATTGATATCGTTGGAAAGCTAATTCAATTATCCATAATTTGGTGGGTCTTTAAATACAAAATTCTATGTATATAAAAATTTATACACATTCAAAGTAGACCCTTATAGAATCGAACACCAAACTGTGGGGGAATCAAAGGACCTTAGCTCGACTTTGTTCTAAGCGACTTATGAACAGTTTTCACCTCAAAATTATTTTACACACTAGGATAAGGATGATGAAATGTTTATTCAAAATAAATTCATGGGATTAGAGTCAACACACGTGAGAATAACGTTTCAAAGTCTAGTACAAAAATATAGGGTGTTACAGATCAATAATACATAACTCCCACGTATGAAAGTTGATCCATTCATCTGCACGCACCTTATTCTTCCTACCCCATCAATGTCAGACACTTTTTATTCTTCACTTTCCATCGTTAAGTAGTGTACAAGACTACGGAGGCTCAAAGGTAAACCATCTTGAATGCCAGGTGACTACTTGCCCGTCAAGAAAAAACAAGTTCTACAAGTCATGAATTTTCACTTTTATATTCTTAAATATATTTATATAATAATCCACTAATTTGGATTAATTAAGGTATATGATGACAATTAAAAAAGAGGTGAACAATCGTGACTTTTTGTCTAACACATTCAAAACATCACGAATAAAATCCCTTATTTGTTGCAACTGATGAATCAGTTGTTAGAACAAATAAAAACATCTTCTCCAATGGATGGTCCATCTGTCGCAATAGATAATACATTTATTGCAATAGATGTCTCATCTGTTGCCCATACAGACCATCTGTTGCAACAGATGGTTAATCTGTTACACCAGTGGGTTATCTATTGTGACAGATGGATGACCTGTATCTATTGCAATAGATCAATAATAACTGTTGCTATTAAGTCTCAAACCATTTTGAAAAGGTGAGAATTTTGAATGTAAAAGAAGAAGTCGCAAATTTTCATAGAAGATAAAAAGACAGCAGTTTGAATGTAATTAATACAGTGGAGCTGAACAGTTATGCCTTTTTGCCTAACACATTCAGATTCAATCCACTATAAATAGGTCCCTTCTTAATCTTCATTCTACTCCACTTTTATTTATTTCTTGCATTTTGTCTCTTCGTAATACATCTTCAACCACTTTATTCAAAGAGTATATTCCTTTCTCGTTAAGATAAGTTTTTTTCTGTGTAAATCTACTAGTTGGTAGTAAACGTTATATTACATTCGGACTCTTTTCTTACTTTTGTGTTTATATTTTTTGTCAATTCATGCGTGTTCTAGATATGACTGATCCTGTTTGGGACATTGCTATTCTACGAGACACTGTGCGGTAACTTCAGAGGTAGGTCAATGACCTACAGAGAGAGTTGGGTGCCCTGAGAGAAAGGATGTTCAGAGAGATGTAGAGGTTGATGAGGGTTCTACTGATGTCGGTTGACTATTAGCCGGCTGGCAATAATAATAATTAGAATGTGTTTTTTCTTTTAGCGTATGTATTTTAATTTTTCTATATCAGATCTATACCTAATGTATTTTATTTTTCATTTAATGAAAAAATTATTTTTGGTTGACTTTGGCCTTTTAATTCTTATTTAATTTTTATTCTGTCTATTTCTTCTTCTAAATATGTTAACATGTCGACGGTTGGAGGTAATGAGTAATTTAGAATCCAGTAGCAATAGCAATTTTGGCTTTTGAGTTCTTTCAGCAGATGGACCATGTGTTGGAATAAATTGGTCATCGGTTGGGTTTATGTCAACAGATTATCCATCTGTTGCGACTAATTTGTCATCTGTTGGAGGAAAATATTTCAGTTTGATGATTTATGTTGTGTTCTTCAAGCTAATGTCCATCTATTGCAATAAATGGGTAATCTGTTAAAAATAATTTTTTGGTATGTTGTATTTAGTTCATGTTTTGCCACATTTTATTGATGCACAAGTTATTAAAAAAGATATTTTATATAATAAATGATAATATTTACGTTCATAGTAGTGAGTTAAATATATAAAAGTCCACAATAAATAATAACACAAGTTTTTGCAATTACAATGATCATGGTGGATTACGATCCAAGCATATTGTTCTTTTGTGGACAGTGCTCTTACATAAGGAGTACTTATTTTTTCTTGATGAAAATGATTCTCCGACTCCACGCCTCCTCTTATATGTCCCTCTTCCTGGTTTGATAGTGCTTGGGTTAATATTTGAAAGAGGTATTAATCTCCCAAATACTGTGCAAGAACAACTCAAGATTTTTTTAGAGGCACCGGAGTAATATGTCCACTATATGTCATTGTATATTTTCCACTGAATAATATAGAGAGTAATCATAAATTTTAGTTCCATATCTGGCATTGTATTGATCTCGAAGCTCTGCCATAGCATGTGGACAGGGTATTTTGTCCAAGTCAAAAACTCTGCACGTACAAGATCTTGTTTGATGATCGACTGTGGCAACATCACTATGACCGTTGATACTGAACTTGTAATTTGTTATTTGATGAGATAATAACCTATTCCCAGACCGATGTTCATTGATATTTTTTGTTTCACTTCTAGAAGAAATGGGGTTCCTGGGTCCTCGTACTCCACATGCCTTTCGTGAAAAAATTATCCATACTTCTTGTTTATTATTTCAAATAGAGCCAAGATGGGAAATTCTCTTTCATCACCAAACAATGAATTCACCGATTTAGCTATGTTTGACGTCATAATATTGTACCTATACAAAAGAATCACTTTGTACGACATCATACTAAACTTGTAACTCAAACAAGACATTAAATTTATAAGAATGTACCTATTTTCCGGACAGAATACCCGACTCCATCCCTTGAAACTGACACGTATGAGATGTTATGATGCCTTGGGATGCATATCCATTATTTGATTGAAATTTTCTAATAACACCTCTCTACTATATGCTTTAGATGCTCTATGAAAAGGTTCACTACCCTTTCGTTGTGAAAGTTGGCACGAATGTTCTCTCCAAGATGCCTGATACAACAACCAAAGTGAGCTGAAGTGAAGAAAATTAAACCCATCTTTGGAAGACTTGGATACCTATTCGAAACAAACACAACTCTTCGGTATCTTCGATGCAGCTTTGCAGTTGTTCAAAAAAAATATCTATTAGAGGCATCACATTCCTTTTTCGCTACACAAAAATGACAGAAAATATGTGATTCTCTGCATCCTGCGCCACTGTCGATAGCAAAACTCCATTATACCTACTCCTCAAGAAGTTACCGCCAATGGCTATGCCTTTTCTCAAATGTCGAAAACCTTAAATCCGAGCACCATAGGATACAAAAAGTACTTGAACCTTCTATTTTCATCAACATGTAATGTTGTCTTACTTCCCGAATTTGTGGACTCAAGCATGTAACGATAGGCATTGAGGACTGCATACCCATGATCGTGTGTCCCCCTAACTAAGTGTAACACCCCACAAAAATAGTCCATGCGTTAACTCTTGGTAATATGCTCTTAGAGTTAAAGACTAGAATTTTTTTTTTAAGTGTCAAAGAAACTTAGTCTCATTTTTTACTTTCAAAGTGAGTAATGTTTAAACTGTATATATATAATTTCCCTAATTTCGACCTTTTTATCATATAGGAAATTTGTTAAGCTTTTCGCCGATATAAGATTCGCCCAAATCCGATACCCGGGCAAGAAGTTATGGCTAATTTAAGTCCTAATCGTAAAACACCGTTATTTTAGTACTTGATGTGTCGCGGAGGGGGTCTATTTAACAATTGTCAAATTCCAGTATCCTAGTGCGATTATGGCGCGTCGCGCTGAAGTTTCAGGTCCCAACCAGTGGGACAACGCGATGGCTCCGCGCGCGGTGACCCCAATAATTCCATTCGTCAATTTTAAGTGAGTCACCGCGATAGTGGCGGATCGTGGTGGCCCATAAAATCGGGTTCCCAGTTATATTTCTTTTCAGTAATGTTAAGGGTTAAAAGGGGGGTATTTTGGGCAATTACCCTACCCCCAATCCATCCATAAACATACAATCAATGGCATAACAAAGCACTTTATGCCCAAATCTTCATTCTCTACAAAGCAAAAACCCTAAGCATCCCAAAACCTTTTCCAAGAATCTCAAGAATCTACCGTAGCTTTCACAAATTGAATTGAGATTCGAGGTTCCCAAGTCAAAGTCTTCAAGAACCCTCATCCAAAAATATGAGAAAGAGTCTCAAGCAAGCTTATTCATCAAAGTTCATAATTCGGGGTACGTGGGGTTTATCCTAAAACTACATGGGCTTGTTGAAACCACTCAATTATGATTTAAAGATCATCAAGCATGAATTTGTTAAAGGGGTTTTGAAATCCATGATTTTATTACGCTTTATGCATGTTTAATGATAGTGTTATTTTGGCTTTTAGGCCTTATCCCCTTAAATTGATTTACACATATAAGTATATGTATGAAACTTGAAATTGAAGATTTGTTTGAGAGCACAAATAATAAAAATCCCTCTCTTGTGATAACCTTATGTTTATGATCTTATGGTGATTGATTGAAATGCATGATTTATGGCTTGAAAATAGTTTACTCAAATACCATAGTATTTTGGGCATGATTAAGAGATTTAAGAGAGGGAGTTTCTTTATGTAAATATATTATGTTAAAAGAGAAAGATTTGCATGGGATTAAGAGTTTTGACATGGCCACCTTGTATCATTGAAAGTTTGACAAAGATAGTTGTATACATGTGTTTACATGAGTTTTAGAGAAAGAATTTTTTGAAATGATTTATTGATATGGTGGTCCCAGATTTATGTTTTGAAAACAGATATTGTAATATGCTAATAATGGCTCAGAGATGTGACTTGCAAGTCAATGGTATGACGATACCATAAGTATTTATGCCATAATAGAGTATGTTTTCAGAGTATGTTTTCAGAGAGTGCATGTTTTTGAAAGAGTTAAAAATAGGCTTAAAGAGGGTTAGCTGGTTACTCGAAAAGGGCTTGAGTTCAAGTAACTCTTAGCCTAAAATCGTGATTTGCCAATTCGGGAAATTTATTATATGCTGACGGCGGCCGTGTGGCGTAGCAGAGTCAGAGACTCTGACCTTTCCAGCACACTTGGGTTGGGGGATTGGCCGCCGAGTTAATGGCGGATTCCATATAGCCCATGAAATTTCAGAGTTGTAGGGTATACCACCCAGCGCAGAAGTAAAACAAAGAGTGTCACAGAGTTCAGATGATTTTACAGAGTCTTTCGAAAATGCCCAGGAGATTTCTTACTGTATAATAATTATTTATGAACTGATTTAAATTGCTCTCATATATGTTGAATATAAATTATTATTTTGGATTTGCTCTGCATACCAGTACAATTGTATTGGTCCCCCTACCTCCCAGGGTCTAAAGCTCAGTTCAGGAGTCCTGCTAAGCCGTAGAGTTTTCAGACAGCAGTGATGTGTGCAGTTGGTGAGCCTTCTTTATTCCAGAAGGCCTATGTCTTTCATATTATGTTATTTATTTTGGTTTAGGTCCACTGGGGGCCTTGTCCTAGTTTCAGACAATTGTTATTTTCAGACGTAGTAGAGATTTCGCAGACTGGTTCAGATATTGTTTAGTTGATATTGGATTTCATTCTTCATAGTTAAATTGAATTCAGGGTATGACCATATTTCCGTAGTGATTTACAATTCTACATCTTTTATTATATTTTATGAATATTATGCATGATTACCAGATGTAGAAAAGGGCGTCGGGCCTTCATGGTTCGGGATGCTCATCACGGCCAGGACCTCGGTTTGGGTCGTGACACTAAGTCCTTGGAAATTCCCATGGTCGTATATATCTTCCAATAACTGACCAGGATACCTAATTCCATAAGGAATTGATTGGCCATAACCCTTGTAGAGAGGCCTTTGCCATCGGGCTTAAAATATTTACCGAGGACCTTGCCGTGGCATGAGGATTTTGTCCTTAGATATTCTCTGAACCACATGTGTAATACTTTTCATGTTTATGAATGACGAATCTATCAGAACTAAAGTACTTCACCGCTCTCAACCACCATTTGCAGTTCGAATTAGCAAATTTATAGCAAAAGACTTTGCTCGAATTAATCACCTTCATTATTTTGAAATCTTTCTTGTCCTTGAATGACATTCCCTTGTAAAAGCCGGTCTCGTAGTCTTGACGATTGTCAAACTGTGTCGATTGAGAAAAACTGCCCACCGTATTGTTGCATCAACGGGCGTAGGTGTTTGATCATCATCGAGAATGTTCACGTCTAGATCATCCAATGATGTCTTATAGTTGTTCTTCTTCTACATTCTTGTTCTCATTTTTTCTCATCTTTTCAATCACGTACACCCTTAACACCAGCCTGGATGAATCACTAAGATAAGCATGCAACTGAACCTGATCGGTTATCTTGAACGATAGCACCCTCTGATTTTCAAAAGAGTTGTGCATGTAGCTGATGACGAGTTCTTTCGATTGATAATTCAGTCCACAATAGCTAATGATTAAGTTCACAAAATCATCATACGAAACATCACTTTGGACTGTCATAGCTATCGTCTCTAGTATTTCACCCTCTTTCCAACGCCATACATATCGATTGCTCTTCTCGATCCATTAACCATGACAATCCATCCTTATTGTTATTGATCCCTCCATTAGTGGTGCCTAAATAAAGTCATTTTCTTAGAAAAAAAGTTAATAGTGATTTCATAGTGCCGTAACATGAACCCCAACAGATGTGTGATAACTCTCAACTCACTCCCATGATTAAGGGGTGAGGTGGTCTTTGTCAAACAACCCAACTAGAGTTGCGGTCGAAACTACAAGGACAGAATTATAGGTTTCAAATCTTATGGGTGTCGTAGTTACTACAAGTTTACCCGAAATGATGATAAACAAGGCATGTAAAATAAAATGGGAGGATTTTGATTTGGAGATGGTTCGTCAACTAACAAAGCATGGATATAATACTTTTGATTTAAGATTAGGAATAGAGAGGGTCTTGAGATTATGTCTACCTAAAAGTAAAGCGTGTGTGTAAATGACAGTTTGTCATTAGTTTTAGTTATTGATCAAAGGATAATCTAGGTCAAAAGTCATTGTGGTCAATCTTTCAATAAAACTACAACGATTTCACCCATTGGCTCTTTCGAGCACCTAACAACTATGCAATTTATAATCACCCAATACCTCAATCAAGCATCCTTATTTCTAGGATGATGCTCTTGACATGGCTTACACTTCCGTCACACTTATTTCTAAGATTGCAAAAGGTAGTAAATCATAGACTCAATTGTCCATCATTACTTTGTCCCCTTATAACCCCCAATCAAGGGTGTTTTGGGTTACCTCAAGTTCACCTTAGTCCCTCTTTCAAGGATGACAAAGGGTTTCTAGAGTTTGAGGTTTTCACCCATCAAACCCATTTGGAGATTCGGGGTTCACCTATCAAATTCTAACTAATAAGCTCAAACAATGATGGGATCCATAGTCAACAACTAAAAATCATGCAAACACAACAACACCCACACACAATTACTCTTTAGTTCAACATAATCCTAAGACTAAATTACTTATCTACTCATAAAGAAAGTAAAGAGAAATATACCATGAGGATTATCCAAAACAGTAAGTACCCCAACATCATGACCAACAGACGACAAAGAATCATATACTTAAATGCATCTATCATTAAAAGATATAACCGCAAGAACCCAATGACGTTTGTCCTTAACGTTGATAGGAATGAAAATATGATCAACCATATGTCAAGGCACTGTAGCATGCATACGAAATTCATTTATGTACTCATTCAGATGGTATTCTTTTCCACCAGCATTAAGAGATGCATCATCAATTCTATACACAGCTAACACACTGTTTATAATATTCATGAAATTACAGTCTACAGTGTTGTACTTGTATGAAGTATTCGGATCATACTTAGATTTCTTTCGCAGATAGTAGAAGCATACATCAATATGATGCATTATGACCAAAAAAATATATTTAAAAGTAAATAATGAAATTAAAAATCCTAGCAGGTAACACTACATATGTATATATAATATACATATATCAAAGCATATAGAATAAAAGCATATGTATATACAAATATAAATTTTCAACTTCATCATAACAAACAATTGCATATGTATTTGCGAATATACATATGTAACAATGAAAAAAATTTCATTCCAAATATAAAACTTTTTCACTTATTAGCAGAACACTTATCTCATCAGACCATGATTGTCCAGGAGTACCCATAATGTAGAACCAATTCTTATTTTCTACAGCTAAAACTCCAAAATTGATTACTGATATTTTGAACTTGCCCTTCTTATAGTGTTCTTGCTTGTTGTTTCTGTTCAGTTATTAAACATAATGATTCATCATTAACAGAAACTTATATGTAAATATTATTACAATTAGGTGCTAACTTATATACCTTTTTGCATGAAATTTAAGAAGATCCACAGACAACCACTTCAGAAACTTGTTGGTAACCTTAGTGTCTTCTATATCATTAATTGGATGAGATACGAATGGATGCTTCTGATTGAATATTTTGCGCTCCCCTTCTGTGCAATGATATTACATAATAATAAAATAGATGTATTTATATAATACATCTGGAAATTACAGTATAAAGTAAAGAAATTTGTTAACCATATTTAATATGTTAGTGTACTTACCGGCCGTTGAACCAAAATTCATTGTAAATGGTGACTCTTTGAATCTAGATGGTCGTTTAATCCTTGATACATGCATGGGCGTTTCTTGTGCTTTGTTTGCCGATGGATGTACAATTATACTTCTTTCTTGATTCAAATATGCATTAAGACTCGGTAAAAGCTCATCAGGAATAGTGACTTGCGAGTGAAAAATTTTGTTCAACTTTTCTTTCTTCAGTTAATGCTAAATGAATGTGGATCGGAGACTGATTTTGCTGATTCAACTTTGAGTTATCCATATTAAATTCTACTGGATTTAAAATCTTTTCAGCATCACATTCTTTATCCTGTATATAATATATAAATATATTATAATGTTGCAATATTAGCAAAATAAATAAAAGCAGAGAATGCTACCTTTGAATCATCTTTTGGTGATTTATTTTCATTCATTTCTGCCTGATAATCTTCTGATGTGTCTACAACATCACATTCATTGTTCTATATAAAATGTATAAAAATGTTATAATGTTGCAAAGTACCAAAATAATCAAATGCAGACAATGCTACATTAAACTGATCTTTTATTGATTTATTTTCATCCATTTCTGAAGGATAATTTGTGCTTTGTATACTAAATGTAAAATTCTTGTTAAAGTGAATTTAAAGCAAAAGAAATAAACGCAGATAATACACATTTTCAGTATACCTTGGACTCATCTTCTGCTGATGTATTCACAGTCGTTTCTGCAGCACCTCCTGTGTTCTATATAAATATAGAAATATTGTATTAATTTGAAACCTTATGAAAATAAATGAAGACGTAGAATGCAAATACCGTAGACTCATCTTCAACTCCCAAATTGGATTTTATGAAATCATCTGAAAATGAGAATTGAGAATCTGATAAATGTGCTTCGCCGATATTATCATCAACCAATTTTGTGTTCTACAAATCATGTTAATACAAATTAAATAACAACACCAGATGTCTATAACTAAAAAACATCATAGATATATTCAGCATACCGGTGATTCACATATATCTCTTGCTTCATGCTGATCAATATCAATTTTATCCTTTCATAAATGATAAAGTCAAGCGTATTAAATATTATTATTCTACTATATAAATAGCATGAAAGAAATAAAATAAACTATTTACCAGAACATCATCTTTATCCTCATTATACACCTCCATTAAACTAGCGCTTTGATTCCCGTTGATCTCTTCAGTAACCTATAATACATGTATAATTCTTATATGTAAACATAAATTCACATTGTATAAATAAAATACATATGAATGTAGATAATTAACTTACCAATGTGCCTTTAGAATTCATATAAAGATCATGCACAAAATTTGAAGTGAATTCATGATATGGTGTAGTCTTGTCAGCTTCACCCATGGGTGGATTGTCAACTTGATTGTCCTTATCTTTTTTCTTCAAGTTCAAAAAATATTAAAAAATATCAAGAACAATATTAAACTAACTATTTATAATCGCCCAGCATATGTATATATGATTATACATATCATGATTTGGAAAAATACATAATACAAATATAAAAATACAATATATATTGCGCATGTATTTATTCAAACACAACTATATATGCAGAATATGTATTTAACACATCATGTGTTATACATATTACCAACTGTATATTCATATGTATATATAAATATACATATTAGCATTTATAAAAATACATATTACCAACTGTATATTCATATGTATATACGATTTGAAAAAAATACATAATACAACTGTATATTCATATGTATATATGAATATACATATTAGCATTTAGAAAAAAATACCTATTATCCATAAAAAAAAGATACTGTTTTTTATATATGTATATCATAAATCATAAAATACATATGTTGTATATGTATTCAACATTCAAAAATTTTTGTAAAATTATTGTACCTTGATCTCACTTATAGCATTCATTATCTCATCACACCTTGTTGATACTAGGCCACGGATGGATTTCATCTCTTGAAGAACCTGCTTCAAAATAAATAAATTATATATGAAAACAAAACAATTCAAAACTTAAACACAAATTACCTCATTGCGAAACTTGTGAAACACTTTCTTTGAAACAAAATCATCTTCATCTCCAGAACTGCACAAAGACGAATCAGGTGACTGAATCGGAATAGACTTCTTGCTTGCTGACCTATTTATGTCCTTCCTCTTTGAAGCTACTTTCTCTTTTTATTGAATCGGCATACAAATTGAAGTCCTGGCAGAAAGCTTCTTTGCAGCACGAGGTGAAGAGGTCCTTTTTGATGTCTGCTCATTCAAACCTTTATGTTGTTGCTTCAACTTTTTCTTGACAACTGAAGATGATGAATCACCATGATGTTTTTTTTGGGTGATTGAATATTTTTTTGAATGTGGCGGATCTTGAAAATCATCATCCGAATTAACCTCATCATCTTTGTGATCACATTTGCAGGAACAACCTTCTTGGGTATCCGAAAGCATGAAATCTCCTTTCTTGTTGGCTCAATATTCTTAAAAGAAAACTACAATTTATATTGCATCCTCATCAAAATTCATTTTTAGATGGCAACACCAATGACAGTTGGAACATAAATCACTTACATTACAAAATATTTAACCTTTACATACATGCATAAGCATTGACAAATTATATTTTGTATATAAACATATGCATAAACAGTAAACGCATTTACAAATAATAACATAAAGAACAAAAGATATAAAGGAAACTGACCTTGAAATCTGCATCATTAAACATGCTTTCCATAAGAGATTCGTATCGTGAACGGGGAGCATTTATTTTCCAATTCAAAAGACGGAGAATTTAATTGTTCACCCTTGAAGCAAATTACGAGGAACAGTGGAACAACACTCGTACAATCAAATTTGAATGGC
This sequence comes from Capsicum pubescens, assembly GCA_030864215.1. Lineage (NCBI taxonomy): Eukaryota > Viridiplantae > Streptophyta > Magnoliopsida > Solanales > Solanaceae > Capsicum > Capsicum pubescens. Next base: position 246,567,331 of record CM061541.1, on the reverse strand, counting down.
CAGAGGCTTTCCATGTAGCATATAAAACTTGCCTTTAGGTTTCAACTTTTTATTCAAGCTCTTGGTTAATTCCTCAAATGCAACGACCCCCAAGGATAATCACTGTAGCGATCACTCTCAACTAAATCAAAATGTAGTTGTGGAATAACTATAGTATCAACAGCAGACAACAAAAATGCATGAATAAAATAGAGATTAGGAAACTTCACGGCATCTTCATCATTGTTTTTTCCTCATATTTTTTCTAGAAAAAGCAACAAATAATTTTCTTTTTTGAATATACTTTGCACCACCAAAATAGTCCTCAATAAGTCTATTCGGAAGATCCTCATCAAACACAAAATCGTCCTTGTTTGAAACACAGTTCAAACCAGTAACCACAATAAACTCTCTAGGACTGAAATGAAGAATTGTGCCCTTCACACAAATTACTATGGCATTTACAGTGCTTTCCTTAGTCTCAAGAGACATAATACATCTTCCAAACTGCGCTTGAACCACAAAACTCTTTTTCTTCATGAAGACAGCAAATATGCTATTATTACAAAAGATATTATACTGATTCTTCGTTAAAGTTGACTTAATGCGATGTTCAATGTCATTGACAGTATGACATCCTATATGTGGAGCAAATTTTGGCAATACTCTTGTCATGTATATCTGATCACGCAAAATCTATACACCAAAAAATACAATTATATATCAAAACAGTGACATATATGTATTTATGAAATACAGCTTAAAGTTACATTATTCCTATATTAAATATAAAAAAGAATCATATGTATTTTATTATACATAATTATGACGAAAATCATTCAAATTAACAAGAAGAAGTACATGACTTTGTCTAAATCAAATGAATAAAAAATACAACTTGACATCAAACACAACTATTAACAGTAAACAAAATAAAAAAAACATCTAAACTGTAGCATGTATATTTTACATGTCAAAAGAGTGACACTTACGTATTTACAGAATACAATTAATTATAATAAACATATAGATATGTATTTTATGAATACAACAAGTATATACAAAATATAAATTTCACAAAAATACATATAATTAGGGGCTACAATTTCATATCTTAACAACCTTAAAAAACTAAAATATCACAAATACATATAATTAGGGGCTACAATTTCATATCTTAACAACACAATATATACTAAAATTTCAAATCATAAAGAAACAGAAAAATAAATACATACCTAATAAATTGTATATATAAAATACATCTATGAATATGTTTTCAAGAAAATACAAAATTTTAAAAATAGAAACATACCTCCTCCACTTTCTCTTCTTCTAATTCAAAATCAGATGAAACAGGACTTGAACTTTTACTACATTCACCTTTTTCATCTGGCTTTGTCTTTTTCATTGATTTTTGAATTTTTGGGGGGTTTGGGGATGAAAGTTTTGTAAAACCTTTTCGTTTCATTTTTTCCTCAATATTTTTCGAATTGTTACAGTGCTTCAATCTCGCCCCTTCACTGCTAACACCTCCCTTAGGCTGAATATTAGAAGAACTCAAGTTAAAAACTTCATCTTGAGTTAACCCAAGACTAAAAGATGGAAGTTCATCGAAAACTAAATTCATCGGTTTATTACCACTAACTGAAATACTACGATTTGCATGTTGTGCCATTATATCAAAAAATCAAAGATTTCAACACAAACTCAAAAAAAAATAAAAAATCAAACCCTAACAGATGAAGAAGAAGAATGAAAAATTGAAAAAAAATCGACAATAAAACATATAAAAGAGTTTATATGAAAAATATAACATGCATTAATTGAAAAATAAACTTACCTTAAAAGTTGAATGCAAAGTTTATCAAGATTCGGAGAGAAAAAAATGGAATTTGACAAAAAAAAAAGAGTTGGAGGGAACTGAAATTGGAATATGACGTGAAAAAGAGAGAAGATAAAAAAGTTGAGTTAATGTCACGCGCTTTTCCCAATGTAAGGTAAAATATTGCTAGTTTTATTATTAGTTGTAATTTTTAAAAACCATTGCTATAAATTGTAATTAATGTCTTAAGGTTGCTTATTTATGTAATTTTTCCTAATAACATTGAGTGAGAAACTAAAAATAAAAACAAGGATATATGTAAGAAATGTCTTTTCGTTCATTCGGTTAAATTGTTTTGTATTTTTAACATTTCAATGTCAATTGTCTAGTCTAACTGCTTTCTCCAAAAATTTTCACTTTGTCATAATATACAAGTTCCCTTTTTTGACTGATAACTTTAGAAAAAAGGAATAATATGACGAGTCCGGAGCTAAAAGGACTCTTTTTTTTTATCAAAAATTTCAAAAGGGACACTTACTTTCGAAAAAAACTAAAACGGACAAAACGTTGTGGGCCCTGCGACTTATATTATTTGAAAATGAAATAAAAAGTATTGTAAATAATAGAAGAAAGTATTATAAATCACAATAATTAAAAACTTAAATTATTTTTAAAATATAATTGACTATCAATGCCACGAAAATTTGGATAAGAAAAGTAACGTATATTAATATAAAAATTACATAAAAAAATATAATAAATTACAATAATTAACAACTTAAATTATTTAAATACATTGTGTGCTTGAGAGTGGAATTGTGAAGTGATAAAAATGAAGAATTATTTGTGTTTATGTTTTTCGGTCGTTGGAGAAAAAGAAAGATGATGCAATGTTCTCTATTCTTTTCTGTTGCTCCCACCAAGAAAAGAAAAAATGGAGTATATGTGAATGGTCTATGTAGTGTGAAATCTTTGAGTGGATGAGTATTATTGTTCTCGGTCAAAATGAAAGAGAAAAGAAAGGAGTAAAAATGATGATGTTAAGGATGGGAATAAAAAAAAAAAAAAAAAAAAGGAGGAGGTGAACAGAGATTTGTGCAAGCTTCAATAAAAATCTCATCCATTTAGTGCAAACTAAGATAAATTACTTTCATTTGTCGTCAGTGAGTAACTTACCAAATTACTTTATTCAATTCATATTTTTATATTACAAATCTGACAATGTACTTTCAAATAAGCAATTTAAAGTATTGTTGTCACAACAATTGCACAACATCAGATTCTATTGATAATACAGAGAATGATAGAGATGATTCTACTTCATCAGATTTTAAGAAATATTTGAACTATGATTCATAAAGTTCCTAGCTCAACTACGATTTACACTATTTTAAATAGGATTGTATGTATAAATTATTATCCTCCATTCAACATATCACTAGATCGATCTCCTTAATTTTGCAGCGCGAACTTTACGTCTCGCAAATATAAATAAATCAATACATACAGTACCGCATATTTCATGTCATCGGCAGCTGAAAATAAGTGGCAGTATTTCCATGGCACACTAGCTGTACTTCCATCAGCTAGTCCTTGTTGATCTTTTTAACTACACATTGCATCTCTTTGAATTGAGGAGAATCTTAGTAGCTTATTCGACGGTTGATTATCTTTAGCGGATAATATTTCATTTTGTTGGTGTGCTAGCTCACTCTTAACCTTGTTTGCGATGTTGAATATGTTTTTCCTCATGTTTCTTTAGGGTTTATCATGGTGCCTTATAACGTGTTGCTGCCTTCGTGAAATTAATGGGTAATCCAAAGGGTTTCGTAGTTTCGACACTATTGTCAGTGTTGGTGAACCACTGTTTCACTTTTCGAGATCAAACTGCATGAACTTTGATTAAAATTTCAATATGTATTTTTTCCGATCATATTACTACGAGAAGGATTACAATTTATAATTATATCATTTTTCGTATAATTTTCGACCAACTAAACTTTGAATATTAAAGTAATCTACTTCAATTTGGTTTTGAAGTTTAGTCAAATTGACCCGAAGAAGCGAAACAATGACAAGTAAAAGTGAACGAGAAAGTAATTTATTTCATAAAAAAAAGAAAAGAAATTACATATTTATCTACTTTTCGTGAAAGTTTTTAGCGAAGGGGTGTCAACTAAATAAACCAAATTCGTATCAAACACACAAGAATTGAAGCATATAATTGACACTTTGGTCACTAAAAAGATAATTACAATATAAATTATGATAATCATTGATTTAACAAATTAGACAAACAACCAACAAATTATAACAAGGTGAATTACACTGTTTTGGTATTAAAAAATTATATTGCCATCTTATGTAATGGTATCTCTCGACTAATTAAATGAAATTCTAATCACATAAACTTTGTGATCGATTTGACAATGCACATGAACTAATTAAAAATATCCAACAGAATTCTCTATTATCTACAACAATATAGAATGTTGCATATCCCTTTGAGACCATTCAAAATCGAGAGAAAACTATCGTATGCAGTCCCACAAAATTTTGTTGTCTACAAAAATATTTAAAAGTTCATGACGTCATATATACAAGTGCAGATCAAAGCACCTACTACGTAGCTCTTAAAAGAAGAATGTTTATCAGAGTTCTTTCTTGTGATCACATCGAAATATTGAAAAGCTTCCAAACTGTTCTTGATCGCCAGCATTTACTTCAAGAAGATTCACGTCTCCCTTTACTTGAAAGATACGTTGATCATAATACTTTTCTTAAAAGTAATTTGTTTGGGATCGGATGTAGTTCTATTTTATATACTGAAAATTTGTCACGAATAAATACCAATCACTCAATATCTAAATACAATATTTGTACCACATGTCTAAATTTCACCCATGGTCACTTAACTTGAGGCTTTGAGCTAAAAGTGACAAAAGAGTTTGAAAATGAGGTGTATGTGACTCAAGTCTTAATAATTGAGTGTAGGTGACAATTATTTTATTATGTATTAAGAAAGTTGGGTAAGTTTGAGAATAACCCATAAGTTTTTAAATTTATACTTCGATCCAAATGTTTAACCAATATAACAGAAAACGGAGGAAAAAAAGGCGTGTTTCTCTCTCTTCTGATCCATTGTTGTTTTCTCTTGTAACGCCCCGAATCTGGTATCCGAAACACTACACGGTGCTCATGACCCCGAAGGACCACAAGCTAACCCATGACTGATATATGTAACTGAGCACTGAATAATATACTATAATTATGCGGAATATAAGCTGTAAGGCCATAAGATTCAAAATTAAACTAATACTGAATATAATACAATGTCTGTAATGGGTATCACAATACCCAAAACTGAAATAAACTGTCTAAAAACATGCTATAGTCTGAAAGCCTCTAAACTGTCTGAATAAAGAGTTGATGGGACATGTCCCCAACTAACTCCGAACTACTGAATTAAACTAAAATAATTAAGTAATCATCATGTCCTCGAAAAATGAGGACTCACTGCTGACTCTGACTGCTGAACTGGGATGCTACTGATGCTCGGGAGCTTATGCTTCTAGACCTATGGTACAAGACACCATAGCGCAAATGCGTCAGTACTTTGAATGTACTGGTATGCAAGTGAGGTAGACTGAATGCAAGGGGGTTCATATGCATGAACAATACTAATTGACTGACTAACATGAACGTGAGAATACATGCATGCATACATAACTGTATCTGACATCGTGATAGGACTGAATACTAAATTCTGACTACTGAGTCTACTGATAACATGGATTTACTGATATCTGAGTATGTGAATACTGGCATACTGAATAATTGAGTCTATTGATATTGATATCTGAGTCACTAATAAGTAAGGAACTGATACTGTATTACTGAATACTGAGGGACTGATACTACATTACTGATACATGAATAACTGTTTTCGACAGTTCTGATTATGAAGAACTGGTCTGATTGACTGTATTTGACAGTCCTGAGTTCTGTATACTGATAACATGGGTTTCGTATAATTAATATACTATTAACTGAGTTTATGATAACATGATTACTGAGTCTGAGTACTGATAACATGAGTGTTCCTGATACTGATGGAACTAGCTGAGTTCCGTACTGTTCTGAGTTGACTATATCTGACATTCCTGAATTCTGTAGAACTATCTGAGTTTTATTACTGAGACTGAATGACTGTATCTGATAGTCTTGATTCTGTAACTGAAACTGTGGGAAGTAGTTATATAACGGCATGCCCTTAATATGCCATTATGGCTGAGTTGGGGTCCAATCTGTAACCCCAATTGGAAGAGTGTCAATACCGCGCCACTGGTAAGGACAAACTGTGGGTGACCCTCATCTGATAGTGTCCCCTAAAAGAGAATGGTGGGACCCTCATCTTATAGTGTTTATCCACCTCATCAACCCTCATCTGACAGTATTGATGTCTCAACCTATGCTGGCTACATAGTTCTGAAACGCAAGGATGACTTCTAAGAATCATACCCTCATATGACAGTATGTGTTCCCATCCTTGGGTTCACTCGGTGCTAATTCCTACTCCCATTTGAATAGACACTGAACATGATTAACTGAACTGGACTACACTGAATTCATGGAGTTTCGTTAACTGACGGAATGCTATTGAGATTACTGAAGTACTGAGCTTTCTGAGATTACTGAGCTTATTGAGATTACTGAGACCACTGAGATTACTGAGATTACTGAGATTACTGGGATTACTGAGTAGGACTAGACTGATACTGAATTTATTGAGTTTTCCTAACTCACACAAGTGGCTGAATTCTATTGATCATGGCTTGACTGAGAGTATCGCGAAAACATGACACTGGCTCTAGGCACACAACTAAATTATCGGGTACAAGTACCCCCAGGACTCGATAGCATGAAACTGACAGGACATGACACTCCTTGAACACATGACCAATATTAGCAATTCATAATACATTAATTTGGGGATTTCATGAAGCACATGGTTATCATAGTCTTGTACATGAATGGAATTACATATAAACACATCATACTTTCATCAACCTAATCCCATGGACATTCCCTCAACAATTCATAATGCACATAATATCATGGAAGTCATTCTTGGTCATAGGGTAAAGCATGCATTTATCACTTGGGTCAAAATTATGCTATAGTGCATAATTTCTATTCTCTTAGGCGTTTTGTCAAACACCTAGGATACATGACTTAGAGCATTGGCATGACCATCAAATTAACACAACAAAACTCCATATTTCAACTTAATTTCACATGTTTCAGACTACATACTAGCATAGGTTTATAAATAACACATAAAGATTCCAACTTGGGAATCATACAACCATAATCACATGAACATAATCAACACATAGCATGAATACCATAATTCAAAATTTAAAACTTGATTCTTGGGCTTCATGGATGAAAGGAATCCATGAATGAACATTATGCATACCTTAGTTCTTGATTCTATGAAGATTGATGGAGAGATTCTTGAATTTGAGGCTTGAATATGAATTCCCAATTGAAAACCCTAGCTTGTTCTTGAGAGAAACTTGAGAGAAACCCTATATTTTAATAAAATATGGCTGAATCACATGTTATTGGGTTTATATAGGGTGGAAATTGACCTTTTTAACCCTTGGACGTGTATTTTTAATTATGTGAAAATTTCCCAATTTGGACCTATGGCGCGACGCGGTGCTATCGTGCCATGTCTCTAGAAAGTGACAAATGGGAAATTGCATGATGACGCGATGCGGAGCTATCGCGTTGCCACTTTATTTGCGACCTGAAATTTAAAAAACGACGCGGTGGTATCGCGTTGGAACACTAGAAAAAGGACAATTCTGAAATAGAGCCTTGGCGCAACGCGTCACTATCGTGGAGCAACACTGGAAATCAACAATTTCCATTTAAGCTAGTTCTGCGATGCGCTGAGGGCTCAGGTGATACACTGTCTCCCTAAAAAGGCTCTAACTTTTCGCCCGGGTGTCGAATTTGGGCGAATTTGATATCGATGAAAAACTTATTGAATTTACCACATGACAAAAAGTGAAAATCTTGAAAATACCACATGTATAAATATGGATTCATCTTTGAAACAAGTCTTTAATATTTTTGGGATGAATTTAAGCTAGGTAGAAGTACGGGGTATTACAGCTCTCTCTTAGCGATTTTTGTTGTTCATTGTTGTTGTTGCTTTATTCATCATCTTCTACTTCATTATTATCTTCATATTCTTTTTGTTGACCTTTGTTGTTGTTGTTGTTACCGCTACTGCTGCTATTTGACCAATTTCTTAGGTCAATTTTATTTTATACATCACTTTGCACTTTGGGATTACTTCACAAGAGACTTTGGTAAGTCAAATTATGATTTTTAGTTGAATTTGTTATCTGATAACTGTTATTGTGCTATTTTTTCAACAATTGATAGCACGTGAACATGAATGCAACATAAGAGACATCTATTTAAACTGATCAATCATCTGTTGCGACAGATGAACCATCTATTGCAACGGAAGACATATGTTAGATTTGTGTTTATGGTTTTATAGTTTCATAACATGAATCGAACAGATGGGTCATCTGTTGCAATAGACTAGTTATTTGTTACAATAGGGTAAATATCTATTACAACAGATTAGTAATATGTTGCAACAGAACCTGAACTCTATTTCAACAGACATGTCGGCTGTTGCATCAGGATAAATATTTGTTGCAACAGATTAGTAACCTGTTGCAATAGAACCTGAAGTCAATTTCAATAGACTTGTCGTCTGTTTCAACAGGGTAAATATCTATTGCAATAAATTAATAACTTTTTGCAATAGAACCTGAACTCGATTCCAATAGATGCGACGTCTGTTGCAATAGATGTATAGTTTATTGCAATATATGATTCACCTGTTACAACAGATGACTCGTCTGTTGAGATTAGCTTCAGGATCATAACATGAATCCCAACAAGTAATTAGTCTGTTATGACTGATCACTTACCTGTTGCAACAGATTACACATTGATGGGGGTGATTTTTCCACTCATTCTTACTAAACATTTGTGCATATTACCTTATTTTGAATAAATGAATGAGATATATTAGTGATAAAATGCACTAATATCCACTAATGAATGAGATCAAAAGATGTGGATTGGAGCTGAAAATGTTAAAAAAGGGGCAAAGAAGAGTACAGTTGAAGACTTGTACTACATCAGCCTCAGTTACCGCAATCACGGTCCTCAGGACCGCGATCGCGGTCAGTCAAGATGATCTACACAACGCGGTCGCAGAATACAACTGCGATCACGTAGATGAGGTGAAAGACGTCATACGCGATCGCAGTTCAGCAGAAATATGCCTAGGGGTAGATTTGTAAAAGCACTTAGACGAATCTCAAACCATATATAAGCAAAAACCCTTTTTTTCTTTTGGCATTGCTTACCTCATAACTAATTTTGATTTTAGAAGAAGAAACCCTAATTGGGCAAGTGTATAACTATTCTCGGAAGCTTAATTTCTTAGTGATTTTGTGAAGAATGAATGTTTTGGATAATTCTCATGGTATATTTCTCTTTACTTTCTTCATGAGTAGCTAAGTAATTTAGTCTTGAGATTATATTGAACTAAATTATAATTATGTATGGGGGTTGTTGTGTTTGCATGACTTTAAGTTGTTGACTATGGATTCCACCATTGCTTGAGCTTATTAGTTGGAATTTGATGGATGAAAAACCCAAATTTCCAAATAGGTTTGATGGGTGAAAACCTTAAACTCTAGAAACCCTCTGTCATCCTTGAAAGAAAAACTAAGGTGAACTTAAGGTAACCCATAACATCCTTGAAAGAGGGTTATAGGGGGACAAAGTAATGGTGGAAAATCGATTATATGGTTTACTACTTTTTGCAATCTTAGAAATAAGTATGACAAAAGTGTAACCCATGTCAAGAGCATCATCCTAGAAATAGGGATTCTTGATTTAGGCATTGGGTGATTACAAATTGCACAGTTGTTAGGTGCTCGAAAGAGCCAATTGTTGAAATCGTTGTAGTTTTATTGAAATATTAACCACAATGACTTTCAACCTAGCTTATCCTTTGATCAATGACAATCACATTAAGTGAAGTCTCTTTTTCGGACCCACTCAATGTGACTGTCAATATTCGGGGAAAGCCGGTAAAATGTGGGGCTAAACAAATCAATGGTGTTTATGGCTCAAGCATGCTGACATGAGTGAATTCAAAGCGAAGGGGTGTAAATCAGGGAGTTGGTTGGCACAACGACTATGCCCTAAAAAGGAAGTCTCGTGGACCAAGACTAAAAGCAATATTTCCATGAATGATTTCACTTTGGAGACTTGGATATGGATGCACATCATCTGTTGGCTTGTATAGATCAGAGCAATATGGTCCCTTCTTGAAATTCTTGCTATCAAGAACTGCACAAGCATGAACACACGGTATCTCATCCAATTGAAATGCATTGGAAGAACATTTTTTTTCCTTGAGATAAACAATAAAATGTTTCTCCTTATCGTGGACTGTATAGATGTACTCTGATGCAGGTATAACCTGAAATTATTAAAAAAAAAAACTAATTAGTAAAATAAAATTTATCTCAATGTATGTTTATTGCAAGTCTGCAAAATATGTATTTCTTTCATGCATATGTATTTTATTACAGAATATATTTTCCTTAATTTATTATTTGAAAAAGAAATATAGTTCATACAAAAAATGAAAATACTATTATATATATAAAATGATTACAAAAATTTAATCATACCTTCATACGTGTACACTCCGCTTCATTCTGTTGAAGAATTTCTTAAAATTTACCAAAAAGATCCATAAAAGTATACAACGCCTGCTGTCTGTTTTCACAGTTCCATCTTCCAAACATCAATCTAACTTTCTCCAGAAAATCATATATTGGTAGCTTTCTAGCTGATACCAGCGCAGCATTAATGAACTCGATAATGTTTGAAGTCAAAGTCCATCCTCTATGAACGGATGCATACGATCTAGCCCACTTATCGTAACCAGTCAATTCCAAGTAATTCTTCACTCTAGCATCAACTGCCTCCACTTTCTCGATTAACATGTAAAATTTAGTCTTCAAATATGATTTTGCAATGGTATAGAAGACATCTGATAATACATCATGTGATTTATGAATTTTTTTTCACATTTCCCCATAGATGCCACATACATGCATAATGTGGTACCTCATTATACACATCACTGACAACTTTTATGATGTTTGCATTACGATTCAAACATAACTCTTATTGCTACTCCAACAACCACATACAATCTTATACTAGGGATCCGCTAACTTACGGTGCATTCTTTTAGATATACAACCATAACATTCAAGCCTATACTCATAACCACATACGCACTTCGCACATGCACCTCTAAACGAACACTCATAAAGCATCTTCCTCGCTTTCTCTAAGATTCCATCAACTACATCATTCACACATACTGGTCAATTCTTTAAATGACACACATAACATTTTCTCAACCAATTGAACTATACACAAAAACTCTGTATTACTATTCCTACAACCTCATAGAAGTGCATAAAACCAACGCACAATAATCTTTCCAAATAAACATTTAAAACTTCAACTAACCACGGCATGTATCAAGGACTTAGCCTCAATCTAACTTCACTTCACCGCCGTGAGCACACCACCTTCTATCATAGATAAGGAAGTATCTTCTCTCCCTTCTAGACAACTGCTCAACACCATTAGCTTGACTTAATGAAAAGGTCACAAAATTTTAAAACATGAAGACCTGAAACATGAAGGGATAATGTAAATAGATTGGCTCTCTCTATTGAGGCCTTAGGAATAAAATATCAAATACAATGGGTTCATTAAGGTATCAAAACTGAAGACACCCATAACGGAAACTTAATCTCATTGATCAATAAGAGTATTGCCTGAGTACTGGAACTGAACATACTATAAAACTTGAGTATATGAGTCATGGGCGGCATGCCCTGAATTTAGAGATCATAACTTATGGAATGTGATTCCAACTGCTAGAAGAACTGGAATTTCTCATTTTTGGAAACTAGAAGAGTATGTAATTCTCCATCACGTGTATGAACATGAATTAAGATCATGGAACTGAAATGTAAAGCATGAGTAGGTTTTGGGACAACTAAAAATACTGAAATAACATTAGGTCAAGCACCGATCTTTCTCACAGCAAATTTACAACTTACTGGTACTTCTACTAAAATGTAAAAGCTTGACTTGACTACTTGTTCTATCATCTCCCCCTTAGCTTTAAGCCACCACTCAAATTCTCAAATGCTTACTAATTTCGAATCTCCACGAACATCTCTATCGCCGGAATGTACACCATCTAATGCTTCAACTCTTATTTCTATTAGCTCAACTTGAATACTTTCTAACCTTTTGATAGACCATGCTACTTCTGTCTTCTCCCTCTAATACCACGCCTATGAACATATGTTTCTAACCCATAAGAATCAAAATCACACTTAAGAGGCTCAACATTTCCAATCGTACGCCTCGCCTTAACTTAGCCATCAAAATATCATCCATCGTCTAACTAGTATTAATCCATCTAACAATCCCATGGCACGACTCACTACACCATATACACTAATCCTCGAAATTAAAGCAGTCCCATAATATCTTGGGTGAACTTTCTCATCATAATATAATATTAAACTTAATTTTAAGTCAACTACACTTAAACTCTTGTGTACACTGTTCAAGCCTATTAGGTCACTTCCGGAAACTAATACCATTAATTCGGAAACCGTCACATTCGGCTTCATGATCACCAATCGTTCAAACTTAAGGTCTCACACTTTACATAATTTACAACTCCATCTCACGCATAACTCCCACGTGAAGATTATAAAACAACACATCCATGAACACTAGCCCACTTAAACTTCATAACAATAATAATTGGTCCTAATCATATAGTCTATCTTATTCACAATCCATTAACACATCCTTCTTTCACCCGTCACTACTATCTATCCTTCATACACGACTTAACATAGTTCATAGCTCTCTACGTCTTAACTTAACTTCCTCTTGCAATCTAGAGAGCGCCTAGATTAACAACACTTACCCACCGAGTACTTCCATCACTAACCTATACTCTCTGTCATACAAATACCGTCAACACCCGTTTCATACCTCGAACAAACTATATCACTTCCTATTAACCCAATTGCATGCAAAAAGGGATTTCTCTATACTTATGCTCAACAAATCACACTTACCATCCTTCTTACTACTACACCTCCACATCCCACATTTTCAGCCAGCACAAAGAACAAGATGAACTACAAGTTGCTATTGGATCGAAATAGGCCGCACACGGCTCCACTAGGATTTGAATATGAGTTTTGAAAAAAAAATTGAGATGAATAACAAAGCAGTTGTGCTAGTGAATCGAAAGAGCCTCACACGGTTTCACTAGACTTTGATTTTTCACAAACATAATGATAACAAGATTACATAATACAAGAGATAGAAACTTGACACACAACATTCAACGATCTAAGAATACACCTTACTCTGTCTTAATTAAATAACTCATAAGAATGAGGGCATAACTTTCAACTTAAGGAACTTAACACACTAGAGAGCTCCTCTCAAGCCATTTGTGTAACTTTTGAAATTTCTTCTAGAAAATATAGAAGCATTACCTGGGGAAGAACTGGAGCTTGCAAATCATGTTATCTCAAAAATAATACATAGAGGGAGAAGTATAGATTAACATTGTAGATTCTGAGGAGGAATCTGAAAGCACACCTAACCTAGGCTTAGTTCACGACTTTTATGAACACGAATAAAGTACTTCAATCTTTGGAACTCAAAAGCACTGACAGGATACTTTCTAGCTCTCTTACAATCCCATAACTATCTACGAAGAATTAATCTTAACTGATTCTGATACCTTGAAAATGAGGCAGAGTTGGCCAGAATAGAGTAAGATGAGAATCTATATAAGCTTCTTGGAGAACCTTTTTATAGCACGATCTTAGACTTGAAAGAAGGGAAACATTTCCTAAATGCCCTGTAGCCTCTTGAAGAAAAGTACAGACGTCTTTGTACCATTCCGCAAGAATCTACTAGACACGACTTCATAGACACCCTAGGACACTTGAACTTTGTGCTCTGATACTAAGTTTGTAACGTCCCGAAATCGGGTCCCGAGACGTCACATGGTGCTTAGGGTCACAAGTGACCCCAAGTTAACCCTTCTACTGGCATAACTCATAAGAAACTAAATAAAAGTACAAATCCATACAAATCAGCAGAAATCAACTCTTTTCTGTAAAGTAAAACAAGTGAGTTATTACAATACGTTCTCAATTCACTTTCATCTCAATTTCAAATCATCAAAACAATCAAATCTTATGTCAATTCTCATTAGAATATATTCCTTAAATCTTTTAAGAATAATGACTTTCTCAAACTCAGCCTTTTAAGCAAATATGTTTTCATCTCAGATAGAAGAGTACACACACACACATTGGGAGATCCTATAACCGACATAAACCATGTGAGCCACATGGAGTCCAACGTACAACCCACATTGGGGAGAGCCATCCTATCCTTGCCATCGGAGTAGGACTTCCAGTATCAATTCAAAAACACTAGTGATCACTATATAAATCAGCCTCAGGCTCACATCCTATGGGGGCACGTAGTTCTAGGGAAGTAAGGTCACTTTATACCTCCCACTTGGTGCTAAAGATTACTCCCGGACTTAGCTCAGAAATTTAAATCAGCCTCAGGCTCACATTAAAGAAAATCCACAATAAACACTTCAACAATTTTCGTCGAGAGTCAATTTGCTACCCCTTTATCATAATCAATAAAAACATGGATTTCTTTCACAGTCGAGTTCAAAATGACTCATTCACGACCAAAAGGTCAAATCATTCAAAACATCTCAAATATTCAACATCACGTGCATATAGCACATATTTTCTCAAAGACACAATTTCAAATGGGGTTCAAGACCCAAATATCAAAATCATAGTAAATTTCTTTCAAGCATCATGCTTTAAGTCATAATTTCATATAAATTTGACTTTTCAAAGTCATAAACATCATAATCTCAAGATAACCAAGATAGAATATAAGTTCATGCTCCAAAATCATAATAAACATATAAAGATGATATCTTCGTAAAGAAAATTACTTTTGGGCACAAGAACAAAAGATTGTTCTTGTTGAAAAACCCCACATACCTTGAATGATGAACCTTAGATCGATACTCATTTTTGAGATGTTAATCGTGCCTTTGAATGATGGTTCTTGGAGTTCTTGAACTAGGAACTTGGAATCTTGAATAAATTTGCAGAATTAATGGTGAACTTTGGAGGTTCTTGAAGTTGGATGTAGGAGCTTAGGATTTTCTTTTTGAGGGAATTTGATGAAATATAACATATAATGCTTCTAATAGGCTTTAATATAGGGTTTGGATAGATTTTGGGTGAAGGAGAATGACCAAAACGCCCCTAAAAATCAAATAATTCTCGAATCTGTCCTTTGGTGGACTGTTTTGATAGTCTGAAGTAGATCAACCATAACGTTTTACTCTGATATCCAAATTAGATGAAACCAATTTCATTAGAAAGAGGACTCTTATATCTTTCCGTTGATATATAGTATCTCACCCAGATCATTGTGTACGATGATGTATGATCATTTGAAGTTGACCCAAAAAATCACTTTTGATAGGCTGAAGTAGATCGACCATAACTTTTTGCTCCGATAGACAAATTGGATGAAATCAATTTCATCGGAAAGAGGACTCGCAGAGATTTTCGTTGATATATAGTAGATCACCCAGATCATTATGTACAAGGATTTATGATCGTTTAAAGTTAGAGCAAAAATACGCCAGGCCTCAGTACCTTTTTTTTCCTGCACGTTTTACTGTTCACTACTATTCACGATTCGATCGGAATGTTCATAACTAGTCGCTCGGGTGTCCATTTTGGATGATCCACATATCTTTGGAAAGATTATTCGATACTCTACGCAATGGTGGGTCATAATCTAAGACATTCCGCACGAAAAATTTATAATTCATTCTAGAAGATAGAACCCAACACGTTTACGCACAAAATTTCAACGAAAAATTTCTCGGGGTATTACATGATTTGTTAATGATTAAGTAACCATCATACATGTCTAACAAATTATATTAATTTTAGATGTATAAGTTAACCTCATACCTGTGTTACTGTAGTGTATATGTTTGACTGAAATTATTATACATTTAAATAATTTAATTGTCAATGTATAAATAACCCTCATACATGACTAACTGTTGTTTAATAAGTAACCACCACACATGTTTAACAGATTATACTAATTTTCCGATGTATAAGTTAACCTTATACATGTGTTAATGTAGTGTATATATTAACCTTATACATTTATAAGTTACCTTCATACATGACTAACAATTGTTTAATGTTGGTGTAATTTATGTTATGAAAGTATAACTGACCATCATACAATCAATAACTGTTAGCTAATTATGTTATATTTTTTTTTCAAGGCATGAAATATCGAATTGATAAAGTCCCACCACACCCATTGCATATGGGGAGCTTATGTAACTGTGCTTTCGGGGAAGAGATAAAGGAATATTTTGGAGAGGATGTACTAGGATCATTTAGAAATACGATTTTTGGCATATTTCGGGATTTGCCACGGTGCAACTGGATATGACAAATTTTAAAATGCCTACTCATGCTTGAAATTTAGCAGGATAACAAGGACGAGCTTCATGTTTGGGTACAAGGGGAAATCCTCAAATTCACAATACTTGAATTTGCCATTATAACCGGTCTGAAGTGTACCGATAATATTGATGATTATATGTATACTTCATCATCTAAATCAGCGTTGATGTCGAGTATTTTCCCAATAATAAAGGAGCAATAACTCGGTCAAAACTGATAACACGGGTGCATATGGAAAACTTTGATAACGCTGAAGATGCTCTGAACCTGGCCATATTATTTTTTGTTCATACATTCATGTTTTCTCAGCATAAGGAAGCACCAATCAGTGTTGCACACTTTCAGATTATTGAGGACGGTCGGTACATTCACTTTCCATGAGGGAAGGTCACATTTAAAAAGTTAATGAGTTCCTGGCAGTAGGATTTCAACACTGCGAAGCAGTTATATTCATTGGGTGGAATGCCGCACATTCTAAATGTTTGGATGTTTGAGTACTGATCCGAGGTAGAATAAAAAACTGATGTCCGTCAGAGAAACGTTATTCCCAGAATACTAAATTGGTCGGTGGAGTGTATAAGGACTAAGTACAAATCTTTTATGTCTAGCATGTTCACTAAGGTAATTGTTTAACTTTGTACTTATTTTGTTTATTCACGTCATTTTATTTATGTGCAAATATTTTATTTTGAAATTATTCTTTCCAGCATTCTTACAAGAATATACAACCTACAACCAATGAAGTTAGTAGGTTGGATTTGTCCTTTTCAAAAGATTTTGAGACATATGATCCAACAACTTATGCTTTGACATCTGATTCTGGAAAGTTGAAAAGGACAGCAGCTGAACTTCAACAGTGTGTTGGTACTATTGCTGAAGAATTTGGGGATTTCAGCAATATATTGTCGTGGAAAATCCTCATAAAGGCTGGTTTTGAATCGCTTATATCACCTGACCAACCTTTGAAGAAAAGAAAGATTGTCATGTTCGAGCAAGATAATCAAGCGGTGATAGATGATGATACATCTGGACGTGGTCATGCAGTACATCATGGGTATGATTTGTATCATGAAACGTATAAGGATGCAGCAGATAAGGGAGAAATTGGTGTGTATGAAATTCAACACCATCATCATGGAGAAATTGGTGTGTCTCCTCAGAGTCACCAACACAAGTCTGTTCCTTCATCTTCCACACAACCTGAAGGGACTTCTAAATCAAGTTTAGATGGTGATGAAATAAAGAATTACATCAACAAATGTGTAAGTTTAGTTTCTTTATCGTACATTTTTTCTGAATAGCATGATGTGTTTCTACTAACTTTTTTTTTCGTTACGTGATAAGTTTGCTGAAAAGATGGCCGAACTGATTACACTAATATCAAAAATACCTGCTGAGATTGTCAAAGCATTAAAGAATGAAGAAAATAAGCAATCACAGGTATAACAATTTAATTTCATTATATTTTGCATAACGTTGATGAAATGTTCATACATTCAGATTTTTGGTGTTATATAGGAGGACAAAATTGATGTACAACAACAAAGTCAAGAAGACGTATCCAACAAACAGAAGAGACCACATAATAAGGATATGCAGGTACTTTTTGTCACTTATGTTGTTCGTTTACTATAAATCAACATAATTTTCTTATAAAAAAAATGTTGTTTCTTTTTAATACAGCATGAAGAATATGATAAGGGATCACTCAATGATATGGAAGTGTATCATGATGAAGAATCTAATAAGCAGTACATTCTTGAAGAGCAACAGTTGCTGGTATTTTTTTTCTTATTACTTGTTACGTACTAAATTTGGGCAGTTTAATTTTTCATCATAAATTAACTTGAATGTATAATGATCAGTTATACATTAGACTTACTACATTTTCCTTCAGCAAAATACATGTTATGTATGAATCTGTTCATAAATATGCATGTCATTTACAATTACTTAAACAACATCATTCTATAATCACCTAAAACAAGTTTATGAATAACTGTTCATTCAAGCGACTTGTAATTTAATTTAGGATGTGAATGCGGCCGATAAAGAGGCAGGTCGTGAGGATAATTTTGAAAATAAGGACTGTTCTGATTTGCAAGCTTTGGAGGTATATTTATGTACATTATATTTATTTTTTCCTAAAATATATGTCTATATAAATGTAGCTTCTGTTACTGGTTGAAAAAAAGGATATTAACCTTATCGGCTGAATATAAAGTTGTATCAATCTTGACGTTTTTAATATTTTGCACGTTGTTTAACAGTTGTCTTAATAAATATAAATTTTTGTCTTCATGAAACTTGGATAATGATAATTATCACATAAATAATAGGATGAAATTATGGCATATGAAGAAGAATGTAGCGATGAAGAATTGGGAAAAAGGGACATTCCAGATGTAGAAGATTTGTTGGTATTCTTATGTCCCTAATATTGTTTGATTACTACTATAAGTTTCTATATATCTGTAGTTTCTTCTAACTTCTTCATATTAGGGCAGTTAAATGTACATAAAACATTCAATCGAATGTATCAAGAAGAGTCATACATTCAACATACAAACATTTTCATAAACATAAAGGTTGTAGTTTATGATTAACATCATACATATTTATGTTATTAATGCTATAAAATCGTTTGTGCATCACATATGACATCGTTTGTTATTACTGATATATTTATATATTCATATGCACCCATTACAGATAAAAAATTCTTATCACGGGTGTAAAACTTCATCTCAAATTTTTATATTCTACTTTGAATAACTTTTAATACACGATAATTGTTATTTAATATAGGATGTGAATCTAACCGCTAAAGAAGATGTTAATGGAGTGAATTTGAAAAATCAGGAATCTACTGATGTGACAGATGTGCAGGTATTTTTTTGTCCCTAACACTTATTTTTTTTTACACAAAAATATTGATCTACGTGTTCGGCCTTGTAAAAGTACGTACTGGGACATAATGTTATTTCTCAGGTGCATATCAATTTTTTTTCTGTATATTTAAACCAACTGAAATGTATTGATTTTTTTCTCTACTGCATATCAAATTTTACTGATATTGATAATGTCATGATTTCTAACATAAATGTCGTAAGCATTAATATAGTTACACATTCAAATAATGTATGTATACATTACAAATCCTTATGTATTCACGTAGGATGAAGTTGGTGGGATAATAACTGATGCAATACAAGCAGCTATAGATACAATTTTATTTGGTCTATCAACACCTTCGACTACAAAGTCATTGGATGTTGGTGCTTCAAATAAAATGACCGAAAGACACTGGGACCTTTCAGACAGTAAGATTCCACCTGACTTCCCTGATGCTCAGGTTCGGGAGCTTCAACCTTCAAAAGTAAAAACACCTGCCAAACGAGAAAGAAAGAAGTCCAGGGTTTTAAGGTCACCATACATTTCAAAGTATGATTTTGGCTCTAAGGATGCGGTTGATTTCGATAAAGATGAGAAGCTGAAGTATGCTTTTGATGGGTACACGATCAACCAAGATTTGCCTAACGAATTGATGATTGATTACTCCCAGTGGATTGTCGTAGGATTACTAAAAACTCATTCTGCCAAGTAAGAAATTTGGTATTATCTTTTTGCCTAACAATACTATACCATCTTAAACTAAACGATTATTGTCATGTGTAATCAATGATTTTTTCCAGGAAAGAGACGGACATCCACTATAGAGTAAATGCTTCTGGGTTAGGTTACAGACAATTGGACTTTATCGTTGCATACCCACAGTCCAAGAATTGGTTTTACTTGATGTCCGAATACAAGACATGCTAGAATGATGAGATAACTTATTCTAAATATTATCCATATCATAAATTCTTTTGCTGATACTTAATATTCTACAACACCATAACATATCATACATGTAAACCAATGTATAATAACATATCATACATGTAAAACAATGTATAATAACATATCATACATGTTAGCCAATGTATAATAACATATCATACATGCAGTATTTTTCATTATCATTTGTTCAACTTTATCCAACATGTCATGTATAATAACATGTAACTCCAGCATAGCTGTATATCATACATCTAATAAACAAGTAAGGTCGAAGCTACAAATTTCTTTCAATCGTTTTACTATTTTACCCTGTTTTCACTTTTAGCATTTAAATGTGATCTTCTACCACTTGAGAAAATAAATTAAAGATTCAGCTGGGTGATAATTATAGATATACGATGACAAGATGCTTCTTTAAAACATATATTGAGAAGACACATACTCGTTATTATCCAGCGGAACCGGCAGTTGAGCTATCGACGCAACAAAACTATGCAGAATCAATTGTGGTGGCTAAGAATGAAGATGCTATTGCTAATATAATTCATGGATTTTGTATGCCTGCTAGATTACCAGGGTATATGGTTGATGAGGTATATGTTCCAATTAACTGCGGTAAAGAATTTCATTGGGTATTGGCTATGATTGCCTTGAAGAAAAGATTGATACGTGTGTATGATTCACTGTCAAGTAAAAGGAAAAAAGAACCTCCAATTGAAATACAAAAGCTTGCAGTTATGCTTCCTACTTACTTGTCAGACAATGGATTTTATGTTAAGACCGAGCGAACTGACTGACCATCACTTAAAGCGTACAAAGGGAAGATTACTCAGCAAACTGGTCTTGTAAATGAAATCCCATTTGATGTTGACTAAGTGCAAAATATCCCACAACAAGCGTCTGATAGTTTGTAAGTAAATTACAGTTTATTTTTCATGTATAATAATGTTATAATTGATTTACTGATTATTATTTCATTTTTTTAAATTAGGGACTGTGGCATATTTGTGTGTGCCTATGCAGAAATATTAAGTGAAGGACTACAAGTTCATTCATGTGGGTTTGATGTTGCAAGTCAACGTACACGCTATGATTCCTTACTGTGGCATTACGAAATGAAAAAGGCAAATAAAGGGTACACGAGTGATAATGGAGATCCGTCTCGACCAAGGAAAAGTGTAATCGAAGAAATTGATGCAAGTGCAATTGTTACTTTAAAGTAGCAATGTTTTCTAATTGTTGGCATTGAAAGAACTATTTCTTATTTTCGTGATTAATGTTACACATTTCCAGGATTACTTTCTTAATTTTAAGGAACATTTTATGGATGTCTTCTTTTTTTTTGAAACAATTGATTTGCAGTTTCTAACACAATATGTAATTATACAAACTATTTCTTGGTCGATATTGAGTTTGCCTTTTATTTTTATTTTTACAACGTGTATAAACAAAAATAAAAATATACTGACATTGCATGTGAACACACAATATTTTAACAGTAACGTAAATTTTCTTATAAGTTAAAACTACATTGCACTAATAATTAATACGTTAAATATATGTAACACATAACATAATACATGTTGTCACACTTTTTTTTTCTTAAATAAAATTTACAAACAGATTTCACCAGAATCACTTTTATAAAGTATTACACAATTTCATACAATGATACAAATGTATAATCTAATTTATACCTTCGTAACTGAACAAAAAATACTTTAGATAAACGTATAACGTGTAATTATTAAGAGTCATTAAAATGATATTTTTTCCTGTAAAAGATAATACACCAACATAATGTATAACGCTAAATCATACATTTCTTACACAGTAACTACTAACGTATAACAGTTCATA
Source organism: Capsicum pubescens (assembly GCA_030864215.1). NCBI lineage: Eukaryota > Viridiplantae > Streptophyta > Magnoliopsida > Solanales > Solanaceae > Capsicum > Capsicum pubescens. The sequence continues at coordinate 246,545,017 of CM061541.1, read as the reverse complement.
CAGCTTATGCTTCAACAAGTTTTTAAGTGAATGTTATATTTCTCAGGTTACATAATACATATACCAATCAGTAGTAAATTACAATCATATGGTTATGAAATATGATAAATAAAAAATTACGCAAACTGTTCTTATACTATTAAATACTAATTGAACAAGTGAAACTCAAATAGCAACCAAAAATCTTAATATTAATTGTTCCAGCATTCCAAAAAAATCTAATTAAAATGATTATACTACTAAAATCAAATAAATCATCAGAATGTAGAAAAACATATTATTTTCATTATGATTCCTTTGGAAAGAAACCGCAAGTCCTACGGTTATGACCGGCTCGTCCACATTTACCGCATCGGTTTGAATTTGAAGACAGTGATTCACTTGATTTCAGATGCCTTCCTTTTTTTGGCCTACTAGGAGGTCTTCGATATTTGGGCGGCAAAACTTCTTCATCATCAACAAAACCTGGAACATTTCAATCCTTCTTGTCTGGCATTGGAACTATCGGGAGTTAATATGTCTTCACTATGATTTGTGGCCTGTACAATTCAGAGCAATAACGACCATAATCCTTTACATCCATATTTTTACTTTTTAATACGACAATTCCATGTGGACAAGGTATTTCATCAATTTGATATCGACCATAATTGCACGTGCCACACTCAATATCTATAATGTACCTCCATCCCGAATCATAAACACAATAAAGATAACTCCCTGCTGGCTTAACCTGTTACCAAAAAGCATAATATATTTCTGATATAAAAATATTAATATATAATCAATGTAAAATAAAGTTTATGTTCCATAATTATTCTAATACATACCGACATCCGCAAAGCTTTAACACCATTATGAGTTTGAATTTCTTCAAATCTTCTACCAAGAGTTGTATTGGTGTACGATGCAATTTCGTTGTTCTTACAATTCCATGCAGCAAATAAGATTCTAACTTCTTCTAGGAAACCTAGAATAGGAAGTTTTCTAGTCTCAACCAAACAACCATTAATACATTCGGCTATATTTGAAGTCATCATTCTACCTCTATTCATAGGGGAGTGACACCGAGCCCATTTTTCATACCCAGCTTCCTCGAGATATTTCTTAACTCTTTGATCAACCTTAGCAACCTTTGACATAATATATTCAAAATCTTCATTTTATAAGATTTAGCCATGGAATAATAAAGGTCACTAAGTCTATCTTTGCTTTTCCTAAAATGGGTGCAAACGTTTTTTCATAAATGCCATATACAAGCTAGATGAGGGACATTAGGATAAACAATGCTTACACCTTTTATGATACTTTCATTTCTGTCTGACACAACACACATGGTATCTCTTTCACCAAATGGCTCTCTAAACTATTGAAAAAATCAAATCCACGCGTTGTCATTTTTCGAATCAACTACACCGTAAACTAATGGCAGAATACAACCTACATATAAATTAAACAAGGCAATCATTGTAAAAAAAAAAAGTCAACTATAAAGGTTCTAATTTTAGCATCTTTATGAATCATTATAAATAAAACATCAATGTATAAGCTACTATAATATATAGTAAATAACAAAACAAAAAAAAAGTACAAAAAAACATTAACTCACAGTACCTGAACCATCTAATGTGCTTGCCGATACAAATGTTCCTACATATGGACCGCTTAAATGTGCCCCGTCAACAACTACAACAGGTCTACAAAATTTAAAACCCCTAATCATTGGACACAATGCAATAAACAAGTATTTAAACTCGTTATCTACTGCCTTATGCATCCGAATGTGCGATTGTGAATACACTTGGTTCAACATATAGATATAACGGGGCATTTTTCTATATCCATCTGCTGGTCCACCTCTAAGCATCGTAATCGCGTTCTCTTTTGCAGGCCATGCTTTCATGTAGTTAATGTCGGCGGGGGTGTGTATTATTTTATAATTGATTAATTTTGGAGCAGTAAATTCACTCACAAAATTACTTGTCGCAACCACATTATTCAGCATTCGGTCCCTAAGACTGTAACTATGCTCCAAAACAAATATTTTAATCACAAATAATTCCGATTCATTCATACAAGACGCCTTTATGACCCACTTGCAATCTTCGTTGCGATAAATCAGTACATAGCTGCATCAAAATATAAAAACTTAGTCATTGTATTAAATAAAAGTATTAATCTTGAAAATAGAAAGAAGAAAAATTATTCCAGCAACTGCTCAGTTATATTATACATATCTCGGAATGTATAATCTACATTATACATACGTTTTTTAACTAAAAAAAATAATTCATAAAACACATTAAATTTCAGAAAGTATGTATTCATGTTATCAGTACATATTTGCATCAACAAATAAAAACTTAATCAATGTATAAAATAGAAATATTAAAAATTAAAATAGTAAGAACAAAAAAAAAAACTTTCACTGCCGCAGTTATATTATACAAATCTCTGAATGTATAATTATGCCACAGTTATATTATACAAATCTCTGAATGTATAATTAAACTTATACATTCGAATTTTTTACTTAAACAATCAGTAATAAAACACAAACGAATTCACAATCTCTTAAACCAATGAATCATACATTTCTTTGATTGTCACGATTTAATTATACATTACCAAACACATATAATATCACATTATACATTCGTATATTAACATTAAACATCAACAGTTAACAAAACTACACAACATAAATTTCTTAAAATTAAAAAAAATCCATACGTTATAAGATCAGGACATACAATTGATATCATACCTTTTTTTGTCGGATCGTTTCGCTTTTGTGTCGAATCCATTCGCTATTGCGTGTCCTGCCATTACTGAACCAAGAGTTTCCTTATCCTTGTATATCTGACTCACCATTATTTCAATGTTCTTGCAATCAGTAATGAAGTTTTTAACTTCTATTTCAGGCACATATATAGCATACTGATTATCCGTTTCAACAACTGTTAATGCAACTGAATCATATTCACTACCCTCGATACACATTACAGAACCAGTTGTTTTATCAAACTCTATTTTACTATTGGCTTTTTCGTAAGTTGAAATACAAAGAGAAAAATTAACCAAACCAACAAGTTGTTTCCTTCAACCACATATTTCACTTCAATTTTTTTACGCACATCGTCTATATCCAACTCCATTGCGATCGTAGAAACCAATTTCAAGAAAGTAATACTTTCCGAAATAATTATTGTGTTACTTTTGTATGACTTATAACTAGTTTCTGACTCCCAAATTCTAGAATGCCACAATAATATTGGGTTATTCATGTTACTTTTTGAATTTTTGAAGAACGTATGTAGAAGATTTTTATTGCTTTTTGGGATTTTTTTAGAAGAAATTTATTGCAGTAATAGAGCTTTTTTACTTTCCAGATCTTCAATCAAATATTACAGAAAATAAAATTTGACTTGTATTTTTTTTTTAAATTCAAATTTCAGTTACTCGTTTAATCCATAAATGAGTTAATGTTAGCTAATTATTGCCGCTAATTAAGGAACACTGATATACTTACTGATTTCAATTACCTTAAATTTAGAAATAACTGTTTCATTATGCATTCCACCAATGTATAATATGTAGCCGAATGTATGAGTATATTTGCCAAAATTCGAGAGAGAGAAAATAAAAGGGGATTTTGTGTAATTACTTTTTTAAGCTAGGGGATTTATGTTGTTTACATAAAATTTTAATATGGGCTTCATGTACCACCTCATGTTTGCATTAGGCCCCAATTATTTTGACACATAAGATTTGTGGGCCCCACCACTTAAAGTAATTTGTATTTTTATTTTCTAAATTATTTTTTTTTTGGACAAATCACTTTTTTCCTTTTCCTTTTTCTTTTATGGGGTTAACTTTTATTTACTATTTTTTTATTTTTCTTTCTTTGTCTTTTTCTTCAATTTTTTTTTCTCGTGTTACTGTACTAAAAAAATTGAAGTTTTTATTATTTTGTTTTGTTTTTATTTCCACCTAATTTTTATTTGTTGGTATTTATAAACAAATTAATTTTTTTCACTCGACTATGGTGGTAATTTATATTTTCTTAATTTTTTGTTAGTATAAAGAATTTTGGATATTGAAAAAAAATTGAAATTAAATTTCATAAGTAATAAATTTATCTTTCGTAAGTCTATATGACATTATTTATTATGATTTACTATTAGTAAAGTCATCTCTAATATTTAGAAATTAAAGAATCATCACATATTTTTTATTGTTAAGGATATCTCTTGTATAATAAAATTTAAAGTTGATAGGATCAATAAATAGAGTGGGTCCTACATAAATCTAAATATTGATTTTATTTTTCTTAATACTCTTTTTCTAAAATTTTAGAGTTGCCCCATCATTAAATAGACATAAAAAAATAAATTATAATATCTTTTAGAGTTCGTTTGAATAGGATTAAAATCTAATCAAATCAAATTTTAATCCCTTTTTAACCTTTTTAGATGTGTGGTAGAATTAAAAAGTACTTAAAAATGTTAAATTTTGATTTTTAAAAAGCAAAAAGTGAGATGTGGGGTACCCTCACCTTTTAATTTTTAGATTAAAATTCTCTTTAGTTTGACCTAGACATTTACCTTCTTATTCCTTATATTTTCTCCAATTTCAACAATACTCTAAATTTGCAGGCCTTAAATATATTATTTTTCTTTATTTTTCTCTTTGCCTCTCCTCTCTGTCTCTTTCTTCTAATTTTCTCTTCATCTTTTTTCTTTGTTTTTGAATTATTAGAATTAAAAATTATATATAATTCAACTTATTTATGGTATTAGCAGCTTTAAAAATATTTAAGTCATTTTGATAATAAAAAAGTGTTTGACAACCTTTGTTTTTCAAGAACATCCACAACTTCTTTTTAGTCTATACACTTCTATCCAAATATTTATCTGCTTAATTTCTAAACACTTATTTTCAGCTTTTAAACACATAAATTAAAGAGTTAGTTTTTAATCCTATTCAAATGGGCTCTAAATCGATCCTAAATTAAAAATATATAAAATATATTAAAGTATTCTTTAACTTTTGTGATTTTAAACCTGTCATGTGTTTACAGTTAAAATTAAAAAAAAAATAGTATATGAAAAAGATATTCTCTTTGAAATGAACTTATGCAAAAGTGACATAAATAAATTAAAACAAAAAAATACTATATAAATTTGATTTGGTTGCAAATATGTACAAGTAAGAATTAGGAAGATAAAAAGATCATTAATTTGATAGTTTCATGAGCACGAAAAAAATTGAAAAGCAAAGACAAAAAAAAAAAAAAAAAAAAAATTAACTCTAAAACAAAAGAGCAAAAAAATGAGTTGTTTAAACCAAATGAGAAGGTAAAGGAATATGGAGAGAGAAAGAATTGTTTTGATAGATGGGACTCACAAAGCTTATATGTCAAAATAATAAGGGTCTCATGCAAATATGAGGTGGTGCATGAGACTCGTAGTAAATTTTTTCTAAACATTCACATACCATTAAGTTTTTTCATCATTACCACCGTCTCTATGCACATCCTATTATTACTTTCATTTTTTGCGTCATTCTCATTGTGGTGCTTTTAGTTTGTGATAGTCGCAACTCTTTTGACGGAGCTAAAGACTAGCTCAACGTCTTTTTAATTATTTTTAAAAAGAAGATAGCGAAAAATAATTTTTTTGCCCAAAAAAAAAAGATAGCGAAAAATATTTTTTTAAAAAAAAAATTAATAAAGGGTCCGAATTGGGCCATATTAAAAAATAGCTAGTAAGTAAGTAAAATCTAAAGAAAAATTACATATTAAAGACAAATAATTTCTTAATTACATGGTATAGTTAATTAAGGGGGTTTCATTTTGAGATCAAAACCCTATTGTTTAAGAGAAACCCCTAAAAGTTTGTCTTTTTATATAAGTTTATCTCTTTATATACTCCCTAAAAAATCTTTTTTTTTTTATTAAAAGAGTTTAAATTATCAAGCAAAATATATATGTTACTAATCATTATAATTACATTAATAGATAAATAGTTGATTACAAATGATACTATTTATTTTGATAAAATGACTCTTAATTGAAAAATATATTACTCGTTGATTGAATAATGACTATATCACTATTAAAACATTGTCGAATACGAATGTTGCGTCTTCAAATATAGATGGATCGTTCACTAATCATTCATGAAGTTGTTCATCTTCAGTGAGTGTTATCCGTATATCTTGTTTGGTGAATTAATTTTTCTTAGAGAAACTCATATGTTGTCCAATAATAACTGTCTAAATTTAAAAGAATATATTAAAGAAGGAGAATAATACACAAAAATTGAGGGACCTTTGTTTTAGTGATACATAAGGGTAAATTTGAAATAAGGGAGAATTATGAGGGACAAAAATATTTTTTACTTGGTCAACCTTTAATGACTTATAAGCCAAAAATAAATAAGTATGGAATGAGGTGATTTTAGCTTTTGATTTTTTTTTAAGCAATTTTTAAAATTGCCAAACACTTTTAAAAGTAAAAAAAAAAAAAAGACGTAAAAGCCATTTTGACCAACTTTTAAGCTTATACAAACACTCTCTCAGTTTTTTGTTTTTTTTTACTTTTAACCTTACTTTATAATATTGATGCAGTGCATTTATGTAGCCGTTTGACGCGGCGTATCCAAGGCGAGGTGCCCTGGTGTATGCTTTTTGCAGACGATGTGGCTTTGATTGACGAGACTCGGGGGGTGTGAATGATAAATTAGAGGTGTGGAGACAGACCCTTGAGTCTAAAGGGTTCAGGTTAAGTAGGAGCAAGATCGAATATTTGGAATGTAAGTTTAATGTCTCGAGGGAGGTGGACGAGGTGGTAGTAAGGTTGGATTCTCAAGTGGTGTGTAAGAGAGATAGTTTCAAGTACATAGGGGCCATGATTCAGGGGAATGGTGAGATTGACGAGGATGTCTCTCACCGGATCGGGGGGGGATGGATGAAGTGGAAGCTCGCCTCGGGGGTGTTGTGTGATAAGAAGGTGCCGCCCAAGCTTAAAAGCAAATTTTATAGGGTGGCAGTCCGTCCGGCCATGTTGTATGGAGCGGAGTGTTGGCCTGTCAAGAATTCTCACATTCAAAAACTAAAGGTGGCGGAAATGCGGATGTTGCTCTGGATGTGTTGGCTTACTAAGGGGGATAGCGTTCGGAATGAGACTATTCAAGATAAGGTTGGTGTGGCTTCGGTGGAGGACAAGATGCGGGAGGTCCGTTTGAGATGGTTCGGACATGTGATGAGGAGGGGCACGGATGCTCCGGTTCGTAAGTGTGAGAGGCTTGCTTTGGATGATTTCAGGCGGGGCAGGGGTAGGCCAAAGAAATACTGGAGAGAGGTGATTAGGCGGGACATGGAGCAGTTACAGCTTACTGAGGACATGACCCTAGATAGGAATATCTGGATGACGCGTATTAGGATAGAAGGCTAGTGACATTTTCGGTAGGTAGGATAGGGCTTTACTTGGACGGTGCAGTATTCTTGTTATACTGCATTACGATTGCTTACTATTCTTTGTTTACTACTCCTTATAGGTGGCGTATTTATGTCATGTCATATTGTTCCATGCTTTGTATACGTTTTTGATGACTTATCTTATCTTGACCCGGGGGTCTATCGAAAACAGCCTTGCTACTTCTCCGGAGGTAGTGGTATGGACTGCGTATATCTTACCCTCCCCAGACCTCACTATGTGGGAATACACTGGGTTTGTTGTTGTTGTTGTTGCATTTATGTAGCCGTTTGACCATGAAAACTAAAAAAAAATAAAGTTGGAGTTGAAATTGGAATTGAAGTTGTGTTTGGCCATGTCTTTTTGAATTTTTCTTTAGACTTTTGAAAAAAAAAATGATTTTATGCCATCAACTTTTAAAAACTATCAAAATCACTCAACTAGTAATTTACCTACTAACATACAACCAAATGTGATTCTTATATATAGACACTTCCATTACTCAAACCAAGTTTGCATTAATAAAGAAAATAGCACTTGAGAACAAAGATTGACGACTAATGACTCTCTTAACAAGCATCAAAACTATGAGAGATAGAATGATTGATTTGGATCATTTGTTAAGACGCATTATTAGACGCATCATTTGTTTTTTTATTTGGATCTTCACTAGGTCCTCACTTATTCTCAAATAACTTTTCAGTTTTTCCAATTGCAAGAATTAACTCAAGCCGTTGAAACAAAATTGAAGAAAGATAATGCAAAAATATTCAATCAAACGAAATGCAAAAATTAAAGAAAGATAGAGTTGAAACAAAATTAAAGAAAGATAATACAAAAATGTCTAGATGAAATTTCAGTCGAAAGATGGTGATATTTTTGTATTAATCACGTTCGATCGGCAATTATGGAAAAAAATCATCATTGATTGTATCAGTGACTAAAAACTTAAAAATTTTGAACATTATGAGAGCTTTGTGTAAAAAATTAAAAAATTGGAGTTATATGTAATAATAATAAAAATTGTAGTTGGAAAATAGTGAAAACAACAAAAAGTTGTTTTCACTTTTCAGGAAACAATTCTGAAATAATTTTTAAAATTTTTATGGCCAAAAACCACAACTTTAATAAAGTAAAAAAAAAAAATCCGGAAAAAAGGGAATATTTCTTATGGCCAAACGGCCTTCATATGTTTCTGACATTTGCTATCAATTTGACCATTTTATTACTAGTTGAAGTTTGTCACAGTTTGACATAAGATAATTTTTTTAAAAAAATAAACTTTCAAAATTTGTGATTTAAATAAATTTTAATTATTTATGTGATTACAAAGTCATTTTATTAAAGTATAAATGAAGTTTTAAAGTTGAATTGTTTCCACTAATAGGTGAGATTCGTTTTGGGATCGAATAGAAAGGAAAAGGTGTCACATTTTCTCATGGCATATTTAACACCATAAATTAAAAAGTATCTTGATATATTCTACATATCTTTAGATTAAGGCTACAATATTTTCTCTTAATTTCGTACCAAGTTAAGTTCGGACAAATTAATTAGAAAAGAGGGAGTAATAGAGATTCTTTTTATTATTTTTAAAATAATAATAATAATATAATATAATAACATGAATGTTCTTCATTTATTTCACATTTGATGTGTTTGATATATCACCTTAGAGCTCAATCAATTAAATTTGAATTTGTATCAAAACACACACATTGAGGAAAGGTCTAGTTTAACAAACGTGATTCCTTGCGCATCTCCATATACTCTCGAATTCCATATCTTTAATTAAGAATAATGGAATACTTACTACTATTGTTTTTGAAATTTCCTTGCTCGTTTCCAAGAAAACAAATGCTACTCCCTCCGTTTCTTCCACTTCTCGAGATTCGAACTGCATAAATTTTAAGCAATATTTTGAGATATTTTTTTTCATTATATTAATATGAGAAGGATTACTCTTTATAGTAATCTTCATATAGTTTTCAAACATCTAAAGTTTAGATTTAGTACATTAAATTATTCTAACCGCACGTGTCTCGCACGTATAACGTTTGATTATTTAAAATTAAACGACTTTATCTATTGCGGAGATTTTAAGTGAAATGTAAAAGTTCAACTCACTTTTCAAAGATCCTTCACATTTTAATATAATAATGTAAATATAAACATATATTTTAATTTAAGCATATATATATTTTTTCACCAGAAGTTTCAAGTGGTTAATCGATTATTACTTTTGTGTTTGTCATGCAGTACCCTTTTCCCTTGCTGCCAGAGGTTAAAAGAGACACATCAATTTGAATCATATTTGTAGTACGATTATTATTATTATTATTGTTATATTTAAAATCTTTCATTGTTTTTAAAGTCAAACTTATTATTGATTACATCCATTGTTATATTTATTTCTAGATTTTTCAAATCTTCTTAAAATCAAATTTAGTTGATTTAGAATTCTTAAACTAATGAAAAAAGTATTAGTTGTCATTAATTTCGATGACTTCTAATAAGAAAAGGTTTTGCCATAAATATATTTAATTAATTTTTAACACTTAAATATTAGAAAAAATCACTAATTCTAATAACTTCTAATAAGAAAGATTTTACTATAAATATATATAATTAATTTTCAACTCTTAAATATTAGGAAAATAGTAAAAAAACGATTTTGTCTAAAGAAGGGACTTTTAATGAAGGACAAAAAGTTTAAACAACATTTCTAAGGCCCTTCAAACTTTTAATATATAGATATAGATATATAGATTAATTATAAGGACAAAAGTTAAAGTAATAATCAATTCTTTTTCTTGACATTAAAAAAAACATGGAGTTTATATGGTGAGAATAATTACTTCCTACGTGGATTTTTATTTTTCACTATTTTAAAAATAAATTTTTACTTTTACTTGTTATTTTTAAAATTAAAATTTTAAAAAATAATTATTTTTTCATGTTTTATGTTTACCATTAGCATTAACAATTCAAATTTTGATTTCACATTTGAAATTCTTCGTCAAAATGTAGGTTGGTTTTGCGATGAGACATTACCATCGTAACGATGCTCATTTTATTCTTACTTCCATTTTGTGCGCCATTTTCATCATTTGCGGGACCTTTGTTGAGTTTGTTATTGGGGAAAAAACATCGTTTCCACCTCAAACTATACCCGAAAAATCGAAGTCACATCTAAACTATACCAGTGACCTATTACACACCTAAACTATAAAAAAGTGAAACTATTTACACCCTGTCAGGCTGTCACCACTTGCAAGTGGTGTAGTGTTTTACACGCGCTGCCACGTCAGCACCACGTCAGTAAAAAGTATCACTTTTTTTATAGTTAAGGTGTGTAATAGGTCACTTATATAGTTTAGGTGTGGATTCGACTTTTCGACTATAGTTTGGGGTGGAAACGATGTCTTTTTCCTTAATGTTTTTAGCCGTTTACTTTTATTATTTAATAGGCTGGACGCGCCTAAAATAAGTGTAACACACGCACCTTAGAATGGGGGTTGCGGGGAAGGTAATAATATAACTTTTATATAGTTAAGGTGTGTAATAGGTCACTTATAGAATAAAATTTAGGTGTGACTTAGATTTTTTTTATATATATAGTATGAGGTGAAAATGATGTCTTTTTCCTTTGCTATTGCAATCATTGCTGAGATAGAGTTTCTTTTTTTGTTTGTTTGTTTTTAAGGAAAAAGTTATTATTTTCGTTTCACTAATGATTTTGTTTGTAGGTACCTTCTTGTTAGAAAGGACTAGTAATTACCTGTGCCTTTCCTTTCCACTATTGCTGCTGTTTTGAGAGAGCCACAGTTGTTCTGTTTTCTTTGTTCCGAATCTCGATGTAAGTTCTTGTTTCGCTTTACGATTTTTTTTTTTTTTTGCAATTTTTCTAATTCTAATTAAGTGGCTATTTATCTATATCCATTTTATTTTTATTTACTTACTGTGTTAATTAAGACTGTGTTAATTAAGATATTATAAAATATAGTACTGTTAGCCATTTTTGTTTTCAAGTAAAAAATTTTATCCGTGCCTTCATTTAATGAACACCTAATAAAATATACATATATATACTTTTTCCTCTAACCTTCATTTAAAGTTATGCTTTTTCCTACAATTAACTTAAAATGTTTTTTTAGATTTTTCCATTGAAATATATCTGTTTTTTAAATAAATAAGCAAAATATTTGTTATGGATAAGAGAGAGATTTTTTGCTTCAACGCATGAAGGCTTACCCTTCATCTGAGTCAATGCTCGTTTATTTATAGGCTGAAGCTGTAAACAAACTTTACATGCAAAAAACTTTAACAAAAATGTCAAAAAGGCTAGAGCAAAATAATGGAGAAGACAAGCTATTAAATTGTGAAAGTGATATGTAGATAACTTTCACAATTTCTTTTACGTAAATTGTAAAAATTTGTATAGAAAAAGTCTTAGGTATTAACAATTTTTTGTCTTTTAGTAGTTTAAGATAAAGACTTTTTTGTTAGGATAGCTATAGCCTATTTTTGTACGTTATTCATTTAAATAATATTTTGGGGAATATCTAAATCTTGTTTTATCAAATAAGTCTATTTCAATCGATAATATTCACAAACAATTGGTATCAGAGCCTTGTTATTTAAAAAATACGGAAGCCGCATATATATGGATTAAATTGTTTGTGAATATTATCGATTGAAATATTTTTCATTTTTATTTTTTTGACTTAAGATGTTTTATTAATTCATATTCTAAATTAGATATTATCGTAATTAAATTATCTAGTGTTGGTATGTATATTCTAGATTATCTATTGTTGATTTTAAATTTGATATTTCTTCTTTTTGTGCATTTATTGAGTTCTTACTAACTCCGACAATTATGTTATATTGTAGTCTTTCTATCCTTATTTTTAATTCTTTACGTTTTTCAGATATTATTTGTTTTAATTCTTTATATTTTTGTACGTTATTCATTTAAATAATATTTTGGGGAATATCTAAATCTAGTTTTATCAAATAAGTCATAATTAATAAATTAATCAAGTAAATCCATATATATGCGGCTTCCGTATTTTTTAAATAACAAGGCTTTGATACCAATTGTTTGTGAATATTATCGATTGAAATATTTTTCATTTTTATCTTCTTGACTTAAGATGTTTTATTAATTCATATTCTAAATTAGATATTATCGTAATTAAATTATCTAGTGTCCTAGGATCCTCGTTAGTACTATGTAATATTTTGTATTCTTGGTATAAACTATATAGTTGGGTTTCGATTTATTTTACTGATTTATTCTTTTCGTAAGATATATCCATTAATTTATGTAATTGTTAAATGCTTTGTAGTAATATTCATTAACTGTTTTTCTTCGTTCTTGTATTTTTTATTTTCATATATTTTATTAATATATTTAATTTTACTGATATTCATATTTTTGGGGGTGATTAAATGGTAGTTGATTAAATGCTTTGCTATAATATTCTTTAGTTTTTTCTCTTAGTTTTTGTAAGTCTTCTATATTATTTTTAAGACATTCTAACTATTCGATATCTTTTGTTTTAAAATATTCAATTAAATTCGTTTTTATAAGGTTTTCTGTTAATCTTATTTCTTCCATTTCTCGTTCCCAGTATTTTAGATATTCGCAGTTTATCATTTTATTCTTCTAAAGTAAATGTATAATAATCTATTCTACTTGTACTATATTTAATATCTTGTTTGAGGTTATTAATACTACTAACTATTTTTTCTTGTTCTCTTCTTAATGAATTTTTTAAACTATCTAAACTTTTATCTTTGCTTTTTTCTAAATTTTTCAAGGTTTCGTCTATCCTTTTTAATTTTTCTATTAGATTTTTCATTATTTCTCTAATTTGTTTTCTATAATTAATTTCTTTATGTAAGTCTTCTTGGTTTTCTCTAATTTTCTTAATATATTCTGACATTTTTAGTCTGTATAATATTCATCTGAATCTAAATAGTATTGATGTTCATAATATATGCGTAAGTTTTCTATACTGTTTAATAATTCTTCCTCTTCATAATCTTGTAATTTTTCCCATATTATTTTCTTTATGTCTATGATTTCTATATTTCTAAGTATATATAAAACAAGTATTTTAATATCATCTGTCATTTAAGCTTGATTAAATGTTTTTTCATAATATTTTTCAGTTGTTTGTTTTAGTCTAAGTAGTTCTTGCATATTTTCATTAATATATTTTATATCTTTAGTTTCTATGTATTTGTCTAAATTTACTTTCATCTGTTTTTCTACTAACTGTATGTTTCTCATATCTTTTTCCCAAAATTTTAGATATATATAATTTATCATGGTTGGTGTGTACATAAGTATTTGTAAGAGTAGTTAGGTAGATATGGTATGTAATTTATTCTAGTCATATAGTATTTACCAAATGCTTTTTCTAATATGATTTTTCTTATTTCTACTACTTCTATATCCTTAAGTGTATACAAAATAAGTATTTTAAATTTATCTATCATTTCGTCAGATAAATAATTATTCATTTTTCATAAAATTACTATTTTCAAAATATTCCCTTCAATCATACACATAATAAAATATGATCATATTAGATTACTATATACTAGATCATTTTCTAAGTTCTTCCATGTCATGGTCTCTAACTTCTTTGCAAGTTGAATAAATCAATGTTTGGTTCCTTGAATTATATATCCAAACTGGCTTTTTATTTAATAATTATTAAGTAATTCTGATAATATATTGCTTATTCCAATAACTCTTTTGTTCCGGTAAAATGCTGGTATCTGCATTTTTGGTATCTCGGTCTGTTCACATATTTCTTCCAGAATAATATAATCTCTGGTCATACCCATTTTGACCACATTAATAGTCTGTTTAATTTCGTCAAATAATATTTCTGCTGGTGCGGAATAAAATCGAACATAGAATAATTGTCCGTTGGTAATTCTCTTGTAAGTCATAAATTCTTTGTGAATTTCTGGGATTCCTGCTAACTCTTCTCCATCGGTTGTGTAAACCGTAGATAATAATCCATAATAGTAACATGATTTAATAAAATTTGGGTTTGTACCTGGTAAGGCAATAAGTTTATTGTAATTTTGGCATTTCTGGATTACCATGCTAATAGTGACCGATGAACATGTTATTTAAGAATGATCTAGTATATAGTAATCTAATATGATCATATTTTGTTATGTGTATGATTGAAGGGAATATTTTGAAAATAGCAATTTTATGAAAAATGAATAATTATTTATCTGACGAAATGGTGGATAAATTTAAAATACTTATTTTGTATACACTTAAGGATATAGAAATAGTAGAAATAAGAAAAATCATATTAGAAAAAACATTTGATAAATATTATATGACGGGCTGCATATAAAAAAGTATTTTTGTCACCACTATTGAAACATTCACGTACCATTAGTTTTTTTCATCGTTACCATCGTCTCGATGCGCATTCTATTATTACTTTCATTTTTTGCGTCATTCTCATTGCGGTGCTTTTAGTTTGTGATAGTCACAACTCTTTTAATGGAGCTACAGACTAGTTCAACGTCTTTTTAATTATTTTTAAAAAGAAGGTAAATGTTTTTTGCCCCAAAAATAGTAATGAAAAATATTTTTTTTGAGAAAATTAATAAAGGGCCCGAATCGGGCCATATTAAAAAATAGCCAATAAGCAAAATTTAAAGAAAAAATTACATATTATAGACAAATAATTTCTTAATTACATGGTATAGTTAATTAAGGGGGTTTCATTTTGAAAACAAAATCCTATTGTTTAAGAGAAAACCTTAAAAGTTTGTCTTTAATATAAGTGTCACGACCCGAGCCGGGACCCTAGCCGTAACGAGCATCCCGAACCATGGAGGACCGGGCGCCCTTTTAATCTGGTAATCATGCACAATATTCATAAACTAAGGAAAAGATGCGGAAATATAAATTATTACGGAATCATGGTCATGGCCGGTGTTCAGTATATCAATACAAAAAGAAAACCACCAACATCTAAACAACATCTGACTCAGTCTGCGAAATCTATACTACATACGAAATTAACAAACTGTCTGTAACTGGGATAAGGCCCCCAATGGACCTAAACCATAATAAATAACAAATGTCTGGAAAGAAACAAGTCTTTCGGAATAAAGAAGGCTCACCACCTGCACACTTCTATCTGATAACTCTACGGCTTAGCAGGACTTCTAAACTGAGTCTCAGACCCTGAAATATAGGGGGTCAATGCAATTGTACTGGTACGCAGAGCAATCTAAAATAATGTGTACATATATAACATAGATGAGAGCAAGTCTGAAACATCATTCATGAAATAGTTAAAACATATGGACAATTTCAATGATCTTAAAACAACTTGGCAAAATGACCTTCTGGACCCCTATACTATGTCGGTTTTGTAAGTTGGACACTTCTACTTACATGTTTGTCATCTGGACCCTTGAACCCACTAAAAAGTAATATTTTAAATATTTTTTTGATGAGTGTAATACACTCTCCCACGTCAGCTGCCATATCAGCTGTCACGTATGCCACGTTATCTTCCACATCATTTTTATATATAAATAAATAAATAAATAAATAAAATAAATAAATAAATAAATAAACAAACAAACAAAACAATCCCTACCCCCCTTTTCTCTCTCTTCCCCTTTTTCTTTCCTTTTCTGGTTCTTTCTCTCTATTTCTTCTTCTTTCTTTTTCTTAATCTTCTTCCTCCTCTTCTCATTCTTCTTTTCCTTTTATCATCTTCATCTTCTTATTCTTCTTGCTCTACGGAAAAATTTAAAAGTGAGGACCAAAAAATTTAAGAAGAATGGAAAGAAGGAATTTTTAGAGATTTTTATGATTTGGGTAATTTAAGAAACTTAAAAGTCAATGTAAAAACTCAATTTTTATGCTTTCTTTGAAGTTTTTGTGATTTGGGAAATTCAAGAAACTTGAAATTCAAAATAAAAATACATTTTTTGTGCTTTTTTTGAAATTTTTGTTTCTTGAATTGAGTGAATTTTGTGAATCGGTGTCTTTGTGAATGGAGGTTTCTTTGCTTTGGAACTGGTGGGGCGGCGGGGGATAGGGGATGGGGGTTGGGATAGGGGAGAGGGGCTTGGGGAAGAAGGCTGAGAAAATGGTGAGGAAAGGGGGGGCAGCGGAGGAGAAGGCTGAGGTTGGGGGAATGGGGGTGCTGGATGAGGACGGGGCCTGGAGGGGCTGGGGTGGGTGAGAAGGGGCTGGGGTGCGTGGGGAGGGGTTGGGGTGGGTGAGGAGGGGCTGGACGTGGGGGGGAGGGCTTGGGGAAGGGGGTTTTTAAATTATTTTTTTAAAATTTATTATTTAAAAAAATATTTTTAATTTAAAAAATATGGAGGAAAAAAAGATCTTTTTAATTTTTTTTAATTTTAATATTATTTTTATTTTTAAAAAAAATTATTTTAATATAAAATTAGTCAAAAATTGATCCCCACTCGCACCCCAGACGAGTGACTACACTCTCCTTATCCTAGTCAGTCATTTAATGCCACGTAGACAAAGTCAATGGTCAAAGGGTTTAAAAATAGCTTTTTAGTGGATTTAGGGGTCCAGATGACAAACATGTAAGTAGAAGTGTCCAAATTACAAAAACGACCTAGTACAGGGGTCCTGAATTCTATGACCCCACGGGCTATATGGAGCTCACCCTTGACTCGGCGGCCAAGCCCCTAACCCAAGTTTGCCGCAAGGGTTGGAGTATCTGCTTATCTACTACGCCACAGGGTCGTCTCCAGCGTACAATTTCCCTTTCGGGTAACATAATAATCCGTATCGGCAAAATACGATTTCGGGTAATGAGTTTTATGACTCATGCCTTCTTCGGGTAACCACCTAACATCTCTTAAGCCCATTTTTTAGTCTATTCTAAACATGCATCTTTCTGAAATCAAATTCAGAAAAAAATTTAAGTAAAATCTATATTTTTAGTCTATTCTGAATCTGCTATGGTATTATCTGAATTAGTATCGTCATACCAAGACTTGCAAGTTATATTTCTGAGCCATAAAATATCATGTTACAGTCTCTTATTTCAAAACATAAAGTTTGGACCACCATACTTCAAACAATTCAAGAAGATTCATACTTTAAAACATTTGTCAATTATATAAAGATCACTGTTTTCAGCATTTCAACAAACATGTGGTGACCATGAAATTTATGACAAAACATGCAATATTCTTAGTAAACATCATTAACCTTTAACACCAAGTAAAACACCCCCTCTTCGATTCAAATCCATAATCAAGTCATAAGAAAGATCAAGGCATTTATATTATGATCCCAACAATACATTTCTAATAAATCAAATCTTACGAAAACAAGATGCTTGTAAACAAGAGAGGGATTTCTAATAGTTCATGCTCTCAATTCATCATTCAAAATCTTCAAACACACACATACACACACACACACATATATATACACACACACATATATACACACACACACACACATATATATACATACATATATATATATATACATATATATATATATATATACATACATATATATATATATATATATATATATTTATACATGGTTATAAATTAATTTTGGGAAAAAGGCCTCAAGACCAAAACTTTATCATCAATACGGTTTCGTGATACATAAATGTAATTGTATATCCAAAACCCCTTTGTAAGTTCATGATTTATAAACATTTATTCATCATTAAAACAATTTCACCATGCCCATTATAGTTTTAGGAAAACCCCACATACCTTAGACTACTTGGTTTAAAGAGTAGGACTCAAATCTTGATTTGTTCCTTGAAAAACTTGAACTTAAAGGTTGATTCTTGATTCCCTGTTCTGGAGAAAAAAAACCTAATTTGATCTTATTTTGAGAGAGAAGAAGAAAGTTTTTGATGTTGCAATTGATGGGAATTGATTAATAACATGTTAGGGTGTAATTAAATCCATTGGGGAGGTTTTCTGAAGAGGAAAAGTACCAAAACAACCTTTTAAAAAAATCACGTTTTTGAGCTTTAGAATGGCTGACGGATGGCCCAACGTACCGTCACAGGCCCGACGAACCGTCCCACGAACCGTCGCTGCATTTCCAGTGACTGAGTCACTGTTTTTGGGGTGACCGGCCCCGCGACGGACCATCGAAACTGGTCGTCGCTCCTTAGGCAGCCTGACACCTTACCGTAAAATGAGCATAATATTTTACCCCTATATAAGATTAAGGCAAAACCAGTTGGAAAGAGGATTCAAAGACCTTTCATTTGATATATAGTAGGCCCTTTAATTCGTTATATATAAAAAGTTATGGTCGATTGAAGTTGACCCACGTTTAAACGCTCTCCAAAACTCAATCGATAGAAAAGCTTTCAACTCGTCCTTGAGTTAAGGGACCTCTATGATCTCAATTTATGCTCAACTAGATTCCCACACTACAAAATTGATCAACACACTAAATTCACATCGGATTTATGGCTTTTGGAACCTTTACGCGCAGGAATGACGGTTTACGTTCTAGCCCAAAATACGGGGTGTTACATTATCTCCCCTTTGGGATCATTCGTACTTGAATAATGGGTAGGGACTTATTGAAGCTCTAAAGGTATGGAATAAGTAACGTAACCTCACATTGAAATTTTTCCTCAACAATATATGCAAAGGCATCGAAAGAGGTTCATGATAACCCCTAGTAAAACGCGTAAGCATGAAGTATGAAGTAGTGGAACTTTATATAGGGATGACCTTGCACATGAGTTCTATGAATAATTATCATCACGGCATAAGGCATGAGTTTATTTGGTGATCAAAGGCCCTATTTACATCAGTACTAATCGTGAAATGAAATTTCGCGGGAGCAGGATTTAGAAGCATTTTCCTCCTTACAAGATACAACGAATGGACCTTAAGTTTAGAGACACTATTCATTTATGCCCCAACATTAATAAACATACTTCATCATTTCCAACCTACGATTCTCCCATAACATATCTAACCACAAGAATTTTGTGTCCCGCCGTATAATAATTCTATGTTGAAGCCCAACTCAAAGGGAAGAGGTGCTAACTTAAACTATGGGACCCTACACTCTACATCACATTAAGAAATCATCTCACCCTATCACTATAACCCAGCAACCTCAAGTCTTAGTTCAAGGAATACTAACCACACGACATATTGGTTTGTGTTTTCATTCATTACAAAATTTAAGCCTATCATTACCACACCCACTTCATGAATCTCACAACTAAGACCAACCAATTCAATCATTCTCATTAAGATCTTCACCACATAACTCCTTCTTAACTATCTCACGTAACGGAAGCTCATCTTCTTCTTCCCCCTTCTCCTATAATCTTAGCTCTAGAAGTCACATCAAAATATCCGTCTTCAAAAACATCTACTTCCCTACCCAACACACTACCACACTTTCACAAGCACTGTCACACTGACATGCGGAGGGTCATTGAGGGACCCGAGACTAAACATCATGAATGGATGTAACACTTGTCAATTCATAGTTTATACTTATAGCACTACTCAAGGAGGGACATGGAGTAAAGATACGATATAATAGACATAGAGTGCTTTAAATATCAAGTGTCTGAATCATAAGTAAAGGGTCATTCGGCATAACCACTACACAACATGATTTCTTAGGACATACTACGATGAGAAACATGGGTACACATATCTCATGATTTGTATAACATAAGGTCGGAATTCATAAAGTCAATGATTGAGACAAATATTGATACTTGTAGCTATTGCTTCTCTTTTTCAGAGCTGAGGCAGTCATAAGTTCGCACAACTTTATCGCTTTAGCTAATTCAGGCATAAAATAATTCAGTGACAATACAAAAATATGTTTCCTTAGGACGAAGCATACTGTGAGACATAGGTTTGGATCATGAGCAACATAACATATAGCTTGGATACTTGGAATACTGGATCATTGAGGGACATTATTGCTCCTTGTTCAGACATCGGAACATTACATGAGTTACATAGAGAGCTCAAACCTTAGGAATAGGCAAGACACGAATACATAAGACATTGGTAAAAGTCCATTCAAATCGAAGTAGGAGGAGCTTGCTTGAATAGGAATTGATTTAACATGATTCTTACTTGAAACTTGACACAATATATAAATAAAAAATTGGCAACTACTTTAATCCATCATCTCCCCCTTAGATCAAAGTCACCCTCCTAGACTTGAGAATATAACCTCTCATCAATCCATAACCACAGTTCTCAATGCAATAAGGGATATCGGTATACACACGAACACAAACTTTCCTCAATAATTTAACATAAGGACACTAAATTCTTTCTGGGACATCTCCCCCCAGGGATACTAATCATAACTTCCTCTAACCCCAAAATCATTAACTCATGACTAACATCATTATGGGCATGGACATCCACACTTCTAAACACTTAACACTCTATCTTCAACTCCTTAGAATACTCGCATTACACCTCTAATAATATAACTTACAACTTAACAAAATTAGTAAAACCATACCCAAGGCTCATATTGCCTACCAATATTTCCTCAATTCAACTCTAACAAACACCGTACAACAACTCACCAGACTTCTCTATACTACAATATCAAAAACACAAACTAGGTACGCAAAACATTATACACATAAATGCTAAACTTTCCCTTTTTAAGTATACTCTAAAGGCATTGCTTTCCTAGAACGCTACTCTTAATTTTTTAGTATCCTCTATCGTCATCAACCTACAATTCGCAGTCTCATGAGCATACACATCCTCACTCCTTATCACATAAAAATCCACTCTCCACTACTTAACCTTCTAACATTAGACCGTTAATCATATAACTTATATCATAAAATCTTACCTAATGCCATACTACCAGGGGGTGCAACTTATTCTTATATACTTACGACCTTATCCACTTAATGACTCACCCACAATTTATCATTTTAACACTAGTCCTCATATAAACATATACCACACAATTACCACTTAACTTCTCATAAATTACCAACCTAGACTCTTTCACAAATCCCATCAAGCCTACCAATTCATTCCCACAAAACATACATCATTAACCTTAAGCTACTACTCTTACCACCACATTCTACATCTACAGTTCAACCCTATAGTCTAGCAACAATCACGTGCCACTGGTGAAGCATGCAACATACTATACTAGTCCATCAAATTGGGAAATCAGCTCAAAATACTCATTTTATTTAAATACTACCTACAATCTCAACCCCATCCATGACATCACTATTAAATCTCAAAATTCACTACATACCTTCTCACATGAAGTACTAGTTTTTGACTACTAAAATAGAGACAATTAAAAGGGGGTATAGTCATAATAAGGGTATTCGATTCTAATCATATAACATAACCCAACCCGATCTTATCTACATATTCTACTTTCTCACATCATACTTACTTACCCAAGCATACATTTAAACTACCTTCAAATTCCACATAAAATAATGAATCTATAATTATAACTTATTTGCTAATCTAACCGTTTCTATTCACAACCTATAAGAGGCTTTTATAACCACCATGACTATTCATCCTAGGTTGTTTTGAATAGATAATAATCACAACCAAACACTTCCTCTATCGAATACCTCACAATCTACCAATGTTACCACCACATTAGTCTATCAATATAAAATGACAAATCATCCCTCAATAGACAATTATACAACTAAAAAATATTTAATTACTCAAAATAAAAGTTCTCCTCACTCTAACTTCTAAACTTGTGTCTTCATATCACCAACTTCTTGGCCCAATCTCACTACCAATAGGTCATGACACTTCAACATACACTACTGTAGACACCTAATTTTGTCCCTCCCAAAATCCAATTTATCCATTTTTTACCTCTTGTTATCATACACTCTCACCCATGTGATTATACCCTACAAAAAAAATAATAAATTCCTAACAAATTAAATCCCTAATATTCCCTTATTCTAACAAACTCTATCTCAACCAACCCACTCCTAGGCACCCCCCTCCTCACATTTTTTGCTCCTTTTAACCAAATACACCAAAAATAGAAAAGGCACCCACAGTAAGCAAAAAAAAAAAGAGGGACCCACTGAAATTTCCATTTTAGGATTTTCATTTTTATATTCATCACACTCCGATATACAGAATACACCTCAAGGTAGGGATGTACAAATCGAACCGTTTAGTCAAATCGAACCGATGAATCAAACCAAACTGAGGAAAAAACCGACTTATGGTTTGGTTTGATTGGTTTGGTGTTGAAAAAAAATGATCATTCTTGGTTTGGTTTGGTATTAGCAAAAATAAAATCAAACCGAACCTAAACCGAACCGACATAATACATATATAATTTTAATTTTTTATACGTAAAAAAATATTACTTATAATCTTCTTTCTAATTACTTTTATAATTTTTTATATTCAGAAAATAGATATATATTCTTGGGCCTTTAGTTATAATATTTAGGAAAAAGGATATGAACTGACCATTTTAAAAAGAAATGGCCCACACTATGAAAATATGGACAATTGGAGTCAGTCGGCCCAATTTATTTCCTTTTTTAGCCACTTGATCCAAAACCACTCTCCTTACACAATTAAGGAAATTAAATGTTCTTTACAGTTGTTACTCTTAAATCACTTTTCTTTTTAAAATATACTTTCTCAAATCTTTTTTTTTTCTCCTCTATTATGAATCGATCAATCTACTGTGTTTTATGATCAATATCAAAAATTGATTTGTTGTTTCTTGCATTGGAGCATTGAAAACTATGGACATGAAGCAAAAAATAGGAAATAAAGAAAAGTTAAAATTAATGGATAAAGCGGTCAATTTTGACCTCAAATTTGTTGTTAATGATGATTATTTTACAGAATCATCACATACGGATTTGTACTTGAAGCAATGTCATAGTTCTTTAAACTTGAAGAAAAAAAAAATAATGAGGTCTCAAGGTAAGAGAAAAGCCATGTCTTGGTCCATGTTCTTCTCAGAGGCTGATTCAATCATGATGAGTCGGAGATGTTCTTCTCAGAGGCTGACTCAATCATGGTGAGTCAGAGATGTTTTGATGCATGTAAAGATAAAAAAAAAAAGAATATGCCAATAGATACTCTCTTATACCAGATTGATACACTTTTTTTAAAAGAGAGAAGGGAAACCTTTGCATGCACATACAGTCTCTATACCCAATTGATACTCTTTTATACCAGTTTGATACACTTTTATACCACATTGATACACTTTTTTTAAAAAAAGAGAAGGGGAACCTATGGATGCATATGCAGTCTTTATACCCATTTAATACATTTTTATGTCACATTGATACACTTTTATATTACATTGATATACTTTTTAAAAAAGGGAGAGGGAATTCTTTGCATGCATATGCAATCCCTATGCTCAGTTGATACTCTTTTATACCACATTGATACTCTTAAATTCAACATCAGATATCCACTGACCTTCGTATTTTATCATTATTGAAACTAAAACTAAAGTTGAAGCCATTATTTTGTATCAATTTTGAGCAAATTTACAATGGAAAAAAATTATAGGAAGCTAATTAA
The DNA here is from genome assembly GCA_030864215.1 of Capsicum pubescens. NCBI lineage: Eukaryota > Viridiplantae > Streptophyta > Magnoliopsida > Solanales > Solanaceae > Capsicum > Capsicum pubescens. The sequence goes on along the minus strand of CM061541.1, from coordinate 246,520,908 downwards.
ATGCAGATTTTTGGAGATTTTATACAAAATTTATAGAATAAGAAAGATTAATTGAAGTATTGAAAAAGGTAAAAAAAATGGAGGTTTGGGAGTTTGAATGGAAAGAAAATTGTGAATGAAAAGGAAAGAAAGAAAGAGAAAGTTACTTTAACGACATTTTCGATTATGTTTAAGCATATGACAGTGAAGGTTAGCTAGTGAAATTAGTTTGTGGCTATTTATAGGGTATTTAATTTTGAGTGCTATTTTTATGATATTATTTTAGTTTTAGGTGCTATTGGTGTCCTTTTCCCTAATATTTATCCATTAGTAACAGATTAATACAAAACTCAATATTAATATAAAAACCTATAACTCTTCAATTGCTTCACTTCACATTTTACTTTCCAAGTTTTCAGAGAGTTCTCATTATTTCCTCATCTTACTTTTCTCATTCTCCTCATTCGTCAAGTTTTGATTTAGGTTTGTTTCTCTTCTTTCTCTTTTTTCCTATGGAATTATGTTATAGTTAATTATTTTATGGAGTTAAATTTTTAATAAGTTATCTCCAATTCTTCATTCTTCTTTATGCTCACATTTTATGTGAAAGAAACTTTCACACAAGCTATTGTGACTAATGACTTACAAATTGAACCATTGAGTATCCATATAATATTAATTTGAGAAATAGTAGTTTAAACATCTTAGTAATTTGCCAACTTAATTTTAATTGAAACTACTCTATGACCATTATTTTTTTTTTTTATCTTTTTAGTGAAAACATTTAATTTTTTCTTCAATCACATTATAATTGTAAAAAAATCAAGAAAAAAATCGAAAAAATTGAAAAACAAAAAAAAACGATTAAAACCAAAATATAAAAATCGATTATATACTGATTTGGTTTGGTTTATAAATTTTAAAAACCGACATTGTTGGTTTGATTATATTTTAATAAAAAACCGAACAACCCGACCTATGTACACCCCTGCCTCAAGGGATGGGGGATCTTCTTCTCCACATCATTGACATAAAGAAACGGGCACAAGACCATTAACAGACCCACACCACCATCTTCTTCCGATTCACAACCAAATCACACACCCTCCACTGTCGGAGCTCACTGGAGCTCCGTCGAAGCCATAACAGTCCAAGTTCAAAAATCCCTACCTTTTTTTTTACTTTTCGATGGAACTCACCCGTAACCTGTCGACGTCAACATCATGATGAGTTAAAAATCAAAAGTTTATGTTTCGTTAGTGAGATTTGATTCGGTTTTGGATCTTTGATTCGAAAGGGGTGTTTCTGGGTTTGCCTTTTTTGGGGATTTGATTCGAGTTGACGATTTGTTATTGAGGTTCAATTTGAGGTTCATCGCAGACTTTACCGGATTTAATTAAAATAATACATCAATTTTGAAAGCAGTATTGAGGTTCAATTCTATCTTCTCTTCCTTTAAGTTTTACGTGAATGTGAATGATTTGTTGTTTGACATATTTGAATCTTTGTTTTGAGTTGGTTGATGTTGGATTTGAATGTGGAAACTAGGATTGGTAGTCGAAGAATTGATTAATTATTTTGAGAATTAATGCGGGAAGAAATTGGTCTCAATAAAAGTAAATTTGGATTCATTGATGATGTTGAACGTGATAGAATCATGATAGGTCGAGCCGGGTAGACAAATAGTAGGTTCGGGTAGGCAAATTTAGAACTTGTGGATTGTTGAATGTTGAAAATGTTTGTTGAATGGTTTTATTTTATAAATTTGGATCAATTGTACTTATTTGGCCGGGGAATGCCCCGAAGAAAGTTGTATTTATTCATCGGGGAATGCTTTGTTGTATCATGTTTTTGAACGAGGTTCGTGATCAAGTCCCGAGGCATCGGGTAAAGCACATGAGCGTAGTTAGGATTAGTGTAGGTTAGAATAGGATTTATTTTTTGCATTTTTTTATTTTTGGACTGTATAATTGGACCGAACACTATATTTTGAATTTGTTTTGTTTCATGTGTTTGATTGATTGTTTTATGTATTTTGTGTGGTTTATATATTTGTAATGTCAAATTAACCGATATGCTCCACCAAATGATCGTGGACGAACCACGAGATTGAGGGGTGCCTAACTCCTTTTCCTCGGTCAACAGAATTCCTTAGCCAGATCTCTGTTCGCAAACCAGTTTAAAAGAGTCAAAAACTGTTTTAAAAAAGGATTTCCAAAGGTGATTTGGCACACCCGATTATGTCAAGTGGCGACTCTGAGTTGATTATAAAATGAATCTTTTTCGAAACAAATCTTCATTTTATCACTTTAAAAATAAACACCTTTTTTGAACTTAAAATCTAATCTTTTTGATTTAAAAAAGAGGTGTGACAGCTCTGGTGACTCTGTTGGGGATTTTCAGAATTCGAGCTTATTTTTTGGAGTGTATCGGTTTGGTTTGGAACTATAGGTGTATAGACATTTTGTTTGTGTTGTTTTGTATTATTGTTTATCATTGTTGAGTGCCTACGTGCTCTTTGTTTACAGTTTTTATCTTATGTGTTACTGCTTTATATCTGGCGTCATGTGCATAACCTGAGTCATTCTTTCTACAATAAGTCTGTAGTATACGTTTTGTACACGACCTCTAGTTGAATCACCATTATTTTAAGAGGGAGAGCCGTCGGTGTTATGGAGTGGGTGAAAAGCTCTCGCAGCCACTATCTATCATACGCTCCCCCAAACAGCCTTGTTAGCCGAACAACCTTGTTAGTGAACCCCGACGTAGGTCAGCCTTTAGGACATACTTATCTGCATTATTTTAAGACCTAGTGGGATCCGCGTGGCCCTTTGTAGGAGACTCACCTTTAAAAGCATCCTTACATGCTAAATGTTGCATCTCTGAGACTGAGAGTAACATGATCATTTGATGGACTAATTTGGGAAAGCATGAGCTACAATTAAAGAAAGTGTGTAGGAAAGGAAGAATTGAAAAAAAACGAAAAAAAAAAGAAAAGGTGAATAAAAAAAAAAGAGTTTCGTAGTTTTTAGAGTTCTTTATGGTTTTTGTTTTTCATAATCCAAAAATTCAAAAAAAAATAAATTACCTTTCGAACTCATTTTCTCAAAAACATCAAAAAGATTTCTCTTTATCTCCTTTAGCAAACATTCATAAATGAAAATTAAAAAAAAAGATTTTTCTTAATAGGAGCTTTTTTATAAAACAAAATTCAAAAATTGGTAGTAGTTGTGTTCATTTCATAAAATGAAAATACCAAAAAGATTTTCCTTTCGTAGTTGTTGATGTCAGTTTTATGTGAAGTGTCAAATAAAAAAACTCAAAAATATTTTATAACGTTGCTCATCATTTGTCTTTGGTTGTATCTCTTAAGTCAGGGTCTAGCTTATTATTTAATCATTAATTGCCCAATCTGGACGAACTACACACCCCTGATTCTACTCTATCGAGAGTGAGATACGTAGGTAGTCTATTATTGGTTCGGGGATCTTATTTGAAAAATCTAAAAAGATTTTCTTCACTCTTTATTAGAGTAGGTGTCATATACTTTTTTAAAAGAAAACTGCAAAAAAAAAATTCTTTAATAGTTTCAATTTTCATTTTCGTTTGAAATTCAACTTTGATAACCCCAAAAGATTTTTCTTTGGTAATCACAGGTTTCATTTTGTATAAGAATTTGAAAAATTCAAAAAGATTTTCTTCACTCTTCATTTAGAGTAGGTGTCATTTACATCTTCAAAAGAAAACTACAAAAATATTTTCCTTTAATGGGTTCAAGTTTCATTTTCGTATGAAATTCAAAATCGAAAATCTAAAAAGATTTTTCTTTGGTAATCGTAGGTTTCATTTTGTATAGAGATGTTAAAACTAAAAAAAACGCAAAAAAAGATTTCTCGTCAATTCTTTTGACAATTTGTTATTTTCTTTTCTTCTTAAAGTTTCAAGAAAAAGAAAAAAGAAAAGAAAAAGAGTTTAATTGGCCATTTTGGCAAGACTTCACGAACTACGCACACCTGATTCTCCTTTCTCGGGGGTGAGATATGTAGACGCCCTTTTCGGGTTCGGTGATTTTTTAAAAAGGGAAAAGAGGTTTTTGAAAAAGTGTTGAGCTCTAACACATTGGTTATCTCTTATTCAGTTCGTTTAAGGTGGTTGGTTTGTGGCATTCTGGCTGGTCCTCCACATCACACCAAATCCAAAAAAGATTTAGCTATGTCCAACAAGGATATAGAAAGTGACCTCATGGATCAAATAAAGAGTCAAGAAATTGAGAGTTTAAAGGAAGAAAATTTGAGACTAAGACAAAAAATGATGAAAATGTATCGAGCTTGGGCTAGTGGGCTGCCTCCTCTTCCATTCCCCACTATTGACCCTGCAAATACCTTGAGTCTTCCACCAAAATCGCAAAGTCTGTTTCCTACTGTTGTTGATGCACCACAACATGACTCAGAATTCATTCCAAGACAAAAACATCTCAATACTTCCACCACTTTTCCTCTAGATCCTCAGTATAAGCCTGTTACATTCACCACACCACATGTCATCAGTGACCTTGTTGCTCAATTCTCTATTGGGGCTTCTACATTAGCTAGTCGCCCAATGGTTGTGCTTCCCCATGCTGCTAGTGGATCCATATTCAATACTTTTGGTGATCATTGCTATACTCCTGAGCCTACTTTTAAGTTAAGTGGACCACCAAAAATTTTTAACAAGAAGCCTAGTGTGCCAGAAGAGCCAGATAAAATGGTTGGAAAAGTGAAGAGTGCAGAAAATGCTATGAAAAGTTTCCTAGGACCTGCGGGTAAAGAAGATGTTCCATACAAAGACTGAGGCATGTCTTCAAGTGTTAACCTCCCTCTTAACTTTGAGGTATCGAAATTTGAGGAACATAATGGATATGAGGATTATGTAAAACACTTGGAACGATATTGTTATCAATTGAGGGGGACTGAAGAGAAGGAGAGTGAAAACATACCTATTGTCGTTCCAGGGGCAAAGCAGAGCCCGAAAGGTCCCACATGGCAATATGGTCAGTCTCAATCTCGAGCTTACATATCAAATCCACCTACTCATCCACAACGAGGTTCCTCCTTTCAGAATCCAAAAAATTCCATTCCTCTTCCTCAGTGTCTTTTGAACAATGCACAATAGTAAATTCATCCGTCTTCTTATCCACAATGGCATGCACCTGTCCCTCAACATCGTCCTCGACCCTAATAAATTTATCGAGGAACCTCTAAATCCAAGCTTCATACAAGGCCAGAGTTCTCAATGAGAAGAAAGGCAAAGGATAATTTTACGCCAATTGGGGAGTCCTATACCAATTTGTTTCAGACATTGAGACAATGGGGCATGATTACTCCTATCCCTGGGTATACTTCCAATCAACAGTCAAAATTTTGATTTCAATAGACGATGTGCTTATTATTCTAATATGCAAGGTCACAGTACTGAAGATTGTCGTATTTTGAAAAGAAAAATAGAGAAGATAATTCAAGAAAAATTGATTATGGTGCAAAACATTGGACCCTCAACCATACCACAGAGTTCTTCACTATCACGGGGTATTGCACAATATGTGGGAGGCAGTAAGTTAAGCATGGGGATCCAGAACTTATTTGTTGAGAAATGTGTCTGACAGTGGTGGAAGCTCTAGTCATGCTGATATGCAAACCAGTGCCTAATATGTCAGAGCAATTGAGAAGTCACCCCTCTCCCTACTAGGAAGAGATCTGGTAGTTTGTTTTGTTTTATTTTCTGTTATCCGAATTATTTCAAGGTTGTAGTTCGGGATCTATCTTGTTTTCTCCCTTTGTCTCTATGTTCAAACCCTTCTATCTTTCATTTTAATTAAATGGAGTGTCCCTTTTTCCTTTGTGTTTTAAATATATGTTGTTTGTTTGTTTTCTTTATACAGTACATTTTATGTTGATTCTAGTAATATGACATGCCTACGAAATTTTCAGCCAGATCTCAAAATTCAATTTAACCATGAAACATTGAATCAGAGGGTTAAAGTTAGAAAAAGAGAGCATCTGAGAAAATAGGTAGAGTGTTGAGACATTTGATGATAAGTTGAAGCCTTCTTTGAAAATTAAGGCACTTATTTTGAGAATCACAAGAATAACTTGGTCAGTAATTGCAAGACATGTCTCAATTAGGTCAAATAGTGGATGTGTGATCCTACATCAAAAGGAACAGAAAAATCAGCTCCACGGAAGCATGAGTCATTCGATGTGAGGAATGTACAACAAAGGTGAAGTTTCCAGAAGAAGTAGTAACGCACAGACTTAGTTAAAGTTAATGCTTAAAAAGATGTCACAAATGATCCTCATCTCTCACTTTCATATTGCATGATATGTACTTGCATTTTCAAGGATTGATATGACGAAGGTATTTCATTCTGCTATTCAAACATTGTGTCATCCTTTGTTTACCCCATTTGAGCTTTAGTCCTATTTTCTTTCATATTCCTCTTTTGGAATCAAGATAGAGTCAGCAAAGCTCAAAAGAAAAGTGTCGAGCAAAACAATAGAGTTAGAAAAATAAAAAAATAAAAAAATATGTCCAAAAAGAAAGAAAAGAGTCAACAAAAGAAAAAAAAAGAAAAAATTAGAATCAATCAAAAGAACAAGTTGCCGGAACTACGTGTGACCTGATTCTCCTCTTTCGGGGTGAGATATGTAGGCTGCCCTATTCTGGGCTCGGTCCAACCAAATAAAATTTTAGAATTGTCAGTCAAAATAAACTGGGGCATGAGTTAATCCTCATTGTTTGAGTCGATTTCAAAAGTTGTAAGTCCTAACCCACTTCAAGTATCGTTTGGGCCTCATACCGTCTTTTCTTTCTAATCCTATCCAAAAACCAAGTTACAACCAAAGAAAGACCTTGATGTTGGGTGTATTTACACGCCTAAACACCATAATTTACCCATGTTATAGCTAAGTTTTGAGGATAAAATATATAATTCCTGCACTTTTAGTCCATTTTCCTGTAAGTGAGCTAACCTACGTGATTAGCATGTTTTCAGGTATTAATGATGAAGATTTCAGCACTTTGTGGACCTTTGGACAGCAAAGGAAAACTTCACAGAAGAGGGAAGGCAGCTTTTGGAAGCTTATGGACTGAATGTGACGCATGGAGAAATTGTCCCGGGCAAAAGCAGTATTTTTAAATACTTAGGGGTGCAGCAGTAACTTAATAGGACTAGGACAAGGATGTTATAAAAACCTTATTTGCTGAGTTTTTCAGCATTCATTCATTCATTATTGCTTTTCATAATTCAGTCGACACTTTTAGTATTATTCACGTTACAATTTCTGTAACTTTAGACAAAAAAAACGCTACAAGAACGGCTAGAGAGGAAATCACGTCATTCTCGTAGTGACGCCAATACATACCCATCGTGAGATTGTTATCATTTTGGTATGATGATGATGATGTCTTCGTTGTTTTCCTTTACAATCATGAGTAGCTAAACTTCTCTGTTAGGGTTATGGAAGCCTTTTGATATACTATCTATTACTATGAGTTTGTGAATTCTTGATGTGTTATGCTACTTATATCATTACTCTCTTCGTTTTGATTGAATTCTTATGGTTGCAAACATAGAGAATACGCCATTATAACATTAACTTGTTCGAGAGAAAAGTTACATGTTTGGAAAAGAGAGTGTGACAAGGAAATAGGGTTACCAACCCCTATTTACACGTTAATGCCTTAACCGGATTAACCTCTTGGAGAGTTCGTACCATTAGTTATATGTTTTAAGCCCGAGAGAGTTAAAGTGAAATAATCCTTGATGGTTGAGAAATACTAGGATTTACCATTAGAATACAAATCTCTATAAGTGCATGCATGTCTGAATTCCTCATTACTCATAGTTAATAGATACGTAGAACTCATAAGGTAGACATAACCCTAACATATTTTTCTCTGTGATTAAATCTTACTACACAAAGCATTCCGTTTTTACTGTGATATTATTAATTCACGCCAAACCCAAAACCCCCCTTTTTCGTGGAATTTTCGACCAACAGTCTACTAACAATTGCAACACTTAGTGACCAAGTATTCCCTGTGGGATTCGACACCCAACCCAGTTGGGTTCTATATTTGACAGCGACCGCTTACACTTTCTAACGAGAGTTGTAGTTTGGGCGTTATCAAATTTTGGCGCCGTTGCCGGGGAATACAGTTGTCAACTAAGTTTGTGATAGTTACTAGACCCTTTGGTAAAAAATTCTCAGATTTTACTTTTAGTTGTTGTTTTTATTTTATTCAGGTTTGTTTGAGTGCATGCCAAACACTCGAAGTTCAGGTCAACCGTTATTACCTATCAATCCTGAACCATATCTTATTGGCAGAATGGATGCACAACGTGACATTGAAAGAAGAGCTGCTCAACAGGAGCAGGCTAGATTAGCTGTGTTGGCAGTTGCTCAAGTACATCAACAGAATATTGATAACCCAGGGCGAGCAACAAATCCTGATGATGAGGACCTGGGTGATGATGAGTTACTGAATCCTAGGCGTACTGATGAGGTGGCGACACCTATGCATAGGAGAGAACGTCAAGCTAGAATAAGACCTGACCGCCGAGCTGTGCAGTCTCCTTTTGATGATGATGATGACGATCTGGATGGAGCTGGTGCCACAGGGGCTATTATTCCTCCACCCTTGGCACCCGGAGCTAAGTTCAATATCACTAGCACCATGATTCAGTTATTGCAGCTCAAGGGGTTATTTGGTGGACTCGCAGGCGATGATCCGAATATGCATCTGATCAACTTTATTTCAACATGCAAGTCGTTTGACAATCCAGGAGTTGGACAGAATGCAATTAGACTACGCTTATTTCCATTGTCTCTATCTGGTGAGGCAACTCTATGGTTGAACGGGCTAACTCCTGATTCTATTACTAATTGGAGGCAACTGAAAGACGCTTTCCTAGAAAGATTCTTTCTGCCATCCAAAAGAGCGCAATTAAGAGATGAGATCAGCAATTTTCGACAGCTTCCAACTGAAGCTCTCCATGAAACATGGGAGAGGTTCAAGAAGAAGCTTATGCGGTGCCCAAACCATCAGATGACGAATATCCACTTGATGGAAATATTATATAGGGCTTTGAACTCGGTGACAAAGCCAGTGGTTGATAATACTGCAGGAGGGTCATTCACGGACTTTACTTTTATTGAGGCGAGTGATATGCTGGATCGTATGACAAAGCAGAGTAGAGCTTGGCATACCAGGGATTCTGAGGTAGCGAGCTCTACTGTATCTATTGGCATGACTACAGAACAGAGACGAAGACAAGAGGAACGTGACCAGGATGTGGCTCACATGAAAATGCAGATGGATCTTCTTAGCAAGCATTTATTATCAGGGAAGACTGAAAAAGTCAAGGTTGTTGTGTCACAGGGAAGAGATGAATCAGATTCTGAGGAGGAAGCAAATTACTTGAATAATCAGGGGGGTTTCCGAGGAAATGCCCAAGGAAACCAAGGTCGGAACTATTATGATAAATCTAGATACAAGGACCGCGATCAAGTTGGTTGGAAGAATAAGACTGACAGGAGTTGTTTGTATGTTCCTCCTGGAAACCGTGAGGCTGTGGTGTCTGGCTTTGGAAAGATGTCCATGGATGATATGATGGCTAAGCTGTTGAAAGGGGTAGAGGCAACCAATATGGGCGTTACTGAGGTAAAGAATGATTTGTCATCAATAAATCAATTGGTTGACTCGCATTCTACTGCAATAAACAGCTGGAGCAATAATTGAGTCAATTATCAACGGTATTCAACCAAAGAAAGGTTGACACCTTACCTAGAGACACTGTGCAAAACCCAAGGAATGATGGATCATGTATGGCTATTACTACCAGGAGTGGTAAAGCGTTGGAAAATCCATCCAAAGGCAAGCAGGTGGTTAATGATATAGAAGATAATGTTATTGGTGCAGAATGTGAAGATGCCGTAGAAGCTGAAGATAGTGTTCCTGACGTTACCCCTAGACGTCTGCAGCCTGAAAAGATCGACAATCGAAAGTAAGATAAAAAAGAAGTGGCAGAGAAAACTATCCCCCTTCCACCACCACCTTTTCCTCAGAGACTGAAGAAGAAAGCTGATGACACCAGGTTCAGTAAATTCATGCCTATGTTGAAGCAGCTGACTATTAATGTTCCTTTGGTGGAGGCGCTAGAGCAGATGCCCGAATACGCTAAATTCATGAAGGACATTTTGACAAAGAAGCGGGCAGCAAGCTATGAGCTGGCAGATAATGTTCATCATTGCAGTGCAATCGCTACAAGATCACTAGTTCAGAAGAAGGCAGATCCTGGTGCTTTCACTATTCCTTGCACGGTTGGATCTTTGGATTTTGCTAAGGCATTGTGCGATTTGGGAGCTAGCATTAATTTGATGCCACTATTTATTTACAGAAAGTTGGGGTTGGGTGATCCTACACCAACCAATATGCGGCTCGTGATGGCAGATAGGTCGGTAAAACGACCTGTTGGTATCTTATATGATGTATTGGTGAAGGTTTCCACCTTCATTTTTCCTGCAGACTTTGTTATTTTGGATTGTGAGGTGGATTATAAAGTTCCCATAATCTTGGGGTGTCCTTTCCTTGCAACAGAAAGTGTGCTTATTGATCTAAGAGCTAATGAGCTTTTATTTCGGATTCATGACGAAGTGGTCCGTTTTGATGTATGCAAATCAATGAAGCAGCCCAAAGATATGAATGTGTTCTCTGTAGCTGATGTTTATTATGATGATGAGAAAGAATTATCTGTAGAGAAGCAGCTTATTGTTGATCCATTGGCTGTTGTGCTTATGAATTTTGAGCGTGAGGATGTTGAAGAGTATGAATAAACTATTTGTGCTCTAACAGGAATTGGCTCCTATTCTCATGCTCCTAAGAAGCTGGATCTGGATCTGGATCTTAAAAATCGCCCTTCACCACCAGCAAAGCCATCCATTGAAGAACCACCAGTGCTAGAATTGAAGGAGCTGCCCAGTCACCTAAAATATGCGTTTTTGGGAAGTGGTGATACACTTTCGGTTATTATTGCGGCTGATTTAGGTGAGCAGCAGGTTGCGGCTCTTATTTCTGTTCTGAGGAGATACAAGAGAGCCATCGGTTGGACTATTGCTGATATTATTGGTGTCCCTCTTGGGATATGTATGCACAAGATTCAGCTCGAGGAAAATTGTGTGCCTACCATTGAGCATTAACGACGTTTGAATCCACCCATGCAGGAGGTGGTGAAGAGAGAAATTATTAAGTGGTTAGATGCTGGGGTAGTGTATCCAATCTCCGACAGTAAGTGGGTAAGTTCGGTACAGTGTATGTCCAAGAAAGGGGGCATGACGGTAGTTACGAATGAAAAGAATGAGCTGATTCCACTCAGACCTGTCACAGGGTGGAGAGTGTGTATGGACTACCAGAAGCTGAATTCGTGGACGCTTAAGGATCACTTCCCAATGCCATTCATGGACCAAATGCTTGATCGATTGGCAGGGAAGGGATGGTTTTGTTTCTTAGATGGTTATTCCGGTTATAATCAGATTTGCATTGCTCCTGAGGATCAAGAGAAGACCACTTTTACATGCCCATATGGTACGTTTGCCTTCAAACGTATGCCATTTGGGTTATGTAACGCACCTGCCACTTTTCAGCATTGTATGATGTCCATTTTTTCTGATATGGTTGAAGACACCTTGGAGGTGTTCATGAACAATTTTTCAGTTGTGGGTGAATTGTTTGAATCGTGCTTGGCGAATCTGAGTATGGCGTTGCAGAGATGTGTTGAGTTCAACTTGGTGCTAAACTGGGAGAAGTGCCATTTTATGGTTAAGGAAGGCATTGTTCTTGGGCACAAAGTCTCCGAAAGAGGAATTGAGGTTGATCGAGCCAAAATTGAAGTTATCGAGAAACTACCACCTCCAATTTCGGTAAAGGAGGTTCATAGTTTCCTCGGTCATGCAGGTTTTTATCGAAGGTTTATTAAAGACTTCTCCAAGATTGCTAGTCCATTATGCAAACTCTTGGAGAAGGATTCAAAGTTCAACTTCGGTGAAGATTGCTTGAAGTCATTTGAATGCCTCAAAGGGAAGCTAGTTGAAGCTCCTATTATTGTAGCACCCAATTGGTCTCTACCGTTTGAAGTGATGTGTGATGCAAGTGGGGTAGCTTTGGGTGTTGTACTTGGTCAGAAAAGAGAAAGGCTATTTCATCCAATATACTATGAGAGCAAGGCCTTGAATGGAGCCCAGAAGAACTATACCGTCACGGAACAAGAGCTTCTAGCAGTTGTTTATGCTTTTGAAAAGTTTCGTGCTTACTAGTTGGGAACCAAAGTGATGGTTCATACAGATCATGCGGCTCTGAGATATTTAATGGCAAAGAAGGATGCTAAGCCAAGGCTAATTCGGTGGGTGTTATTGCTTCAAGAATTTGATTTCGAGGTAAAGGATAGAAAAGGTTGCGAAAACCAAGTAGCTGATCATCTATCTAGACTTGAGAGTGCGCACATAACGCAACCCGACCTTGAGATTGATGATGCATTTCCCGACGAAGAGATCCTAGTCGCTATGGTGGAAGACTTACCGTGGTATGCAGACTTTGCGAACTACGTGGTAAGTAAAGTGATGCCTGAGAATCTCTCTTTTCATCAAAAGAGAAAGTTCATGCATGATGTGAAACACTACTTCTGGGATGAACCGTATCTTTTTCGACGATGTGCTGATGGTGTTATTAGGCGATGCATCTCTGATGTAGAGGTGCCTAGCATCTTGGAAGCAAGTCATTCTTCCCAAGTTGGGGGTCACCATGCAGGTGATCGGACAGCCAGGAAGGTATTGCAAAGCGGCTATTATTGGCCTTCATTATTCAAGGATGCTTACGATTTTGTGAGAAGATGTGATCAGTGTCAGAGGCAAGGCTCTATCTCGAAGCACCATGAGATGCCCATGTCTAAAATTCTTGAAGTGGAGCCATTTGATGTATGGGGTATTGATTTCATGGGCCCATTTGTGAGTTCATTTGGGATGAAATATATCCTAGTTGCTGTGGATTATGTATCCAAATGGGTCAAAGCGGTAGCGCTGGCTAATAATGAAGGTAAGCGTGTTGTAGTATTCTTAAAGAGAAATATCTTCTCTCGTTTTGGGGTACCACGTACCATCATAAGCGATGGAGGATCACACTTTTGTAACAAGCTGTTCAGAGCCGTATTGGTGAAATATGGGGTCAAGCAACATAAGGTAGCTACACCTTACCACCCACAAACTAGTGGGCAGGTAGAGGTTTCTAATCGGGAGATCAAGCTGATCCTTGCTAAGACTGTAAATGCTAGTAGGAAGGATTGGTCCCGAAAGCTGGATGATGCCTTATGGGCTTATAGGACTGCATTCAAGACACCAGTTGGCATGTCCCTGTACCAACTAGTTTATGGGAAGGCTTGTCACTTGCCGATTGAGCTCGAACATAAAGCATTGTGGGCGTTGAAGAGGCTTAACCTGAATTGGGATGATGCTATTAATCTGAGATTAGAACAGCTGAATAAGATGGATGAATTCCGTCTACATGCGTATGAAAGGGCAAACCTCTACAAGGAACGGATGAAAAAGTACCATGATCGGCGGATTATCCAAAGAAACTTTCAGAAGGGTGATATGGTACTTCTTTTCAACTCTAGACTGAAGCTATTTCCAGGTAAGTTGAAGTCTAAATGGTCTGGTCCGTTCAGAATTAGCCAAGTCTACTCGTCTGGAGTAGTAGAGTTAGAAGACAAAAATGGTAGTGTCTTCAAGGTGAATGGCCAACGTGTGAATCCATATATCGGTCCTTTTGACTCGATAAAATGCATGGCCACCATCTATCTCGACGAAGTCTAAGTAATCGAGGTAACTATGTCGTGCCGCGATAATAAATCAAGTGCTACATGGGAGGCAACCCATCGTTTTTAGTCGTTTTGTTTTCCTAGGAGTTTGTTTTGTTAAATAAAAATCCAAAAAGAAGAGTCGAGCCACGACCAAAACTAAGGCGCTTGGTGGGAGGCAACCCATCTCTCTAATCGTTTTTGTTATTTTTGATCAAGTGTAGGGGAAGACGTATAAAGGAGGAGCTTGGTCTCAAATTTTGATTTGAAAGTGAGCAATGTTAAAGGTAGTAAGTGAGTAATGAAGGAGCAAAAGTCTTTTGGTTAGGCATTGCCTATACAAATCTAGGCAATGGACAAGGCAAGGCCTATGTAAATCTAGGCAACGGACAAGGCAAGGCCTATGCTATTGCCTTTGCTCTCTGAATCGACAATGCTATAGCATAGGCGCCGCCTATGCTCAACTAGGCAAAGATAAAGGCGCCGCCTATGCCATTGCCTTTGCTCTCTGAATCTACAATGCCATAGCATAGGCGCCACCTATGCCCAACTAGGCCATAGTATAGGCGCCGCCTATGTTCAACTAGGCTTTGCTAAAGGTGCCGCCTATGCTAAGCATAGGAAAAGCATTAGGCGCCGCCTACTTATGATTTTTGGTCTCCTAACCCAATTTTTCATGGGTCAAACCCGACCCAAGCCTTGGTTTATAAATAGAACTTCAACCTTAAGACAAAATCACATTGTTTGCTCAACCTAGGCGCCGCCTAACCTTCCCAAATCTCTCTAAACTTTTCTTTTTGCTCATCTAACCTTGCAAGATCATCTTCCGAATCCATCACCAAGTAAGTTCTTCTTTTATATTCCGTAGTTATTACAATACTACGCCTATAATGATTTGTTAAATCTTGAAGTGGTGTTGGTGATTTGAGTGTGGATGGTTTGTTATGATACATCTAGTTGAGTGAAAGAATACGTGTGGGTGTTCTTGACTTTGTTCTGATTTGTATTTGATTGTTGTACACTGTCATCTTTTTGCAAAATTGAAATGGTAAAGTTAATTACATAATCTTGTAAGATGAAAGTTTGAATGTTTGAATGACTCGTTCATCGAGATAAAGATCATGATTGAATACAAGCATGAGATTTTGTGATTATTTCTATGCCATAACTTGATACGATCTCTATGTAGTAGTCTTATTCAAAAGGTGCATTAATCCAAACATGAAAGTGTAGTTAAGATTACATGAAATAGAGTTGTAAAGAATAGTTAAGGTTCCATGAAAGTATGACTGTGCTGAACATATTGTTGGAACATATCGCCTACATGTATGTCGATGAAGTCTGAGTAATCGATATCATTCACTTAATTAGTTGGTGCCAACAAATTAAGTGTGGGGTGGTGCCATTATTGTTTGTTTGTCGATCAAATCTTCCGAGATAAGCTAACATGACTTTATTTTAATCTCAGGTAAAATGGCACCAAAAGGTCGACCAGGAAAAGAAAAAGCGTCCATCTCACAGAAAGGTCAGAAAAGGGGAAGAAAAGAGCAAGTTGAATCCTCCTCGCTGCAAATACCTCGCCGTATGTTCGGGATAAAATGGGTCCTAGAGAAGGAAGGAAAGGAGTGGTATAAGAACAACAAAGTGAAAAAATATGTTCACGTGGAGTTGATACAAAAGGAGAGTCTAGCGAAGAGAGAACCTCGCATTTTGGCTAAAATCATGGCGCTACATCTTGATTTCATTTTCCAAGATATGGGAGAATGCAATCTTGATCTAACGCGAGAATTCTATGCCAATTGGTCCCCAAAGACTACCGGAAGTGAAGTGAAGATTCGGGGCCAAGTCTTGCAACTGAATGCAGAGTTCTTCAACTCTTTTCTGGATTTTCCATCTGTAGATCCATCACCGCTCAAGGAGCTTTATCACAGACCTCCGTACAGGGCAATTATACACACACTGTGCGGAACAAGATCAATGGCACGTTGGAGTCGTCACAAGGATACCGGTCGGCACAATACCTTCCCGTATGCTTCCTTGAACAGAGAAGCTCGGATATGGTTGCGGATAGTCAACTCTTGCCTGATTCCAGGGACACAGTACACAAAGATCACACGTGATAGAGTATGCTTGGTGTACGCTCTGATGACTAATATTCCCATCCACATTGGTGCGGTTATACGGTCGTCAATGCGTAAGGCTAGGCTGCACAAGAGGTCCCACTTCAGCTTTGGCAATTTGTTGACTGCGATATTGAGGAAGGAGGACATTGAAGAGGAACCTGCAGATCATAAACTTCCACACAACCCGAAGAAGGTTGATCTTACGAAGGTTAAAGATCCTGAAACTATGCATGGCGACAACCTAACCACTGCAGAAAGACATGCTCGCGATGAAAGCTTCTTTCGCCATTTATATGGCATGACGAGGTTTACCATGATGAGTGGGGCACGTGTTCCAACTGATGCAGAGCTCCAGCAATTGGATTATGACTACCCGATGAATGAGCATGCGCGGGCTATGTGTGGAGTAGGTGTACATTTTGAGGAACCTCTCGATGATGACGTACCGACTGACGATGATCACCGACAGCCAGACTCAGACGTGGAGGATAACTCTGATGACGATGACTCTGATGATGATTCCGATGCAGGGGGTATGACCCCAGACATAGAGGAAGAGTCCGACTAATCAGGTTTTCCTTATTTATTTTCCACTGAGGACAGTGTGTCCCGTCTAAGTGTGGGGTGCTGGTATTTGTATGCTGTATTGTACTTCTTTGCCTGCATTTATTCTCGTTTGTAGTTAAATTTTTAGATTTGTAGTTAAATTTTTAGATTTTTTAAAAATTTTTAGATTTTGCATGAAATTGTTCTGATAGGCGGCATGGTATTATGACAAGAGCTTGTGCCAAAATCATTACTATTGAGACATTTAGGCTCTAAGTGTGACTCATTGTGTGATAATTGTGTGGTTTAATTCATTCACCTGTTGGGTCAAGAGTCTATACTGCTCCCAATTAAGTTGACCATGTGCCTTGTGTGTGAGAGGTTATAGTATATTCTGTGTTGTGACTGATGCTAGAACTTGCCTGGTGTGTGTGTAAAGCGAAATAAAGAGTGTGAGTTTAGGAGATGATTTAGGCATTTCTTTGGCAGCCTATAATTGTGTACCTTCTTTTTACCTACCTGTGTACTTTATCCTAGTGAACCCCCTTTGAGCCTTTAGCCATTTTCTTTGACAGCCTCATATGTAGCCTAATTCATTCTTTTTAAGATCATAATTTGATCCAAATTCCTAAGCGCTTTAAATTGTAAAGTCATGTGACAAAATAAGAGGAAATTGGGTGAGAGTGATGCCTTAGAGTATATTGTACTTGAATTAGTTATGAAAAAAGAGTGGCTATCATAGAGGTGTTTTATAAAATAAAAAAATGAAAAGTTAGTTCTGTTTATAATTGAAGAACAAAATAGGTGAAAAGGGGTGGTAGATGAAAGGAAAGTAGCGGGGTTGTTTAAAAGAGAGTGTTAATGACATAATGTGATGTATTAAAGCGCTTAGGGAACATAGTCACTATTTTTGACCAAAATAGTCCTACCTGTCCCTTAGCCTACATTACAACCTGTAAAGACCTATTTGATCCTAAGCTTAGCATTCTGATATTAGTAGAGCATTACACTAAGGGCAAGCCTATGGTCATCAGTTGCAACATATGAATTCTTTGTGAGAGTGAGAGAAAGGAGAATCTTATACCCATGTTTCGAAAAATGCAAAACTTGTGAGTGATTATGGGTGATATCTTGTGTGAGACACACATGGTTGATGAGTTTTGGGTAGTTTTGTATGATTCTTGGAGCCTTAAATTGTGGATACGAATTAGCCATCATCACGAGTCTATGTTGGAGGTTGAATGGTTTCTAGTAGTGATCCAGAAAACTACTCTTTGTTAATAATTGTCGTGCATGTCTTGTTGAACATTTTGTGTTACTGTTGTGAAATCCTAGTTAGATGTTTGCATGGACGTAATATTTTGTTTGAGGACGAACAAAGCTTTAAGTGTGGGGTGTTGATGTTGGGTGTATTTACACGCCTAAACACCATAATTTACCCATGTTATAGCTAAGTTTTGAGGATAAAATATATAATTCCTGCACTTTTAGTCCATTTTCCTGTAAGTGAGCTAACCTACGTGATTAGCATGTTTTTAGGTATTAATGATGAAGATTTCAGCACTTTGTGGACCTTTGGACAGCAAAGGAAAACTTCACAGAAGAGGGAAGGCAGCTTTTGGAAGCTTATGGACTGAATGTGACGCAAGGAGAAATTGTCCCGGGCAAAAGCAGTATTTTTAAATACTTAGGGGTGCAGCAGTAACTTAATAGGACTAGGACAAGGATGTTATAAAAACCTTATTTGCTGAGTTTTTCAGCATTCATTCATTCATTATTGCTTTTCATAATTCAGTCGACACTTTTAGTATTATTCACGTTACAATTTCTGTAACTTTAGACAGAAAAAACGCAACAAGAATGGCTAGAGAGGAAATCACGTCATTCTCATAGTGACGCCAATACATACCCATCGTGAGATTGTTATCGTTTTGGTATGATGATGATGATGTCTTCGTTGTTTTCCTTTACAATCATGAGTAGCTAAACTTCTCTGTTAGGGTTATGGAAGCTTTTTGATATACTATCTATTACTATGAGTTTGTGAATTCTTAATGTGTTATGTTACTTATATCATTACTCTCTTCGTTTTGATTGAATTCTTATGGTTGCAAACATAGAGAATACGCCATTATAGCATTAACTTGTTCGAGAGAAAAGTTACATGTTTGGAAAAGAGTGTGACAAGGAAATAGGGTTACCAACCCCTATTTACACGTTAATGCCTTAACCGGATTAACCTCTTGGAGAGTTCGTACCATTAGTTATACGCTTTAAGCCCGAGAGAGTTAAAGTGAAATAATCCTTGATGGTTGAGAAACACTAGGATTTACCATTAGAATACGAATCTCTATAAGTGCATGCATGTCTGAATTCCGCATTACTCATAGTTAATAGATACGTAGAACTCATAAGGTGGACATAACCCTAACGTATTTTTCTCTGTGATTAAATCTTACTACACAAAGCATTCCGTTTTACTGTGATATTATTAATTCACGCCAAACCCAAAAACCCCCTTTTTCGTGGAATTTTCGACCAACAGTCTACTAACAATTGCAACACTTAGTGACCAAGTATTCCCTGTGGGATTCGACACCCAACCCAGTTGGGTTCTATATTTGACAGCGACCGCTTACACTTTCTAACGAGAGCTGTAGTTTGGGCGTTATCAGACCTTCAGATCAATCTTTGAGAATTTTAAGGCTAAGCATGCAATGGATATGATGACGCATTTTGGGAACTACTTGTCTTCCTAAGCATAAGGAATCAGGAGAAAAATAAAAATGAGATAGACTTATTGGTGAAAACCCTCTTGAGCACCATAAGACGATAGTAAGTTGAGAGAGACAAAAATGAGAGAGTTTTATCGGTGAAAATATGCACAGGCATTATAAGACGACGATGAGTTGAGAGAAATGAAAATAAGAGAGTCTCATTGGTGAAAAATCCTCACGGACACCATAAGGCGATGGTGAGCTGAGAGAAAAATAAGGGAGGCTTGTTGGCGAAATCCCTTCAAGGTGTCACTAGACGAATGAGGTCTTAAATGTAATTGACCTAAGGAAATAATTCAGTTTCATGGTCATTAACTCAAGAACAATTGGTAGAAAGTTTGGATGGAAAGATCAGGAAGCTTAATCCAAAGTGCATGGCATATCATTAGAGTTGACTGTTATATTTAGATAAATTTTTTGATTCTTTGTTTCAAATAGGCACATTCATTGTCTTTTCTTTCTTCTCTTTATTTTACTTTTCTTGTGTCAGTTATCCAAATAAAAATCATTGTCATTTATTCTCTTGTCTTTGAGTCAATTCTATGTCAAAACAAGTGAAAAGATTTCAAAACTGACTACCAGTTTCTCCAATTGCATAAAGCAAGACAAAAGTCAGCACATGAAAGAGACATGATTGTAAGTCGAAATAAGACATGCAAAAAGTTTTGTCAACAAACAAGTCTGGAAACTCTTGAAAATATCAAGGTTCAGAGGGGTTATCTGAGAAGCATGGCAAAGCAGAGATATTGTGTTTATTTCAGAGTCACTCTTAATAATCTGAGTTTAGGTTAATGATACAGCAAGTCAATGATATATGCTAATGGTTGAAAGCAAGGTTAAATGTGACGGGGGAAAAGAGCGATTGGCTCGAAAGCTAAAGCCACAAATCAGCCAACATGTTTTTAAACTCACAAGTTTTCTTTGTATGAAACAAGAACATATGTTGTCTTCAAATCAAGGACTTCAGAGTCTAAATATCAAAGGCTGCAATGCCTCACTTCCACAAATACAGGAGACAATGTTGCTTCACAGGTTTGGTAATCAAAACCATGATAAAAACTCATCACCCAATACCCTTAGGAGACGCACTTCCTTGTTTGGGTAATTCAAGCAACATTTGTAAGGAAACACACTTCCTTATTTGGAAAATTCAAGCAATATTCGTAAGAAAATGCACTTCCTTGTTTGGGTAATTCAAGCAATATTTGTAAGGAAATGCACTTCCTTATTTGGGTAATTCAAGCAACATTTGTAAGGAAATGCACTTCCTTGTTTAGGTAATTCAAGCAACATTTGTAAGGAAATGCACTTCCTTGTTTGGGTAATTTAAGCAATATTTGTAAGGAAATGCACTTCCTTATTTGGGTAATTCAAGCAATATTTGTAAGGAAATGCACTTCCTTGTTTGGGTAATTCAAGCAACATTAGTAAGGATATGCACTTTCTTGTTTGGGTAATTCAAGCAACATCGGCATTTGTAAGGAAACGCACTTCCTTATTGTGGTAATTCAAGCGGCATTGGTAAGGAGACACACTTTATTGTTTTGATAATTAAAGCAACATTGATAAGGAGACGCACTTTCTTGATTGGGTAATTCAAATTTTGCTCTTTAGGTTATGCACTTCCTAACTTAAGTCTTGATTCCTAGAAGATGTACTTCCTGGTCGAGTCATTCCCCTTGATTCCTAGAAGATGTACGCTCTGGTTGAGTCAGTCCCCTTGATTCCTAGAAGATGTACTTCCTGGCCGAGTCAGTCCCCTTGATTCCTAGAAGATGTACTTCCTGGTCGAGTCATTCCTCTTGATTCCTAGAAGATGTACTTCCTAGTCGAGTCAGTCCCCTTAATTCCTAAAAGATGTACGTCCTGGTTGAGTCAGTCCCCTTGATTCCTAGAAAATGTACTTCCTAGTCAAGTCATCCATCTTGATTCCTAGAAGATGTACTTCCTAGTCGAGTCATTCCCCTTAATTCCTAGAAAATTCACTTTCTAGTCGAGTCATTGCACGTAACCCTTAGGAGATACACTTCCTTGTTAGTTTTCATCTATTAGATGACATATAAGTTAACTTAAAACTTTTATCTCTAGAAGACGCACTTTCTAGTCAGAATTCCCAACTTAATTTTTAGGAGACGCACTTCCTAGTCTTGGTCATTTAATTTTACTCTCAAGAGATGCATTTCTTAGTCAGAGTCTTGATACATTATTGCAATATGCAAGTAGTTATGATGTGACTGTCACAAAAGTTCTCTGATGGTAAACTGGGGCAAAAATTTAATTCCTGTTGTTTGAAACTTTACTTTTTTGGCAAATAGAATCTATTTATAAAATCTTTGTTTGGGATAATTTTCTCTTTAATTTTGATGTGATTTCAGGGCCCGCCTAAAGGACATGACGAATAAATGTAAAGTCAAGCAACAAGATGAAGAAGTTGAAAGTCAAGCAACTAGGTAAAGAAGATGAAAGTCAAGCAACAAGGTGAAGCAATTGAAAGTACAGATTGAAAAATAGCAAGTCAGGAGCCCGCGTGAAGGATAGGGTGATGAAACTCAAGTCAAGAGTCCAATAGAAGCTGCATAGATAGGATTTTTGTAATTTCATTTATGTTTTAACTTGTAATTTTTATTTTTGATGGAATGACAGAGTCGCAGACCAGAACCTCGAAGGGGCCTCACTCGACTCTCTAACTAGGTTGTCCTTCTTTCTTCTATTTCTTCCATTAAATAATGGTCGGGTCAAAATTCTACCTCGTCATCTACTTTTTTGTGTGAAAACACTTTGGATTTACACCCAAAAAGGGGCATGATGTAGACACCTAATTTTGTCCCTCCCAAAATCCAATTTATCTATTTTTTACCTCTTGTTATCAAATACTCTCACCCATGTGATTATACCCTAAAAAATACAAAAATAACAAAACTTTAATAAATCCCTAACAAATTAAATCTCTAATATTCCTTTACCCTAACAAACTCTATCTCAACCAACCCACTCCTACTCCACCTCACCCCTAGGCAGCCCCCTTCACTTTTTTTGTTCCTTTTAACCAAATACACCAAAATAGAAAAGGCACCCACAGTAAGCAAAAGCAAAAAAAAAAAGGGACCCACGGAAATTTCCATTTTAGGATTCCCATTTTCGTATTCATCACATTCTGAGATACAGAATACACCTCAGGGGATGGGGGATCTTCTTCTCCACATCATTGACATAAAGAAACGGTCACCACACCATTAACAGACCCATACCACTGTCTTCTTCCGATTCACAATCAAATCACACACCCTTCACTAATACACAAAAACACTCACAGACGCAAGAATTACACACACTCGCGCACACAAAAAAAAAGAAGAGAGAATCGGGAGTTTAGGGAGCAAGGTGAAATCTAGAGAGGGAGAGAGAGTCGAGAGTAATGAGAAAAGAGAGGATATAGAAAGAGAACAAGAGGCTCGCCGTCTTTCACTGTTCCGGCGACTGACCCCCGTCGGCTGTGACTCCGAAACAACACCATCCTCACCGTCCCAATTCCTTAAACCACTAAAATCACCCGTTTCACCCACAGTCACTAAAGCCCGCAGCCCAATCCGGCATCTTCGTCATCTTTCTGTTACTGTCGGAGCTCATCGGAGCTCCGTTGAAGCCATAACAGTCCAAGTTCAAAAATTCCCACCCTTTTTTTTACTTTTCGATGGAACTCACCCGTAACCTGTCGAAGTCAACATCATTATGAGTTACAAATCAAAAGTTTTTGTTTCGTTGGTGAGATTTGATTCGATTTTGGATCTTTGATTCGAAAGGGGTGCTTCTGGGTTTGTTTTTTTTGGGGGGGGGGGGATTTGATTCGATTTGATGATTTATTATTGAGGTTCGATTCGAGGTTCATCACGCGGACTCTATCATATTTAATTAGAATACTACATCAATTTTGAAAGCGGCGTTGAGGTCCAATTCTATCTTCTCTCCCTTTAATTTTTACGTGAATGTGAATGATTTGTTGTTTGACGTGTTTGAATCTTTGTTTGTGTTGGTTGATGTTGGATTTGAATGTGGAAACTAGGATTGGTAGTCGAAGAATTGATTAATTATTTTGAGAATGAATGCGGGAAGGAATTGGTCTCGATAAAAGTAAATTTGGATTCATTGATGATGTTGAACTTGATAGAATCATTATACGTCGAGCCGAGTAGGCAAATAGTAGGTTCGGGTAGGCAAATTTAGAACTTGTGGATTGTGGATTGTTGAATGTTGAAAATGTTAGTTGAATGGTTTTATTTTATAAATTTTGATCAATTGTACTTATTTGGCCGGGGAATGTCCCGAAGGAAGTTGTATTTATTCATCGGAGAATGACTCGACGTATCATGTTTTCGAACGAGGTTCGTGATCAAGGCCCGAGACATCGGATAAAGCACAGGAGCGTAGTTAGGATTAGTGTAGGTTAGAATGGGATTTATTTTTCGCATTTTTTAAATTTTGGACTGTATAATTGGACTGAACACAATATTTTGAATTTGTTTTGTTTCATGTGTTTGATTGATTATTTTATGTGTTTTGTGTGGTTTATACATTTGTAGTGTCAAATTAGCCGATATGCTCCACCAAGAGATCATGGTCGAACCACGGAATCGAGGGGTGCCTAATACCTTCCCCTCGGTCAATATAATTCCTTAGTCAGAATCTCTGTTCCCAAACCAGTTTAAAAGAGTCAAAAGCAGTTTTGAAAAAGGATTTTCAAAGGTGACTTGGCACACCTGATTATGTCAAGTGGCGACTCTGAGTTAATTATAAAATGAATCTTTTTCGAAACAAATCTTTATTTTGTCACTTTAATAATAAAAATCCTTTTCGAACTTAAAATCTAATCTTTTTGGTTTAAAAAAGTGGTATGACAACTACTATTCGGGTGGAAGTACAGTTCCAACATTCTGTTACACATCATTCCCCTTATACATGACATCCGCAATAAAATTTTGAAAGGGACTGGATACACTTAAATACCTCAGGCTGAAAAGTACGATTTCATCAGGATCAAAGTTTACACTTGAATCAATACACCTTGAAGCGCCAACGGACTTCTCTCAAGTCCTTGTAAAATTTATAATCTTTCATGACTCAATCAGAAAGGACCATACCATTGAGATTCTAGACTTTTGCACTTGAATCACCTCAACAACGAGACATATCTGAGAACATCAGAGTAAGATTTAGGATAACTTTACTTCCTTATAGGCGTCAGAGTATGAAAGAGGTACATTCTGACTCCATAGCACGAACTAGAATATGAAGAAAGTAAGACATTCCTAAACGTCTTGTAGCCTCCTGCTTATAAGTGTGGCGCGTTGCACACCCATAAACAGGACTCAATTCGACGTGATTTTACAGATATCCTGGGACCATAAATCGTTCTCTGATACCAAGTTTGTCACGATCCGAGCCGGGGCCCTAACCGTAACGAGCATCCCAAACCATTGAGGCCCGGACGCCCTTTTAATCATGTAATCATGTACAATATTCATAAACTAAGGAAAATATGCGGAAATATAAATTATTATGGAATCATGGTCATGGACGGTGTTCAGTTTATCAATACAAAAAGAAAACCACCAACATCTAGACAACATCTGACTCAGTCTGCGAAATCTCTACTACATGCGAAATTAACAAACTGTCTGTAACTGGGACAAGGGCCCTAGTGGACCTAAACCATAATAAATAACAATTGTCTGGAAAGAAACAGGCCTTTCGGAATAAAGAAAATTCACCACCTGCACACTTCTGTCTGATAACTCTATGGCTTAGCAGGACCTCTAGACTGAGCCTCAGACCCTGAAACATAGGGGGTCAATACAATTGTACTGGTACGCAGAGCAATCCAAAATAATATGTACATATATAACATAGATGAGAGCAAGTCTGAAACATCATGCATGAAATAGTTAAAACACATAGGCAATTTTAATGATCTTAAAATAATTTTGACAATGCAGTTCTAATCTTTGTATTACTTCTGAGTTAGGTGGTATGCCCTATAATTCTACGACCCCACGGGGTATATGGAGTCCATCCTTGACTCGGCAGCCAAACCCCAACCCAAGTTTGCCACAAGGATTGGAGTATCTGCTTATCTACTACGCCACATGGTCGTCGCCAGCGTACAATTTCCCTTTCGGGTAACATAATAACCCGTATCGGCAAAACACGATTTCGTGCAATGATTTTTATGGCTCATGCCTTCTTCGGATAACCACCTAACATCTCTTAAGCCCATTTTTTAGTCTGTTCTAAACATGCATCTTTCTGAAATCAAATTCTGAAAAATCTAAGTAAAAAAATTGTAATTTTAGTCTGTTCTAAATCTGCTATGGCATTATCTGAATTGGTATCGATATACCAAGACTTGCAAGTCATATTTCTGATCCATAAAATATCACGTTACAGTCTCTTCTTTCAAAACATAAAGTTTGGACCACCATACTTCAAACAATTCAAGAAGATTCATACTTCAAAACATTTGTCAGCAAACATGTGGTGGTCATGAAATTTGTGACAAAACATGCAATCTTCTTAGTAAACATCTTTAACCTTTAACACCAAGTAAAACACCTTCTCTTCGATTCAAATCCATAATCAAGTCATAAGAAAAATCAAGGCATTTATATTATGATCCTAACACTACATTTTGAATAAATCAAATCTTACGAAAACAAGATGTTTGTAAACAAGAGAGGGATTTCTAATAGTTATATATATATATATATATATACTTATACATGGCTATAAATTAATTTTGGGGAAAAGGCCTCAAGACCAAAACTTTATCATCAATATGGTTTCATGATACATAAATGTAATTGTAAATCCAAAACGCCTTTGTAAGTTCATAATTTCTAAACATTTATTCATCATTAAAATAATTTTACCATGCCATGTAGTTTTAGGAAAACCACACGTACCTTAGATTACTTGGTTTAAAGAGTAGGACTCAAATCTTGATTTATTCCTTGAAAAACTTGAACTTAAAGGTTGATTCTTAATTCCTTGTTCTTGGGAAAACCCCCTAATTTGTTCTTATTTCGAGAGTAAAGAAGAAAGTTTTTGATGTTGCAACTGATGGGAATTGACTAATAACGTATTAGAGTGTAATTAAATCCATTGGGGAGGTTTTCTGAAGAGGAAAAGTACCAAAACAACCCTTTAAAAAAAATCACATTTTTGAGCTTTGAGATGGCCGACGAACCGTCACGGACCCGACGAATCGTCCCTAGAACTGTCGTTGAATTTTCAGTGACTGAGTCACTGTTTTTGGGGCGACGGGCCTCGCGACGGACCGTCGGCCCGGCCGTCGCTCCTTAGGCAGCCTGACACCTTACTCTAAAATAGGCATAACTTTTTACCCCAACACTGGATTAATGTAAAACTCGTGGCGTTGGAAAGAAGATTAAAATACCTTTCATTTGATATATAGTAGGCCCTCTAATTTTTTATATACAAAAAGTTATGGTCGATTGAAGTTGACCCAAGTTTAAACGCTCACCAAAACTCAATTGATAGAAAAACTTTCAACTCGTCCTTGAGTTAAGGGACCTCTATGATCTCAATTTATACTCAAATATTTTCCCACACTATAAAATTGATTAATACACTAAATTCACATCGGATTTTTGGCTTTTAGAACCTTTACGCGCAGGAATGACGGTTTACGTTCTAACCCGAAATGCAGGGTGTTACAATAAGTTTGTCTCTTTATATACTCCCCCTCCCATCACCTCATTTATTAAACATCATCTTCTTTTGTCACAACATCCTTAAAAACTAGAGTTGTTAATACGGGTCGGCCCAACCCATGTAAACTAGCCCACACGGGCTTTGAGTTTGATGGGCCAAAAAACATCAAGCCCATACCATTACTCTGTGGGCTGCGGATCTCACGGGCCAACCCACTTTTTAAAAGATAATATTTTATAATTTAATTTTAGAATATTAATAAACATAAATATTATTAAACAATATTACATAGTGTTAATACTTGTTAATCAAGTCTCCAACACCCCAAAAAATACTCCTAATAACAAAATTAAATAAGTTTTGACATGATATCCTTCGAACCAAATAAAAATACTAATAAGCAATCTAAATAGTTGCATGTATTTGACTTACGGATCGGCCTATGAGCTAGCCTAACCCACATTGCTCAAGCCCCACAGGCCACGGGCTTATTCGGGCCCAACTAAAAAGCCCTGTTTTTAAATGGGCTGCAAAAACTGAAATCCAACTCCATCAAATTACAGGCCGAGTCGGGTCGGGCTGACCCAACGGGCCTTACACATATTGACGGCTCTATTAAAAACCCATTTTCAAGAACCGTCCTCAAAAGCAAAAATGGAAAAGTGGGAGGAGATTCTGTGTTGTTCTCTTTATCTCATTATTCATGCACTTATCATAGTGCTTTTGGGGTGCGATAGTCGCAGCCCCACCAAGGGTGACACTACGAACTGATTTTCTGTGAAACTTTGCTTAATAATGGCGTGTTATTCTTATTATGGCAAATATCTATCTTAAATACGTTCATGAACTTTTTTTCACTGGACAAAGTATTGTGTAAAAGAAGCTTGTAAAGGTGCACACTACAAGAAAAAGCCTTATTTAAGACCAATATTTAGGCACAAGTTAATAAAATCATCTTTAAAAGTATATATATTGGGATGAGATATTAATCCCATCTCTAATATTTTATTTTACAGTGAAGGTACAAAATGTGATCCCTAAAGAACTTAATAACTGATCACAAATGGTTTCAAATTATAATTAAAGGCCTTGTAGCGGGAGAATATGCGACCAAACATTAAAAGAAATTAAGTTTTTTTATTTGAATAAAAATTTGGGCAGCAAAAGGAGAGTAAAATTCTAAAAGGAAAAAGAGAAAATCCTATTGCACCACATACACGTGTTTTAGCTCTGATCTACCCTAATCTCCAAGAAAACGTAACCCTAATCGATCTATTCATCGAGGCGTTCATAACATCTCTTTAATTTTATATCCTTGGTGTGTGTTTAGCTCTGCCTAATCTCCAATTTACATCTGCTAGAACTTGATTTCAGATAATAATCCTCCTTTTTCGATCAATTTATATCGAATGCACACTAAGGGGTCATTTGGTAGAATGTATAAGAATAATACAAAATATACAGAGGCGGATCCAGGATCCGAACTCACCGGGTGCCAAGTAATTCAATCGGATTATTCATCTTTTCGGTCTATAGGACAATTAACAAATCAATCAATAATAAAAGAACAATAATAAAATGACCAAACTTAAAACTTTTAGTAATATTACTAATATCATAATATCCATAATTCATTACAATTGCCCACGACGATTTTTCATATTCTGAAAACGATCAACGATGACATCGTTACTTACATTTGCAAATACATCACGCTCTATGTAACATACTAAACAATCATTTAAATATCGATCACCAATACTATTTCGCACTTCATTTTTTATGTGCTTCATGGAAGAGAATGCTCTTTCAACAGTTGTCGCAGCGACGGGTAAAATCAAAATCAACTTCACAAGTAAATAAACAAGTGAATAAGTCTCCACAAGATTTGCCTCAACTAATGCCTTTGCCAAATCACGAATTCCTTTCAAGTTGGAGAACTTGGAATTACCACCTCGCATATGAATTATGAAGGTATCAAGTTGGTAACTCAAATCTCAAAGCTTTCCATCATCAAACTCATTTGGATAACACTTTGCTAAAGTCATAATTCTACCTTTGTCAAAGTTAGAAAAAAAATTGACAGGATTCAAGCTACCCATCTCAAGAAGCAAATCACTACTCACTACATCAAAACGCTCATTAAGCTCTTGAAGTTGCACATCAATGACCGCACAAAAGATTTCAACACGCAAGTGGTGCGAATAACAAACATCTAAACACTTACGCTTTGACTTTCCGGGAAAATAAGGTTCATCTAATTTGGGAATCAAGATATCATGTGAATCACAAAATGAAGAAACATCATTCAACAAAGATTCCCACCCATTCTCTCTCATATCTTGCAATCTTTTCTTTGAGATGTTAAGAAACTCCACGGCATTAAGAATATCTTGATCTTTTTTTTGTAAAATCTTGCTCAACTCATTTGACATGGCCAACACTTTCAACATCAAGTGAAGCATAAAAACAAATTTGAATGTTCTAACCTTTGTCAAAAGATATTCCGCTTGATTTCTATCACTTGAAGTAGAACCTTCAATTTCAATCACTCTAAGCACATGAACAATGGATGAAAAAATAATAAGAAAGTTATCCAATGTTTTGAAATGTGATCCCCAACGAGTATCACCCGGTCTTTGAAGCCCACGCTCTTGATTTAATCTTTGTCCGGTATGAGCTTCACCGAACTCAAGTAATTGCTTCAAATTTTTGGCTTGGTGATGACGAAGTAAATCTCGACGTTTAAAAGATCCTCCAACAATATTCAACACATTAGTAGCATGATCAAAAAAGTCTTCAACTTCCACATGTTTTTTAGCAATAGCTACAAGTGCTAGTTGCAATTGATGTGCAAAACAATGAATATAGTACGCCGAAGGACTATCTTTCATAATTAAAGTTTTGAGACCATTTATCTCTCCCTTCATATTACTAGCTCCATCATAACCTTGCCCACGTATTTTGGATGGACTTAGTGAATGATCGGAAAGCAAAGAATAAATTTCTTTCTTCAATGAGCAAGCCGATGTATCACTAACATGGACAATACCGATAAATTGTTCCACTACTTCACCCTTTTTATCAACATATCTCAAAACAAGAGCCATTTGTTCTTTGTGTGAGATGTCTTTGGATTCATCAACTAATATACCAAAATAAGCTCCATTCAAGTCCACAATTATAACTTACAATGTTTCTTTAGCACAAGCATTGACAATATCCTTTTGGATCATAGGACAAGTCAAAGTATCATTTTGTGGAGCTTTTTCTAATATCACTTTTCCCACATCCGGATGGTTGTCTCCATGCCACCTCAAAAATCCTAAAAGTAGCCTTGATTACTTGAAGATTAACTTTCATCTTGACCTCGAAAAGGCAATCCATAATACAAAAGAAGTCTTGCTACATTAACTGAAGCTTCCAAACGCATTCGGTACTCACTTTTTGACTTTTCAGAATGTTTGTCAAGAACAACTTGAATTGATTGACGACGATTTGATAAATCTAGCATCTTATTGTAACATTTGTGGTGAACACTATTAACTTTACTGACATGCAAACAAAATCTTTCAAGAGTCTTATTCCAACCCCTAAAATCCTTCAATGCATAAAATCACCCGTAGTTTCATGAATAAATTTATTTTTGAATAAACAACAACAAAGACAATATGCGGCATCTTTCTCCACACTATACTCCAACCAAGTCGAATGTGAACCTTTAAACCAACTTGAAGCAAATTGACGCATTCTACCTCCTATTTCACTTGAAGGATATGGTTTCAAGATAGGTTGACAAGGCCCTTTTTCAATATAATATTTCCTCACTTCATCTCGTATTCGAGGATCATAATCAGAACTAGGTCTTCTTTCTCCCGGATCGGCTTTAAGTGAACCCAAATCGAGGTCAGTTATAAGACAAGAACGATTGACATTGACATTACTAGAACTAGATTGAGAATAATTAACCTTCTTGAAAAAATTCTCCATCTCAATTCACAAAATTAGAACACTTTCTCCTAAATCAAGATAATTTTAAATTTGGATTTCTAGGTTCAAGAAAGAGAAACAAAATAATTTTTCAAAATAACTTATAAAGAGAGCAAGCAACAAGCAAGAGTGCAGAGAGAAAGAGCAACCAGCAGCAGCAAAGCTCAAGAACATAGATGTTTTGATTTGGTCCTTTCATTTGGAAATAGGGTTTTTGTTTTAATTTTAATAAAAGATAAGTACCTTTTAAATAATTAAATTTAAAAAAAGGGTCAAAAAATAAGATTACTTTTATACAAAATTGGTAATAGTGTGGATTTGTACGGATGTGCCCTGTTTAATTGAGAATTATTACGGCTGTTGATTTGCTGCCAAAATAATTTTTAAAAAACAAATGTTGCTGGCCAGGTTCGAACACGCGACCTTGGGTCTACAAGTGCAGCACTTTGCCAACTGCACTAGACAACACTCTGTTATTTCGGGTGCCATGTTTAATATTTAACTATATCTCTCTATATATACAGCTATATATAGAGAGTTTCCGTCGAAATTTGCGGGTGGCGTGCCACCGCCACGGGCCTTAATAGATCCGCCCCTAAAAATATAGTGTATTAGTAATGCTTGCATTAGCAATGTTTGTATTAGTAATGCTTGTATTAATTATGCATGTATTTTTTCTTATACATTGTTTGGTTTGATGTATAAGAAATAATATATCTTATATAGTTTCTATAAAAAAAAAATATTTGTTTACAAAAATACCCTTCTTTGACTTTATACACTTTTTTTGCAACAAAGTTTTTTTGTCATCTCAAATATAATTAGTATTGTTGAACTAGTATATAGAGATTTTGGATTAATTACCTTCGTCTTTGCACATGAAATATTACGCCGACGGATTAACAAAGTCAAAAAAAATAAAATACAAGATGTAAAATGAACGAATAGTCTCAAGAATTTATTTTAATCTTTTTAAATACCCTCGAAACAAAGAAAAAATATGTTGCGGTTATTTAAATCAACTATCCATTGTTGTAAATTAAAATGGTGGGAAAAGAAATTGTGAGATGTTTTGATGTTGAAAATTAAAATGGCGGGAAAAAAATTGTGAAATGTTTTGAGGTTGAAAATTAAAATGGCGGGAAAAGAAATTGTGAATATTTTGAGAGGAAAATTGAGGGGTATTAAGGTCATTTTATAAGCTAATACATGTGTTAAAAGTTTTTGTATTATTAATACATAGGAAATGGAGTGTATTGCTAATACACACTTTAATACAAAATAGAGTGTATAACTAATGCTTGCATTAATTATACATAGAGAAAAAAACGTACCAAACAAGGTGTTAATAATACACATTAACTAATGCATGCATTATATTTTTCAATACACTCTACCAAACGACCCCTAAGTTATCAAATGAAAAATACAAGTCCTTTGTCAAAGTAGATAGAAACCGTAAACACAATACTAGAAAGTGTAAACACAATACTCCCCCTATTTAAAAAGAATGACTTGTATTTTTCGTTCGTTAGAAAAGAATGACATCTTTTCCTTTTTGAAAATATTTTAATTTTAATTTTCTACGTGGTATGTTTAAGATCATAATACTAAAAGATATTTTGATACATTTAACATATTATTTAAGGTCACAAAATTAAAAAATATGATATATTAGAATTGAGACGTGATTGAAATGTTGGCATGAATAAATTCTAATGCATTAATTCCTATAGAAGAGAATGGTATCTCCTTATAAACAATTAGCAAATCATTAGAACTCCTGAAAGTTGATTGATTACACAGAATGTTTTTGAAGACAAGAAGAAAGATTGTATTTCAGAAAATTCGTGTCTAAACCTGTGGATGAAAGCAGGTTTATATAGCCTTCATATGCCTCTTCTGAAAAGTGGCGATGGTTCACTTAAAAGGTGTCACCTTTCCTAAAAAATCATGTTTTTTCTTCCAAAGATTGCATTTTTTTCGAATAGGCAAACCATTTCATGAATCAGTGTGTCATTTCGTTGAACGATTGCATCCTTCTGAAGCATCAGTTTGAAACAGTGCATGCATGCATATAACTGGAGGATCAAAACACAGAAAAAATTTACTGTGTTTTTTATTTTCCCTTCGAATTAAATTTCTGTCAAATAAATTTTGTCCAAAAAGACAGATCTCATCGATCATTCGAATCCAAATCTGAAGCCGAAGCCGAGCCGAGCGAGCGAGCACCGCCGTCGCCGCGAGGCATATCTTATTTCTTGCCTTACTTACAAAGTGGAATAAGTGTTTCTTAATATAAACACTAGAAAGTCACCTTCTCCCACCAATATGGGAGAAATAGTAGACTTTTCATTTAGAGTACACTTTCCATTTTAGTGTTTTCTTCTCTATTTTTTCTTTCCACTTGATTTCCTCCATTTTCCATTCACACTTATCATAGAATTTGAATCCAACAATCCCCACATGAATAAGAAATGGCTATTTTTTCGTAAAAAATTTACGGACAAGTATGTGATCATCAAAGAAAGACTGATTGATCTGGATAAGTGGATTTCCCTTTGAACTTTTCGTAGTGAACATGCATCGGATGAGTCACACCTCTTTTTTAAACCAAAAAGATTTTATTTTAGATTTCGAAAGGATTTTTATTGTTATGTGACAAAAGGTGAAAATTTTTGTTTCATAAAGAATTATTGACATTTAAACTCAGAGTCTCCACTTGGCATAATCAGGTGTGCCAAGTCACCTTTGGAAATCCTTTTTCAAAACTGTTTTTGACTCTTTAAACTGGTTTGTGAACAAAGATTCCGGTTAAGGAATTTTGTTGACCGAGGGGAAGGTGTTGGGCACCCCTCGATCCCGTGGTTCGACCACGGTCGCTTGGTAGAGCGTATCGGCTAAATTTGACACTAAGAATATATAAACGAACGAACAACAACAACGAAACAAACAAACCAAATCAAAATAAGTCCAAAACAATAATGTCCAATCCAATTTATTACAAACCGAAATAGAAAAATACTGAAATAACCTACACTGGTCCTAAACTATGCTCTACCCGATGCCTTGGGCCTTGATCACGAATATCCTTCGTGTACAAAATTCTTCGGGGCATTCCCCGGTGAATAAATACATATGTCCTCGGGGCATTCCCCGACTAAATAAATACTTTTTTTTTTCAAATGCAAGAAAAAACGAATCATTCAACTAACATTTCAGCATTCAACAATCCACAGGTCCTAATTTTTGTCTACCCAACCTAATATTTTCCTATTCATTCTCGACTTAAGATATAATACTATCGAGTTCGATACGATGAGCAATTATTCCAAAAAAAAAATCATCAATGAATTAAACACAAACCAAGCATATTCACATCCAATAGTCTTGGCAATACCGAATTCCATATACTTGAATTTTTCAAGTACATTTTTGATATAATGAGACTGTGACAATGCCAACCCTTGTGGAGTTCTATGAATTCTTATTCCTAAGATCACATCCGCAACTCCAAGGTCTTTCATATCAAACTTACTCTCGAGCATTCATTTCATTGCATTTATGTCAGAAATGTCTCTACTGATGATCAACATATCATCCACATATAAACAAACAATGACTTGTTGATTCGGAGTGTCCTTAATATAAACACACTTATCACATTCATTTATCATGAACCCGTTTACCAACATGGTTTGGTCAAACTTTGCATGTCATTGTTTGTATGCTTGCTTTAGTCCATACAATGACTTAATAAGTTTACATACCTTATTCTCCTTTCCTGGAACCACAAAACCCTCAGGCCGTTCTATGTAAATTTCTTCCTCAAATTCTCCATTTAAGAATGCAATTTTCACATCCATTTGATGGATTTCAAGATCATATACCGCCGCCAAGGCAATTAACATTCAAATCGATGTTATCCTTGTTACTGGTGAATATGTATCAAAGTAATCAAAGCCTTCTTTTTGTTTGAAGCCTTTTACTACAAGTCTTGCCTTGTATTTGTCAATAGTACCATCTGTCTTCATTTTTATTTTGAAGATCCATTTAGAACCTAAAGGTTTATTTCCTGGAGGAAGATCAACCGATTCCCATGAATGGTTGCTAAAGATTGAATCAATCTCACTGTTGACTGCCTCTTTCCAAAAGGATGAGTCTGACGATGACATCGCTTCTTTAAATATTTGAGGCTCATTTTCTAAGAGAAATATTACAAAATCTGATCCAAACGAAGTAGACGTTCTTTGACGTGTACTATGTCTTGAATTCTCTTCATTATGTACATTCCCACTTGGTTCATCTCGAGGTCTTTTAGATCCTCCACTAGACTGTTCATGTCTAATTTTATACGGATAAATATTTTCAAAGAATTCAGCATTATCTGATTCAATTACCGTATTTTCATTTATATCCAGATGTTCGGATTTATGAACCAAAAACCGACATGCTTTACTGCTTTTAGCATATCCTATGAACACGCAGTCCACAGTCTTAGGTCCTATCTTAACCCTTTTAGGCATAGAAACTTGGACATTTGCTAGACACCCCCACACTTTGAAATATTTTAAGTTGGGTTTTCTTCCTTTCCATTTTTCATAAGGAGTTGTTTGTGTCTTACTATGGGGAACTATATTGAGTATACGATTGGCTGTAAGGATAGCCTCCCCCCACAAGTTTTGCGGTAAACTGAAACTTATAAGTAAGACATTCATCATTTCCTTAAACGTTTGGTTTTTCCTTTCAGCAATTCCGTTAGATTTAGGTGAATACGGGGCTGTAGTTTTAAGGACGATTCCATTCTCTACACATATTTTGGCGAAGGAAGATTCATATTCACCGCCCCTATCACTTCTTATCATTTTTATATTTTTCTCTAACTGATTTTCAACTTCAGTTTTGTATTGCCTAAACGCATTTATTGCTTCATCCTTACTGTTTAGAAAGTAGATGTAACAGTATCTAGTGCAATCGTCAATAAAAGTTATGAAATACTTTTTCCCACCACGTGATGGTGTTGACTTCATATCACAAATGTCAGTGTGTATGAAGTCTAAGGGATTGGAATTCCTTTCAACAGACTTATAAGGATACTTTGTATACTTTGATTCCACACGCGTTTGACACTTTGATTTATTGCACTAAAGTTTTGCAAAACCTCTAAGTTAATCAGTTTTCATAACATTTTATAATTAACATGGCCTAAACGTTCATGCCACAAATTATAAGACTCAAGCAAGTAAGAAGAAGCCTTTTCCTACATACACTTCTCCTTTGCTAATTATAATTTTTTCAGAAACGGTTACACATTTGAATCCGTTCTTTTCTAGAAGTGAAACAGAATTCAAGTTCCTACATAATTCCGAAACGTACAAGACATTGTTAAGTGTCAAGACCTTTCCTAAAGTCATTTTCAAGCCCACTTTTCCTGTTCCTTCTACCTTATTCATAGCGGAGTTAGCTATGTAGATAATTTCTTCTACTTGAGCCGGAGCGAATGACGAAAACAACTCTTTGTTGGCACAAACATGGCGGGTGGCACCAGAATCCATCCACCACTTCCAAGGATTCCCCACCAAGTTGCATTCTGAAAACATAGCACACAGATCATCACATTCTTTGTTGGACTCAATCATATTTACTTGGTTCTTTTTCTTGCCTTTCTTAGGGGCACGACAATCTGTGGACTTATGGCCAATCTTGCCATAGTTGAAGCACTTTCCCTTGAACTTCTTCTTGGGTTGATTGCTTCCTTGTTCAACTTTCTTCCTTTTCTTAGAATTATTTTGGTCATCTTCTACAATATGTGCTCCATTAATTGTAGAATTCTCTTTTGACCTTCTCTCGACAACCTTATTATCCTCTTCAATATGCAGTCAGATAATAAGATCTTCGACAGTCATCTCCTTGCGTTTGTGATTCAAGTAATTTTTGAAGTCTTTCCACATAGTTGGTAGTTTCTCAATGATCGTTGCTACTTGAAATGTATCATTCACAATCAAACCTACAAAACAGTTTA
This sequence comes from Capsicum pubescens, assembly GCA_030864215.1. Classification (NCBI taxonomy): domain Eukaryota; kingdom Viridiplantae; phylum Streptophyta; class Magnoliopsida; order Solanales; family Solanaceae; genus Capsicum; species Capsicum pubescens. Next base: position 246,483,858 of record CM061541.1, on the reverse strand, counting down.
TGTGAGTACTAAGAACATTTTCAATTTGTTCAACTAAGGTATTTTTCAAATATATACCTTCCGCTAGGAGATTGTGGATGATTACTTGCAATTCCTGCACTTGAGAGACAACCGATTTGCTATCTATCATTTTAAAGTCCAGGAACCTTGCAATAAAGAATTTCTTAATTCCCGCATTCTCTGTATTGTATTTTTGTTCTGGTGCCCCCCACAATTCCTTCGATGTCTTAGTTCCACTGTAAACATTATAGAGATCGTCTTGGAGACCACTCAAGATATAATTCCTGCAAAGGAAGTCTTAGTGCTTCCAAGCCTCTACAATTATGAAACGCTCTTTGTCCGAGGTTCCCTCGGGCACCTCAGGAGCATCCTCACTAGTGAACCTTTGAAGATATATTATTGTGAGGTAGAAGAATATCTTCTGCTGCCATCTCTTAAAGTCAATGCCCGCAAATTTTTTGAGCTTCTCCGCAGTTGCCATAGGTTACGGAGCATTTGCTCGACTTATTGAGGCAATACTAGTTGCCCCCACAGTCGCAGCTGCATCTTGTATTTGACTTTTGACAGTCATTTTTCTGTCACCACAAGACAATAAAATTTAGTATTTTCAGAATACTACTTATAAAGTTATGCAACTTTAAACTCTTCTTCTTGTTTCTAGTTAACGATGAAGTTTTTATGACTTCCAATCGTCAACCGAGTGATCTTTAACTTATGATGAAGAATTTATGTCTTTGAATCACTAGTTAAGTTCAAACGGAGTAGAAATCTTAAAGCTTTAATCTCCAAAAACAAGCAATACAGATTCTGCAATTTATTCCTTAAGATTGTTATCATTCAATAGTGTTCGGGTACAAGAATTTGTATACATGCAACACAACCTTCAACTCTAGTTCAAGTCTAAGACAAGAACACTTTTGAAGTTACTTAACACCTTCAACACTAGATTATGAATAATCTATCTAAGAAGTGTGTATATTTTTAGAAAATAGATGAAATAGAATTTGTAAGGCCAAGTCCCCCGACTTTACGGAGTGTCCTTAAGGAATAATTTCCCTCACTGTACCCAAGGTTATGGGATCTTTCTCCCAGGATAAAATGGCCTTCAATCCGAACAATAGTGGTACTTCAAATTGTTGGATTCAATGAACTCACTCAACAGTTTGATTAATCACACAGAATGTTTTTTAAGACAAGAAGAGAGTTTGTATTTCAGAAAATTCGTGTCTAAACCTATGGATGAAAGTAGGTTTATATAGCCTTCATATGCCTCTTCTGAAAAGTGGCAACGGTTCACTTAAAAGGTGTGACCTTTCCTGAAAAATCATGTCTGTTAGTCCAAAGATTGCATCTTTTCCGAACAGGTAAACCATTTCATGAATCAGTGTGTCATTTCATTGAAGGATTGCATCCTTTTGAAGCATCAGTTCGAAACAGTGCATGCATACATATAACTGAAGGATCAAAACACAGAAAAAATTTACTGCATTTTTTATTTTCCCTTAGGATTAAATTTCTGTCAAATAAATTTTGTCCAAAAAGATAGATATCATCGATCAATTATTTTCCGATTCCGATTTCGAATTCGGAGCCGAGCCGAGCCAAGCGAGCGACAACGACGACGTCGCAAGGCATCTCTTATTTCTTGTCTCACTTACCAAGTGGAATAAGTGTTTCTTAATATAAACACTTTAAAGTCACCTTCTCCCACCAATGTGGGAGAAATAGTAGACTTTCCATTTAGAGTACACTTTCCATTTTAGTGTTTTCTTCTCTATTTTTTTTTTCCACTTGGTTTCCTCCATTTTTCATTCACACTTCTCATGTACTTTGAACCCAACATTATTTCCATGGACTTGATAGTGAACATCAATTAGCTATCACCAATATTAATGAAAATCTATTAGTTGGTTTTTATATAACTTTAAATTGGATTGTAGTTTCTTCCATGGTTCCACACTAATAGGGGTGCCTGTTATAGGGCAAAGTATGTATATATGTACATTGATGAAAGTAATTTCTAGGATACACACAGTGGGAGCTGTTCGTTGCTCTGTGAAATCGGGCAGGCCAGAAACTATCCCACCACATCCAACCATCTAACATCCCAACATTCCACCACACTAATGCCCCCACTTGAGTTACATGCCCACGCAACTGAGTTCAACATTCAATACTAGAATTCGTAATAGTAACAGTAAGACCAAACTTTGGAGAATTAGTTAAAAGTTTCAAAAATCATTGCACCTTTATTAATGATAGAATAAGATGATGAACGTACCTAATCACTTATTTTAAGGACCTTTTAATAACTAAATTCTGCAAATAAGCTTCGCTCTCAGACTTTCAAATCTTTTCAACTTCTTTCCCCAAAGCGTCAATTTTTTTCGTCAATTTTTTTATTACCTTTAGCTATAAGTTTGTTTTCAATAGCACATTCTTCCATATTCTTAACCGCCTATTTGAGATGTTTGGTCAAAACAGTTACTCTTTCCTCTCTATTCTTAGCCCGATACTCATCTAGGGACAACTGGCTCCTTGATTCATTCAGTAGAAGTTCTTGCTTTTCGACCATAACCCTGGAAGCTTCTAGTTGTTCCACAAGAGTATTAACTTGTTCATTCAAATTATTGACTTGATGATTAACAGTATTCAAATCTAACAGTCAAATTAGTCACTTTTATAGCCTCTGTAGAGAGTTGTTGCTTAGTATTCTCCAATTCTTTCATTCAATCGAGTGATATCTTCGGTCATGGTTTCCAAAACTCTTCTCTTGTCTTGCTCATCGCACAGTACAAGAAATCCGTCGTAAAACAGGCAGCAAAAATACATCCAAATATAAGAAACCATTCTTTTGTTCCAATCTTCAAATCTTCGTAGAAGAAACGAGCCTGTAAGATGCCAAAATCGTTGTTTAAAGGCTAACAACCACCTGTAAAATGAATACTCCAAAAACAAAGCAACTAATTGCAACATGTATCCGGCAAGGATGATGTCTCAATAAAATTAGTGGTGTAAAGGAAAATATACATATACATAATAAATAAAAAATTAATGTTGTTTTTTCTTGTTTATTCATAATTATTGTTTTTAGTGTAGTACTATATTTCACATAGTAATATTATTATTTATAATAGTAAGGACTGATTCAAGTTAATAATACGTTAACCATGTATTTTCAATACAACACCTTGGATGTTATTGTAAACATATTATTTAGTATTATAAAGATTTGAGTAGTTTTATTCAAAGTTTCAAAATATTTTTATTGAATGATGATAGTTTTCTTACTATGGCTTAAGTCATTGATAGACCCTTAAACTTGTTTTGAAATTTCACTTGGACCCCTCAACTAAGACTAGTACCTATTGAACACTTATACTACGTAGAAAATTATTCCTATTAGACACTTTTCGATGCTTACCAAAAATTATGAAGTGTGTGTAGCACACTTGCGGTGACATGACAAAAACGACTAATTAAATGATGACATGTGGCATTGCGGGTCCAAATAATTATTAAAAAATAATTATAGATTTTTTAAAAATAAAATTTAAAAACTGCCATCCCCCCTCCCTGCCTCCCCCCCCTCCTAATCTTCTTCCCCATTTTCTTCATAGTTTTTTGAGTTGAGGCTTTCAAGTCCGTTCAAGCGCCCACTATTTTCTTCGATGAATAAACCTCTACCGACTCAACCTTCTCGTGAAGTGAAGCCATATCAACCTTTGCCTTTTCAAGTTTGATCTTAGCTCGTTCAAAATGCATCGTTTGTGACTCAGACAAATCAAATAACTTCGATTCTCACAACTTTCAATTCTTGAACTTTTTTCTTAAAAACATACCATTGTTCTGTTGCTTTAACTTCAGACGCCTTCATGATTATCTCCTCTCTTGCCTTTGTTATTCTTTTCCCCTAACCTCAAAACTCATTTTTTTCAAATTAATTTCATCTATAATCTTCTATTTTTCACTTTCTTTCTTTGAATTCTTTAATAATTTCAAAGAAAGTAATTTCAGATTCACATTAAGCTTGTCGGAAAAATGGAGTTTCATCGGAAAAAAATTTTTACCCATTTTTTCTGTTTTGCGGCATTTTATCTATATGTGTGAGGGTTGGTTACTGAAAATAAAAAATAAAAATGGAGAGGAAGAGGGAGTAAGCTGCCGGTGGCGACAGCTGGTGGTGTGACGGAGGAAATGATGGCAAAGAGACAAGGAAGACAACGGTTTAAGTGGGGGGGGGGCTGCTTTTTTTTTAAAATTAAGAAATAGTTATTATTAAAAATTATATTAATAAAATAATTTAAGTATAAATTTTTTAATTAAAAAAAAGTAAAATATTATTTGCTCTTCGATTCACGCGCCCTTGCCAAATCAACATTTTGTGCCTGAAAGGTATCAATTTAAGCAATGAGGTATCTGATAGGTACTAGTCCTAGTTGAGGGGTCCAAGTGAAATTTTGAAACAAGTTTAAGGGCCTATCGATTACTTAAGCCTTTTACTATATTCAATATCTTCAAAAAGAAAAGAAAATTATAAATTTAACAGTTAATTATTTTTAGGCCTTGAGATTTTAGGGGCCTAAAGCTAAGGATTTACTAGCCTCACCCTTAAGCCACCCTTGTGCTCCTGAAGTACTAAGCATCGTAAAAAGGAGTTGGAGCAGTTGCCTTACTGATGTGAAGGTGTTCCTCTAGTATTTTAACTACCTCCACTTATTGTCACGTTAAATGACAATATATATATATATATATAAATATATATATATATATAGTTTAACTGCACGTGCCTCGCACGTGTAATGTTTGATTATTTAAAATTAAATGATTTTATCTATTGCAGAGATTTTTAATAAAGTGTAAAAATTCAAATGACTTTTCAAAAATCTTTCACACTTTAATATAATAATGTAAACATAAATGTAATACTAATATATGTTTTACCAGCTTCAAGTGGTTGATGGATCATCATTTTTGCGTTTGCGTACCTTTTTCCCTTGTTGCCACGGGCTAAGAGAGATGTATCAATTTGAACCATATTTGTGTTACAATTTTTTTTTATATTGAAAATCTTTCCTTATTTTTAAAGTCAAATCTTTAAAAATTTATTGATTACATTCTATTACGTACTTAAAACATTTAAAAATCTGAAACTTCTTAGTTTTTTGTTATTCTAATAGTTTATATTTATTTTTTAGATTTTTCAAAACTTCTTAAAATCAAATTTAGTTGATTTAGAATTCTAAAACTAATACAAAAAGTAGCAGTTGTCATTAATTCTGATGACTTTTGATAAGGAAAGGTTTACATAAATATATTTAATTAATTTTCAACTCTTAAATATTAGGAAAAAATAGTGAAAAAAATGATTTTGTCTAAAGTAAAGACTTTTAGTGAAGGGCAAAAAGTTCAATTCACTTTTCCAAGGGTTTTCACACTTTTAATATATTATAGATTATAGATATATCGTGAAGCTCTAGAAAAAATATTAGGTCAAACTTCTCACGCAGTCCCTCAACGGCTTATTTAGTGGATTGGTTGCTTTGGTGGGGCCTTAGGGAGCTATTTTCCAAGTTAAACGGGCAAAATGACAAGAATTGCAGTTTTTTTGCGACTTTTTGTGGGTGTTAGCCCATGGTTCAGGGGGTGGGCTCAAGCACAGGCTCCGACAAAAATTCATGGCGAAACTTCTCGAGCAGCACCCCGACGGCCTATTAAGTGGATCGGGCTGCTTTGGCGAGTTCGAAGAGGCATTTTCTAAGTCAAACAACAAAATAACAGGAATTACGAGTTTTTTCGACTTTCGATTGGTGTTTGCCCACGGTTCAAGGGGTGAGCTCGAGATCTGAAATATCTTTTGGGCAAAACCTCTCGGGCGTCCCCCTATTGGCGTAGATCGGGTTGCTTTGGCGGGATTGGAGGAGCCATTCTCCAAGTTAAACAAGTGAAACATAAGGAAATACAAGTATTTTGGGACTTTCGATGAGTGTTATCCCACGGTTCGGGGGGTGGGCTTGAGCTTCGAAAATATTTTGGGCAAAACTTCTTAGGCGGTTCCTCAACGGCTTATTCAGTGGATCGATTTGCTTTAGCAAAGTTAGAAAAGCCATTTTTCAAGTCAAACAGGTGAAATAACAGAAATTTGCAGGTATTTTGCGACTTTTAGTGGGTGTAGCCCATGGTTTAGGGTGTGGGCTTGGGCTTCAAAAAAATTCAGACGAAACTTTTCAATCGAACCTCTAACGACCAATTAAGTGGATTGGGTTTCTTTGGTGGGGCTGGGGGAGCCATTTTTCAAATTAAACGGGCAAAATAGTAGCTATTGTGAATATTTTACAATTTTATGTAGGTGTTAGCCCATGGTTTAGGGGGTGGGCTTGGGCTCCAGAAAAAATTTAAGGCAAAACTTCTCGAATGGTCCTTCAGTGACATATTAAGTAGATCGAGTTGCTTGGGTGGGACCAAAGTAGCCATTTTCCAAGTCAAACAGGCAAAACAGTAGCAATTGTGGATTTTTTTACTATTTTCGGTGGGTGTTAGGCCCATGGTTCAGGGGTGGGCTTGGGCTCCAAAAAAAATTTAAGGAAAAACATCTTGAATGGTCCTTTGGTGGAATATTAAGTGGATCGAGTTGCTTAGGCGGGACCAGAGAAGCCATTTTCCAAGTCAAACGGACAAAACGACAGAAACTACGATTTTTTTAACTTTCGGTGGGTATTATTCCATAGTTCGGGGGTGGACTTGGACTCTAAAAAATTCAGGGCAAAACGTCTCAATCGGTTTCTCGATGGCCTATTAAGTGGATCGAGTTGCTTTGGTGAGGCTGAGGGAGCCATTTTCTAAGTCAAATGGGCGAAACGACAGGAATTATAAATTTTTTGCGACTTTTAATTGGTGTTAACCCACGATTCCAGGGGTGGGCTCGGGATCTAAAAAAAATTATGGGCAAAACTTCTCAACTGATGCCCCAACAACTTATTTAGTGGATCGAGTTACTTTGGTGGGGTCGGAGGAGTAATTTTCCTATTCAAATGGGCAAAATGGTAGGAATTATGATTTTTTTGTAACTTTCAGTGGGTGTTAGCCCACGGTTCAGGGAATGAGCTCGGGCACCAAAAGAAATTATGGGCGGAACTTCTCAAGTGGTCCCCCTACGGCCTATTAAGTGGATTGGGTAGCTTTGGCTGGGTCGGGGAAGTTATTTTCTAAGTCAAACAAGCGAAACAATAGGAATTGTGGGTTTTTTGCCACTTTTGTGGGTGTTAACCCATGTTTCGTCAAGTAGATTCGGGATTTGGAAACAATCTGGACGAGACTTCTCGATCAGTCCCCCGACGGCTTATTAATTTGATTGGATTGCTTTTGTGGGGTCGAAGGAGCCATTTTTCAAGTCAAATGAGCGAAACGACAGGAATTGTGTTTTATTTTTACTTTCGATGGGTGTTAGCCTACAGTTTGAGGCGTGGGCTCGAGCTCAAAAAAAATCTATGTGAAACTTCTCCGGCGGTCCTCCTATGGCCTATTAAATGGATCGGGTTACTTTGGCGGGGGAAGGGGAGCCATTTTCCAAGTCAAACAGACGAAACGACAGGAATTGTGGGTGTTTTGCGTCTTTGGATAGGTGTTAGCCCATGATTCGGGAGGTTGCCTCGGGTTCTAAAAAAGTCTGGGAGAAATTTCTTGAGCGGTCCCCCGATGGCCTATTAACTCACTCGGGTTGCTTTGGCGAGGCTGGAGGAGCCATTTTCCAAGTTAAACGGTAAAACTTTTGGTGGGGTAAGCCCCTGGTTCGGGGGTGGGCCTAAAATTGGGCAAAAAATGTCAGCCTATTGAGTGGATCTAGTTGGTTTGGTAGGGCCGGTGGATCTATTTTCCAAGTCAATAGGCGAAACGACAAGAATTGCATGCTTTTTTAGACTTTCGATGAGTGTTAGCCCACAGTTAGGGGGTAGGTGCGGGCCATAGGCTCGATATTAGGCCAAAAATGACAGATGGCCTTCCAATGGCCTATTGAGTAGATCTGGTAGGTTTGGTGGGCCAGTGGAGCCATTTTCCATGTAAACAGGCAAAACGCCAAGAATTGTGTTTTTTTACGATTTTCCATGGATGTTAGCACACGGTTTGGCAGGTGGGCTTAAGCCCAAAATTGGGCGAAAAATGACAGGCTGTCCCCCGGTGGCCTATTGAGTGGAACCATTTTTCAAGTCAAACGGGTGAAACGGCAGGAATTACGGGTTTTTTTGTGACTTTGAATTGGTGTTGGACCACGATTCTGGGGTAGGCTCGGGACTCGCGCTCAAAACTACGTGAAAATGATAGGTGCTCTCCCGGTGGCATATTGAATGGCTCTGCTTGGTTTGGAAGGGCTGGTGGAGTCATTTTCCAAGTCAAACTGGCAAAAAGGCAGGATTGTGCTTTTTTTTACTTTCGATGGATGTTAGACCACGGTTTGGGGTTGGCCCTAGGCCTCCCCCCCCCCCAACTACCCATTGAGTGGATCTGAATTATTTGGCTGGGCCAGTGGAGACATTTTTCAAGTCAAAAAAAGAATTGCAGATTTTTGCGACTTTCAGTGAATGTTAGTCCACGATTCAGATGGTAGGATCGGACTCTAAAAAAATTCTGCACGAAACTTGTCGAGTGGTCCCCCGACAGCTTCATTGTAATCATTGTTATTTCCTTCTAGGGGTACGCAGAATCTATATATGCAGAACAATAACTTCAACTAGAGTTCAAGTATAAATAAGAACACAATGAAGTATATCTAATACCCTCAACACAAGATCAAAATGACCTTTCCAAGAGGTGTATTTTATTTTTCAGAAAATAGATGAAACAAAAATGAATAAGGCCAAGTCATCCGAATTCACGGAGTTTTCTTAAGGAAACAATTCCCCTCACTGTACTCGAGGTTATGGAATTTTTCCTCCCAGGATAAAATGGCCTTCAATCCAAATATAGTGGTACCTCAAATATCTGGACTCGTCGAACGCACTCAACAGTTTGAATGATCACACAGAATTTTTTAAGAGAAGAAAAATATTTTTTAATATCAAAACCTGAGGATGAAAGCAGGTTTATATAGCCATAACATGCCTTTTCTAAAAAGAGGCAATGGTTCACTCCAAAGGTTACACCTTTGCTGTAAGTTCATGTCTGTTCATCAAAGATTGCATCTTTTCCTGAACAGTGATCTCATTTCATGAATCACTGTGTCACTTCATTAAAGGATTACATCCTTCTGAAGCATCAATTTGAACCATTGCAACCTTCTGTAGCCTCAGTTCAGAACAATATATCATTTCTGAAGTACCAGTTCAAAAATAATACATCAGTTCACTTGAAACAGTGCAGCTGTACTGCATGTATATATAAATGGAGGTCCGAAACACTGCTGAAAATTTTTTACTGCGCTTTTCCTTGGCATTCTTCGAAATTCAAATAAATCTTGTCAGAAAAGATAGATCTCATCGATCGATCATTTGACAAATCCAAATCCAAATCCGAAGCCGAGTCGAGCGAGCGACGACGACGACGGCGTGAGGCATCTATTATTTCTTGTCTCACTTGGCATGTGGAGTAAGTGTTCTTTATTATAAACACTTTTAAGTTCTCTTCTTCAACCAATGTAGGAGAAAGAGTAAACTTTCTAATTTGGGAGTACACTTTCCATTTTAGTGTCTCCTCCCCCTCCACCATTTTATTCTCCATTTTTTCATTCACACTTCTTGCATATACTATGAACCCAACAATCCCCCACATGAATGGGGAATGACTATTTTTCATAAAAATTTTACGGACAAGTATGTGATCATCAAGCAAAGACTGGTTGTATCTGGATAAGTGGATTTCCCTTTGAACTTTCCGTAGTGAACATGCATCGAATGCACTCGATCAATCGGTAGATTTGATATCTTTGAACCATCAACTTTTAATGTACACCTAGACAATACATGTCATACAACCAACCTTTCACCGTTTATGGTTCTCACGATTTTATTCTTTTCAGCCATGAACACGTCCCGGTTTCATGATATCTTAGAGAATATGCCTTTAATAACATTCTCTTTGAAGCGACTTCCACTTCGCCCTTACATAGGTGATTTCTAAACGTCCAATCCTATAGATTAAACTATTTGGTCTAATCTTCCAAATTTAGATAATCATTAAAAGACTTTTCACCTTAAGTCTTATCCTTGTTTACTAAACATTGTCTACATCATGAGAATGGGTTGGGTAATTGACAATGTTGAACCTGTCAGACACAACTTTGTTTGATCTCCTTGAACCTAGCTCTTGGGATCTCCAGTCTTCTAGGTAGAGTTACCGTCATGCTGACTCGTCCTAGGCCTTAAACCCATTCCCTTGGATGTTCTTTCCACTTTTTCTCTAGATAGGCCTTTTGTAAGTGGATCCGACATATTATCCTTTGACTTTACATAGTCAATAGTGATAATTCCACTAGAGAAAAGCTCTCTAACAGTATTATGTCTCTGTCGTATGTGACGAGATTTACCGTTGTACGTCATGCTCTCTTCCCTACCTATTGCCGATTGGCTATCACAGTGTATACATACCGGTGCCACTGGTTTGGGCCAATAAGGAATATCTTTCAAGAAATTTTGGAGCCATTCTGCTTCTTCACCGGCATTATCTAATGCGATAAATTTAGATTCCATTGTAGAGCGAGCAATACAAGTCTGTTTGGATGATTTCCAAGAGACCGCTCCTCCACCGATAGTAAATACATATCCACTTATGGATTTTACTTCGTTCGATTCGGTGATCCAATTTGCATCACTATATTCTTCAAGTACCGCAGGATATTTATTATAATGCAAGGCATAATTTTGAGTGTACTTAAGATACCCCAAAACTCTTTTCATTGCCATCCAGTGAGTTTTGTTGGGATTACTCGTGTACCGACTCAATTTACTGATAGCGCATGCTATGTCTGGAGTCATTTTCACCTTCATTATTTCAACGTGTAAAGCTCGTATCCAATGGAGTCTTAGCAATACCGAATTCCATATACTTGAACTTGTCAAGTACCTTTTCGATATAATGAGACTGTGCTAATGTCAACCCTTGTGGAGTTTGATGGATTCTTATACCTAAGATTACTTCTGCAACTCCAAGGTCTTTCATATTAAACTTGCTCTCGAGCATTCATTTTGTTGCATTTATGTCAGAAATATCTCTACTGATGATCAACATATCATCCACATATAAACATACAATGACTTGGTGATTTGGAGTGTCTTTAATATAAACACATTTATCACATTCATTTATTTTGAATTCGTTTGTTAACATGGTTTGGTCAACCTTCGCATTCCATTATTTTGGCACTTGCTTTAGTCCATATAATGACTTGATAAGTTTACACAGCTTGTTTTCCGTTCCTGGAACCACAAAACCCTCAGGCTGTTCCATGTATATTTCTTCCTCCAATTCTCCATTTAGGAAAGCGGTTTTCACATCTATTTGATGGATATCAAGGCCATATACCGCAGTCAAGGCAATTAACATCCGAATCGATGTTATCCTTGTTACTGGCGAGTATGTATTGAAGTAATCAAGGCCTTCTTTCTATTTGAAGCCTTTTGCTACAAGTCTTGCCTTGTATTTGTCAATAGTATCATCCGCTTTCATCTTTCTTTTAAAGATCCATTTGGAACCTAAAGGTTTATTTCTGGGAAGAAGGTCAACCAATTCCCACGTATGGTTGCTTAAGATTGAATCTATCTCACTATTGTCTGCCTCTTTCCAATAGGATGAATCCGAAGATGCCATCGCTTCCTTAAATATTTGAGGCTCATTTTCCAAAATAAATGTCACAAAATCCGATCCAAACAAAGTAGACGTTCTTTGATGTGTACTACGTCTTGGATTTTCTTCATTATGTTCATTCTCAATTGGTTCATCACGAGGTCATTTAGACCCCCACTAGACTGTTCATGTCTAGTTTTATATGGATTAATGTTTTCAAAGAATTCAGCATTGTCTGATTCAATTACCGTATTTTCATTAATATTTGGATGTTCGAATTTATAAACCAAAAATCGACATGCCTTACTGCTTTTAGCATATCCTATGAACACACAGTCCACCGTCTTAGGTCCTATCTTAACCCTTTTAGGCACAGAAACTTGGAACTTTGTTAGACACCCCTACACTTTGAAATATTTCAAGTTGGGTTTTCTTTCTTTCCACTTTTCATAAGGAATTGATTGTGTCTTACTATGGGAAACTCTATTGAGTATACGGTTATCCATAAGGATAGCCTCCCCTCACAAGTTTTGCGGTAAACCAGAACTTATAAGTAAGACATTTATCATTTCCTTCAAAGTTCAGTTTTTCCTTTCCAGAATTCCATTAGATTGAGGTGAATATGGGGCCGTAGTTTGATGGATGATTCCATTCTCTACACATATTTGCGCAAAGGGAGATTCATATTCTCCGCCCCTATCACTTTTTATCATTTTGATCTTTTTGTCTAACTGATTTCAACTTCAGTTTTATATTGCCTAAACACATCTATTGCTCCATCCTTACTATTTAGCAAGTAGACATAACAGTATCTAGTGCAATCATTAATAAAAGTTATGAAATATTTTTTCCCACCACGTGATGGTGTTGACTTCATATCACAAATGTTAGTGTGTATTAAGTCTAGGGGATTGGAATTCCTTTCAATGGACTTATAAGGATGCTTTCTATACTTCGATTCCATACACGTTTGACACTTTGATTTATTGCACTCAAAGTTTGGCAAAACTTCTAAGTTAATTAGTTTTCGTAACGTTTTGTAATTAACATGGCCTAAACGTTCATGCCATAAATTATAAGATTCAAACAAATAAGAGGAATTTGAAATTTTATTTATTTCAACAGTCATTACATTCATCTTATAAAGGCCTTCGGTCAGATAGCCTTTTCCCACATACATTTCTCCTTTTCTAATTACAATTTTTCTAAAAACGGTTACACATTTGAATCCGTTCTTGTCTAGAAGTGAAACAGAAATTAAATTCCTACATAACTCCGGAACATACAGGACATTGTTAAGTATCAAGACCTTTCCTAAAGTCATCTTTAAGCAAATTTTTCCTGTTCCTTCTACCTTAGCTGTAGCGGAGTTAGCCATGTAGATCATTTCTTCTACTTGAGCCAGAGCAAATGACGAAAACAACTCTTTGTTGGCACATACATGGCGGGTGGCACCAGAATCCATCCACCATTCGCGAGGATTCCCTGTCAAGTTGCATTCTGAGAACATAGCACACAGATCATCGCATTCCTTATTGGATTCAATCATATTTTCTTGATACTTCTTGTTACCTTTCTTTGGGGCACGACAATATGTGGACTTGTGGCCAATCTTGCCACAGTTGAAGCATTTTCCTTTGAACTTTTTCTTGGGTTGATTGTTTTCTTGTTCAGCTTTCTTCCTTTTCTTGGAATTTTTTTGGTCACCTTCTACAATATGTGTTCCATTAATTGTAGAATTCCCCTTTGACCTTCTTTCGGCAGCTTTATTATCCTCTTCAATACGAAGTCAGACAATAAGATCTTCAACAGTTATCTCCTTGCGTTTATGCTTTAAGTAGTTTTTGAAGTCTTTCAACAAATGTGGTAGCTTCTCAACTATCGCTGCTACTTAGAAAGCATCATTCACAATTAAACCTACAAAATAGTTTATGTGAGTATTAAGAACATTTTTAATTTGTTCAACAAAGGTATTTTTCAAAGATATACCTTCTTCTTGGAGAACATGTATGATGACTTGCAACTCCTGTACTTGAGAGACAACTGATTTGCTATCTATCATTTTGAAGTCCAGGAACCGTGCAACAAGGAATTTCTTAATTCCCGCATTCTCCGTCTTATATTTTCGTTCAAGTGCCCCCCACAGTTCCTTTGATATCTTGGTTCCACTATAAACATTGTAGAGGTCGTCTTGGAGACCACTCAGAATATAATTCCTGCAAAGGAAGTCCGAATGTTTTCAAGCTTCTACAATAACGAAGCGGTCTTTGTTTGAGGATCCCTAGGGCACCTCAGGAGTGTCTTCGCTAGTGAACCATTGCAAACATAAATTGGTGAGGTAAAAGAACATCTTTTGCTGCCACTGCTTGAAGTCAATGCCCAAAAATTTTTCAGGCTTCTCCGCCGGTGCCAGTGTTGGTGGAGCATTTGTGCGACTTGATGTGGCAATATTAGTTGCCCCCACAGACGTTGTCGTATCCATCATTTGACTTTTGTTAGTCATCTTTCCTGTCTACACAAGACAGAAAAATTTAGTATTTTTAGAATACTTCTTATAAAGTTAAATAACTTTTCAACGTTTCTTCTTGTTTCTAATTAACGATGAAGTTTTTATAACTTCAAATCATCAACCGAGTGAACTTTAACCTATGATGAGGATTTTATGTCTTCTAATCACTAGTTAAATTCAAGCGAAGTAGAAAGCTTAAAGCTTTAATCTCCAAAAACAACTTATACAAATTCTGTAAAATTAATTATTTCCTTAAGATTGTTATTTCCTTCTACGGATACGCAGAATCTATATATGCAGAACAACAACTTCAACTAGAGTTCAAGTATAAACAAGAAAACAATGAAGTATATCAAATACCCTCAACACAAGATCAAAATGACCTTTCCAAGAGGTGTATTTTATTTTTCAGAAACTAGATGAAACAAAAATGAATAAGGCCAATTCGTCCGAATTCATGGAGTTTCCTTAAGGAAACAATTCCCCTCACTGTTCCCAAGATTATGGAATTTTTCCTCCCAGGATAAAATGACCTTCAATCCAAATATAGCGGTACCTCAAATATTTGGACTCGTCGAACGCACTCAACAATTTGAAAGATCACACAGAATTTTTGAAGAGAAGAAGAATATTTTTTATTCTGAAATTTTGTATCAAAACCTGTGGATGAAAGCAGGTTTATATAGCCATAACATGCCTCTTCTAAAAAGAGGCAATGGTTCACTACAAAGGTTACACCTTTGCTGTAAGTTCAGGTCTGTTCATCAAAGATTACATCTTTTCCTGAACAGTCATCTCATTTCATGAAACAGTGTGTCAGTTCATTGAAGGATTACATCCTTCTGAAGCATCATTTTGAACCATTACAACCTTCTGTAGCCTCAGTTCAGAACAATGTATCATTTCTGAAGTACCAGTTCAAAAACAATGCATCAGTTCACTTGAAACAGTGCAACTGTACTGCATGTATATATAAATGGAAGTCCGAAACACTGCAAAAAGAAATTTACTACGCTTTTCCTTGGCTTTCTTCGGAATTCAAATAAAGTTTGTCCAAAAGGATAGATCTTATCGATCAATCATTTGACAAATCCAAATCCAAATTCAAATCCAAATCCAAAGCTGAAGCCGAGCCAAGCGAGCGAGGACGACGATGGTGTGAGGCATCTATTATTTCTTACCTCACTTGCCAAGTGGAGTAAGTGTTCTTTATTATAAACACTTTCAAGTTCTCTTCTTCAACCAATGTGGGAGAAAGAGTAAACTTTCTAATTTTAGAGTACACTTTCCATTGTAGTGTCTCTTTTCCCTCCACCATTTTATTCTCCATTTTTCCATTCACACTTCTTTCACATACTATGAACCCAATAATCCCCCACATGAATGGGGAATGGCTATTTTTCGAAAAAAAATTACGGACAAGTATGTGATCATCAAGCAAAGACTGATTGCATCTGGATAAGTGGGTTTCCCTTTGAACTTTCCGTATTAAACATGCATCGGATTCACTCAATCAATCGGTAAATTTGATATATTTGAACCATCTAGCTTTAATGTACACCTATACAATACATGTCACACAACCAACCTTTTACCATTTACGGTTCTCACGGTTTTGTTCTTTTCAGCCATGAACACGTCCCAGTTTCATGAGAGCTTAGAGAATAGGCCTTTAATAATATTCTCTTTGAAGCGACTTCCACTTCGCCCTTACATAGGTGATTTCTAAACGTTCAATCCCTTAGATTAAACTATTTGGTCTAATTTTCCAAATTTGGATAATCATTAAAAGACTTTTCACCTTAAGTCTTATCCTTGTTTACTAAACATTGTCTACATCATGAGAATGGGTTGGGTAATTGACAATGTTGAACCTGACAGACACAACTTTGTTTGATCTCCTTGAACCTATCTCTTGGGATCTCCAGTCTGCTAGGTAGAGTTACCGTCATGCTGACTCATCCTAGGCCTTAAACCCATTCCCTTGGATGTTTTTTTTACTCCTTCTCTAGATAGGCCTTTTGTAAGTGGATCCGACACATTATCCTTTGACTTTACATAGTCAATAGTGATAATTCCACTAGATAAAAGTTCCTTAATGGTATTATGTCTCCGTCGTATGTGACAAGATTTACCGTTGTACGTCATGCTCTCTGCCCTACCTATTGCCGCTTGGCTATCACAGTGTATACATACTGGTGCCACTGGTTTGGGCCAATAAGGAATATCCTTCAAGAAATTCCAGAGCCATTCTACTTCTTCATCGGCTTTGTCTAATGCGATAAATTCAGATTCCATTGTAAAGCGAGCAATACAAGTCTGTTTGGATGATTTCTAAGAGACCGTTCCTCTACCGATAGTAAATACATATCCACTTGTGGATTTCACTTTGTTCGATCCGGTGATCCAATTTGCATCACTATATTCTTCAAGTACCGCAGGATATTTATTATAATGCAAGGCATAATTTTGAGTGTACTTAAGATACCCCAAAACTCTTTTCATTGCCATCTAGTGAGTTTTGTTGGGATTACTCGTGTATCGACTCAATTTACTGATAGTGCATGCTGTGTCTGGTCGTGTACAGTTCATTATATACATTAAACATCCCAATACTCTTGCGTACTCCAATTGCGAGTCACTTTCACCTTTATTCTTTCAAAGTGCAAAGCTCGCATCCAATGGAGTCTTAGCAATACCGAATTCCATACACTTGAACTTGTAAAGTACCTTTTTGATATAATGAGACTGTGACAATACCAACCCTTGTGGAGTTCGATGGATTCTTATACCTAAGATTACATCTGCAACTCCAAGGTCTTTCATATCAAACTTGCTCTCGAGTATTCGTTTTGTTGCATTTATGTCAGAAATGTCTCTACTGATGATCAACATATCATCCACATATAAACATACAATGACTTGGTGATTTGGAGTGTCTTTAATATAAACACATTTATCACATTCATTTATTTTGAATTCGTTTGTCAACATGGTTTGGTCAACCTTCGCATGCCATTGTTTTGGTGCTTGCTTTAGTCCATATAATGACTTGATAAGTTTACACACCTTGTTTTCCTTTCCTGGAACCACAAAACCCTCTGGCTATTCCATGTATATTTCTTCTTCCAATTCTCCATTTAGGAAAGCGGTTTTCATATCCATTTGATGGATATCAAGGCCATATACCGCAGCCAAGATAATTAACATTCGAATCGATGTTATCCTTGTTACTAGCGAGTATGTATCGAAGTAATCAAGGCCTTCTTTCTGTTTGAAGCCTTTTACTACAAGTCTTGCCTTGTATTTGTAAATAGTACCATCCGCTTTCATCTTCCTTTTGAAGATCCATTTGGAACCTAAAGGTTTATTTTCGGGAGGAAGGTCGACCAATTCCCACGTATGGTTGCTTAAGATTGAATATATCTTATTATTGACTGCCTCTTTCCAAAAGGATGAATCCGAAGATGGCATCGCTTCCTTAAATGTTTGAGGCTCATTTTCCAAAAGAAATGTCACAAAATCCAATCCAAACAAAGTAGACGTTCTTTGACGTGTACGACGACGGCACGAGACATCTATTATTTCTTACCTCACTTGCCATGTGGAGTAAGTGTTCTTGATTATAAACACTTTCAAGTTCTCTTCTTCCACCAATGTGGGAGAAATAGTAAACTTTCTAATTTGGGAGTACACTTTCCATTTTAGTGTCTCCTTCCCCTCCACCATTTTATTCTCTATTTTTCCATTCACATTTTTTTCATATACTATGAACCCAACAATCATTTAATAAGGTTGTTATTTAACTACTGATGTATTGTGCATGGACATACTTAAGGTAGAAAACATATTATAAAAGTTCCTTCGGGCGTGTTGGGTGCTAAATATCGAATATCGGCCACATTTCATTCTGTTTTGGAGCATGAAAAACTTGCTAATTAACTTTTTATGATACTAAGTAAGACTCGAAATTGAACAATAATTGAGATCAAAGGTCTTATCATTAGAGAACGTAGTTATGGTACATGCATAAAATTAATGAATCATTCATTCTTGATTAATAGTCTCTAATTAATGAATCGTGCTGAGTAATTACGCACTAATCAGCACAAGTTAATGCAACATCCATCACATACAAGAGTAAGTAATTTTTTAATCTTCATAGAAATAATTGAAAAACAATGTAGCTCATTAAGCGCTATTGCCAAGTTCTTTTTATATGCTATCACAATGTCGTGACTAGGTTTTCTTTTTTATTTTTTTCTTAGAAACGATCGATTTATTAAAATAACAAAGTAGTTTATTACAGACAAAAAACTATTTGGATTTCTGAATTATAAAAGTCTCCATATAATTCTTTCAAAATAAAGGGTCGGGGAGAATCAAAAGATATAGAGGTATTCTTCACCCCGTTGTTTTGGTGTAAATTTGTTCGCCACAGCATTTGCCTCCCGATAGACGTGGTGGATCTCTGGTTTCTTTTTTTTCCTTAATGATCATGAATCTACAATCCGAAACTATGTTTTCATATGGACCTTTTTTTAGTCTTATACTTTGATTTGGTCTGTATTTTATTGCTCATTTACATTGAAAACATTTTTAAAACACCAAATAATTTAATCGAACTAATTTGGTCCCCCTAGATCCGCCCATACATTTAATATAATTCTTTGACAAAGAGGATTCGATCCACCTAGATCCGCCCATGTATATAATGGTACGCAATAACCATCAAACAAGAAACCAAACAAACACCTTCGTTAACGTTTCTTCGTTGAACACTCTCATAATTTGTCTTTTTCCGTACACTTCTAGATCCACTTGAATACATTTTTTTCACTTTTGAAACCCAAATATTCATTTAAGTTAAACAGTTTGATCAAAATCAATGGTTAAAATAATTTCTGAGAATTTATCAGGAGTAACCTTTTGACTTCTATCCAAAGGAACTAACTCATTTGACATGTACGAATAATTTACTTTAAATATGTAAAAAAGAATAAGGTGAATAAGAAATGGAACATCTGTTTCACACTTGGTAGTTGTTTTCATTTGTAGAAACATACGTCTTCTGGTTAAACTACAATTCACGTTGTTCAGTTTTTGTCAAAATCAAATTATGAAATCATCTTAAAATCGAAATTGCATTGACATTAAACTGAAAAAGGCAGCTCTTCCAACTCCTTTTTACAACGAGCAGGTAATTCAGGAGAGGAATACATCATGTATCTACACAAACATAAGACAAAGCAAAAGGTGAAAACCAATGCTCTAACTAAAAGCTCAATGTCCGGCAGGTAAACAAGAACCAACATGGCTATTCCCAGAATAAAGTCTATTATCCCAATGTCATATGCTATATGCAAGAAATGCGCAAATATGTAGAAATACATGGTGCAGCTTAGTAGAGCCGCGATATGTCCTAGATTGAACCCCAAAAGAGTACGCAAGGTTGTTGCACTTATCACAGGAATGGCCTCCATCATAAATTTTTCCTTGGCACCCATCAACACGAAAGGGCCATTTTTATGCCAATAAGCAACAGAGAAGAGCAAAATGACATTTAAGAGAGGGTAAGCAATAGTTCCAAGCATAAAGAAGAAAAATTGTAGATCACTACATTTATCCCGGGCTAAACTCACACACATTTACGACACAAAGGCATAGGGCGTGGAATAACATGGAATTGTAAGACAAGCGACCCACAATGGGTCGATGCTGCGAAATAGAGCTGTCAATACGGGTCAGCTCAGCCCATCCAAGCTAGCCCACACGGGCTTTAGGGTTTGACGGGACAGGCTGGGTTGGTCCATCAATATGACAAGCCAGAAAATAGCAAGCCCAACCCATCACACTGTGGGTTGCAGGCCTCCACGGGCAAGCCCACTTTTTAAAATATATTATTTTATAATCTTATTTTAAATTTTAAATTGTTAATTACATAAATATGTATAATATAATATTACATGAAGTTATTACTTGTTAATCATGTCTCAAATTTATAAAAAAATTCAAATAATCTGTGAAATCAAATAACTTTTGATACCAAATTCAAACCAAATAGAAATGTTGAAAAACAAACGAAATTGTTAATGAATAATAATATAACTAGCTAAATAATAATGTTAACCTATTTTTGTTTTAATTGATCATAATAAAACACAAAGAAATGTCAATATTTAGTTCATTAAAAGTGAAAATGAACTCCTAAAAAATATTCTCATGGCACTTATGAGTTATAACGTGTTCAATATTGCCATATTATCTTCATCAACCAAATTAAACTCCTTAAAAAATTTAGTATTTTAATTATTTATATATTTTATAAACATATTTAATATTTAAATATCTATGATGGTCCAAGTAGACTTTGAGTTTGGACTTTTTTTTTAAATTCTTAGTACTCTATTCTATTTTCTATAAATTACACAAACCCACAACTTATGTTTCATTTATTACAAAAAATTTCATCTCCCTAAACATATTACATTATCGCACTTTTTAACTTTCTCTCTCCAAAAATACATATACATAGAATTCCCTTTTACTCTCACGTTTTTTCCCCGTAAAAAAAGGCTAGAATCAAGGGCCAATTACCGTGTTTGAAATTAACCTTGTTTGAGTCCAACTGATAGTCAATGGTATTCAATTTCACCTTAATCTCTTTTATCATTCTCAATTTTTAAATATCTGAATTTTATTAAAAAAAAATTCAATATTTATTCAAAATTTTCGAAAGAACAATTTATTGCATGTTTTGATTAAGTAATTTTTGGGTTTCTACTTTACCAAAACATAGTTTGAATATCTGCATTATCTTTTTTTCTTTTCAAAATCATCTATTTGAAGTACTAAATTAACAACATAGTACTTTGTTAATGGATGATTCTCCTTCGTTTAATTTAGAATTAACTCAGTTAGAGCATATTGAAACAACAAATTCAGTAGTTGAGTTCGTTCCTGGAGTATTTGATTATGAGCAACCTAACTTTGTTGAAAACAGATCAAAAAATTATAACGATCCCATCAAGATGAAAAATATTAACAAAGCTGCAGCTAGAAAGTAAAAAAAAACAAATTGAAAAATCGTCAAGAAAATTCAAAAAAAATGATACTGCACGGCCACGTTTATCAAAGGTATTTTTGATTTTTCAATTTTGATTTTTGGTTATGGATTTATTGTGTTTTTTAATGTAATTGGGGGTTTTTAAATTGTTAATTAATTGTCGGTCGTTGTTACTTCTTATGTAGTTTTTGGTTTTTTTCAGAAGTTTAAAGTTATGTTACAAACTGACTGTGCAAATACAAAACAAATCTTTGTATAGATGTTGCATATATATATTTGTTGATGTGTTTGGTTGAAATGTAGTTCATATGCAGTTGTGATTACTGGGTGTATATATTAGTAAGTATGTATGTATTGTACACATGCATTATTAATTACATGTTGCTGAACATATACATAACTTATGTTTGGGGTTTTGTTTTGTAATGTGTGTTTGAGGCAATGGACATTTCATATATATATATATGTAAAACATATACATAAGTTGCATATGTTATTAAACCTGTAATCAATTTTCTAGTTCATATACACCATATTTTTTATGTCTATGTTTTCAGTTTTTTGATGTATTTAAGGCAATGGATATTAACTATGTATATGTCTTACATGTACATAGCTTTTGATATGTTATTAGATGTGTATTGAAATGACTAGTTGATATACATCAGTTTTTTATGTATAGACCATATGTGAGCCATATGAAGGAACTCTTCTCTTAAGGAAAGTTCCCGTCATTAATAATACAATCGACATCTCAGATGAAGAAATTCAAATCAACAATTTTTCTGTACATTTGAATGAAATTCCTTCCCACGCGTACTTAATGCGAAAGCTCAAAGTTATTTTATCCCTATTTAATTGAAGGTCACTAAGACGATTAGCTTAGCTAGCATTTCGGGAGAATCTAGTCATTTAAGAACTTCGTTGCCACTAGTAAATTAGACCATCCCCCTAAAAAGAACTCGGAGCCTTCCTAGTTGCTAGTTGTTGTTAGATGTGTAATGAAATGCCTAGTTCATATATACAGTATATGGTTTGACCATATAGGCTCACATATGATGTCTTTTTCATTTCCAATAGGGTCTGAAATACAGGATAAAAAATATCTTTGCGCATTCGTTGTATTTCGATAGTTATACAAAATAACAGCTTGTAAGTAATCTTTCTATACTTTTTTATGAACTATTATTTACGATGTGTTATACGAAATAACGTGTTTACTTTTATGCATGTCAGAGACTTTGGAGTGTTTGTTGTTGGGTATGCAGAATACCTAAGTGAAGGAATGGTCGTCCCTTCAGTTGGTTTTAAAGCGGAATACCATCATATGAGATATGCGTCACTCCTTCAAAATTACGATCTTCGAAAAGCAAAGAAAGGTTATGTTAGTGACAATGAAGACCCTCCAAGACCAAGGCCAAAAACTCATCCACTTTATGATGAAAAGGCAATTGTTAACATTGAGTAGTCTGAAAGATGATTATGGATTACAGTTTTTACTTATATGAATTTGTTATGAATGTTGCATTTTAAACTAATTTAGATGTTTTGTTTTAACAAATCTGTTATAACACTTTTTAACCTATGTATATGGATTATTGGTAAAAATACTTTTGCATGATTATTGTGTTTTGTACATGGTTTAGCAATTTTTTTGTATGCGTGAAATAGTCCCCAAATTATACCCAAAAAGTCGAAATCACACTTAAACTATACTAGTGACCTATTACACACTTAAACTATAAAAAAAAGTGATACTATTTCCACCTTAGAAGGTGACGTGGCAGAGAAGGTGTATTCACCTTCCTAAGGTGCGTGAGAGAAGAAAAAAAAACTTAAATGGCAGCTTCTATACACGTGTCACTATTTCATTTTTCATTATATCATTAAATACTACTAATATTCTTCTTAATATATACAATTAGATTAATTATTTTTGCAATCGAAAAAATATTAATAAAATTATTTTTTTATTTTTATAATTGAAAAAATGTTAATAAAATTAAATTTTCTTATTTATTATTTTAATATATGGGTCCCGCCTTCAATTGCTTCTTCTCCAACAAAATCACCATTAAAACACCACCACTAAATCATCAAATTCAAATCTTCACCACAATAATCTTAAAAATCCAAATTTCATTATCGGAATCACAATACAACCATAAATATAATAAAAATCACAAACAACCACCATAAAAATTCAATATCCACTACTAACATTGACATCAGAATCACAATATGTGCAATTAAATCTTAGCTTTAAATCGTCAATAAAATTTCCATCGAAATCACAACTGTCAATCCCACTGTGCATACCCGAAATCACAACACTCCATATTACAACATTCAATTCGTCAAATACTCCATTAATTGACGAATCTGAGAATACCCAAAGCTCAAAGTCTTCCAAGAAATCTATGGTGTGATTTGTTACACCATAGATTTATGAGAATACCACATCTTTCATCTCCAATCTATGGTGTGATTTTTAACTCGTCAAATCGTCCAATTTGAAAATACCTAGTTACTCACGTGTTTCCAGAAACCACATCTTTCACCTCCATTAACTCAAAGTGAAAAAGGACGAGTTGTTGATGAAGAGAGGAAAGTGAGAAAGGAAGTGGATTTGAAGGGAAAGTGAAGTAGAGAATAAGTGAACAATTCAACAATTTCATATTTTTAATGGTGAATTGTTGAATATTTTCTTCCATTGAAATTTTTTTGTTGAATTTGCTTGGTTATTTGAAGGGAAAGTGAAGTAGAGTAAGAGTGAAAAAAGAAGGAATCAAAATTTTCTTGTTGAAATTGCTTGGTTATTTGAAGGGAAAATGAAGTAGAGAAAGAGTGAAGAAGAAAGAGTTGTTGAATTAATGTGTTTTCTTGATTATTTATTTTTAATCACAAGGATTATTTATTAATTTAATTAAAAAATTAAATTAACGTGTGTCATCAGCACAGGGCGAGTGGAGTACACTCCACTCATTAAAACTGGGCATGGGTGTCGCGGGGAGGTAATAGTATCACTTTTTTATAGTTTAGGTGTGTAATAGGTCACTAGTATAGTTTAGGTGGTTTCGACTTTTTGGGTATAGTTTGGGGTGGAATTGATGTCTTTTCCCTATACATTTTTAATTGTGTGTATATGTCTTCATATACATAGCATTTCTGTCTACAAAACACATTCATTATTATGACATAACTTGATTATTGTATTTTGTACATAGTTTATCGATGTTTTTGTATGCGTGAAGTAGTATACATATACATAGTATTATTGTCTCTCAAAATACATTATCAACTTTTTTGTATGCATGTATATGTCTACAAATACATAGATTTACAAGTTGAGAATGATCACCGAATGAATAGTTTTCAATAGTATAGGAAAACAGCTACACTGCAGATATTTTGAATGCGTGTATATGTCCTAATATACATAGCATTTCTGCCTACAAAGCACATTCATTATTATATGTGTAATATACATAGCATTTCTTTATATGGTTTATTTTATTTTTTTTGTATGCGTGTATATGTCAACATATACATAGTATTATTATATCCCAAATATTTATTATTTATTTATTACTATGCATGTATATGTCTACATATACATGGCAGTACAAGTTGATATACATAAACAAATTACTAGTTTTCAACAGTATGAGAACAAATACTACATTGCAAATACTTTTAAATGCATAGCTATGTCTTCATATACATAGCACTTCTTGTCTACAAAACATGTTCATTATTATGACATAACTTGATTCAATCAAACGTAATAAATAGAAAAAAAAAAATTATGTAAATTCTTTTATTTTTCTAGAATGTTTTGTGAATTCTATTACATTCCAAAATGTATATGTACTCATATACATAGAATTTATTGTATTCTTAAATTTGTACCAATATATACAGTATAGCTGTAAATATTTGCATATACATTAGATTAACTTTTTGCATATATATAGTCTAATAAGCTATGTTGACAAGTACTAATTTGTTTCCCGTTGATAAGTTATAAGTATTTATTTTTCTGAAGCAGGCCAAGACTCTCCTGTCGGCGCATGATTAGAGCCTACTGCTAACGTGCATCGAGATTGTCATCCATGGCTAAACGGAGTGGATAACGACCTCGAAAAGAGCTGGAAAGTGAAAAGCAACAAAGATCTGTGGTTAATTTTGTCGGGGACAATAGGGAAAGGGAAAGAGAAGCAAGTTGGTAGCAAGCCAGCAACACCGATGACTGAAATACATCCTAAGCAAGTAATGGAGATGCGACCGACACAAATGGAGATCGAATCTACAGAAATGAGTAAGGAATCGGATCTGGGGGAAACTTCAAGTCAAATGAAGACTGATCGAGATAAAAGCATGACAGAGAAGAAACTGCCAATTGGAGAAGAAGAGCTCAGAGGGATGAAAGGGAAGGAGGTCGAAGGTACTGTAGAGGAAGAACCAGTGAAGTGGACTAGCCTCTTTGCCCAAAATCGTACAGCTTCAAATGGTATGAAAATTGTCCTTTACTCCACCGCAAGTAATAAATGGGAAGTTAGTTGTTCAACTAGAGGAAGATGAGATTGCATTACAGACGAAGAAATGGGAAAATGCAATTGTGCTCTATACGATGGGGAAAATCCCCAAGTTATGGCTATATGAGCAGTTATATTGCGCTAACATGGAATAAGGTAGATATGTCGGAGCTCTATTACCATGAGGATGGTTATATTTCATAGCGAAATTTCTAAATGCTCATGACAGGGATCTAATATTATATGAAGGTCCTTATACTTTGAACAGTGTTCCTGTGATTCTGAAGCCGTGGCATCCCAAATCTGATTTTTAACAGGAATTTTCTAAAACTATTCCTCTAACCTCCCTTTGAATTACTAGGGTCCTGCGTCGTTAAGTAAAATTACTAGTAGACTGGCTGTACCGATGTATGCTGATGAGTGCACAAGTAATTTTAGGGTGCTAGTTGTAATGGATGTTACGCAAGATCTACCTACTGAGATTGATATTATAGAACCTACAGGGCATATTATCTCTCAGAAGGTTGAGTACAACTGAAAGCCCTTATACTGCAAGAAATATATTGAATGTGGTCATGTATGCATGCAGGGGAAAGGCCAACAAAGGTATGAATCCACCTCATAAGAATGAAAAGAAGCAGAACCTAACTGAGGGTGTGCGAGACGGACAAAAGGAAAAAAGAGTGATTCAAAAATGGAATTCGACTGGATATATGATGTCCCCAACGACTACAATGCAGGGGAAGGTAGCCGAGCCTACAGTATCAACAGATGACGCATTGAAGGATCCTAAGCCTTTAGAAGTGTATGGTAGAATGCCAAATAGAAAAATTATTGCAGCACCTGGAGGGAGAAGAGGGAGTATATCTTATATTGATTTAATGCAACAAGGAGCTGTATCAAGAATCAATGCTGATGGTATAAATATAGACAATAGGTTTTCCCCCTTGACAAGGGAAATAGAGGATTTGAGGAGGCATACTAAACCTCTTGATGGGGGAGGCACTATTTGTTCTCAATGAATTGGTTAATATGGAATGTTAGAGGGCTTAATAAGCCCTCAAAACAAGGCAAGATGGGTGGGTATCTGAGGAAACATAAGATTAACTTAGCAGGTTTGGTGTAAACTAAAGTGTAAGAGCAGAAGCTTATTCCTGCATTAACTAAAGTAGCTAAAGGGTGGCAATATGTAAACAACTACCAACATCATGCAAACGGAAAAATTTGGTTGATCTGGAAAGCAACTGAAATTAATATCATTGTTATTGCGACGCATAGTCAATAATTGTGGCAGTACTTATGGTGTAGAGAGGCAAGTTTTGTGGGATGAACTAAACAGTCTTGGGGGTAATATAACTGAACCTTGGTGTCACTAAATTCGGAGGTTAAAATTGGAGGAGTACCTATTGCAGAACAAGAAATAAAAGATTTCAAACAACTTATGGAGAATGTTCCACTGACTGACATGAAATCTGCTGGGAGATTCTACACATGGACAAATAGGAAAGTTTGGACTAAGATAAATAGGGCTATTTGTAATGAGAAATGGGTACTAGAATATGGCGATATAATTGTTTACTTTAGAGAAAACTACTTCTCAGACCACTCTCCTATTCATATTACTGCTACTGACGCTAGAACTCCAAGGCAGAAGCCTTTTAAATTTATTAACATTCTTGTTGATCATACTCAGTTTTTGGATATAGTGGGCTAGTGCTGGAAACGACAGATTAGGGGTACTCCTATATTCCAAGTATGGAGGAAACTTACGTTATGCAAAGAAGCTTTGAAGCAATTGAAGAAGGAGGATGTGGGGAGTATTACTCAGAGAGTGGAGGATTCCAAGATTACTTTGAATAACATTCAAGCCCTTATTACTGTGTATTCTACTGCAGAATTAATGAATCAAGAACAAGAGGCTCGAGGTGAGGTGACTAAGTGGCTGGAACTGCAGGAGAAAGTCTTTAGGCAGAAGTCAAAAGCACCTTGGATTTTTGTAGGTGATGGGAATAATAAATACTTCTTCCAATACATGATGAAGGCTAGAGCAAGCTGCAATTCTATCTCACTTCTGCAGAATGACAAAGGGGAAATACTAACAAAGCAAATTGATTTGGAGGCAGAGATACTTAGTTTTTACAAAAACCTAATGGGAGTTGCTGCTGAGAGATTACCTAGTATTGATTTGAACTTGATGAGACAAGGTAAGAGACTCACTTATTTATAGAAAAGCACTATGTGTGCACCTATTACTAGAAAGGAAGAACTACAAGCTTTATTTGAGATTGGATGATAATAAGTCCCCTGGTATCAATGGGTTTACAGTTTGTTTTTTCAAGAAAGCATGGAATATTATTCAGAAGGATCAATATCAAGCAGTGCAGGACTTCTTTCAAAATAATAGGCTACTCAGGGAAGTAAATAATACGGTGGTTACATTGGTACCAAAGACTTCACATCCTGAAACTGTAAAGGACTTAGGCCAATTGCCTGTTGTTCTGTGATTTATAAGGTGATTTCAAAGGTAATCTCAACTAGAATAAAAGGGGTGTTGGAAGATATTATTGGGCAAAGTCAATCTACATTTATCCCAGGAAGAACTATATTCGATAACATAATACTTAGTCATGAATTGGTAAAGAATTACACAAGGAAGCATATATCCCCAAGATGCATGATTAAGGTAGACCTTAAAAAGGCATATGACTCAGTAGAATAGGTATTCATTGAACAAATGTTACTTGAGATTGGGTTTCCTAGCAAACTGGTTAGATGGATCATGATATGCATCACTACTGTGAGCTACACCTTCTCAGTAAATGGAATACTATCAGGGAATATTGTTGCTAAAAGGGGTTTACGATAAGGGGATCCTTTGTCCCCTTACATTTTTGTTATAATCATGGAATACCTTAATAGGTGTTTAGGCAGACTTCAACACAATCCTGATTATAACTTTCATCCAAGGTGTCAAAAATTGGGAATCATACATCTCTGTTTTGCTGATGATCTGCTGATGTTTGCTAGAGGGGATGAAAAATCTATACAGCTGATTGAAGTACAATTCTTATGTTTTTCTGCAGCTTCAGGCTTGAAGGCAAACATAAACAAGAGTCGGGGGTTTTTTGGAGAAGTAGACGACCATATGCAGTAGGTATTATTGAGCACACTAGAATATAAGAAGGGTGAGTTGCCATTTAAGCATCTAGGTGTACCCCTATCCACAAAGAAGCTGACTATTACACAATGTTTACCACTTGTGAATAAGATAATAGCTAAGATCACATCCTGGATGGCTAACCGCCTATCTTATGCAGGTACAATACATTTGATAAAAGTTGTGTTGTTTGGAGTTCAAGCTTATTGGGCTCAACTTTTCTTATTGCCAAAGAAAGTAGTGAAGATGATTGAGGCTGCATGTAGAAGTTACTTATGGACATGAGAGGCTTCTATTTCTAAGAGAGCTCTGGTAGCCTGGAAAACAATCCGTCTACTCAAAGGTGCTTGGGGTCTTAATTTGTTGGATATGAATATTTGGAACATTGCTGCAATATGCAAGCTCTTATGGGCACTTAGTCTTCAAAAAGAAAAGTTATAGATAACTTGGGTCCATACTTACTACATCAAAAAGCAGCAAATAAAGACTCTATGCCTGCACAAGCATCCTAGATGATAAGGAAAATCTTGAGCATGAGGAAATATGAGCACTTATGAGATAATCCTAGTTGTTATACATAGGTGGGTTTAAGATATCAAAGGCTTACAAACTTCTCCAGGGAGAGCTCATTGAAGTAGAATGGAAGAATCTAGTATGTCATAATTGTGCTGAACCAAAACAAGTCTTTATATTATGGTTGTGAATGCATGAAAGATTACGAACTAAGGATGTTTTGCTAAATTGGGGACTGAATGTGAATCCTACATGTGTGTTTTGTAATAGAGAACCAGAAACTGCAAATCGTCTATGTTTTACTACATCATTACCAGGGAAATATGGACTCAAATATTAGAGTGGCAGAATTGGATGAGAGGTATTACTGATCGGGTTAATGAAAGAAGATGGGTACAGCACAGGAGCAAAGGTCATACTGCCAGAGCTGTAATCTTGAAGGCTAGTTTTGTTGTTGTGGTTTACACAATCTGGATTGAATGAAACAATAGGGTATTCCACAATAAAGTTGTTCCTAGACAAGTTCTTATCCATGCGATTAAGCTTAGCTTTTGTGTTAAGAGTCCAACAAAATAGGAAGTTGGCTGAGCACATAGCTAGATATTGACGCTGTAAACTTATCACCTATTTTTGGTATCTAGGATAAGGATGTAGGAATGATGTTATGTTTGAGAAGGGTGGTGTAGGTTTTACCCCCTTAGCTTATACTAGATCTGCACTTGGTGATTAATAAAATCTTTTTGATTGTCAAAAAAAACTACATTCATTAATGAATAACTAATGAATGTACAAGCATCAAACAAACAACTAATTATCCCAGCAAACACATACACAACACAGATCAGAAAAAATATATCAAACATAAATGGTAAACCGAAGAAAATTCATATTTATTTCAACGTTTAAATACCAAACTAAAACTGGCCAATGAAGTCATTACTAAAAGTCTGATAACAATAATCGAGTGATTAATCTTTAAGAGTTTAGGAAAACTATAACTTAGTTCTCCTTTGGGAAAAAATTGCAGGAACGCCACCCTTCATGTCCGCATCGTCCACAACGATTTGTACTTGATGAAAGTTTTTCCCTAGATTTTTTCTTCTTCCATTTTTTCGGTCTTCCTGGGAGTCTTTTGCATATCGGTGGAAGCACTTCTTCCTCATATACACTGTTAGGAACATTCCAGTCTTTCTTATCTGACATTAGAATGATTAGAACTTCATAAGTCTTCACCAAAGTGCCTGGTTTGTAGTATTCTGAACAGTATAGATCAAATTTTTTTACATGTTTAGACTTCAAGACAATAATAGCGTGAGGACAAGATATTTGATTTATTTGGAGCCTCCCACAGTTGCATGAGCCACTTTCAAGGTCGACAAGGTATCTTCTTCCAGTTTCATAAACTGAGTATACATAGGTTGAGGAAGCCTTCACCTAAACAAACGGAAAAAAATTCAAACATACAACTTTCTCTGGAATTTTTTTTAAAACCAATATTTTATAGTCAATAAAATACTACATATAAATGCATAGTAAAAATTCACTAAATTGATACATACTGTCATCCTCAAAGCTTTCACATCATTGAGGAGCCGTGAATTCACATACAAAAGCAGTAGTCACCAAAATATTCTTCAGTACCCTATCACTCAAATGGCATTTATGATCTGGGTTAAATCTTTGAATGATAAAAACATCTGTTTTTTGTAACTAGATGCTTCCAACTTTTATTTGCAATCCTCATTGTAATATTGGAGTACATTGCTGAAATAGAAAAAAGGCGATACTATGATTAGTATTTGAATTAATATATAGGTTTTTACGATTTTCATGATACTAATCTGATATACTTTAAAAAAAATATATACAACACAACTAATCTATTGTTCATTAGTACACAAATTAAACATATATGCTTTTTTGTGTTAAACACTATTTAAAAAACAAACAACAAAATAAAACTAGTTTTATTACACAACTACAAGAAATGGACTATGTATATGTTAGTTATTAAAAAAAAAATGTTATGTATATAATAATGTCACATTTTTTATGGTTGTAAGAGTGACATATATACATAACAAAAAGTATTATGTATATGTTACCACATAAACACTATGTAACTGAAAATACAATTTTCTACGGTTTGTTACTATTAGATTATATTCACATATACAAAACATATTCAATGTATATGTTACATTAATCCCAGTTACTTCATATGAACATAAAATTTCAGTTTTTTGACGACTTAATTATAAGGAAGGCGTCCTATTCTCAAGTGATTGATATGATTTGATCCCTTGTATTATTCTTGTAATTAAGTTGATAGAATTTTACTACAATTAGCATCTTCTATTTTTGGTAGAATATCTCTTACCTTCTTGTATAAATAGTGAAACAATATGTGAATAATACACATTAAAATTCAACCATCTTCTAAATCTTTCATGGTATCGGAGTTGCTCGCCTTACAGCAATTTTAATTTTTTTTTCAAATTCTGAGTCCTCCACTACTCTCTTTCATGTACGCATGGAGCAAACCACTCAATCTTCCGTTGCACCAACAACAACCATTACTACTTCAGTTAACCTTCCAGCAGCGTCGTTAACATCGTCTGCTATTGTTTTATTCCTAATACCACCTCCATTGTTATAACTTCCATACCACTCACAAATACCACTTTACCTGAAAACGACCAATAACTTATATCTATTAATACAAACGCTTAAGCTCCCATGAAACTCTCGTCATCCAGTTACCAACTGTGGTATTCTCAATGGCGTTCTATATTGATTGGATGTAATTTCACCTCTTATGTTGTTTCTCTTCCTATCGAACTGCAACTAAACTCTTTGTTTTGGGTCCGACAGGATCAATTGCTCTGAAGTGCACTTGTAGCCTCTCTCACTTTAGAAGTGGCAGTGTATGTCCTTTCAGATGCAACCTTCTATGATGTGTGGATGACTCTCCACAATCTGTATGCCCGACCCTCACGTGCTCGTCTCCTTACACTCAAGGAGTTTTTGACACGAGTAAGCAAAGGTACTAAATTTATGGCGTCGTACCTTCAATAAGTGAAGCAAGTTTTTACAACTTTGAATGCTGCTGGAGCGAATCTAACAATGGATGATGTTACCATTCATGTTCTTAATGGACTCCCCTCTGAGTATAAGATGATATTTGCTGCAAGAAACTTCTATCTCTTTTGATGAACTCCATGAAAAGCTTTGTGATCATGAGAGAAGTGTTGCTCATAAAATTTCATCTATTTCTAGTTCAATAACAACAAATTATACTTCTTACAATGGTGGATCAAATAGACACACCAATCGCACAAATCATTACTCTATTTCTAAAGTCCAACCTAACCCAAATCCAAGGCAAAATCATTCTGCCCCATCAAAGAATCATAGAGATGGTTCTAGTGTGATCTGTCAAAATTGTGACAAGGCTGGACATACAGTGAGGCAATGTTGGAAGTTATTTCCTTGGTCTAAGCCATCTTATATTGGTGGCTCAAGTTCCTCGACTACTAGAAACACAAGGGCTCCTCCAAGAGCAAATTTTGCTCAAACCGCCAACCAAAATAATCCTAATTGGTTGGTAGACTCTGGTGTATCTCACCATGTGACTGCAGATATTCAAAATCTGCCAATTCATTCTGACTATGACAGCAGTGAAGATGTGATATCGTGTGATGGTAAAAACTTGGTTGTGACACATTCTGGCTCTACGTCCTTACCTTCTCGTTCAAGGCCTTTATACCTTAATAATGTTCTTTGTGTCCCTCAAATGAAAAAGAATCTTATTTTGTTTATCAATTATGCTCATTGACTATTGTTACTATTAAATTCTCACATTTCTCATTTGTTGTATAGGATTACTATATGAGGAAGCCTCTGGTAATGGGAAAGCCTAAGGACGGCGTTTACGAGTGGCCATCATTTCTTCCTGCAAAATCTACTTCTTCTACACCAACTGTCAATTCCACAAAACTCTCCACAGTTTCACAATGGCATTGTCGTTTTAGTCACCCTTCCTCTCCTATATTGCATCGCACTCTACAGCTGATTGATATGCCTATTCAAATAAATCCTTCTAAGTTTTTTTGTAACTCTTGTAAGTTCAATAAAATGCACAAGACTCATTTTCAAGTTTCTTCAATAAAATTAACGCGTCCTTTGGAATTTATTTATTTTGATGTATAGGGATCTTCACCTTTAGTTTCTGTCGATGGCTGTAAATGTTATCTCATTTTTCTGGATCATTATACAAAATATGTTTGGCGCTATCCTATGAGAAAAAAAACTGAGAAAAAAAATTGAAGTTGCGCATATTTTTCCAAAATTTAAAGTTATTGTAGAGAAATTCTTTAATCATTCTATAGTCTCATTTTACTCAGACAATGGTGGTGAATTTATCAGTTTGAAGGATTTCTTTGCTTCTAATAGAATCTCTCATTTTTTTACTTCTCCCCACATTCCTGAACACAATGGCACAACCGAAATACGACATAGGCATATTGTTGAAACAAGTATCACTCTTCTTCACATTTCTAATTTTCCATTATCATTTTGTTCATATGCTTTTCAAACTGCTGCATATTTGATAAATAGAATGCCCACTCCTTTATTGACTAGTGATTCACCATATCTTCGAATTTTTAAATCTCTTCCAAATTATAAGAAGCTTCGTGTTTTTGGTTGTTTGTGTTACCCTTGGTTGAGATCATATGCACAAAATAAACAACAACCTCATTCATCTCTGTGTGTCTTCCTTGGGTATTCTTTAAATCAAAGTGCATATAAATGCTATGATCCAGTCACCACAAAACTTTTTATTTCAAGACATGTAGATTTTGTGGAACATGAGTTTCCCTTTAAAACCATCCAACTCAGTGATGTTAGAGTGTCTGATGCTACTGTTGACCAGTGGACTCCTCATTTTATTGTTCCACACTTACCCCTTTCTACCTAACTTGTTCCTCTCCAACTAATGGACGGTCCTTGCTTTCTAGTACAAATTTAGATGACGTGAATCTCCTTTCGTTAGTCCAACCACTCCAGTGGCTTCAAATGTTAGTAATTCATCATCAGATGAGTCATTGAGATCATCAGTACATGTTTCAGGTATGAGCTCCTCACCTAATTCATCTCCCACTTTATTATCTTCTAATCATGATAGGGACTTACCAAGCACTCATCCCATGATCACCCAAGCAAAGAATAATATTCATAAGCCAACACAAAAGTTATGCATGCACACCACTCTTTCTGGAATGAAAGACAATTCTCTCATCCAAGCCAATGACACGCCATCTAAAGTCCCTGTCAATACATCCAACATCAAATCTGAGTCAAAGTCTTTGTCAAGAGCACTAAATGATCATAATTGAAAGGCAGCCATGGAAGAAAAAATTCATGCATTACAGAAACAAGGCACATGGGAGCTCGTTCCATCTACTGCAAAGCAAAAGTTAGTTGGATCTAAATGGATTTTTCGAGTCAAGCTAAATTCTGATGGGACATTAAACAAATATAAAGCATGTCTTGTCTCGTAAAGATTTACACAACGATTGGGCATTGATTATATTGAGACTTTTTTCTCTAATTGCTAAGGACACTACAGTTTGAGTTATTTTAATTGTAGCTGTTACCAGAGATTGGCCTTTGCGACAATGAGATGTTAATAATGCTTTCTTGAATGGTCAACTAATGGAAGAGGATTATATGGCTTAACCTAAAGATTTTGTTGACCAAATAAGGCCTAAACATGTCTGCAAACTCAAGAAGGCAATTTATGGGTTTAAACAGGCACCACGAGCTTGGTACTCGGAACTACAGAGCTATCTTCTAACTTTGGGTTTTAAAGTTTCTCATTCAGATCATTGTCTCTTTATTTACAACCAGTTGGGCATCACTATTTACTTGGTCGTCTATGTTGATGACTTGATTATTACTGGGAGTAATCCTAATGTTGTTGATAAATTTATTTTGAGACTTGGGCAACGCTTCTCTATCAAAGATTTGGACTCTCTTAATTATTTTCTTGGTGTTCAAGTTGTGAGAACGTCTAATGGAATCTTCCTATCTCGGAATAAGTATATTAATGACATAATTGACAAGACATAAATGGTTGGTGCGAAAGTAGTCAATACTTCTATGTCTACTAGAAATTCATTATGCTTGGAGGACAGCACACATCTTGATAATTTTAAGCTTTATCGTACTGTAGTTGGCAGCTTACAGTATTTGGCATTAACAAGACCAGATATAGCCTTTGCCGTAAACAAGCTAGCACAATTCTCCCATCGTCCGACTGAAAATCATTGGTCTGCAATCAAATATGTGGTTCGCTACTTAGTTGGAACGGTGAACTATGGTCTCTTTTTGCATTGTAAGTCTCCGCTTGATCTTCATGCCTTCTCAGATGTAGATTGGGCAGAAAATAAGGATGATCGCTCTTCCACCAATGCCTTTCTTGTATATCTTGGTAAAAATCTGGTCTCTTGGAGCTCAAAGAAACAACGGAGTGTAGCTAGATTATCGACTGAAACAGAATACAGCTCAGTTGCCTCTACTACTGCTGAAATTCAGTGGATTCAGAACTTACTTCGTGAGATTGCTATTTCATTACCAAGGTAGCCAGTTGTCTACTGCAATAATTTAGGTACCACATATCTCGCTGCCAATCCAGTCTTTAATACGCGAATGAAGCATCTCGAGGTTGATTATCATTCTGTTCGCATTACGGTTCAAAATGGCCAGTTTTGTGTTTCTCATATTTCTGGAAAAGATCAACTTACGGTTTTACTTATAAAAGCTCTCCCTAGTTCTCTATTTGTAAATCTTCGGTGAAAGATTGGCGTTTCTGATCGATCGTCATCTTGAGGGGGCGTATAAGGAAGGCATCTTATTCTCAAGTGATTGATATGATTTGATCCCTTGTAATATTCTTGTAATTAAGTTGATAGGATTTTACTACAATTAACATCTTCTGTTTTTGGTAGAATATCTCTTACCTTTTTGTATAAATAGTGAAACAATATGTGAATAATACACATTGAAATTCAACCATTTTCTAAATCTTTCATTAATCTCACAACAACTTAAATCCATAAAAACTTCAAGATGGTTATCAAAACATGAAAACAATATATGCAACACAAATTTAAACATCAAAATAACATAAACGCTACAGTTTACTAAACAACTTTATTAACACAACAAAATAACATAATACCTTTTTTGTCTGAACGTTTAGCTTTGCAATTGAATCCATGTGTCACCTCAAAAGAATAGCAATATTCATCTTCTTGAATTTCAATTAATTTTTGTCTTCAAAACGATTAACAAATCGGTGCTAAAATTATTTTTGTTTTGTTTTTTCATCTAATTTATTTTTAATGTATTTTTATAATTCAAAATTTGAATTTCAATAGTTGTTACATAATTTAAGGGATGCAGCAATACACGTAATAAATTGGTTGTGTTAATTACTCCCTTAAAGGTGAATCAGCTATTTCCATTTTTAAAGACAGTAACAAATTCGCATATGCAAAGGTTGCTATGTATATGTCGGATATCTTATGTATATTAATCAGAAAGGAGAGTAAAGTAATTAAAAAAGTGGGAGAGAGTGTAATTACTTCTAAATTGGTTGGTATTTATGTTATTTATACAAAATACAATAGAGTACTAAGAAGAAAAAAAAAAGTCCAAACTCAAATTGTTTTATTGAATTTGGTAATTCAATTTTTTATATTTATGCCCAACCCTACCCGCAACCCACAATGTGATGGGTTGGACTTGCTATTTTCTAGTCTGTCATATTGATGGGCCAGTTCAGCCTAGCCCGTCAAACTCCAAATCTCACATGAGGTAGTTCGGATGGGCTGGGCCGACTCGTATTGATAACTCTAAATTATTGTCTTTTTTATTTAGTAACTTCGCTCTCTAGTCCATATTAATAGGTGTTTTTAGTTCGATTAAACTCTTTAATTGGTCGAAAATTATGTTAAATATTTGATGGACACCTTTTATTTTGCTTTTATTGTTGGCACCCTATATAGCTAGTGTGCAATCTCCACTATGTTGTCGAAAGTGACTAATATTAGTTAACCAATTTCCACTATGCATTTACTTATAAATGTTTTTCTTTAAAAATATTATTTATAGACTTTGAACAATCTAAAGTTTTTACTTGTGTATAATTAGAGAGCCAAAAGGCTTCAATGAAATACCTTTTTCACTAGAAAACAAAGGTGATGTTGCAAATATGAGGTGTAATTTGTGGGAGTGTTATAAATGTACCATATATAGTGAATGTCTACTTTATCATATATAGTGAATACCAACTTTACCATATATTGTGTATGTCTATTTATGGTAAAGTTACAAACCCCAAGGTTAGTTTTCTCCTATAAATAAAGGGGTTTCCTTCATTGTAATTCATCCCTCAAGAGAAATAACAATTATTCTCTATTCTCCTTCTTCTCTATTCTTTATTTTTTTATAACACATTATCAGCACGAGACTCTGCCAAACAAGGTGAGATTATAAATCTGAAGGATTTCAAGGTTAGTAATTCTTTATGTTATCTTTCTTTTGCTACTACTAATATAATTATTATTGGATTTGAGGAAAAATAATTGGTTTGGAACCATTTATATTTTAAATTATCCCTCAAGAATAATATTATCAAAAAGGATGATAATATCTTGCGTTCAAGTCCCATCGATTCATGCCTAAGACGCCTTTATATGGATAAGATATTGAGTTTGAATCTCAATACACCATATTGAAGATATTATGATGGTTAAGGCAAAATAATGGGTGTTTAATAAAAGGTCATGAAACATATCCCATTAATATGCTCTATTCCATGAAGTGAATATGGAAGCATAAATCTGAAAGTTGACAACTTGCTTCATTGTTGAAAGAAGACAAGTGATTGAATGCACGAATATAAGCGTGAAGAGACAATATGATAATATTTTCACACGCTTATTATGATTATAAGATACGCTAGAGAAAAATTATCTACATCATATGTATGCCTCAATTTGCTCCTGAAGTAGCAATATGATGAAAGAGGTTATAAGATATATAAGCTATCATAATTTGATAGGCTTAAGACACAATTATATTCCACTCTTGGGAAATGAGAATTTTGATTATTATAAGCACAGATCCATTCTCTGGGGTGAATGTGATGATATTTAGTGAAGCTTATTAATATAAACGTGTACTTGATTGTGATGGTATCACAACTCACCTCCGAAAGAGGCTGAATAACTGAAAAGAGTTATTGTGAAATCTACTTCTAAAGTAGTAAATCTAAAATTTATTCATGCAATAGTAAATCTAAAATTTACTAAAGTGAAAAATACTTGTCATGGTAAACTTGGAGTTTACTAGTATAAAAGTTCATAAATTGAAATGAACGATTGCGACATCTTAAAGATGTGCATATTAAGTATTAAACATATATTGAAGAATTCAAAAACTCTTCATGAACTTTAATGTTGCTTGTTCTCATGCTACGTTGGTTGGACCAACTCATTTTGAGATTAGATCCCTTAAAATCTGAAAAATATAAAAGGTGAATATGGGCCCGTTCACCAGTCATGTGATCAATTAAGATGCATCGATATAAGATGATCACATGTGTGTTGATTGTCAACCTGCAGTTTGACATTCATAAAATTGTTTGTTCAATAAAATTGAGTTAAGAGCATAACTTTCAGATTGTGCAATCAAGACAATTTATCTTGATGATTATGGTTTAGCATCGAATGCCTTCAATAAATAGTTAAGCCATTGAGAACAAAAGCTTCATGTGTTGATTTGAAATATTATATACAAAAGTACTTGTATGCATCAAACCAATAAATTATGATTAATTTCCCCTCAAAGTTGGTTCTAAGTCAGGAATCACACTTTGTCCATCTAATAGTTAATGTGTGGTATATGATCAATGAATATACCATGATGCACAAAGATGGATTCCTCAAAGAAGAAGGAGGATATATGTTAGTTTTCCTAACATAAAGGAAAGATTATAAGCAGATATGTTATATGTTAGGAATTATCATAAGATCCTCATTCAAAAGATAATTCAAGTCAAATGCCGATAGCATCTCATACTTAAGCTGCAAGTGCTCCTATTTTGTGTCCCTGAAGGACAAAGTCTATGCATGTATGAAGCGTGGTAGACCAATCGGTTCCAAATGAAATTATCCTCAAAAAGGATAAGGAACGAATAATCATAATAAGAAAGAAATGTGTTTTTGAAGAGCCTACAACATAACACTTCATGAAACCTTATGAAAGGTTAAGGTACCTGAAAATAGTGAAGTGATGAGATCTCAAAATGTTATGTCACATTGTGAATCGATACGAAATGATATATCATCAGTATCCTTGATACAATATTGGCGTAATATTGTGCAAGATTATGAGGATCTGAGTTCTACGTTTATTTAAGCATGCTGACGTAGAAACATTTATCAAGTGACATGAAAGGATGCATTTTGGTAAGTGAAAACTTATTTGATTTGCAGTCCAGACACTTGAAGATGTAACATATGAAATGTTGAATATTGTCACTTGACAAAATTTAAATGAAAACTTTCTAAGGATTCAAAATGTTTGAAGCAAATAAAAGTTTCTGGGAAACTTATTTAGAATCCTTATATTGTATAAGCTTATAACTTGAAAATTATTGAAACTCTTGGAGAGTTTTCAAAAGCAATAGAATATTTGCTTAAATGAGAAATATGCATAATTGAATAAGGATTCATTCCGACCTCAAGAAAAAAAATGAGGAACTCATTTGTTATGAAGTATTATAACTTAATGCAATTGGTGCACTAATATATTGTGCAAATACTACAAGGCATGACATAGCCTTTTTCAATCAATTTGTTAGCAAGGTATAGTTTTGCTCCTACTAGGAGACATCAAAATGAGATCAAACATATGGACTTATTTTACTCTAAAGATTGTAGTTTTGAGCTTGTTGGTTATGCTGATGTTGGGTACTTATTTGACCCGTATAAAGCTCGATCTCAAATAAGTTATATAATTACATGTGGGGATACTGTTATATCTTGGATATATACAAAGCAGTCTATCATAGACACCTCATCGAACCATGCGAGATTATAGCTATTCATGAAGCAAACTGATAATGTGTGTGGTTGAGGTCCACGATACATCTCATTCCTGAAAAATATGGTTTGAAATGTGATAAAGTGCCCATGATTTTTATGAAGAAAATGCATCATGTATAGCATAACTTAATAGAGGATTCATAAAAGGAGATAGAATGAAGCATATTTCGTCAAAGTTTTTCTATACACATGATCTACAAAAGAATGGTGATATTAACATGCAACAGATTCGTTCAAGTGATAATGTGATTGATTTACTCACCAAGTCTCCTCCAATTGCAACTTTCAAGAAATGGTGAACAAGATCGGGATGCAAAGGATCAAGGATGTTCTCATTAGGGGGATTTAATACGCGTTGTACTCTTTTTCCCGTACGAGGTTTTATCCCACTGGGTTTTCCTTGTAAGGTTTTTAATGAGG
Organism: Capsicum pubescens; assembly: GCA_030864215.1. NCBI lineage: Eukaryota > Viridiplantae > Streptophyta > Magnoliopsida > Solanales > Solanaceae > Capsicum > Capsicum pubescens. The sequence goes on along the minus strand of CM061541.1, from coordinate 246,442,703 downwards.
CAGCGTATATGCGTATTATTAGAGATGTGTACTCTTGTTCCTTCATTAGATTTTTTTCCCATTGGATTTTATTTAGTAAGGTTTTAACGAGGCACATTATCTATCAATTAGACATTCAAGGGGGAGTGTTATAAATGTACCATAAATAGTGAATGTCTACTTTACCATATATAGTGAATACCTACTTTACCATCTATTGTGTATGTCTATTTATGGTAAAGTTACAAACCTCAAAGTTAGTTTTCCCCTATAAATAAAGGGGTTTCCTTCATTGTAATTCACCCCTCAAGAGAAATAACAATTATTCTCTATTCTCCTTCTTCTCTATTCTTTATTATTTTATAACAGGGAGCTCGTTCACATTATTTGTTTCAAGTTTAAATATGAACTTATTTCAAGGTTAAATAAATAAAGAGGGTATTCACATTATTTGTTTCAAGTTTAAATAAATAAAGAGGGTTATTCAGACTGCGTACATCTTATATTTTTCAAATCTTGTACACTAAGGGTCGTTTGGTTGGGAAACAAGTTATGTTGGGATTAGTAATGCTGAAATTAATTGTATTGGGATTAGTTATCCTGGTATTACTTTTTAGTGGTTGTTTGGTTTGTGGTAATAAAAATAATATGCATTGCATTCTTTTTAAAAATAGATAGTTTGTTTACAAAAATACCCTTCACCTTATAGCTTAATTATTTTCCTTCATATTAAACCATACAAAAGAAATTAAAAAGTTACTATTTTTTTTTAACTTATTAGTTTCTTTTTCTAAAAATACATGTTAAGAAATTTATGTTAATATTTCTTAAACGTGCATGAAGTTTTAATATTTTATGTTAAATTACTTGTTTTGTCCTAAATTCTATAAAATATTGATAATCTCATGTTTTGTTAAAAAAAATTATCATCAAAAAATGTGAAAAAGAATTACTCTCATTTTTCATTATTTAGTATCATTAATTGGAGAGTCAAATTATTAAAAAAAAAAAAATCAAATATTTTTAGCTAAGTATAAAAAATAATCTTTATTTAATAATTAAGCATGTATTAAGTTAGAAAGGGAATGTCAAGATACTTTAATTACTTGTCCATGATAAGTTTGTTAGGAAAAATGAAAATTTGAAATAAAATTAATAAATATATCTACAAAATAGAAAGACAATACACCTTTGAATTAATTTGAACTTGATTGTATAAATAGGAGTAGTTTTTATGGTGTTACTATCATTTTTCATGAATCATCATTCTTGTAGCACTTAATAAACTCATATAATTGTTCAAATTTAGAAAAAGGATAAAATTTTGTGGAGTAATTAAAATTTAAATTAGGGATAAAATTAAAAAAAAAAACAAATTTAAGGACTACCAAAATCTCACGTTCTCTCTTATATATAGTAGTAATATATATATATATATATATATATATATATATATATATATATATATATATATATATATATATATATATGAAAAGTGATAATCAAGAATTTGGAGGGTAATTATGTCTTTTCATGAATTTATCTCAAGGATCAATTAAAGTGGAATTGTTATACCACCAAATGGGGATAACTTATTCCGGTATTATTTATTAGTATCGGAATAAATTATCCCGAATTAGACAACCAAACGAAGCACCAAAATTTTTATTGCGGAATTATTATTTTATCTCGAGACTATTTGTATTAGTACCTCACATCAAATGACCCCTAAATTTGTTGTTTGTTATTGCAAAATATAAGAGATAGAATATAACACATTTGAATTATCTTTTTGGAAAAGATTCTCAACAAAATACTTTAAAAAAATAAATGACTATGTTGTTTGAACTTTTTTATGTGTGTGCCTAAAAATAGTGCATTGGAAGACCCCCACAAAATTTTGGAAAGACTTCTATGACTTCCAACGAATGGAAAGAGGATTACAACTTAGTGGTCGTTTGGTAGATTATATAAGAATAATATAAAATATATTGTATTAGTAATACTTGTATTAGTAATGTTTATATTAGCTATGTTTATATTTTTTTTATGCAGTGTTTGGTTTGATGTCTTAAAAATAACATGAATTACATAATTTCTTTTAATCTCTCTCTCTATATATATACATATACACCCTCCTCCGTATATATGTTGGAAAGAATGCAAAAAAAAAATTGAGAGATAATTGTGTCTTTAATCATGCAAATACATACATTAGATCCACTGCATTACTAATGTTGTGGATTTGAGGTATTAGTAATGCACAACCCAATACACAATAGTGTATAACTAATGTTTTGCACTAGTTATACATACACTAAAAAATATACATGTACCAAACAAGATACGAGTAATACACAAAACTAATGCATGTATTATTATTTTTAATACACTCTACCAAATGACCCCTTAATATAAACCACAAATACCAATGAATGGAATGGTTGAAGTACAAATATCTCCAAATTGCTCCAAAATACCAATAGAAATATGGATAAATTACACAAATCTCATACTTAAAAACTATATTACCTAATATCCCTTACTTTTAAAAATTTTACATAAAATCCCATTTTTTGAATTTTGCTCTTGATACATATCAAAAAAACTCACGTCCTATTTTTACTCCACCATTAACTCATTAAAAATTTTCTTCCCTAAAATATCTCCCTAATTATCAACAATTAAATCATCCTCCTTCCTGATTTTTTTCTCTTCTATTAATGCTTAAATCACCTTCCTTCCTGATTTTTTTTCTCATCCATTAATGCATGCAATTTTTTTTTCCTCTCCTAAAATCTCTCCCATTTTTTAAAAAAATCTATTGATACATATATAAATTTATTTGGTTATTCATACATGTTTATTTTTTTAATGGTGATTCATATGAATGATAAATATGATACCATTATATGAGTATTATGGTGATTCATACGATAGATACATTTTGTATGATTTTAACGGGTGATACATATGATATTAATGAGTGATACATATTGCATTATGGTGATTCATATGGTAGATACAATTATTGGGTGATTCATATGATATTAATGGGTGATATATATGGTATTATGGCGATTTATATGGTAGATACAATTATTTATTTTAATTATTGGGTGATTCATATGTTATTAATGAAAAGTAATGGTGTAGTCAGTGTAGGAAATAAAAGTAATAATATTTTTAAAAAAAGACTAAAAGCAGAATTGAAACATAATTAAAAATTAATCTAAAAAAGCAGACTAAAATTAAAGAAGAAAAAAGAGAAAAAAGACCAAAAAAACATGTCTTTCATAATTAGATATGAAAAAGAGAAACATAATTAAAACACCTAAATTAAATCTAAAAGAAAGAGAAAAATTAGATATCTTTCCTTAAATAAAAGAATACAATGAATAAAAGAGAATCTATTATTTCCTTAAATAAATATCTTGTTAGTTTCAAATGTATCACTTTTTTTATATGTATCACCATATAACATAAGTATCACCATTTCAAAAAAATAGGATAAAATATAATTAACAAAATAGTTGAAATTTTATGTAATATCACTTAAAGATTCAGTGATTTATATAAGTTACCCTAGAAATATATTCACTGGCCCATTTGTTAATATTTGGTTAGGGTCCACGCATAGAAAATAAACAATGAAAGATATGAATTGACAGATTTATTAATGATTAAATAAAAGGCAAATAATATAAATTCCGCTAATTTAGAGGTTGATTATAGAAAATATCGATATTTTATATACTGAAAATTCAGTTTTGAGTTTGTCGAGATACATAATTAGCTCCCAATACATCCAACGAACACACATTTTTTCCTTTGTAAAGATACATAATTAGCCCCCGATACATTTTTTTCGATTTTGGATCTGTCGAGATATATAATGCATCTAATGAAGATATATTTTTCCTTGTAAATATACATAATTAGCTCTCAATACATTTTTATTCAAATTTGGATCTATCAAGATACATAATTAGCTCCCCGATACATCTAGTGAAGAAACATAATTAGTTAGAATATTTGTAATTATTTTATAAGGGCGAAAATTTATATAAATATGATAAATTAAGATGTATGTTCAACTGTTTATGTTTTTTCTCTTTTTAATTTTACTTTGATTTTTATTTTTTATTTTCTCTTTTTATTTTTAATTTTATCAACCCTTACTTTTTTCCTTTTTTCCTCTCAACTTTTTTTTTCTTTTTTCTTTTATATATTTTTTATTTTTTCTTTCCTTTTTTTTTTTGTTCTTTTTAACTTTTCTCAAACCTTACTTTTTTTTCTTTACACATTTCAACGTCTACTTTTATAAAGAAAAAAACTTTTTTTTATTTTTCTATGATTTTTTTCTTTTTAAATTTTTCTCGACCTTTATTTTTATTTAATCCTTTTTTATTTTTATCAACCTTTATTTTTTTCTATTCTCTCTCAACTTCTACATTTTCTTTTATTTTTATTTTTTAAATATTTTTCTTCTTTTTCTGCAATTTTTATTATTTTTGTTCTTTTCTTCGATTTCTTCCATTCAAGTTACATCTCATGAGCAAAAATAGACACTATCACATTATAAAGGCAGGACTTACGACTTTCAAACAATAAGCTATATTTCATGAGCAAAAGTTAGCACTACTACTTTGTAGAGGCAAGACTTATGACCTTCAAACAATAAGTTATGTTTCATGTGGAAGAGTCGACACTACCACGTTGTATTTTAATTTATGAGATGTTTTATAACTCTTGCCTTAGAGGAAAGACTTAGCTCAGGAACTTTCAAACAACAAATTATACCCCATGAGCAAGAGTTGATTCTACCACGTTATTTTTTCATTTATGAGATGTTCTACAACTATTGCCTTGGAGGCAAAACTTAGCTCAAGGACTTTCAAACAACAAGTTATGTTTCACGGGCAAGAGTCGACACTACCACATTGTATTTTGATTTATGAGATGTTCTACAACTATTGTCTTAGAGGCAAGACTTAGCTCAAGGACTTTCAAACAACAAATTATGCCGCACGGGCAAGAGTTGACTCTACCACGTTATGTTTTCATTTATGAACTGTTCTACAACTATTTCCTTAGAGGCAAGACTTAGCTCAAGAACTTTCAAACAACAAATTATGCCCCACGGGCAAGAGTTGACTCTACTACGTTATATTTTCATTTATAAGATGTTCTAAAACTATTGTCTTAGAGGGAAAACTTAGCTCAAGGACTTTCAAACTACAAATTATGCCCCACGGACAAGAGTTGACTCTACCACGTCATATTTTCATTTATGAGATGTTCTACAACTATTGCCTTAAAGGCAAGACTTAGCTCAAGGACTTTCAAACAACAAATTATGGCCCACGAACAAGAGTTGACTCTACCACGTTATATTTTCGTTTATGAGATGTTCTACAACTATTGTCTTAGAAGCAAGACTTAGCTCAAGGACTTTCAAACAACAAATTATGCCCCACGGGCAAGAGTTAACTCTACCACGTTATATTTTTATTTATAAGATGTTCTACCACTATTGCATTAGAGGCAAGACTTGGCTCAAGGACTTTCAAACTAGAAATTATGCCTCACGGTCAAGAGTTGATTTTTCCACGTTATGTTTTTATTTATGAGATGTTTTACAACTATTGCCTTAGAGGCAAAACTTAATTGCCTCAAGGACTTTCAAACTACAAATTATGCCTCATGGGCAAGAGCTGACTCTACCACGTTATGTTTTCATTTATGAGATGTTCTACAACTATTGCCTTAGAGACAAGACTTAATTAGCTCAAGGACTTTCAAACTACAAATTATGTCTCACGGGCAAAAGTTGAATCTACCACTTTATGTTTTCATTTGTGAGATATTCTATAACTATTGCCTTAGAGACAAGACTTAGCTCAAGGACTTTCAAACTATAAATTATGCCCCACGGGCAAGAGTTGACACTACCACGTTATGTCTTCATTTATGAGATGTTCTACAACTCTTGCCTTAAAGGCATGACTTAGCTCAAGGATTTCACACAGTAAATTATGCCCCACGGGCAAGAGTTGACTCTACCACGTTATATTTTTATTTATGAGATGTTCTACAACAATTGCCTCAGAGGCAAGACTTAGCTCAAGAACTTTCAAACAACAAATTATGCCCCACGGGCAAGAGTTGACACTACCACATTATGTCTTTATTTATGAGATATTCTACAACTTTCGCCTTAGAGACATGACTTATCTCAAGAATTTTCAAAGAACTTTGTAACAACAATTCATGTCCTTAAATTTGCTTTGATGTCAAAAGAAGAAGATTCCTTTGCAGATTATCTAATTTTTTATTTATTAGCAAAATATAATAGAAGTTGAGAAAAAAGAAAAAAACGATCAAACAAAATAGAGAAATAAAAAAAAGATTGAGAAAAAAGGAAAGAAAAAAAATAAAGATCAAGAAAAAAGCGAAGAATTAAAAAAAATGAGGAAAATAAAAATGAGAGGAAAAATAAAAATAAAGTTTTAGAAAAATGAGGGGAAAAAAGAGAACTGAAAAAGGAAAAAAACGATCAAACAAAATAGAAAAATAATTAAAAAAAGAGTGAGAAAAAAAAAAGGCAAGAAAAAAGTAAAGATTAAGGAAAAAGCGAAAAATTTAAAAAATTGAGAAAATAAAAAATGAGAAGAAAAAATAAAAATAAAGTTTGGAAAAATGAGGGGGAAAAAAAAGAACTGATAAAAAAATTAAAAAAAAAAAAGGTTAAAGACAAATGAATTAAAAAAGAAAAAAAATAGATAATGCTTGAGAAAAAAAATAAAATAAAGGTTGAGACGAATGAATTAAAACATGAAAATAAAAGTAAAGGAAAAATAAAACATGATAATAATAATAAAAAAAAATTAAAGGAAGAAATAAAAAAGTAAAAATAATAAAAAAATAGAATAATAAAATTAAATAAAAAAATAAAAAGTGAAAATATTAAAAAATAAAATTTGAGAGACAAATAAGTATGGAAAGTTTAGAAAATATATTTGAGATGTAGAGGGGCAAAATGGTACTTGTACTATACTTAAAAAGTAAGAAAGGTTATTTTTTTAAAAAAAATTATTATTGAGGTCAAATATCTAAAGTCACCCATATTTGGATTTATGGCATGAAATTTTCTGCCTCTTGGCACCCATTTAACGGATACTAGTCAATTAGAGTGAAAAATACAAGAAAAATGTAATTGGGCTTTCAAATCTTCTTGCTTACTGGGCTTTTTAATTGGGCCTTCATATTGTCATCTTCAAGAAAACTGAGTGGGCTAGTCACTTCTTAAACCAGTATTTAGGTCTTGTTTGGACATGAAAAATATTCATTTTTCTCAGTTTTTTATTTTATTTTATTTTATTCAAAAAATAATGTTTGGTCATTAAAAAACTCATTACAACTTCAAGTAACCTTTTTTCGTTTCCGCTTCTCTCACAAAAATTTAAAAACAACTCCAATTTATATTCATGGTCACACGCAACTCCAACTCAATCTCCAATTCCAACTCCAATTTTAAGATTTTTTTAATTTTCACTGTCAAACGCTTTCTTAAAGTTAAACTATTGTTTGAAATGGAAGTCATTTCTAATATGAAGAAAAAAAACTTGAACGAAAATATCTCCTAGTTAAAATATGAAAAAAAATTGACAAAATCCTTGGTTAGAGTTATGCACGGATTTAGAAATTTATCGCTTGTCCTGTATAAAATAACACATAAGTTCTTTCATAAGTTATACATTTTATTAGTAATACGGGGTTGTAAACTGGTAACCAAACACCATATGTGGTGTGCTGAATTTTATATATATAGTCAAACCTCTTTATACCGTCACCTCGTAATAACAATATTTCATTATAGCGGTTTATTTTTTACCAAAATCGATTTTTACGTTATATTTACTTCTCTATAATGACATTCTGCCTATAACAGCAATGATGTTTATTATGGTCATGCACTTTTTGTAAAATTATCTCTATATAATAACATATTCAAATATTATGTAAGAAAAATATATTATGTATAAAATAAAATACCAAAATATTTATGGTAATCATCAGCAATGTTATGACTCTTCAAGTGCAAAGATTTATCTTAAAGGGAAAATCGTAATCTATTTTAAAGGAAAAATTGTATTTAAATTATGAACATCAGTTATTTCATAGCTTCACAAAAAAAATGCTACTAATATTTTTTTTATTTATATTCATGCTCTTTCTAATTTTGCATATTTTTGCTTATAATAGCCAAATGAGATCTAAACGTAAATGTTAGTATACATATATAACAACACCTCTTATAGGTCCATAAAATTTTCGGACAACCACTATAGAGAGATTTGATTGTAGCTACTAAAATGTCACTTCCTCCATCCATATTAGTTGTTTAGCTTACTACAAATACTTGTTTATTTAACAAAACTAAGACAAAATTAATTAAAATTTTCTTATAACAAGTTTCTTAATGGGTAAATTAATAAAACAATTCATCTTATTTATGTTTTTTTAAAGAACATATAAAAAGAAAAATGGCCAATTAATATGAGACGAAAGGAGTATCAAACATGTTACTAGTTATGTTGATTTTAACATATGAATAATCAAATTTTGAACAACCACCAAAACTTAAGTTTGTATATCTTAAAATTTGAAGTTGAGTTAATTTCTCAGACAATCACTCAACAAATGATCTTTATCTAAAAAATTCACTTAATTTTATTTTGTAAAAAGTCACTTAAACTGATGATAATTATCTTAGAATGACAATAAGAAAAGTCACTTGATTATACCTATTTCATCTATAAAGTCACTCAATTATCTCAAAACAAAGGTTTTGTTATAAATGTATTTACATTATAGTGAATGTCTATCCAGATCTAATAAGATTTATCAAGATCTAGTTGATATCTATCAGGATTTAAAGTATCTGTTTTTTAGTCAGAAACTAGGAGTATTTTTTCTTATAAATAGAGGGATTTTGTTCATTGCATTATTAATCTGATGATCTCTCAACCATCAAGGAAAATAAAAAAGTCTTCCTCTTCTCTCTCTATTTATTTTTGTTCTTCATACTTTATATTTCATAACACGTTATCAGCACGAAGTCTCTAACTTCAAGGTTTAGTTAAACTTCTTATGAACCCATCTTGTTAATCTCAGAATTGGAAAACAATGTAACCAAAAATATAGGTAACAAATATGTACTGTCGCATGTATATTTGTATTGTAGATGGAATCTATTTCTTTTGGAGTTTTGATTTTATCTATTTGTAATTATGTTCTGTCCATACAAATAGTTTGCTTGGTAATAGTGGATTCAAGTCCAAAAAGAAAAGAAAAAAAGAAGAAGAAGAAAGAATGCATCATTATGCATACGAATGTTTTTATTTATTACTTTAGTCATGTCATTCGCCATTCGTGATCTGAGAAGTAAATATTGTTTACTTTTATTGAAATATACATACTGGTAAGTACAAATAAATAATAGATCCATGATTAAATTGTGATTTTTAGCTTTATGAATGTAACGTGGTAAGTACTAATTTGTTCTATTATGTTTTTGGTTCGCATCAAAAAGCTAAGACATTGGGTTAAAGTCCCGATGCACCATGGTGATAAGATGTTGGGTTCAAGTCCCATCCATTTATGCCTAAGACGCCTTTATATGGATATGATAGTTGAGTTTGAATCTCAATGCACCATATTGATGATATTATGATGACTAAGGCAAAATAATGTATTTTTTATGAAAAGACATGAAATCTGTCCATTGAATATGCTCCATTCCAAGAAGTGAATATGGTAGCAATATATGATAAGTCTGAAAGATACAATTTATTTTATTCTTGAAGTGAATGTGGTAGCAATATAGCGAATGCCTCGATTTACTCCTAAAGTAGCAATATCATGCAAAGAGGTTATAAGCTATCAAAATTTGATAAACTTAGGGCACGATTATAATCCATTATAAGCTATCAAAATTTAATAGACTTAGGGCACGATTATATTCTATTCCCGGGGAATGAGGATTTTGATTATTTCACTACAAATGTGCACTTGATTGTGATGGCATCACAACTCACTTCCGAATGAGGAAGAATAACTGAGAAAAGTTATTTTAAATCTACTTTTAAAGTAGTAAATCTAAAATTTATTCATGTAATAGTAAATCTGAAATTTACTAAAGAAAAAAGTACATGTCATGGTAAACCAGAGTTTACTAAAATAAAAGTTCATAAATTGACATGAACAATTGTGACATCCCAAAGATGTGCATATTGAGTATTGAACATATATTGAAGAATTAGAAAATTCTTCATTACTTTTAATATTGCTTCTTCTCATGATAAGTTGGTTGGACCAACTAATATTGAGATTGAATCCCTCAAAATCTGAAAAGTATAAAAGGTGAATAAGGGCACGTTCACCTATCATGTGATATGTTTTGAAAAGATGCATCAATAAGATGATCGCATGTACATTTATTGTCAACCTACAGTTTTGGCATTCATAAAGTTGTTTGCTCAATAAAATTGAGTTAAAAACATAATTTTCAGATTGTGTAATCAAGACAATTCATCTCGATGATGATGATTTGGCATTGAATGACTTCGATAAATAGCTAAACCATTACTAATGAGAACAAAGTTTTATGTGTTGATATGAAATATGATATGTTGCATACAATAGCACTTGTATGCACTAATAAATTATAATTATTTCTTCCTTCTCAATTGGTTTAAGGTCAGGAACCAACTATTCCATTTAATAATTTTAATGTGCGGTATACTATTAATGAATATACCAAGATGCACAAATATGGAATCCTCAAAGAAGATGGAGGATGTATGTTAGTTTTCCTAACATAAGGGGGAAATTATAAGCAACTATGAAATATGTTAGGAATTATTATCAGATCCTCATTCAAAAGATAATTCAAGTCAAATGCTGAAAGCATCTCATATTTAAGCTACAAGTGCTCTTATTTTGTGTCCCTAAAGGACAAAGTCTATGCATGCGTGAAGCGTGGTAGACCAATCGGTTCCAATAAAATAATTCTTGAAAAGAGTAAAGAGAAAATGATCATAATGAGAAGGCAATGTGCTCTTGAAGAGCCTACGACATAACACTTTATGAAACCTTATGAAAGTTTCAGGTACTTGAAAATAATGATGTGATGAGCTCTCAAAATATTATGTCAAATTGTAAATCGATACGAAATGATAGATCATTAATATCTTTAATACAATATTAGCACAATATTGTGAAAGATTATGAGGATCTAAATTCTACGTTTATTTAAGAATGCTGACGTAGAAACATTTATCAAGTGACATAAAAGGATGCCTCTTGGTAAGCATAAAACTTATTTGATTTGCAGTCCAGATACTTAAAGATGTCACACATGGAATGTTGAATATTGTCACTTGACAAAATTTATATGAAAACCTCTTTAAGAATTCAAAATATAAAAGTTTCTAGGAAACTTATTGATAATCCTTATATTGTATAAGCTTATAGTTTGAAAATTATTGAAACTCTTTGATAGCATTCAAAACAATAGATCATTTGCTAAAATGAGAAATATACCGAATTAGATTGGTTATGAAGTATTATATCTTAGTGCAAGTGGTGTACTCATGTATCTTGCAAATACTACAAGGCCTGATATAGCCTTTTCAGTCAATTTGTTAGCAAGATATATTTCTGCTCCTACTAGGAGACATCAGAATCGGATAAAACACATGAGCTTGTTTTATTCTAAAGATTGCAGTCCCGATCTTATTGGTCATGCTGATGTTGGGTACTTATCTGACCCGCATAAAGTTCGGTCTCAAACAAGCTATGTGTTCATATGTGGAGGTACTGCCATATCTTGGAGATATACAAAGCAGTCTATCGTAGCCACTTCATCGAATCATGCTGAGATAATAACTATTCATGAAGCAAACCAAGAATGTGTATGGTTGAGGTCCATGATACATCTCATTCGAGAAAAATATGGTTTGAAATGTGACAAAATATCCATAATTTTTTATGAAGAAAATACATCATGCATAACACAACTTAATGGAGGATTCATAAAAGGAGATAGAACGAATCACATTTTGTCAATGTTTTTCTATACACACAAGCTACAAAAGAATGGTGATATTAACGTGCAACAAATTCGTTCAAGTGATAATGTGGCTGATTTATTCACCAAACCTCCTCCAATTGCAACTTTCAAGAATATGGTGCACAAGATCGGGATGCAAAGGTTCAAGGATATTCTCATTAGAGGGAGTTAATACGCGTTGTACTCTTTTTTCCTTACGAAGTTTTGTCCCACGGGTTTTTCTTGTAAGATTTTTAATGAGGCAACCTATATGCGTATTGTTAGAGATGTGTATTCTTTTTCCTTCACTAGATTTTTTTTTCCCACTGGATTTTTTCTAGTAAGGTTTTAACAAGACACATTATCTATCTAGACATTCAAGGGGGTGTTATAAATATATTTACATTATAGTGAATGTCTATCAAGATCTAAGAAGATTTATCAAGATCTAGTTGATATCTATCAGGATTTGAAGTATTTGTCTTTTAGTCAGAAACTAGGAGTATTTTTTCTATAAATAGAGGGGTTTTGCTCATTATATTATTAATCCGATGATCTCTCAACTATCAAGGAAAATAAAAAAGTCTCTCTCTTCTCTCTCTATTTATTTTTGTTGTTCGTACTTTATATTTCATAACATGTTTTTTTTTATATACTTAAACAAGTATATATAGTATCCCAAATAAGATAATCTTTTTTTTTCGTGTGTTTTATCTAAAATCTAATTAATAATAGACCACAATTTTGATTATGTGAGCAAAATAAATAAATGGCTAGGTTTATGAATTTGAAATACAAAGGACAAATTCCTCTATTTAAAGGGTCATGAATTATATTTGACATGTAACAAATAATGTATCATGTACAATAAGCATGATGGAGCTTTGGACTATCATTATTTGTGTGAATGAAATAAGTTTTCAATGTTTACATGAATATTACAACTTCGTACAAAAACTTTTGCCTCTCTTACAAGATGTTTACAAAAGTTTTAAAATTTATTTATGTGTTGATACATATTAAAAAAAGATAACATATTCTTATGTAATTAATCTAACTACTTAATCGATGAAGAAGAATACGTATATACAAAAAATAAATAAAATTTAAATCGAAAGTGTCTAAAGAAATCATGTATTATGAGTTAAGGTGTTCAGTTGGAACAATGCTTAGTTCGAATATTTAAATAAATTATGCTCATAAATTTAAGCGAATAGATATGTACTAAGACAATATTAAGGGGTGGTTTGGTAGGGAAAAGTAATCCCGATATAATTAATCTCGAAATTAGCTATTCGGGATTAATTATCCCACCGCGTATATGAGATAACTTATCTCATCAATATGATATAAATAGTGTGATAAATAATTACGGGACTAATTAGTACCTCTAACCAAATGCAAGATAAAATAATTTTATATTTTATTCCATAATTATTATACATTATCTATCACAACCGACTCATTAAAATACGTATAGGTCAAGTATTTGTTAGTACAATCATAAGTTAGTCACTCCTTATGTATAGCCTCTTTGACCAAACTTGTTAAATCGTTTGATTAATTTTTACGAAAAAATAAATTTATTTTTTGTGGTAACAATTAAAGTAGATTTTCTTAATCTGAAAAAAAAAAAAGTCTTTTCAACAAATTATATTGGAAAATTGGTCAAACACAAATTAATATTCTAACATTAACAAAAATATTTTTCAAATTTGATTAGACAAATACTTTTCAAGATGTTTTAAATTTTTGATATTGATATAAGAGAATCCAAGGAAAAAGAAGTACAAATAAACATAGGATCCTTTTAATATTCATTTCACACATAGGATTCCTCTATAATTAATTAATAGGATCCAATTAAACACATTTTAAAATCATATTATTCCATTTAAAAAAAAAATATTTTAAATTAAACAAATTCTCTTTTTCCCCCAAAAAAATTAAAAAATTTCACATGTTATATTTTAAGTTTTTAGAGGCATCTTTTGTTAAATCAGAATTATTTCACATGTTGATGAATGTATAAATATTTTTCATATCGACATATTTTGTTCAATTAAGATTTTTCTTAACCGTTTTATAAAATTAGCAAATATGCAACCAATAAATATGGATTAATAAGATAAATATAATTCTTTCACTTTTAATGAGAGGTATCTCATCAATTTTTTTGTAAGAAAAAAAATCCAATAGAAATGCTTCTCCTTTTAATTAAGACTCTGCAGAGAATTATGAATATCCAAACATAGACTGAATAACTAAAAAGATGACCATTATGAGTAATTTTTTTCTTATACTTTCCTCCAAAAATAATTTTTAAAAATTACGTATAATATTTACATTTTTATTCCAGGTAATTGTCTAATCAATTTTCCCTCCCAATTAAATTTTAAAAAACACAGATACTAATATTTATACATTTTAAAAAAAAAAAATCACAAAAAATAAAAAATCTAATTAGAATCCAAGTACCCAACCTCGGATTCCTACTTGAGCCCTTAAAATACTGTCATCATAACCAATTAAAACTTGCCACGTAATTTTTATGTATTTCCCATTCCCACGTGGGCCAGGACCAGCTCCCAAGTCTGTAATGTGGGACCCAGATTCATCAGTTTTTTATTTTATTAATTTATTTTTAGAATAATTTCAATTTGGTTCTTCAATTATTGTTGAATTATGTTCTTGGTCCTTATGGTATATGAATTAGCATATTTAGTTATTTATCTTTCAATTAACTAATAAATTATGAGTTTTTGTTCATTTGTATAAGAAGCATGCAATATTTAGTAGGCAATTGAAGATAATTTATAAGAGAGAAAGGTTCAAGTTTCTTGCATTCATAATTCAGGGAAATAGAGAGATTAATAATGATGCAACGCACGCATCAATTGAAGTACGTAGGTGAAATAGAAAAGCGTGTCAGGGTATTTTTCGAAAAAAATATATCGCCAAAATTTTAATTGAAATTCTACAGGTTTAGACTAATATTGTTGTATGAGATGAAGTGCTAACCAGTCACGAACGTACATGTTGAGAAGGTGAATGCAACACAAATGCAGATGACTAGAGTGACATATGGGCATACTACAAGAGATATGATTAGAAATGAAGTTATACTGAAGGATATGGGAATGATCTGTACAACAGATAAGAACAAGAAAGTGCGATTGAGATGGACAGATGAAGAGAAGATGTGTGAATGTGCCAATACATAGGTGTGAAAGGTTGGTTATCAAAAGAGCCATGAGAGATAAAGGTAGATCGAAAAAGACCCGAGGGGAGGTGATTAGCGCGTAGCATAACATGTCACCAGCTTACTAAGGACACGACACCAGCTTATGAAGATCGAAAATTGTGATAGAAGATTAATTGATAGCCAAATAGTGTTGCACGTCAGGTTGGAGAGGGAAAGGACTAGCCTTGGGCTGCATTTATTTTTATTACGTGCAAACAAACGAGGCCTCACTATTGTTATTTAGTAAGTGAATAGTTTCATATTCTTCAAATTTTTATTATTGTCTATTGATATGTTTGCCTTGTCTATTGCTATTTTGTTGTCATGTCTTTTATTGCTAACTCAGCTTCATTTTTTTTAGCCAATGATCTATAGGAAACAATTTTTTTTTCTTTCGTAAAATAGGAGTAAGATGTGTATACATTCTATCTTCCTCGTAACCCACAAGTGGGGTTATATTGGATATGCCGTTGTTTGTTTCATTTGATCATATATTTTGAATATTTTTCATTTTATCTAGAATTTATGAGGTTAAAGTTGAAGGTAAATCTGTATTTGATTAAATTTATTTGGAAAGAATATTTGAATATAATGTCCATATTTGAATGTAGTTAAATACAACTTTAAAAGTGAATTAGAAAATAAGTTATTTTCCAATTTTGAAATATATCTTCAAGTTAAATTTTAGAACTTCAACACAAATTCTATAATAAGTATCTCTACAACGCTTTATCAATGTTAGATATGAAGACATAACACAAATTTAATACAATACACTGAGAGTTAAATATTTTACACTTCAACAATTCGTAGAGTCAGTGAAGATATAGTTTTAGAGATAAAATACACTCTAAATTAATTAAAAGTTAAATATCCAATAACAACAAGAACATATCTCGTGTAAATCCAAAATGGGATACCGAGAAAGAAGTGTATATGCAATTCTTACCCCTACAAGGTAGAGACAGTGGCGGATCCAGGATTTAAGGATTGTGGGTACTTAACGTTCAAAACTTTAAGGTTCCGCCTGAAAACTAAAGCATTCAGCTATCTTCTTGGCTTAGTGAGTGTTTTTTAAAAATCTTATATTAGATTTTATACATTTTTTATATAATTATATTTAACCTGCGACGAAAAAGAACACAACGAGAGTGAAGAAGCTAAAATTGAAGATTAGATATATTAATCGAAACTTTAGAAAGACCAAAATTAAAATTCATTCATACTTGAGGGATTTAATAGTGATAAATATCTCATTTATTTTTATAATAATACTAAATATAAAAATATAGTAATATTATAGTAACAGTTGGTGAATAATTTGGCGGGCATTTACAATAAATTCAAATAAATTTATTTATTTTTCACCAAAACCCTAGATTACTTCCCCCTTCCCCTCCACCATTTTTCATTTTCCCTCTTCTTCCCCCTTTGCTATTTTTTTTTTAAGCTTCTCAATTATTGGGTCAATTTTTCAATTCATTTCAGGTTAGTATTTTTTCTTCTCTTTGTATTTTTTGGATTTATGTTCTTATTTTTTTCCATTTTTTACTTATTATTTTCTTTTTTTGAACTGCTTTGTAATATTTTTATTCGAGCCGAGTGTCTATTTGGAACGGTCTATTTCAGACCCTACTTGTGCGATCACATTGATATGTTGTTGTATCTATTGCGTAATAATAGAAGATTTAGTAGGCGTTTGGCTATGATAATTTTTCAATTTTTTTCGAAAAATTATTTTACTTTAGTGAAAAAAAAAGAAGTAAAAATAGTAGTTCTTGACCATAAAAATTATTTCAGTTTAGAGAAAATTATGTTTGGAATTTAAAACACAACATAAATTCCAACTCCGAAAAATTATTATTGTTTACCGCGAAACGGGTACTTATTTATTGTTTCCCTTTTTCAAATTGTATTGTAATGTTTTTACTTGAATTGAGAGTTTATCAGAGGTAGGCGTAAGGTCTATGTACACACTACCCTTTTCAGACTCCACTTGTGGGATTATATCGGCATTAGAAGATTCATATAGTTTATCTTAATTAGTTTTGGATTGGTGCGTAGTTTTTATTGTTTTTGCGTATAGCTATTCTAACTAGTTTGGGATTTGAACTTATTAGGATGACTGAATACTTAAAGTTCTGCGCGTTGCTATATGCTTAAATACTGTTTGGTTTAGCGGTGAATTTTGGTTTTATTTCACCTGGACCGTGTTGTTGTAGAAGTTAATTATAACATAAATTTGTTGTGGTTTCTGATTTTGATGTGTTGTGCTGTTAATTGAATTTATAAAAGTTGGAACTTTTCCAGTCTTGATTGGTATTTTTGGAATCTTTTACTTTCTGATATAGATTTAGGTGATAAATAAGTTAGGGAAATTGATGTTTGAGATTTGAATGTATTTGTACGGACGATTTTTGAAGTTTTGTATGTACGTTTGTCATGTGTGAAATGATGTATGCTTAAGTAATTGGGTGTTTTATTGGATTTAGCTGTGAATTTTGGTTTATGTTTTCGGATTGGGTGTTCTTTTTCACCCTGATCCTTTTGTTGTAACTCTGAAGCAGTTAATTATATGGTTTTGTTGTGGTTTCTGATTTTTTTTTGTGCTGTGTCAGTTGATTTCTGTAAAGTTGAATCTTTTCCGTATTTGATGGGTATTTTTGGAACTTTTCTACTTTTCAGGTCCACATCGATGGGTAATCTGAGTTAGATTTGGTCTTAATTTGGTAAATAAGCAAGGGAAATAGTTAAAGTCGAGAGTTTGAGAAGTTAGGTGATGAATTTATTCAACTGATTGGAAACTAGTTAGTAAAAATCAGAATAATATGGGCAAAGTGTCACCCAAAGATGGTCAATCCAAGACTCCAAAACAGAAAAAGAGGTCGAGGAGTACAAAGGGAAAGTATTTGAGACCAGGTGCTTTGGCACAGCTACGTTACACTAAGGTTGCCGCTGCTAAATCTTGTACGGATCTTGGGAAGAAAAGGGTGGCTGTAATAACTTCACATGAAACAAAGGATCAAGCTGCACTTCAAAATAATGTTATTAATGAAAGTCCCATATTTTTATCACCCGTGAAGTTTTGTTATGGTTCTGTGAATACGCCCATTGATGTATCTAAGCAGAATAAATTGCAAATGACACCAAAGACACCTGGTGCATTTGAGTGCACATCAGAGTCAAGGCTCGAGTCTCTTCCAATGGATTTACTGGTATAGAGAGTTCTATTCCTTTTGCTTTCATTTAATTGTTGATCATATGCTATACTTGTGTGTCAAATGGTCTGATTAACATCATTTTGTGCACTTATATGTCTTGAACTGTATATGTTGGATCTTGTTTCATATATAGAAGAAAATATGAGAAACGTAGTGGTTAACAATCTCGAATTGTTCTAATGTAATTTTTATTTGAAGTTCTGAATTTCGATATCTGGAAAAGTATAGTGTCTAACATTTATAGTACTAACTACTATTTGATTTCATAAGTTTTGTTTGGAAAACCTTTATGAATTGAAGCTACATAAATGTGTCTTGTCCACAACATCACATCAGCAAGATCTGTTTTTATTTTCTTTATCAGGTTGATGAATGTCATTCTTGCATAACAGTATGAATCCTCTCGTGATTGTTTTTGAGTATCTGGCCACCCTTTTTTCACCCTGTAGCTCTCTCTTATTTTCTCCCTTAGTAGCATCATCTAGAAGACCTTCTACTAATTTAAGAGCACATAAAGGGATAATTGCTTATAATAAAGGGGGGTGGGGGTGAGGGTGAGGGAGAAAATATTAGAACAGAATAAGTTGGAACTTGGAAGGTCCATCAGCTGAAAAATTGCTGATCTGAGAATGTTATGATACATATTTCAAGGACTACTGGTGTAGTAAAACATGAAAAGTAAGTTGGCGTGTATATGTGTCTTTTTTTTATTTAGTCAATAAAACGCCAAAAGTTATTCATCAGGAAAAAGCTAGTATAAATGTTTTCTGCTTTTGCTGAAAACTGAATCCAAGACCTGCAGGATGTGGATCTTAGTCTTGCCCTAGGGGTCATTTGGTTGGAAAACAAGTTATCCCGGGATTAGTTATCCCACCCTCAAGGAGGGATAAGAAAAACACTACAATCCCGGGATAACTAATCCCGGGATGAGTTATCCCATGCATTTTGTCCCAATCAAACATGGGATAAGCTCCTCTTCTAAATTAATTCCGAGATTAGTTATCCTTATCCCTCCTACCAAACGACCCGTTAAGTGCTACTCTTGTTGGTGTGTGCTTTAGGAAACTATTTTTTGTAAGTACTTTATGTTGGTACTTTCAATTGTCTGGACTGAATGGCTGATAGATTTCTTACTTTCTGATTGAGGTCAAAATACTTTGCCATCTGCACCATGACCAACTTAAAGCA
This sequence comes from Capsicum pubescens, assembly GCA_030864215.1. Lineage (NCBI taxonomy): Eukaryota > Viridiplantae > Streptophyta > Magnoliopsida > Solanales > Solanaceae > Capsicum > Capsicum pubescens. The sequence goes on along the minus strand of CM061541.1, from coordinate 246,422,953 downwards.
GTTTTCCATGTCTCTCAAAAGATCAGGAAGGCAGTGAGTATCTCGCTCTCTCTTTCTCCGGTGTTCATCTCTTTTTAAAACATGGATAAAGTATTGGAATCTTACCAATGGTGCAAACTCAATAGGTAATTCAGGCAAGACTTTTCCATTTTAATTATACTACACCAGATAGAACGCGGCAGGAATTGTTAAGCACCATGACTCCTCTCCCCACTGATCACTGGCCTTTCGTAAGGTAATACTTAATTTCATCCCCATCTCCTCGTGATGGCTAGAGTCATATATGTGTTGAATTTTCTCATATGCCTGTCACTTGCAGCAAAGAGACTGGAAAGGGCGCATGGCGCAACACTCCTCACACTCCGAAGGCTCCAAGACATGGTCCACGGCCCCCATCCCGTGTCAAGTTCACAGAGATGAGGCAAATTGCAGCAGTTCTTTTCCAGGAGTCTGCATTTCCATCAAGATGCTTGGTTCCATCTGTTATACCAAAGCCCCTATGCAAGTCCTTGGGTTCTAATAGAGTTCTATTCTACGAGGATGAATTATGTCAGGCTGTTGCTCAGAATAAACTCCGTTGATTTCAGGTGTTTCCGTCTCCTGATATGTGTATAATAGAAATCTATCCTGTTTTCGTCTTTGGTAGCCAAATGGACAGGGTGCAAGTTTTGTAATATTACCCCGGGGCACTCGTTCAAAGTGGTTGAAGATTACTAGGTTTAGATACATATGAAGGTTTTCGCGAAATATATGGAGATTGGGCTTGTGGTGTATAGTTTATATATAAGTTCTCTATTTACTGGGGCTTCGGAGTTGCTTGTTGCTTGTCTCAGTGTCTGTTACTGCACTAAAGGAAATTCATATAATTCGTTCACGTCTTTCCCAATATGTTGTGGACTTGATGATGATAAAGACTAGCAAGCTGTGACTTTAAAGCTTATTCAGAAATGGAAAAAATTGAAAGTCTCAGGCTTTATATTTTAAACTGAAAAAGATGGTATATTGAATAGATGGTATGAAGGATGCATTTTCTATTTGTTTTTTTGATGTTTTGCAACTGTATTAGAGTACACAATGTTACCAATGAAAGATACACAACATAACTAGTGTATCTCACAAGTTGTGTTTGGAGGTTGGTGTATACGTAACCTTTTCTCTCTATCTTTGTGGAGGTAGATAGACTGTTTACGATAGAATCTCGACTCCAATGTTACTAATGAGTTCTAAACAAATGCTTTCTTCATTGATCAGCTTGAAATGACTCCAATTTTCCACATGGCATGTTTAAAAGATAACAGGATTAAAGAGTATTTTGGTTCATTTGACATATCTTTAATTTAAGCCTATAAGATCCAAAAATATTCTTTAATTAAACTTTGTAACAAGTCAAAACAAATCAATCAATTTGAAATAAATGGAGTGTACTCTTTACTATTTTGAATGAGACGAAAGACTTTCATAATTACACTACCATAAACCATCACAATCACTACGAAGTAAGCAAGCAATAGGATGAAATGACGTGTTTCAAATACAGTATAACCTCGATAAATTAATACTGTTGGGACCGTCAAATTTTATTAATTTAGCGAGGTATTAATTAATCGTATAAATTAATAATTATTAATTTATAAATTATATACTTTTTGGGTCCATATTATGAATGTACCTAGGTGTACGTGAAAACTAATTTCTACATTGACTATTAATTATGCATACTTAACCAAATTCATGTATTTTTGCTGATACATTTTCAATATTCTATGTATATCTTAATAAAATATATAAATCTACTTAATTATTAATGTAGTTACATGTACCTACATTCATTAAAATGTATAAATCCACTCAATTATTAATGTAGTTACACGTACATACATTAACTAAGTTACTATATAAATAGATGTATTATGCAAGTCTTCAAATCAAAAAACAAAAAAAATGGCTTCTCATCTCAAAGGTGTTAAAAAATCAACCATGACTAATGGTATACGTAGAGAATTGTGTGAGTATAAACAACAAAATCTAGCATGCACTCAAAAGCAATTGCAACAATGGGTGTTAGAGAAGTTTAATTTGCAAGTGAGTCAAGCCACAATATCAAACACGATCAAGAGGTCAGCAGAGTATCTATCAGCAGCCGACATTCCAAAAGATGAGGCTAAAAGACATAAAGCTGCCAAATTTCCAGAATTAGAGAAGGCTCTGTTCGAGTGGTTTATTCATTACCAAGAGCGTGTTAATATCAATGGGGAACTAATTGTAACGAAGGAAAAAGAGCTTCTAAAAAAGATGTATCCCATCGATACACCTGATTTTCATTTTTCTCAAGGTTGGCTAGAGCGTTTCAAATCAAGACACGGTATCAAGCAATATCGTCGTTTTGGAGAAAGTGGATCAGTTAATATGGAGGCCATGGAGAGCAATTTACAATCCATCAGAGAGAAACTTGATCAGTTTGCTAAGAAAGATGTTTTCAATATGGATGAAACTGGATTGTTCTTTAGGCTACAACCAGATCATTCTCTTGCAACGAAGCAACTTGAAGGTAAGAAACAAGATAAAGAAAGACTTACAGTTGTTATTTGCTGTAATGAGGATGGTTCTGAGAAAATTCCTTTATGGATCATTGGGAAGTATTTAAAACCACGTTGTTTCAAGAATGTGAATTTGGGAAGCATGGATTGTGAATATCGAGCCAATAAAAGAGCATGGATGACTGGGATTCTATTCCAAGAATATGTTCAACAACTTGATGCAAAAATGGACGACAGGAAAATTCTTTTAATTGTTGATAATTGTCCTGCTCATCCAAAAAATGTCGAAGGTTTGAGAAATGTTGAATTATTTCTTTTACCACCTAACACAACATCAAAGATTCAGCCTTGTGATGCAGGGATCATAAGAGCTTTTAAGATGCATTATCGTAGGCGATTTTATCGAAATCTTTTGGAGGGTTATGAAATTGGGATCTCAAATCCAGAAAAGATTAATGTTTTAGATGCAATGAATCTTGCAATCTCGGCATGGAAAATGGATGTCAACTCAAGTACAATTGCAAATTGTTTTAAGCATTGTAAACTTAGGTTGTTAGATGATGAATCCTCGAAAAATCAAGGATTTTTTGTATGTATTATGTATTATGTATGAAATATTTTGATACAGATGAATTATTAATTTATAGATCAAATGGGACCTATATGATTTTTTTTTTTTGTATTATCTTATAAATTTAGCGAATTATTAATTTACCACGTTGATCCCGACTCGGAACCGAAGAAAATTATTATTTTAGCAAGGTTATTAATTTATCGAGTATTAATTTATCGAGGTTATACTGTATGATGTAAAATCCTATTCGGTACTCTCTCCTTCAAAATCTTCAGTCATGTGTAGTAATAATTTTATCAAGATCAAGATTTTTCTCCCAAATGAACACTTTTTTTTAGTTTACTTCTGTGTTCATTTCTTAATTTCTCTTTAGTTTATATATTGAGCAATTTCTTCTTTAATCACACTCTGGGACAATATCACAGTTCTTTCTAATCTCGTCGGACATTTTTAAATTCCTAGGAATTTACAGATTAATTCATTATTATTGCTAAACACCGAGAGACTAAATATATATGTAATACCCCGCACTTTTCTAGTTCAGCTCAACCCCTAATATGTGCCCATAACACTTAGAACCTGAAGATAAAGTTAAGTGTTGAGGGGTTTAGTCACTTTCAACTCTCTTTAAACTCCGAGGAGTTTAAGTTGACCTTCCGGGTCTCGAAATGATGATTTTTGAGTTGAATTATATTCAAGAGTGTAAGTAGCATGCCTCGGGCAAGTTTTGAATTTTTCGGACTAGGATTGGAATTCTAGCAGCTCACAGTGATTCCATCGCGTCGCGGTGAGTATGGCATCAAGAGGCCCATCGCGTCGTGGTGGAGTGTAAAAAGGCATTTGTCAGTTTCCAGTGAGTCAGCACGATTCCACCGCATCGTGGTGGGTATCGTGATGACCCATTTGGCGCATCGCGGTGAGGTCATGATCGGCGTTCCAGTTGCGGGTTTTAAATCTCCAAGGGTAGTTTTGTCTTTTACCAAGCCCCCAAATCATGAAAATAGAAGATTAAGTGTATTTTTGAGCAAAATATACTCATTATTCATCAAATTTCTCTCCAAGAAACCCTAGAGCTTCAATTTTAAACTTCAAGAAATCTAAAATTCACCGTTCCTTTTCCAAGATAATTCAAAATTCGAGTTTCCCGGTTCAAGAACCTCAAGAAACAATCTTCAAGAACACAAATAGGAATTCAAAGTTAAGTGCCTTCATCAATTAAGATATGTGGGGTTATGAACAAGGATACTCCTTTCATCCTTGTGCCTAAAACTAGCTTTTAAAGTTGGATTTACATGATTTGCAATTTAGGGTTCATATCCAATTATCATTATTTGAAGATTATGATGTTACAAGTGATTTAATTATTTAATTGCATCTTTATTTTGTATGTTTATGCGTGTGACATGATTATATATACATTGAGAATTGAATTTCACCATTTTGACTAGAATTATTACAGAATTTCAAGATTTTGATTATTGAGCATGACTTGGTGATAATTTCACATGAGATTAAAGCATGGGTTATTAAGCCCTGGTTTGAGTATTGATATTCAAGAAGAAAATGCTTTTAAACATCTATGATTAGTTCATATTTAGATTTTGAGAAAAGATATGATCTTTTGATCCTTAGCTTAGATATGGAATCCATATTACAATTTTATTACAGTTTACAGTAAAAAGATGCATAGCTGGTTTTCATTATAAACCCTTATGCTAGTTTTAAAGTGGATTTCCTACAGATTGAGCATACAGATTAAAGGGAATAGTATTTAGCACCGAGCGGGAAATATGAGTTTAGCGCATCCTACTTTCGTAGAACTACGAGCCAATGTAGGTACATATTCAGATTGTATTTTCTTTATATATGGATACAAATACAAATTGTGATCACTTAGCTCAGGTTATACTCTCTGACAAAAGTATGACACCTCTCCCCAATGTGAATTTTCCCCTTAGGGGAACTAGACGTTGGACTCCATGATAGCTCACATGGTTTATGTCGGTTAGAAGAACCTCCCTAACTGCAGAGACTTACAGAAAAGCTTTAGAATTTAAGTGTGAAGGCTCACAACTTCATTGAGATATTATTTTACATCAGATATTAGTCATGAGATTTCAGCTTTCAGTTTACAGATATAAAAATGAGTCCCTTCTACACTTAGACTGCATGATTTAAAGATAGAATACAAGTACAACTTTTAGAACCAAATGTGATGGTTCACAAGACTTACACAGTGTGCTTTACCATTTATGATTTACAATTTTCAGCTTTTAGTTATTCAAGCCAATGTGAGTCATTACACTTAGCATGCATTCTTTCATAAATTTTTATGAACATTGAGATATTGTTTTACTAATGCATTCACTCCTACATGCTCAGTACATTCCAAAAATATCGATCCATATATATGTCTATGTGCTACATTGTTTAATAATGTAGGTTTAGGTGCTCAGTTCCAGCAGCATGATCGACCGTGAGCATCTCTATCTACATACCGACCGTTGATGAGTCCTCATAGTTCGAGGACCCAATTATCCAGACTTTCAGTTTATTAAAGTAGTTTGTTTAGTTATTTTCAGTCAAATTGAGTCAGCTGGGGTTCTGTCCCAGTGGCTCTCTAGTTGTTAGTAGTAGAGGCTTGTCAGACCGCTAGTTATAACTCAGATTTCCAGTGTTAATTGTCCAGACTTTTAAGTCAAGTATTCTCAGATATTTTGTTCAGTTAATTCTAGTTTAGATCAGACAGAATTCAGCATTCCAGCATTGATTATATGTTATATTTCTCTGTTATGAGTTTCGGATTTAGTAGAAGGCTTATAGGGTTAGCTTGAGACTACTCGTAGTATTGAGCACCGTGTGACGTCTTAGGACTTATTTTCGGGGCGTTACAATATACTAGGGGTAGAGACTAAACAACAAACACATCACATACATATGATCAAACATATATATTTACATATTAGGGAGAAAACTTAGAAACTATACACACTCTTATTCACACTTTTTTTTAGAAAATAAGAACAAACTAAGAAATTAAGAACACTTATGCTTACACTCTAACTTCTTTCTCTTTTTTTCTGCATTCTCTACTTGATCTGTCTTATGGAGTGGGTATTTATAAGCATTCGGCGGATTTCAAAATCGAATTTCAAATTGTCTTGAAGAATCTTTTAACCTGTCGGGTATACTTTTGGGCCAAATCATCACATGACTTAAAAGTTTCTCCTTTATCTATCATCCACTTGTCACCCACTTTATACCAATCATTCATTTTATTGTGTCATTGCTTACACCATTTGTCTTGTCTTCTTTTATATGTCGTCATTGCTTACGCAATGATCCTCTCAAGTGTCTAGATTGTGTAATGCCTTTGTGTCGAAACTCATTCCTGAGCCATCATCTTTGTTTGGGTCTTGGGCAAATTGATCCATTGCAGGATCATATTCTTCATTGTCTAAGTTTATCATCCTGGGTCTTGGTTCTGGATTTTCTAGGATTACTTCTTTCATTTTTTCTTCTAATAATTTTTTGACCGTCTCTGCTATCACCTGTTGTATTTTTTTAATCATTTTTTTCCTTAAATAAAATCTCTTGTTTATTCTTTCTTGGTTTGAAGTACTTTCTTTACTTGTCTGAAAACTGGCCGGAAGGATTCGTACACTTTTTGGCAAAGTGCCAGCCATTAACGAATTTGATGTGTCTTTATCAGTTACCGTTTGAACTGGACTAGTTGCATTTTTATCCGATACAGTGGATCTTTCTGCATTTACTGGGGAATGCACACCCTTCTTATCCATTTTTGAATGAGATGGAGAACTCTTTGGAATAATTTGTTGGGTTTCATGGTCTGTTGGGATAATTCAAAATGAAGAATTTTAATTTTGTCTTAGAGAATTCTTATATGTTCTAGCATTTTTTCTCTTTCTTGTAGGAGACTCTCTTTTTCCTGTCTAAGGTTTTCATTTGCCTGGTTTAGTCTTTTGAAAGCTTCTGTTATAGTTGAACAATGGTTGCAAAAAATGATCTTATTTGTGTCTTTCTTTATATTGTACTGAGTGACTTCTCTTATATTTGGTCTGAGTGCTGGAGTAATATACTAGTTGGATCCCAAATTCCCTTTAGCATAGTCTAATGCTTTGGTAAGATCATTGAAGCCCTTAAAGAGGGGTGTTGTATGATTCTTCATCTATTATTATTTTATTTCCTAGGGTCTAGGTATTCTCTTATATATCCTTGTAGTTTCAAATAGTATATTCATAAACTCAGATATTATCTCTTAGAATCTTAGGGCTAGAGAATGAAGAAAAGAGAGAAAGAAGTTACAGTGTAAGCATATAGGGTGAACACAAGTGTTCTTAATTTCTCAGTTTGTTCTTATTTTCTAGAAATAAGTGTGAATAAGAGTGCGTATAGTTTCTCAGTTTTCCACTAGTAGCTATCAACTCTCAGGGAAACTCCCGAAAGGGAAATCTTTCTTCATCCTAAGTTATGTAAGTATTTATTAAGATCTTCATGTTTCTCCCCAATATGTAAATATATATGTTTGATCATATGTATGTGATGTGTATGTTGTTTATTCTCTACCCCTAGTATATGGTTAGTCGCTCAGTGTTTAGTAATAACGATGAATTAATATGTAAATTCGTAGGGATTTAAAAATGTCCGACGAGATTAGAAAGGACTGTGGTTGTCCCAGGGCGTGATTAAAGAATAAATTGCTAAATACATAAACTGAAGAGAAAGAGATGAACAAGGTAGTGAACTAAAAAAAAGAGTGCTTATTTGAGTGAAAAATCTTGATCATGATAAAATTACTACTACACATGACTATAGATTTTGAAGGAGGGAGTACCGAGTAGAATTTTACATCATATTTGAAACACACGTCATTTCATCCTATTGCTTGATTACTTCTTATTGCACTATCTATTTCATATCTTCTTTTTATTAATCTATTTTTACTTATCTGTTTATTATTGGTTTATTATTGGTATCAGAGCCCTAAAATTCTAGGAGATAATATCTGAGTTTATGAATATACTGTTTGTTGTTCTTCTTCTACATTCTGGTTCTCATTCTCTCTCTATTTTTCAACCATGTACACCCTTAACACCGACCTATCTAAATCACTAAGATAAGCACGCAACCGAACCTGATCGGTTATCTTGAAAGGTAGTACCCTCTAATTTTCAAAGGAGCCATGCATGTAGCTGATGACGAATTTTTTTGGTTGACAATATAGTCCACAATAGCTGATGATTAAGTTCATAAAATCATCATACGAAACATCACTTTGAACTGACATAGCTATCATCTCTAATATTTCACCCTTCTTCCAACACCATAGATATCAATTGCTCCACTCGATCCATTCACCATGACAATCCACCCTTATAGTTATTGATTCCTCTATTAGTGGTACCTAAATAAAGTCCTTTGTTAAAAAAAGTTAATAATGACATCATGATAAAAATAATAATGATTTCATAGTGCTGTAACATGAACCCCAACAGATGTGTAATCTGTTGCAATAAGTGAAAAATATACTGCAACAGGTCAGTGATCAGTTGCAACAGATGACTCACTTGTTGGATTTATATTACGCTCCTAAAGCTGATTCCAACAGATGAGTCATCTGTTATAACAGGTGAACTATATATTACAACAGACTATCTATCTGTTGCAACAGATGACTCACCTGTTGGGATTCATGTTACGCTCCTGAAGCTGATTCCAACAGATGAGTCATCTATTATAACAAGTGAATCATTTGTTGCAACAACCTATTTATTTCTTACAATAGATGAAGCGCCTATTGGGATAGATGTTATAATACTAAAGAACCTCTAAAGCTGATTCCAACAAATGAGTGACATGTTGCAACAGATAACTAACCTGTTGCAACATATGACTTACCTATTGCAACAAGCGACGCGTCTGTTGGAATTAAGTTCAGGTTCTATTAAAATAGGTGACTAATCTAGTTCAACAGATCACTTCTCTGTTACAACAGATGAGTAATCTGTCACAACAGATGACCCATCTGTCACAACAGATGACCCATCTGTTCGATTCATGTTACGGTATTATAGAATTATAAACATGAATCCAACATATGAATCTTTCGTTGCAACAGATGACACATCTATTGTAACAGATGAGTGATCTATTTAAACAAATGGCTCTTATGTTGCATTCATATTCGGGTTCTATCTATTGTTGGAAAAACACACAATAGTAATGTACCCAGATGACAAATTTAACTAAAAATTATAATTTTACTTACCAAAGTCTCCTATAAAGTAATGTCAAAGTGAAAGTGATGTACGAAACAAAATTTGACTTAAAAAATTGGTCAAGTAGCAGCAGTAGCGGTAATGACAACAACAATGGTCAACAAGAAGAAGATGATGATAATAAAGAAGAAGATGATGATAATGAAACAAAAGATGATGAATAAAACAGCAACAATAATGAACAACAAAAATCACGAAGAGAGAGAAAACAACAATGAATGAGAAGAGAGAGAAACACACTTTTTCCCTCCGTTTCCTGTTATGTTAGGTTAACATTTAGATCAAAGTGTAAATTTAAAAACTTGTGGGCTATTCTCAAACGTCTCCAACTTTCTTAATCCATAATAAAGTAATTGTCACCTACACTCAATTATTAAAACTTGAGTCACCTACACCTCATTTAAAACTCTTTTACCACTTTTAGCTCAATTGCCCAAGAAACACTTGACAATATTAAGTAAAATTTTTTAGCATTAATTACCATTAAAAATAACAAGGATTTTTTTTTAAATAGCACGTATAAACTATATATATTTAAAGTAGTTTACTTAGATCATTGGTAGATATTTTAATTGGTACAATATTTTGCACAAATTGATGTTTAGAAAAGGGTCTTAATGTTAATAGAGAGTTATCTAATTAAATAAGGATAAATTCTTTGTTTTTGAAGGATTTTATTAGTCGACATTAAAGTCTTCCATATATATTTAATCGTTTGCTTTTGAAAGGTTTAGCAGTAACATAAAGTCATTCTATATATTCAGGAGTATTCAATTTTTTTTAATATATTTAATATAAATAATAATCAATATTATAAAATGTTATAAAGATATAATAATAAGAGGAAAAACAGATAAAAAAGATGAATTTCAAGAAAGATTGAATTTCATATTTTCATGGTGATTTAAATTAAATTCAACCCATGTATGATCCCATGCAAGATTTGATTACCTCACGTTGTGAATTTTAGTTCTCATGTCTTATTCAAGTAAATTTCATGTTGTTGAATTCTTATGCTTAAAATATCCCCATGTACAAGTTCATGCTTTCTACATGTTTGGTGAATTGCCCATGTCTTGGGTTGAACCATGATTCAATACTACAGTCTTAAGTTTGAATGTCATATTTTATGATCATTCAGTGCTGGTGGGTTATGAACACCCGATACCTATGTGCTTTACATGATTTTCAAATTTTCAAGTATGATTTAGTTAAACCATGATTATTCCTATTTATTCAGTTATTATGATCATAATGAGCACTATCTGTCATGAAATCATGTCCAGTTAAACTCAGTCTAGTTTCAGTTGCAGTGTTATTCAGTTGGGAGTAAGATTTAGCACCGAGCGAATCCAGGGATAGAGGTTCACCTGCCAGTAGAGGGTGTGACCCTTAGTAGTAATCTCCGAGTTATAAAACTACGTAGCCAACATAGGTTAGAGATGTCTACCTGTCAGTTGAGGGTTGACAAAGTGTCTACCATCCAGTTGAGGGTGACATATATCTCATTAGAGCACTTGTCAGTTGAGGGTGACTCACTAGTTCATCGGGACACCAGTTTAGCGGATCCACACAACCAGTGTTAGTACCTGTGGCACAGTACTGACACCCTTCCAATTGGGGTTACAAGTTGGACCTCGATTAGCTTAGATTGGGGAATGTCTGTTAGATGATACCTGCGACTGTCTCAGTACAATATTAAATGTATTTCAGTTCAGGTTTGCTTGACTAAGTGTACACATTCTCAGTTATTCAGTTATCAGATTTTAGTCTTTCAGTTTACATATTATTTCAGAAATATGTATATGCTTGGTCTTGCATTCAAAGATGTTATAGTTTTCATGCATTCATGTTCAGTTATCTCATGTTGTTCAGTTAGTCCTTATTTCATATGCATAGTACCCTACAGTTTCAGTCCAGTTATTCATACTAAGTACAGTTCAATTTTACATGATCAGTATTCATATATCCGCTACCCAGCATACCGATGTTAATTATCCCTTACTAAAATTTCAGTTGTTCAGTCACACGGACATCAGTCATTCAGTTATCAGATCTACTTAGTACATGTTATGTTGGTTTTGTATGTTTATTCGTTAATGCTCAGTTTATTTGTATATTAAGATCCTTGAGTTAAGTTAGTTTCCACCACATCGTTTTAGACCTAGTATTCATATATCATCCTCAGTACAACTTTTACAACATGTTCTGCCTTACAAGAGAATTTCTTACAACATTTATATTTCTAACCCCCTAGCTTACAGAATTGTTTTCAACTCATGATCTATAAATTTTCTATGATTTACAGTTTTCACCTATAGTCATGTTTCAAATGTATATTTTAGCAAATAACTTATATCCTCAATTTTACAGCATGTTTGAAATATTTCCAAGATTTAGTGCATGCCTTCATATACTCAGTACATTCCAACGTACTGACCACACATATGCGTTTGGGGCTACATCCTTTATAATGTAGGCACCATATGTAGCTCTTATACCAGGGCCAGACAATTTGCAGCTTTCATCCAGCAGGTAATGAGTTCTCCTATTTTGAGAACTCCAGACAGTTATGGATCATGTACTTTATTTTTGATTCTCAATATTTATTGATTAGTGGTAGTTGGATGCATGTCCCAGCTATTTATAGTCAGTATAGTAGAGACTTCATAAATGTCATCACAGTCAATCATGTAATTTGAGTTTCTTTCTTCAGTTTTATCATGATGTAAACTGTATCAACATTAACTTTATTTAGAATTTTCATGATTATGCTTCCGCTCAGCAAAATTAAGTTTTTAATATATTCTAAATAAGTTGCTCAAGTATCATGCCAGTTCATGGTGTCAATTTTGTTGAATGATCTTTCAAGTTGAGAGTTCTGTCATTAAATAGAAAGAATTTTCCTTGTATATCCCTATAGATCTACCATGAATCCCCTAATATCTGCCATGTATCCTGATACAAATGTAAGGAGCACAAGGATTACAAGTGTTACGAGTGCAAAAAGGGTACAAACACAAGAAGCCATACTTGAACCATATCCAAGAAGAGAGAAGAGTGTGAAGGCCGTTGCCAAAGAGTGGTTCAAGTTGAGTTGGGAAGAAGGAGCCTTACACTCCATAAATGCCTTATTTGAAGGGGTATTGTGGACTTTTATACTTTAAAATCAACACTCCAAGGGCGCCTTCTATCTTAAGAGCATTATGGACTTCTTACACTCCAAAACAACACACCAAGGGCGCCCCTCATTAAGGGTCATTTAGTCTTTGTTATGTAATAACTATAAATAGACACTTAGGCCTTTAGTTTTGAAGAGTTTTGATAAATTGTTAAGTGATACTCAAATTGTATTTTCTTTTCTTAGTGTAGGGCTTGGAAAATCTATCTTAGTGTAGGTCTTGGAAAAGTCATCGAAACTAGGGCTAACCTTGTGTTGATATTTTGGCAAGAAAGGTGGGTTCTTGAGGTCATTAATCCCTTTGTGTCCACTTAAGAGTGTGGTGTTATCCATCATTGGTGTTGTGTGTCTTGGTGTTTGATACACACCTTGGTGTTATTCATTAGTGTTGGTGTATGTCTCACTACTATCCATGTACTTTAATGCATTTTCATCTTGTTTCTTGTTAAATTCGTGTGTTGTGTGGTTTGAATCCGTGTTTTTCTTCTTCAGCTCTTCTTCTTTGTGTGTTGTTTTTCGGTTTCTTAGTGTTGTCTTGTATCATTTATCTGTCATTCCTAACTATTACATCTCTAAGAATATCTCCTATATCTAAGTATTAAAAGCTATTTACATAAATATTATATATTTATAACTGAAATTTGCATGCTGAAATCTGTCCAGCTAATCTGGCTATCACTGAAATCTGTCCAGAAAATCTGCTGGACAGATATATGTCTGTTATCCTAACATCCCCCCTTAAATTGATGCCGGTGAATCAAGAATCATCAATTTGCCCATTAGAAACTGATGGCGTTATCATGCCATGGATTTTGTAAACACATCGGTGATTTGAAGATCACTGGATACATGTGGAAGATTAATGACTCTCTTATCTATATATTCTCTGATATATTGACAATCCAATTTAATATGTTTGGTCCTTTCATGAAAAATCGGATTGATGGAAATCTGAATAGCACTTGTGCTGTCAGTGTGGAGAGAAGTGGGATTAGATTAAGGAAATCCAATTTCTGCAAGTAAACCATGAAGCCAAACAATCTCAGAGCAAGCAGTAGACATTGCTCGATATTAAAATTTGATTGAAGATTTTAAAACACGGTCTTGCTTCTTGCTCTTCCAAGATATCAAAGAATTTATGAGAAACATGCACCAACCCGTGACGGAGCGACGAGTGTCAGGACATCTAGCCCAATCAGAATCACTAAATACATTAAGCTGATATAGAGAACCACTAGGAAAGAATAATCCACGAGTAGATATTCCTAAGTGATATCGAATGATGCGATTGACCGCGACCAAATATAGATGACGGGGAGCCTACATAAATTGACTCACTTGTTAAACTGCAAAAGAGATATCATGTCGAGTAATAGTAAGATAATTTAGGCTCCCAACTAATTGCCGATACAAAGTTGGATCAGGAAGAAGATCTCCTTACTCACGATGATACTTTACATTTAATTCCAATGGAGTATTTATAGAGGGATATTCTTGAATACTAGCCAACATAATCAAATCTTGAGTATATTTTATTGGTTCAAAAACACACCTAAAGAATCATAATGAACTTCAAACCCTAAAAAGTATGTAAGAGTACCAAGATCTTTCATATGAAAACAATTATCTAGCTGCTGTTGGAGGCTAGTGATTAGTGAAGAGCCAGTTCCTGTGATAATAATATCATCTCCATACACCAAAAGAAGAACACAACCTGCAGATGTTTGTCGAAGAAATAAATATGAATCATATTTGCTCTGCTCAAAAGAGAATTGAAGCAAAGTAGATCAAAACTTGGCAAACCAAGCTTGGGGATCTTGTTTTAATCGATATAAAGACCGCTTCAACTTTCATACATTTGATGTAGGTTCTGAGAACAAATCAGGTGAGGGTTTCATATAAATATCTTCTTTGAGATCACCATGGAGAAAAGAATTTTTGACATCCATCTGATGAAGAGGCCAATTTTGTGATGCAGCAATGGCAATAATAGCGCGCACCATAGTCATTTTTGCTACAGGTACAAAAATCTCCTCATATTCCACACCATACTCCTGTTTGTTTCCAAGAACCACTAGTCGAGCCTTGTACCGATCAAGAGTTCCATTAGAATAAAGTTTAATTGAATAAACCCATTTATATCCAATTGGACAGAATTTGAAGGACAAGAAACAATGTCCCATGTGTTATTTTCTTTAAGAGCCAAAAGTTCCTGTTTCATTGCTTTTTATCAACATTCAAGCTTGGAGGCTTGTGAGTAACCTATTGGAATAGACATGATGGATAAAGTACAAGAAAAACCATACTATTTAGGAGAATGAGACACTCTTGTAGATCACCGAGGAGGGTCAAGAGGAGCAGATCTCGAAAAAATCTCAGATTCTAGTTGTAGAGCAGTCTCAGGTGGCGGATCCATTTTGGAATGAGGTAAAGTTGGAAAACGTCATTCATACACAAATCCAAGTTTAAACCGCTTAGAAGAAAATGAAAAATCCTCAAAATTCAAAAGAAGAGAAGAAACAAAACATGACTCAACATGGATGGGAAAGAAAGACTGGTTTCAAAGAACACAATATTTCTAGAAACACGAAATTTGTTAGAACTTGGATCATAACCAATAAAACCTTTGTGTGAATTACTATAACCCATATAATCATATTTAGTAGAATGAATGGAAAGTTTATTACGTTGAGAAGGAGGTAGGTGCACAAAAAAAACACAACCAAATGTATGAAAACTATGGTAGTTAGGATACTTGTGATAAAGACGATAATATGAAGACTTAAGATTTAACACTTTAGATGGAAGTCTATTAATCAAATAAATAGCAGTAGAAAAAAATTCCACCTAGTATTTAGATGGTACAGATGACTCAATCAATAAAGTATGAGTGACATCTAAAAGATGACGATTTTTACGCTCAGCAACCCCATTTTGTTGTGGTGTATATGGGCAAGAGTGTTGTGAGATAATCCCTTTCTCAAGTAAGAACTTATTGAATTCATTAGACATATATTCTCTACCAGAATCAGATCTTAGTATTTTGATACATGTGAAAGACTGATTCTCAATGTAAGCCAAAATTGTTTTGAACATAAAAAACACTTCAGATTTGGATCGAAGAAAATACACACATGTAAACCGACTATAATCATCTATGAATGCCAAAAAGTACTTGAAATGAGCTTGTGAAACAATTGGTTAAATCCCCAAACATCACTATGAACTACATCAAAATACTTCGTAGCACGACTACCAAAATTAGGAAAAAGAAAACTTTTACTTTTGCCTAATTTACAAGTAGAACAATCAAAGGAAGCAACTGAAAATTGATTTTTATTTCCTAATAGACAAGAGTTTGATAAATAAGACAACACAATTGAATTAGAATGTCCTAGACGCTTATGCCAAACCTCCGTCTTACTAGTTATAGGACTACAAGCAAAGGATAGAAAAGTGTGTAGGAAACAATCTTCCAACATTAGGAACCTTCGCAATTATCGTCCCCGACACCTGCTCCTACACAAGGCAACCATTATGAGAAAATTTTATATTACAATTGTCATCTACTAATTGACCAACTGAAATAAGACTAGTGGAGAGCTTCGGTGATACAAAAACATTCTTGAAAGTTTAAGTGATATTCCAACTTTTGTAATCGGTAAATTACTACCATTGGCCACCTGAATTTGTGAGAGACCATGATACTTACAAATATTTTTTAGCTCACTAGTTGAGTTGGTCATATGATTGGAAGTGCCAGAATCAACAAGCCAAAGATTAGATGAAATATCATTATCTTGTAGCCCCAAGGCTGATCATAATCATTTGTTGTACCATTTCAGGAGTAAGAACTTGTCCAGTTGTCGGATTAACAAATTGGTTGTTAGTTCCTGTTGAATATGAGTTATCATAAGTGGAACCATTTATCTCCGTTTGGAAGGCATTGATCCTACGATTTTGAGGACGTGTAGGACAATCCTTGATTATATGCCCAAAATATTTACAATAATTACAAAACTTCTTACCACAATTGCTTGCAATTGTAGCATTGAATTTTGATCATATCCCTACCCTTTTCTTTTCCTTGAGCAACAAATACAACAGTCTGAATGTTTTCTTACTTGAAAGCATTTTGTGTGAAAAGATGTTGCTCTTCACGAAGTAATTCCCTAAAACAAATATGTAAAAAGGGATATGGGTCTCGATTCATTAAGTTAGAGCGAACAATCTCAAATTCAGATCGCAATTTTACCAAAAATTAGTCTCTCTTTCTTTGCTCATAAACTGCTTGAATTACAGAAACAGATTCAACAGGTACTTTAGCATAAATAATATTAGTAAATTCAACTCATAAGTTCTAAAATCCTGAGAAATAATCTTGATTGGAGAGACCTCCCTGAGAGTAATTAGCAATTTATGCTCTAACTGAAAATACCTTCCGCTATGGTATTGGTTGTAAACCTTTTGTAAGTAATCTCACATAACCTTTGTTGTCTTGTATGTCCCGAGATTAAGAACAATAAAAGGGTCAATGGACCTTAAAATTCATGTCATCATCCGAGCATCTTTAATCTTTCATTGACCGAGCTTTGTAAGATCGGTAGGAGTAGGATCACTCCCATTTATATGTCCCCATAATTCCTTTTCGGTGACAAAAATTTGAAATTGACATTCCCAAGAATAATTTTTTTGGTGAAACGAACATGGAAGGACTCAAACTGATGTGACGTCATGTTCGTGACTAGCTAAGGGAGATAGAAACACAATGATACCAGAATGACTAAGACAAAATTCCTAAGATGCTTAGGAAAAACTGTTAACAGTAACAGTAAGCAATAAGCAAAAGCAAGACTTTCAAAATAAATTCTAAAAGGAACCACAGATGAAAGAAACTAAGAATTAAAGCTGAAAAAAGGCTCTGATACCATGTCAATTTTGCTGAATGATCTCTCAAATTGAGGTTTCTGTTATTAAGTAGAAATAATTCTCCTTATACATCCCTAAAGATCTGCCATGAATCCCTTAATATCTGCCATGTATCCCCTAATATCTGTCATTCCTAACTATTAAATCTCTAAAAATATCTCCTATATCTAAATATTAAAAGCTATTAACATAAATATTTATAAATATTACACATTTATAACTAAAATTTGTATGTTGAAATCTATTCAGAGAATCTGTCCAGCTAATCTAGCTATCACTGAAATCTGTCCAGAAAATCTGCTTGAAAGATATATGTCTATTATCCGAACACATGGTCTAGCTTAGGATCACTTGTGGTTTCAAGCATCGTGTTAAAACTAGCGGTAGTTGTAACACCCCGAGTCTGTACCCCGGATGCTACACGGTGTTATAGTCCCGAAGGACCACAAGCTAACCCATGACTGGTACCTGCTGTAATAACTGAATAATAATACTAAAATATGCAAAAATTAGGTGGAAAACATGCCATAAGGTTCAATACTGAAATAAAACTGAATACGGTATAATGATACCAAAACTGATACCTTTAGTCTAAAAAACCTCTAAACTGTCTGAAATATGGAGTTGATAGGACAAGTCCCCAACTAAAACCGGCTATTGAAATAAAATTAAAATACTGAAATAATAATTATGTCCTCGAACTATGAGGGCTCACCACTAACTATGACTGCTGAAAATCTATAATTGCTAAGGGTGCTCGGGAGCCCGTGCGTCTGAACCTATGATATAAGACATCATAGCGCAAGAAAAAAGTATGTGTCAGTACATTGAATGTACTGGTATGCTAAGTAAGGTAGGCTAATTTACAGGGGTTCATATGAATGAACAATACTGACCAAATGACATGAGTATAACTGAATAAGAGTACATGCATGAATACATAAACTGTAACTGAGATCGTGATAACACTGAATACTGAGTCTGAATACTGATTAACTGATACCTGAGTATACTAATACTGAATTACTGATAACTGAATGACTATATCTGACAGTCTTGATTCTGTAGAACTATACTGAGTTACTTTCTGAGATGAGTAAATATATCTGATAGTCTTGATTTTCTGTAGAACTGAACTGAGTTTTGAACTGACACTGAATCTAAAATTGAGACTGTAGGAGGTAATTATCTAATCGACATGCCCCTTTCTAAATAGAATGAGTTCTAACCTATAACCCCAGTTGGAAGAGTGCCAGTGTCGTGCCACGGGTAAAGATAAGCTGTGAGTTAACTGTAATACCCCAAACTTTTCTTAAGCTTAATTTTGCCTCGAGAAGGTTAAGGAATGACTTCCTAAGTGAGTATCATTTTAACCATATAGAATTTCCCAAATTTTGAATTTTTATCACATGGGAAATTTGATAAGCTTTCCGTCGATATAAGATTCGCCCAAATCTGATATCTGGGCAAGAAGTTATGGCTAATTTAAGTCTTAGTCGTAAAACACCGTTATTTTAGTGCTTGGCGCGTCATGGAGGGGGTCTATTTAACAATTGTCAAATTCCAGTGGAACTCCGCGATAGTGACGCGTCGCATTGGAGTTCCAGGTTTCAACCAGTGGGGCAACACGATGGCACCGCGTTGCGGTGACCCCCAGAATCCCGTTTGGTAATTTCCAGTAAGCCATCGCGATAGTGGCACGTTGCGCTTGCCCATAAAATAGGGTTTTCCAGTTCAATTTTTCCAGCTTCGTACAAAAGTTAAAAAGGGCACTTTGGACTTTTTCCAATCCTCTTAAACCGTACAAGCACCAAATTAAAGTCATTTACAAACATTCTATGAAGTTTTTCTCAAGTTTTCTCTCAACAAAAACCCTAAGTACCCAAAACCTCTTCCAAGAATCTCAAGAATCCACCGCAGCTTTCACAAATTGAATTGAGATTTGAGGTTCCCAAGACAAAGGCTTCAAGAACCCTCACTCAGTAAGAAAAAAGGGTCTTAAGCAAGCTTCTTCATATACAAGTCAGAATCTAAGGTATGTGGGGTTTGAACAAGGACACTCTTTTCGTCCTTGTACCCAAAAGTTGTTTTAAATTACAAGAATATATGGTTTCACATGTTTTCTTATGAAAATTGAAGTATGGGTTTGTACCCTTTGTCGTTGTTCTTGAGATTATGATAATTTCCATGTTTTAGAAATTGAGATACATGAGTATGTTGAGTTTTTAATGCATAATGCTGAAATTCTAGATTTCTATATGATTTACGAATCCTTATGGCCTCTAGTATGCATTTTGAGGAGTCTTAACTTGAGATTGAACTATGGGCCACTAAGCCCTACTTGAGAATTTCAATTTTATGAACTTCTGTACTATAAGCACCTATGATTTGAGTACTTTGAGATTATAGAGAAATATTTTACCTTTTTGGTCCTAATAGAGTTGGAATCCACATTGATGTTCTATTAAAGAAAATAGTAATATATTTTGGTATTCAGTAAAGACCCTTGATTTATTTGTGGTGGATTTCCTAAGAGTTCTGAGCTGAGTATGGGAGTAGTATTTAGCACCGAGTTGGGTATGATTCCGAGGTCTTATACCCCAGAACTCCGTGCCATCGTAGGACTGAGATTTGTGGGCCCGAGGCCGAGATAGTGATCACTGAGTTGAGGTTATACTCTTTGGCAAGAGTATGATGCCTCTTCCCAACGTGAGGTTTCTTCTATAGGAGGACAAGATGTTGGACTCCATGTAGCTCACATGGTTTATGTCGGTTAGAAGAAACTCCCGAGTATCCCAGTCATTGAGTTCTAAGTGTTTCGAGTCTAAAAGAGTTCCAGAGTTTCCAAGTGTTAAAAGTTCTTAAAAGTTCTAAATCCTTGAGTTTTAAAGTAATTTTACCCTCCACAAGATAAAAGCATGAGTTGAAAGTATTGTTTTAAAGTTTCTCTTAGCCTTCAAATATTAGGAATAAGAGGAGAGTTCAGATTTTGAAAGTTAAGTATATTGACTCACGAGTTTTGTGTTACATGTTCTATTATTTATGATTTAGGATCTTTATATTTAAAACCTATTCGAGCCATGTGAGTCATTCATATTGCATGCATGATTTTACTAAGAGTATCGATATTGTTTTATATAAATGCATACACCCCCTCATATACTCAGTACATTCCCAAGTGTTGATCTACATATATGTCTGTGCGCTACATTGTCTTATAAAGTACGTCCAGGTGCTCAGTCTTAGCATTGATCGTGATTCCCGAGTGTCTTTGCCTACATCCTAGAGTTGGTGAGTCCTCATGGTTCAAGGACCTAGTATCTCAAATTTTTAGTTACTATTTCTTTCAGTTAGCCGAGTCAGTTGGGGGCTTGTCCCAATGGCTCTCTAGTTCATTATTGAGTAGAGGTTTGCCAGACTAGACTAGTGGTTGAAGTATTTCGTATTTATTCTCAACATTTGATGTTTCAGATTATGTTTTCCCATCATTTCAGATTTGTGTTGATATACGATAGTACTGTTGCTTGGTTTGCCATCCCAAAGTGAGAGATAAAGATAGTATCAGGCTCAAAGGGTTAGCTTAGGGCCACTTGTGGCCTTAAGCATCGTGTGACGTTTCGAGATGTGAGTTTGGGGCGTTACATTAACCCTCTTTGACAGGAAGCTCTTTCGTCAACCCTCGCTGGCAGAAAAACTCGAATGAGATGTATTAACTCTCATAATATCTGGCAGGAAGATATCTCAACCTACTCTAGCTACATAGTTCTGTAATGCAGGGATTGCTACTAAGGGTCAAACCCTCTGCTGGCAGGAATGCCCCCATTCCTGGGTTAACTCGATGCTGAATCCTACTCTCATCCGAATAAACATTGAACTGATTCCTAGTTCTTACTAGGCTTGACTGAACTGTTACTGATTATACTATCTAACTGAACTGAACTAAGTTCGTTGAGTTTTATTGACTAATAGAATACTACTGAATTCTGTTAACTAACTGGATTTGCTGAGGTCTGAACTGAATACTGACCTAGACTGGACTGATATTGAGTCTACTGAGTTTTTCCTGAGTTCTGTAACTGACTGAGAGTACTACTAATCGTAACATGACTGAGATTATTCTGTAACTGACACTGGCTCTAGGTAAACAGCTAAATTGTCGGGTATTAAATACCTCCAGGACTCGATAGCATGAAAAGTAAAGCATCACATGATCTTGCATAGCATAAAAATGCACATTTGTTCATAATGTATCTATAGAGACATTTTATCAAACACTTGCATGGTATAACTTGCACATAAGCTAGCATGACATGATTTCTTTCCCTTATTAGTTCACATGAACAATTCATCAATTACTTGGTGAGGATAATATATGCACATAATAAGTGAGCATCATGATTCACTTCCAATTTCATAATTTCAAGGGGTTTAACATGGATTCATACGAATCTACACACATAATAATCAATTCCACATGAAACATATAATAAAATCATGAACTAGAAATCTAATTCAAATAATAATCATGAATACACTTTAATTCCAATCATGGAAATCATAAATTCCAACTACTTGAAGTTTAAAAGAGTTTCTTGGACTCCAAGGGTGGAAGGAGCCCTTGGATGAACACCTCACATACCTTAGTTGGCGTATTCTTGAAGAATAATGGCGGAAACCTTGAGTCTTGGATCTTGAATGTGATGAACTAAGGTTTGTTCTTGATAAATTCTAAAGAGAATGAGTATATTTTGCCTCTTGGACGGCTTAATGATATGTTTTGGGACTTGATATAAGGTGAGAAAAGATCCATTTACCCCTCTGGACACGGGTTTAAAAGACTGAAAGTTGAACCATCGATGCGCAGGCCAACGCGCCGCGTTATTGGCATCGACGCGATGACCAACGCGCTGCGTCGAGTCCGCATCGGTTCGCTGAAAATTTCCACTGGGAGCCAATGAAAATATTGATCGACGCGATGGCCGCCGCGCCGCGCCGAGATCGCGTCGATACACTGTTTTGGATTCCCAAACATGGTTTAATCGAGGTACAAAAAATATGAAACTCATTCGGGAACACCTACTGATATTTTTGATCATGAATCAACCTAAAGATTGACATTTTAAGGTCATAGAGGTCGTGAAATAGAGTTGCCAACTTACGAAGGCCAAAATAATACTTAGTCTGAATACTTAGCTAGAATTTTCTAAGTCTGGGACCCCTTAGCAAGCTTAAAAGACTGAGTTGAGCTTAGGATTTTGCGAGGTCTTACAATATATCACCCTTAGGAATATTCATCCTCGAATAAGACTGACTAAGCTGAGAATACTGATAGACTGGATTTAGAAACTAGACATGCACAACTGAAGCATGATTTCATAACTGAAATTACTGATATACTGAATTATCACACTGAGCATTATTCATGAATGCATGACTGGGATTCTAATAAGCTAAGTTTATATACTGGATATGCATGTCTTATGCATGAATACATGGATGAACTGATTAGTGGATGAATGACTGAGTATACAATGTTAAATGATACCAAGTTGGTAGCTATATCTGAACATAAAACTGAATGGAGTTAGGGGAACTGTTACCTTGAGCTGAGTCTGAGTTTGCGGAGAAGAGGTGAGGATACTTGGCTCGCATATCTGCTTCTACTTCCCAAGTATCTCCCTCAATGGACTGATTCTGCCAAAGAACTTTGACTAGAGGGACTTCTTTGTTCCCCACTCTGCGAATCTGATAATCAAGGATTTCGACTAGAATCTCTTCATAAGTTAGGCTGTTCTGAATATCTATGCCCTCTATAGGGACTACGTCTGCTGGGTAACCTATGCATTTCTTAAGCAAGGAGACATGAAATAATGGGTGCACTGAAGCTAAGTCTGAAGACAACTTAAGCTCATAAGCTACCTTTCCGAAACGACTGAGAATTCTACAAGGACCGACATAACGGGGATTGAGTTTCCCCTTCTTGACAAATCTTTTAAATCCTTTCATGGGAGAGATTTTTAAGTACATAAAATCACCAATCTCAAACTCGAGATCCTTTCTGTGTACATCTATGTATGATTTATGCCGGCTCTGAGCTGTCTTAAGCCTTTCCCTGATCAACTGGACTTTCTCTAAGGTATTAAATACTAAGTCAGACCCTACCACTGTGGCCTTACCCACTTCAAACCAACCAATGGGAGACCTACACCTCCTTCCATAAAGTTCCTCAAACGGAGCCATTTGAATGCTAGAATAATAACTGTTGTTATATGCGAATTCAATCAAAGGCAAGTAGTCATCCCACTACCTTTAAAGTCAATCGTACACGCTCGCAGCATATCTTCCAAGGTCTGAATGGTCCTTTCTACTTGACCATCTTTCTGAGGGTGAAAGGTTGTACTGAGGTGAACTCGGGTACCAAGACCCTAATGCCTTCCAGAAATAAGAGATGAACTGGGTACCTCTATCTGAGATAATGGAAAACAGAACACCGTGCAATCTGACCAACTCCCTGATAGAGAGTTTGGCGTAATCCTCGGCTGAATAAGAGGCATTGACTGGTAGAAAATGAGCTGATTTGGTCATCCTGTCTACAATGACCTAAACTGAATCATGTTGGCGACGAGTAAGAGGTAAACCCGTCATAAACTTTGTGTTCACTTCTTCCCACTTCCAAGTGGGAATAATAAACTCCTGTATGGAACCACTAGGCTCCTGATACTCAATCTTAACCTGTTCACATATTGAGCACTTAGCCACAAACTCTGTAATGTCTCTCTTCATCCCCATCTACCAATAGATCTCCCGCAAATCATAGTACATTTTAGTAGCCCTTGGATGAATAGAGTAGTGCGCACCATGCACTTCTGTGAGAATTCGTTGTCTCAAGTCATCTATACCTGGCACACATAGTCGACCCTAACAACGCAAAACACCATCTCCCTCTTGGGAAAAGACCTCTACTTTCTGATCTCTGACTGATTCCTTCAACTTGACTAGACTGGGATCCCTATCCTGCTTTTCCTTTACCTAGGAAACCAGGGATGATGCTGAACTACTCTGTACCCATACACTACCTTCTGACGAATCGACTAAGTGAACACCTAGTCGGTCAAGCTGATGAACTTCCTGAACTAATTTCTTCTTACCATCCTCAACATGAGCAACACTACCCATAGACATCCTACTGAGAGCATCATCCACTACATTGGTTTTACCCTGATGATACAGGACGCTCATGTCGTAGTCTTTCAACAACTCCAACCACCTTCTCTGATAGAGGTTTAGGTATTTCTGAGAGAACACATACTTTAGGCTCTTATGGTCAGTGAACACATCAACGTGCACCCCATACAAATAGTGCCTCCAAATCTTTAAGGCAAATACTACTGTTGCTAACTCAAGATCATGAATAAAATAGTTCTTTTCATGGGGCTTAAGCTTTCTAAAGGCATAGACTATGACCTTAACTCTCTGCATTAAAACACACCCCAATCTGACTCCGGAGGCCTCATAATATACCACAAACCAATCTGAACCATCTGGTAGGGTCAAAACTGGAGTTATATTCAGTCGAGTCTTCAACTCCTGAAAACTCTTTTCATAAGAATTTGACCACTGGAATTTGACTTACTTCTGAGTCAATCTGGACATAGGGGATACAATAGATGAAAATCCCTAAAAAAACCATCGATAATAGCCATCCAAGCCTAAGAAACTCCTGATATTTGATGGAGAGATGGGTCTACGCCAGTTTTTTACTGCTTCAGTATTTTAGGGATCAACTCTAATGCCATCACCGAAAATGATATGGCCAAAGAAGGATAATGACCTTAGCCAAAATTTGCACTTACTGAAATTAGCAAATAGCTAAGGGTTTCTGAGAGTCTGTAGTACTATTCTGAGATGGACTGCGTGATCATGCTCACTGCGGGAGTAGACAAGAATGTAGTCTATGAAGACTATGACGAACATGTCTAAGTACTACTTGAACAAACGGTTCATCAAGTCCATGAAAGTTGCAGGGGCATTGGTAAGACCAAATGACATGACTAAGAATTCGAAGTGACCATATCGAGTTCGGAAGGTTGTTTTTGGGATGTCACATTTTCTGACTCTGAGCTGATGATAACTCGATATGAGGTCTATCTTGGAAAAGTAACTGGCACCCTAAAGTTGGTCAAATAAGTCATCGATTCTGGGAAGTGGATACTTGTTCTTGACCATGGCTTTATTTAGCTTACGGTAGTCAATATACATTCTGAAAGAATCGTCTTTCTTACGCACGAATAAAACTGGTGCACCCCACGGGGACACACTGGGTCTAATAAATCCCTTATCTAGGAGATCTTGTAACTATTTTTTTAATTCTCTGAGTTCAACTAGAGCCATTCTGTATGGCAGAATAGATATAGGCTGAGTATCTGGAAGAAGGTCTATTCTGAAGTCGATTTACCTTTAGAGAGAAACTCCGAGAAGATCTTTGGGATACACATCTGGGAATTCACATGCTACTGACACTGATTCAAGAGTAGGGGTTTCTGAACTAGAATCTTGGACTCCAACGAGATGGTAGACACATCCCTTAGATATCATTTTCTTTACCATTAGGTAAGCTACAAGCTGATCCCTAAGTGCAGAAGTACTACCCCTCCACTCAAGCACAGGTTCATTTGGGATCTGAAACTGGACAATTCTGTTTCTGCAATCGACTGAGGCATAGCAGGAATGAAGCCAGTCCATATCGAGAATCACATCAAAATTAGTCATCTCTGATTCAACTAAGTTTGCTGAAGTGACTTTCGGAGAAATCATAATCGGACAGTTCCTGTATACCCGTCGGGCTATGAAAGATTTATCCACTGGGGTAGAGACTGAGAAAGTGTAATACCCCAAAAAATCTAAACCAATATTAGCGCCATGTTTCAAGCTCATTCATAGTACATCATGGTTATTTTATAGTTTTATAAGCAAGTTATATGTATATTAAGTCTTCAAATAACTCCCAGCTATCAGACGAATCAAAACATTCTTTACCGATTGAATTCTTGGGAAGGATATTGCTATAGTCAATTTCAAATTAGCATATATCTCATTATACTATGAATTATTGATATCATGACCTACCAATAGATATATAATTGAATTAGTTTTCCAACGATACCAATTTCGCCTAAATCTGATACCAAAGCAAAATGTTATGCCCATTTTAATCCAGCATATCAGCCTGGAAAACTGAGTAACGACATTTTGTGATAAGTTATCACAAGTGTAACGACTTATCACGAATGTCATCAGCCTTAGGCAGTCAATACCCCCAATGATGACATTTTGTGATAAGTTATCACAAGTGTGACGACTTATCACGAATGTGTCAGCCTTAGATTTTTAGCAACTGGGAAGCGGTTTAGTAAAGGTATTTTGATCTATTTCCTTCACTTCCCATGACTTATAACCCTCAAGGGGCGTATTATCTCCCATTCTCTTTAGTTAAACATCTCAAAAGTTCTCTTATACACTCTCAACCACAAGATTAGGGTTTTCTCTCAAGATCATCTCCTCAAGAACAAGAGCATTCTCTCCCATAGGGGTTAAACCCTAGTCAGGAAAAATCAAGAGCAAGCCTAAGGATTTCTTCAAGAACCTTCAAGAAATATTAGATCTCTTTCAAGATCAAGCTTTAAGGTATGTGTAGTGTTCATCCATGGGTCCTTTTCATCCATGGAGCTCAAGAATCATGTTTTAAATTATAAATTGTGATTTCCTTGTTGTGTTATGACTATATTCATGTTGATGATTGTTGTTTGGATTAAAGGTTGTATCTTGATGTGTTTTTCATGAAGCATATGAGTAGGTTAGTTGAAACTCATGAATTTTGGATGGATGAAGATTGTCAAATTGATAAGTACACCTATGCCCAAAGTTGTGCGTGTAAGGTGTTTGATAAAATGCCAAGAATGATAGAATCCATGTTTATATGACTTAATAGTGTTTAAATGACAAGTCCATGTTCTATTCCTTATGTTTCCACATGAATTTCATGTTATTGATATGTGTTGTTGTTATGAGTTGTTGTTGTGATATGGAATGTACATGATATTGAAGTATACAAGTATACCCATGTTATATGTATTTTTCCATGTATAAGATGTTGAGAACCAAGTGTAGTATGAAATCCCCTACTTATGATAGTGTGAATTGTGGACTCTATTCTTATGATCAAGTCAGTCATGTGTGTCAGTTTTCTTCTATCGAGTCCTGGGGGTACTTGTACCCAAAAAATATAGTTGTGTGCCTAGAGCCATGCCATGTTATCACGATACTCTCAGTCAATCCATGATCTATAGAACTTAGTCAGTCATGTGACTCAGGAAATCTCAAAAATCTCATGATCTCAGTTAATTCTCAGATAATAGTACTATTCCGTCAGTCAACAGAAGTCAGTTACTTAGTCCATGTACAGTCAGTTAATCATGTTCAATCTCTTCAGACGGGAGTGGAAGTTAGCACCGAGTGAACCCAAGTATGGGAACTCACCTGCCAGATAAGAGTGTGATTCTTAGTAGTCATCCTTTTGTTCCAGAACTACATAGCCAACGTAGGTTGAGACATCTTAACCTGTCAGATTAGGGTTGATGAGGTGATTTGACCTGTCAGACCAGGGTTCCACCATTTTCATTAGAGTAACCTGCCAGATAAGGGTCACTCACAGCCTGTCCTTACCAGTGACGCGATATTGACACCCTTCCAATCAGGGCAAGGATTGGACCCCAGCTCAGCTATATTAGCATACATGAGCATGTCGGTTAAATAACTACTTCCCACAGTTTCTGTTACAGATTTCAGGACTGTCAGATACAGTTACCCAATTTTAGTAAAAGAACTCAGATAGTTCTTCAGATTTTAGGATTGTCAGATACAGTCAACTCAGATACAGTACAGAACTCAGATAGTTCCATCAGACTCAGGACTGTCAGATACAGTCACTCATGTTATCAATTATATCAGTTATCAGAACTCATTTATCAATAATGTTCGAAATTAGTAAACTCATATTATTAGTACCTAATTTCAGGACTTTCAGATACAGTCAATCAAACCAGTTCTTCATAATCAGAACTATCAGAAACAATCATTTCTTCATCAGTAATACAGTATCAGGATTTCGGTATTCAGTAATACAGTATCAGTTCCTCACTTATTAGTGACTTACATATCAATAAACTCAGTCATTCAGTACCTCAGTATCAGTAAACTCATGTTGTCAGTATTCAAAATCAGTAGCCAGTATCACCACGAGTTCAATTACAGTTACTTATGCATGTATGTATTCTTACGTTCATATCAGTCAGCATTGTTCATGAATATAAAGCCTTTGCATTTAGCCTACCCCACTCGTATACTCACTACATTCAGACGTACTGACCTATTCGCGCTATAGTGTTTTATTTTACGCCATAGGTTCAGAGGCACGAGTTCCAGAGCAGCAGTAGTATTGCAGATTTCAGCAGTAGTACTCCAATTTTCAGCGGTGAGTCCTCATTCTTCAAGGACACGATTATTACTTTATTATTTTAGTTTAATTATTGCTAAACGGAGTTAGTTAGGGACATGTCCCATCAACTCCCTATTCAGATTATTCAGATAGTAGAGGCTTTCAGACTAGATTCAGACTTTAGTATTTCAATTTTGTTTTGGTATTGTGATACCACTTTATTCAGACATTGTTATTACTCAGATTATGTTCAGTATTGAACCTTATGTCCTTCATTTCATGTTTCCACATTTATATTCATATATTATGAAGTGTATAGGTACAAATATCAGTCATAGGTTAGCTTGTGGTCCTTCAGGGTCATGAGCACCGTGTAACATTCCGGTTCAGAAAATTAGAGCATTACAAACTTGGTATCAGAGCCTAAGGTTTAATTGAGTCCTAGGAAGTCTGAAAGTCGCATCTAGTAGAGTCTTGTACATAGGTGTATTGTGCACCACACTTATGTGCAGGAGGCTATGAGATATTTTAGGAACAGTTTCCCTTCTTTCATATTTCAGATCGTACTATATAAAGGTTTTCTAAGAAACTCATATAGATTCTTATCATGCTCCACTCATGTAAACTCCACCTTACTTTTAAGGTAACAGAAGTAGTGAAGCTCAAGTCCTACAGATAGGGTTTTCTCAGATAGTCCCTACAGATAGTTACGGGATTTGCCATATGCTCAGACAATATCCCTCAGTTCTGTTATGTTCCAAAGTTGTACGGACCTTATTCATGATCATGAGAACTCGTTCTCGAACCCTGATTTAGATATTTCACCAGATCCCTTCTCAAAATTCTATGATAGCATATGACTAGAGTTAGAAGCATGAACCCAGGGGTTTAGGAGTAATGGAGTTGGGATAATGTTATCCAGATTGATCAAATTATGTATTCATGGGATAGTTGTGCCAGAATGAATCAGTAGGCTTGAATAGTATAAGTTAGAAATTTAAGTTTATTGACTTAAAATTAAGCATGAAGGTGTGAATGTGATATTAGTAGTATGTGAGAAAACAGAGGCAGATGATGTGTTTAGTAAGGAGAACATGTGTCGATCAGAGTGTAAGTATGTGATGATAATTGCAGTTCAGTTCAGAGATTAGTTTAGTGTTCACAGACTTATGATGATGGCTTAAAGCCAAGGGAGAGATGGTAGATCAAGTACCCAAGTCAGGCTTTCAGATCCCAGTAGTAGTGGCAGTATGTATAGAAAAACAGCAAAGAAAGACGATTCCCGACCCATCCTTATCTCAGTGTAAAGTTTCGCACTCCAGTCAGCATGATGCCTATGCATGCTTCATGTCTCAGTTCCATGAACACAACTTATATTCACGTTTTCCATAGAATCATGTACGATTCCATTTCCCAGCATAAGGGGTTCGGTTCTATTCCCCTCAGTAATATAAATCATATCCCACGAATGCAGAAAGATCCCACCTCAAGTCATGCAGTTCATAACTCATGTACATATATCATGTTTTACAAGTATACTCAGCCTCCATAACTCATGCTATACCCCAACTGATCAGATAAATTCCGACTATGTCATGTATATCCTTAGTTCAGACCTTTTTAGTAAACCCATGTTGTTGACATTCTATTCCCTAGGTTTCAGTCATGTGTCAAGTTTAGTCAGTATCTATTCATGCTTCAGGTCCTCCTAATTTAACCCTTCAGTGAGCTCTCTTTGTGGAAACAGTGTAGTGATGAGCAGTTGCTTAAATGGGAAAGAGCAAATATATTATGTTAAGATAAAATTGTTGCATGCTTATTGTACACGAGGGTGTATTTATGAAGATAGGCTTGAATGTCATGTTAGTGTGCAAGTAAATGGTTAGCAAGAGATAGTATTTAAAAGTTGGGAAAGTACAGAGTGTGAATGTATATTTGGATCCTTGACTTATGTCAGTCCCCATCGCGTACTATGAAAACTCAGTTGTTATCTCAGTTACAGTTTCAGTATTCAGTACCCAGTAATCAGTGTTTAGTTCCAGAATTCAGTATCTCAGTATCAGTCTGAACCTTAGTTATCAGCATTCAGTTATCAGAACCCAGCATTCAATTTCTGTAAGAATCTCAGTTACAGTCTTAGTTATAGTGTCAGCTTCAGTTTCGTAATCAGATCAGAAAACTCAGTTTAATTTTAGACTTGCTTGACCAAAGCGTATAATTATCAATTACTCAGTTATAGGTATTTCAATACCTCCGTCTATGGAATATTTCCAAATCATGTAGTACGCTTGGTCTCACATTCATAAATAATACAGACATCATGAATCCATGCTCAGTCACCTCATGTTACTCAGTTAGTCCTTACCTCCTATGTAAATACTCTTTAGTCTCAGTCCAGTTATTCGGACTAAGTACAGACCAATCTCACATGCCAGTATCCATCTATCAGTTATTCAGTTAATCAGATAAGTTAGTATGTTAATGCATTCGTACTCATCACCTCATAAATCTTTCAGTAGTCTCAGTTGTAGTGCATGAAGCTTAGTTACTTCATCTTAGATGATATTCATAGGCCTCAACTCATCTTACCGAATCTCAATCAAGTTATGATTTTCTTACTCAGCTATCTTATACAAACATATTCGTACAGTTCGGTGTCCATATCCCCAGCTATGCGCCCTAACCGAAATCTTATGAAAGAGTGTAACCATTCTAAGATGAACCAACCAGATAGGTGCAAGCTCAGCTCAGTTTATGTATCATGACTCAGTTTTAGATCTCAGACATTCAATCATGATTTAGTTTATAGGTGTCTTGCACACCACCTCAGTTTTCCTCATTTTCTCAGACAAGTCAGCATTCTCCAAGGGACAAAGCATCCCAAGGGAGAGATACATTATGAACCTCCTGAACTTTCATGACTTAAACATTCCATTCTCTCTTTATGTAATGAATCTAGTATGGAGTAGGGGATTCTCATAAGTTGGCCCTTAAGCTCCAACCTCAGTTGCACGCCATGTATTTCAAACTCAGTTCAGTTTATGTATCATGCTCCAGACTCAGTTATGTTCTCATGTTTCCGCTCATGCATATTGAGTAATTAGTCTCACACTCATCGGTATTTTTAGTTCAAGGTAACAGTCTTCCTTGAAGTTACTCCTTCTCATGTTCTGATTTCAGTAACAAACTTGGTATTCAGTTCCATGCTCAGTTTTCAGTTTAAACTTGGTATCTTTACCATTACATGTTCAGTTGCATGTTCATGAGCCAGTTCAGTTATGTATTCACGCATCAGATATGCATGATCAGCTTACCAGTACTTTCAGTCATGCATTCACATATCATGTCAGACATAAAATTAGGCTTCAGATATGCATTCTTATTATGAGAAACTCAGTTCATCAGAACACTCAGTCATGCATTCATGAATCAGTTACTCATGCAACAGATATACATGTTCAGTATGATGTATTCAGCTTATCAGTCATGTCAGTACCGAAACCATGTTTCAGTAGTGTATGTCTTGTATGTACTTCAGTTAGTCTTTTCTTCTATCTCAGTCATTCTCATTCGAGGACGAATGTTTCAAGGGAGAGATATTGTAATACCCCAAAAAATCCAAACCAATATTAGTGTCATGTTTCAAGATCATTCATAGTACATCATGGTTATTTTATAGTTTTATGAGCAAGTTATATGTATATTAAGTCTTCAAATAACTCCCAGCTATCAGACGAATCAAAACATTCCTTACCGATTGAATTCTTGGGAAGGATATTGCTATAGTCAATTTCAAATGAGCATATCTCTCGTTATACTCTGAATTATTGATCTCATAACCTACCAACAAATATATAATTGAATTAGTTTTCCAACGATACCAATTTCGCCTAAATCCAATACCGGAGCAAAATGTTATGCCCATTTTACTCCAGCATGTCAGCCTGGAAAACTGAGTGACGATATTTTGTGATAAGTTATCACAAGTGTGACGACTTATCACGAATGTCGTCAGCCTTAGGCAGTCCAGCCCCCCAGTGATGATATTTTGTGATAAGTTATCACAAGTATGACGACTTATCACGAATGTCGTTAGCCTTAGATTTTTAGCAACTGGGAAGCGGTTTAGTAAGGGTATTTTGGTCTATTTCCTTTGCTTCCCACGACTTATAACCCTCAAGGGGCGTATTATCTCCCATTCTCTTTAGTTAAACATCTCAAAAGTTCTCTTATACACTCTCAACCACAAGATTAGGGTTTCCTCTCAAGATTATCTCCTTAAGAACAAGAGCATTCTCTCCCAAAGGGGTTAAACCCTAGTCAAGAAAAATCAAGAGCAAGCCTAAGGATTTCTCCAAGAACCTTCCAGAAACATTAGATCTCTTTCAAGATCAAGCTTTAAGGTATGTGTAGTGTTCATCCATGGGTCATTTTCATCCATGGAGCTCAAGAATCATGTTTTAAATTATAAATTGTGATTTCCTTGTTATGTTATGACTATATTCATGTTGATAATTGTTGTTTGGATTCAAGGTTGTATCTTGATGTGTTTTTCATGAAGCATGTGAGTAGGTTAGTTAAAACCCATGAATTTTGGATGGATGAAGATTGTCAAATTGATAAGTACACCTATGCCCAAAGTTGTGCGTGTAAGGTGTTTGATAAAATGCCAAGAATGATAGAATCCATGTTTATATGACTTAATAGTGCTTAAATGACAAGTCCATGTTCTATTCCTTATGTTTCCACATGAATTCCATGTTATTGATATGTGTTGTTGTTATGAGTTGTTGTTGTGATATGGAATATCCATGATATTAAAGTATGCAAGTATACGCATGTTATATGTATTCCCTTCCATGTATAAGATGTTGAGAACCATGTGTAGTATGAAATCCCCTACTTATGATAGTGTGAATTGTGGACTCTATTCTTATGATCAAGTCAGTCATGTGTGTCAGTTTCCTTCCATCGAGTCCTGGGGGTACTTGTACCCGAAAAATATAGTTGTGTGCCTAGAGCCATGTCATGTTATCACGATACTCTCAGTCAAGCCATGATCTATAGAACTCAGTCACTCATGTGACTTAAGAAATCTCAGAAATCTCATGATCTTAGTTAATTCTCTGATAATAGTACTATTCCGTCAGTCAACAGAAGTCAGTTACTCAGTCCATGTACAGTCAGTTAATCATGTTCAATCTCTTCAGATGGGAGTAGAAGTTAGCACCGAGTGAACCTAAGGATGGGAACTCACCAGCCAGATAAGGGTGTGATTCTTAGCAGTCATCCTTGTGTTCCAGAACTACGTAGCCAGCGTAGGTTGAGACATCTTAACCTGTCAGATTAGGGTTGATGAGGTGATTTGACCTGTCAGACCAGGGTTTCACCGTTCTCATTAGAGTAACCTGCCAGATAAAGGTCACTCACAACCTGTCCTTACCAGTGACGCGGTATTGATACCCTTCCAATCAGGGCAAGGATTGGATCCCAGCTCAGCTATATTAGCATACATGGGGCATGTCAGTTAAATAACTACTTCCCACAGTTTTAATTACAGATTTCAGGACTGTCAGATACAATCTCCCAATTTCAGTAAAACAACTCAGATGTTCTTTAGATTTTAGGACTGTCAGATACAGTCAACTCAGATACAGTACAGAACTCAGATAGTTCCATCAGACTCAGGACTGTCAGATACAGTCACTCATGTTATCAGTTATATCAGTTATCAAAACTCATTTATCAATAATGTTAGAAATCAGTAAACTCATGTTAGTAGTACCTAATCTGTCAGATACAGTCTATCAGACCAATTCTTCATAATCAGAACTGTCAGAAACAATCATTCCTTCATCAGTAATATAGTATCAGGATTCCGATATTCAGTAATACAGTATCAGTTCCTCACTTATTGGTGACTTACATATCAATAAACTCAGTCATTCAGTACCTCAGTATCAGTAAACTCATGTTGTTAGTATTCAGAATCAGTAGCCAATATCACCACGAGTTCAGTTACAGTTACTTATGCATATATGTATTCTCACGTTCATATCAGTCAGCATTGTTCATGCATATAAAGCCTTTGCATTTAGCCTACCCCACTCGTATACTCAGTATATTCAGACATACTGACCTATTCGCGCTATGGTGTTTTATTTTACGCCATAGGTTCAGAGGCACGAGTTCCAGAGCAACAATAGCATTACAGATTTTAGCAGTAGCACTCCAATTTTCAGCAGTGAGTCCTCATTCTTCGAGGACATGATTATTACTTTATTATTTCAGTTCAGTTATTGCTAGACGGAGTTAGTTGGGGACATGTCCCATCAACTCCTTATTCATATTATTCAGATAGTAGAGGCTTTCAGATTAGACGCAGACTAGATTACAGATTAGATTCAGACTTCAGTATTTCAGTTTTATTTTGGTATTGTGATACCACTTTATTCCGACATTGTTATTACTCAGATTATGTTTAGTATTGAACCTTATGGCCCTCAGTTCATGTTTCCAAATTTATATTCATATATTATGCAGTGTACAGGTACAAATATCAATCATGGATTAGCTTGTGGTCCTTCGGGGTCATGAGCACCGTGTAATATTCTGGTTTAGAAAATCGGGGCATTACAGAAAGGCTCTGCTAGAATTTTGGGGCTGACTCCGAAATCAACTATTATATATGGAGTAACAAAGGACAAAGAAGCTCCTAGATCTAGCAAAGCATAGACATGCAAATGGAAAATTTGTAACGTACCAGTGACTACATCAGGAGAACTTTCCTGATCCTGTCGAGACTGAAGAGCATAGAGTCTGTTTGGGCGCTGCCCACTGGTGGCACTGGATGCGACACACTGCTGATTCGGGCGACCGGACTGAACTGGAAGACGATTATCCTGACTTTGAAAACCCACCTGAGGACATTGTCTGACCTTGTGGCCTGGCTTTCCATATCCGAAACACACATCACTGCCCACTCTGCAGATACCCTGGTGGTTTCTGCCATATTTCTGACAAAGAGGATTGGTTCGGGCGCTGCGGACACTACCCTGGGATTTAGGGCCTGATGCCCTATTCCTATTGCCGTCTCTAAATTTTGGCACATGAGCACTAGCTGAGGACGGAGCTGGAACTGAGGATTTCGGGCGGAACTGAGAACGATACCCACTTTTTGACTTAGGCTGAGCGAAGCTGAAACTACCTGTTCTCGCTCTCTTATTCTCCCTCTCCTTCTCTTTATTCTTAGCCTCCTCTATCTGCTGAGCATGGACCATGATCCTGGATATGTCCATCTCCTTAATTAACATTGCGGTACTACACTCTTTGACCACATTGTTAAACACCCAGACATAAACTTACTCATCTTCACTCTGCTATCTGCTACTACTTGCGGGGCATATCTAGCTAACTAAGTAAACTTGAGAGAATACTATTGTACTGTCATATTGCCTGTTGACACCTAATTTTTGCCCCCCACGACTAAATTTAATCCTGATCTTTTTAAATTTTTAATAAAATCAAAATATTTATTTCATCCGAATAAAATTTTTTCAAAATATATTTGTACTTAATTTTATCATTTTAAGTAGAGATTATATATTATCGTTTTCAATTATACGATATTATATAATTTGATTAGTTAAATATTTATTCTATGAAATATTGGATTTTAATTAAGGATTATTTTAAAAATCAATACAATATTTAAAATCTTAATTTTAATATAATCTATCATCAAAATAATTTATTTGGATAAATATGCATTTGATTTTACTAAATCAAGAAGCTCGGGATTAAAAGAAGTATTAATTCGTATCGAATTTTAATTTAATTTAGCCAATCTATTAGATTTGACCATAATTGAAATCAAATTGGTCATAATTACAATGCAATCCATCAATTGATTTTTAATTTGGTCAAAATTAAATAAATATGCCTAAATTTTAAATCTCAATTGGGGTTATATTTTAAATAACTTCAAAATTCTCAAAAAAACCCTCATAACTTCTACCTAATTCCCACCAAAAAATAATTTGAAATTGTACTACATTGTACTATTTTTCCCCAACTTTGTCCTTTCTCAATTTTGAAATTCAAAAGTTGTACTACATTGTACAATTTCTCCCACATTATCTTCCACCTCACCTTATCTTCAATTTTAAAATTTCAAAAACACCCTTAATTGCTTTTTCTTCCACATTGGTGGATGATAAGAAATAAATTCTCATTCTTTCCTATAAAGACTTTTCTCCCACATTGGTGGAAGAGAGGAAAAAAAACTTCATTCTCTCCTATAAATACTACCACTACTTTGGTAGAAAGTGGGTGGAAAAATAAGAAAAAAAGAGGCTAGAAAGGTGAGAAAAACTTTTTGAGCAAAATAGTTATTTTTATTTAGTAAAAATTTTTGTTTCATAAAGTTGGTCGGTTAATCAAAATTTTTGAGCTGCCGGTGACTTTTTATGGTGGTGGTTGATTCCTACGAAGCTCGTAGTCTCGTTTTGCTACCCCCAAAAAGGTAAACACATCTTTCCTGTTTTTAGTTTTATTATCGTTTTCTTCTTCATCTTTTTCTTCTTCGTTGTTCGTAGTTATAATTTTGTTTGCTGGGATTGTTTGCTGTAGATAGGGGTGTACATAGGTCGGGTTGGTTCGTTTTTTCATTAAAATATAACCAAATCAATAATGTCGGTTTTCTAAATCTATAAACCAAATTAAACCAATATACAATCGGGTTTTATATTTCGGTTTTAATCATTTTTTTTCAATTTTTTCGGTTTTTTGTTTTTTTCTCATTTTTTTTACAATTATGATGTGATTGAATAAAAAATTAAATGTTTTCACTAAAAAGATAAAAAAACAATGGTCATAGAGTAGTTCCAATTAAAATTAAGTTGGCAAATTACTAAGACGTCTAAACTACTATCTCTCAAAGTAATATTATGCGGATACCAGTGGTTCAATTTGTAAGTCACTAGTCACAGTAGCTTGTCTGAAAGTTTTCTTCACATAAAATGTGATCATAAAGAAGAATGAAGAATTGGAGACAACTTATTAAAAACATAACTCCATAAAATAATTAACTATAACATAATTTCACAAGAAAAAAGAGAAAGAGGAGAAACAAACCTAAATCAAAACTTGACGAATGAGGAGAATGAGAAAATAATGAGAACTCTCTGAAAACTTGGAAAGTAAAATGTAAAGTGAAGCAATTGAAGAGTTATAGGTTTTTATATTAATATTGGGTTTTGTATTAATCTGTTACTAATGGATAAATAGTATAACTAAAGACCCAAGAATATATATATCTATTTTCTAAATATAAAAAAGTTATAAAAGTAATTAGAAAGTAGATTATAAGTAATATTTTTTTACGTATAAAAATTTAAAATTATATATGTATTATGTCGATTCGGTTTAGGTCCAGTTTGATTTTATTTTTGCTAATACCAAACCAAACCAAGAATGATCGTTTTTTTTTTCCAACACCAAACTAATCAAACCAAACCATAAGTCGGTTTTTTTCCTCGGTTTGGTTTGATTCATCGGTTCGGTTTGACTTAACGGTTCGGTTTGTACACCACTAGCTGTAGATGACCTTGAAGGTCATAGGACGTTGTGATATTGATATTTTAATTATTTTCATATTCATGATATAAAAATGAGATAACAATAGTTGTCCGTGCTTTTTTTGACTTTATTCTTTGATTATTATAGATAAAGTTTCAATCTTTGCTTAAAAAATATACTAATGCTTTGTTTAAACTCATTATTTGTGAATATGTTTGTTTTTAGTATGTAAAGTTGTTTCCTTTATATTGAAAAGAATAGATAATATTGATTGTTTCTCTTTTTTGACTTTATTCTTTGATTATTTTGGATAAAGTTTAGATCTTTGCTTGAAAAACATAATCATGTCTTGTTTAAATTCATTGTTGGTGGATATGTTTGTTCTTAGCATGTAAAGTTATTTTTTTTATGTTGAAAAGAATCGTTAATATTGATTGTTTTGCCTTTTAACCTTATTCTTTGATTATTTTGGATAAAGTTTAGATCTTTACTTGAAAAACAATACCCATGTCTTGTTTAAACTCATTGTTGGTAGATATATTTGTTTTTAGCCTGTAAAGTTATTTTCTTTATGTTGAAAAGAATAGTTAATATTGATTGTTTTGCCTTTTGACTTTATTCTTTGATTGTCATGTATAAAGTTTTGATCTTTTCTCAAAAGACGAACTCATGCCTTGTTTAAATTCATTGTTAGCGGATATATTTGTTTTAGCATGTAAAGCTGTTTCTTTTATATTGGAAGAATAGTTATTATTATTTGTTTCACCTTAATAAAAATAGTAATTAGTAAAGTCAAGAATTTGTCATTTGCTTGCTAATTATTTTAATGGATTTCAAAATCCTCATATAAGAGATGAAGTGCTAGCTTTATTTTTCATCCAAGATGTTTATTCTTCTTTTGTTCGCATGTTGTCTTATCAAAATGATAAGAAAGTTCGGACTTTTGCGGAGAAATAAAATTATTTGGATATTTTTGACTCATGCACAGTATGATTGTGAAACGATATTTCACTTTTAGAAATGCTAAACTTTTATTCTTATTTTCTTACTCCAGATTGTTATATGTTCTCTTTGTGTGTGTAAAGACTTGATTCATGTCTCTCTTTTATTCATAATATCAAAAGAGAATCAACGATGTCTTATAAATATAAACCATAGGTCATTACACGTTTTTTCATAAAATATTTATTGTGATTTAGATGTATGAATTTTCGTTAATGTCGTCTTAATTGAAATTTAAAGATTCTGTTTCTTGAAAAGTTCATCTTTATTTCTTTTTATTATATGGATTAGTGTATATGTTTGTTCAATTTTAGAAGTCATGGGTATTTTTCTTGTTGCCTCATCCCTTTACTCTCGCAAACTTGCGTTGTTTGTTCTTGCATTAATTCATTGAATATGGTCTTCTTCCTTTTACCTTTATTCATTTTTAATATAAACATAAGTCATGAGGCATTCAAGTGGATGTCTTTGCTTTACATTTTATCTATTGACTCTCACTCTTGTTATACGTGTGCAAGTATGCATATCATTGTAATTCAAAAAATCGATTCTTGATATTTTCTTTTGCTTTGAAATATGTAACTATTATGCCTTGAACGTATATTAATTTCTTTATCTTTTTTTTGCATGCAAAAAATATCTCGAGTCCAAATAGACTCCTCTTCTCTTGCATTTCGTAATGGGTCAATGAGGCTCACCTCTTCGAGTTAAGTCCAGAGTTTAAACCCAAGGTCCACTACATGGCATGCGGGTGCTAGAAGATAGACGAAGAAAGAAAATGGGTCAAACCCCATTGATGAGGTCACTAAGATATTTGAAAAGTTTCGATTTTTATTATTGTCTTCTTTTTATTTATTCATTTAGTCATTTATTTATTTATTCATTCATTTGGCCTCGAAGTCAAAGTTGTATTTTAATACACGTGAGGTGGATTTTGGGCCTCAAAGGTCCGAAACTAGCTTAGGACAGGTTGTGGGCGGAAAGCCCAATATTTAGATTAGGACAGGTGATGATGGGTCAAAAGCCCAATTAGATTAGGATAGGGTTCGTTGATTTGGGCCCAATGGCCTAAGCCTTTTACTTTCTCCCATTTCCCTTTTATGTGCTTATATGCTTTTCATTTGCTGAGACTTGGTTAAATCCCCTACTAAGTCATCAAAATTTATTTTTTTACAAGTCTTTTCCTAAAATTAATTACTTTTCAATAATCAATCTTTCTTTTTTACGTTAATCAAAAGATATTTTTAAACAGTCCAAATAACCGCAAGTTAGCGGATACTCTTGGTGCCTTAACAACCTTCCAAGAGTATTAATAGGAACCGTTTACTCAGAATATTCAAACTTAAATGATTTTTTTGTTTTGGATCATTTAAGTAACTTTCAAAGGTTTTCTTAATTCCTATTCAAAATTAAGTGACGACTCTTAAAAAAGTCAAAATTTTCGCAAAACATTGCCCTGCTTCAGGTTTATAAACTCCAAAACCTTCGCTTCCCTCAACTCTAGCGGGAAGAACCTATCCAGAATTGCAACAACAAACTCCTTCCATTTATGGGACCTGCATCTGCGACCCTCTCTGCTTTCTACTGTTTAAACCATGAATGAGCCACATCCTGCAACTGATATGCGACCAACTTAACACTCTCAACAGCAGTCACTCCCATAATATCAGTAACTTTCTACACCTGATCAAGAAATTTCTGAGGGTCCTCATATGACTTAGACCCTGTAAAAGATGAAGGGTTCATTCGGGTGAAGTCCTGAATCCTGGCAGCAGCAGTATTGGCCACTGGGTTGGCCGGAATAGCAGCTGGGCGTTCATTCTGGGCTGCCATAGAATGAGCTAGGGTGGTGAAAGCTGCCTTGAACTCAACGTGGAAGACGTGTTCGTCCAGAGGATCTGGCTGGATGGGCTGGGGTTCTGACTGGTCTCCCGTTTCTCTTCCCTTAGTCCTATTTGGAGGCATATTCTGTAAATGAAAGAGAAATTTGGATTAGACAGGCAGTTTAACTGGAGCTCATGCTCACTCGCACGACATGAATACTGAAAGAAAGAAAACTTTTCCTAAAATACCTCGCAGCCTGTCCATAAGTGTGGCGTGCTACACACCCATGCACAAGACTCTACTAGATGCGACTTTCAGACTTCCTAGGACTCTGTTGAACTTTAGACTCTGATACCAAGTTTGTAACGCTCCGAGTCTGTACCCCGGACGATACACGATGCTCATAATCTCGAAGGACCACAAGCTAACCCATGACTGATACCTGTTGTAATAACTGAATAATAATACTGAAATATGCGAAAATTAGGCGGAAAACATGCCATAAGGTTACTGAAATAAAACTGAATATGGTATAACAATACCAAAACTGATACATGTGTCTGAAAAGCCTCTAAACTATTTGAAATGTGGAGTTGATAGGACAAGTCCCCAACTAACTCCGGCTACTGAAACAAAATTGAAATACTGAAATAATAATCATGTCCTCGAACTATGAGGACTCACCACTAACTCTGACTATTGAAAACTTGTAACTGCTAAGGGTGTTCGGGAGCCCGTGCGTCTGAACCTATGATATAAGACATCATAGCGCAAGAGAAAAGTATGCGTCAGTATTTTGAATGTACTGGTATGCTAAGTGAGGTAGACTGATTTGTAGGGGTTCATATACATGAATAATACTGACTGAATGACATGGGTATAACTGAATAAAAGTACATGCATGAATACGTAAACTGTAACTAAGATCGTGATAACACTGAATACTGAGTCTGAATACTGATTAACTGATACCTGAGTATACTGAATTACTGATAATTGAATGACTGAATCTGACAGTCTTGATTCTGTGGAACTATACTGAGTTCCTTTCTGAGATGAGTGACTATATCTAACAGTCCTGATTTTCTGTAAAACTGAATTGAGTTCTGAACTGAGACTGAATCTGAAACTGAGACTGTGGAAGGTAATCATCTATCTGACATGCCCCTTTTAAAATAGATTAGGGTCCAACCTGTAACCCTAATTGGAAGAGTGTCAGTACCGTGCTACGGGTAAAGAAAAGCTGTGAGTTAACCCTCTCTGACAGGAAGCTCTTTCGTCGACCCTCGCTGGCAGGAAAACTCGAATGAGATGTATCAACTCTCATAATATCTGGCAGGAAGATATCTCAACCAACGCTGGCTGCGTAGTCCTGTAATGCAGGGATTACTACTTAGGGTCAAACCCTCTGCTAGCAGGAATGCCCCCATCCCTAGGTTAACTCGGTGCTGAATCTTACTTTCATCCGAATAGACACTGAACTGATTCCTATTTCATACTAGGCTTGACTGAACTGTTACTAATTATACTATCTAACTGAACTGAGGTGGCTGAGTTTCGTTTATTGACAGAATACTACTGAATTCTGTTAACTAACTGGATTTACTGAGGTCTGAACTGAATATTGACCTAGACTGGACTGATATTGAGTCTACTGAGTTTTTCCTGAGTTCTGTAACTGACTGAGAGTACTACTGATCGTGACATGACTGAGATTATTCTGTAACTGACAC
This sequence comes from Capsicum pubescens, assembly GCA_030864215.1. Taxonomy (NCBI): domain Eukaryota; kingdom Viridiplantae; phylum Streptophyta; class Magnoliopsida; order Solanales; family Solanaceae; genus Capsicum; species Capsicum pubescens. The sequence continues at coordinate 246,379,801 of CM061541.1, read as the reverse complement.
TGGCTCTAGGTAAACAGCTAAATTGTCGGGTATTAAATACCTCCAGGACTCGATAGCATGAAAGGTAAAGCATCACATGATCTTGCATAGCATAAAAATGCACATTTGTTCATAATGTATCTATAGAGACATTTTATCAAACACTTGCATGGTATAACTTGCACATAAGCTAGCATGACATGATTTCTTTCCCTTATTAGTTCACATGAACAATTCATCAATTACTTGGTGAGGATATTATATGCACATAATAAATGAGCATCATGATTCACTTCCAATTTCATAATTTCAAGGGGTTTAACATGGATTCATACGAATCTACACACATAATAATCAATTCCACATGAAACGTATAATAAAATCATGAACTAGAAATCTAATTCAAATAATAATCATGAATACACTTTAATTCCAATCATGGAAATCATAAATTCCAACTACTTGAAGTTTAAAAGAGTTTCTTGGACTCCAAGGGTGGAAAGAGCCCTTGGATGAACACCTCACATACCTTAGTTGGCGTATTCTTGAAGAATAATGGCGGAAACCTTGAGTCTTGGATCTTGAATGTGATGAACTAAGGTTTGTTCTTGATAAATTCTAAAGAGAATGAGTATATTTTGCCTCTTGGACGGCTTAATGATATGTTTTGGGGCTTGATATAAGGTGAGAAAAGATCCATTTACCCCTCTGGACGCGGGTTTAAAAGACTGAAAGTTGAACCATCGATGCGCAGGCCAACGCGCCGCGTCATTGGCATCGACGCGATGACCAACGCGCTGCGTCGAGTCCGCATCGGTTCGCTGAAAATTGCCACTGGGAGCCAATGAAAATATTGATCGACGCGATGGCCGCCGCACCGCGCCGAGATCGCGTCGATACACTATTTTGGATTCCCAAACGTGGTTCAAACGAGGTCCGAAAAATACAAAACTCATCCGGGAACACCTATTGACATTTCTAATCATGAATCAACCTAAAGATTGACATTTTAAGGTAATAGAGGTTGTGAAATAGAGTTGCCAACTTACGAAGGCTAAAATAATACTAAGTCTGAATACTTAGCTAGAATTTTCTAAGTCTGGGTCCCGTTAACAAGCTTAAAAGACTGAGTTGAACTTAGGATTTTGCGGGGTCTTACAGTAGTCTCGGGTCGTGACATAAATATATCTAATTACTTTTCAACTCTTAAATATTAGAAAAAATGGTGAAAAGGTGATTTTACCTAAAATAAGAACTTTAATGAAGGGCAAAAAGTTTAAATAATATTTCTAAGGCCTTCAAACTTGTTGTATATTATATATTATAGTAGATTATAGATATAGATATAGATTATAGATATTTTAATCAATAATTTTTTTTTTATAAAATCATTTAAAACCGTTAACCCAATAACAATAAATCAATAATATTTTTATGAATTCGATTTATTAGTCGATTTTGATTTTTGTACACTCCTAGACTCACTAGTGTCACAAATTTGAAGTTAAAATACCCACCCAAAAAAACCCAATCCGACCCGACCCAATATCACAAAACTGAAGTCAATACCAAAAAACCCAACACAGAAGCCGAAAAATCTCCATCAACTAGCGAAATTCACCGTCGCCGGAGTACAAATTCATCGATCGATCGGAATACCACTATGATTCCAAACGGAGTAGAAGATGAAGAGAAATTTCTATCCGCCGGAATCGCTGGAATTCAACAAAACGCTTTTTACATGCATCGCGCTCTAGTACTTTCTCAAAAATCCCCAATTTTTTATGTATATTTTTTTTTTTTTTTATTTGATGAACTAATTTTTGATTTTTTGTTTTCTGTGTATTTATTGTAGGATTCGAATAATTTGAAAGATGCGCTGAAGTATTCAGCTCAAATGCTCTCGGAGCTTCGAACTTCAAGGCTTTCGCCACATAAATATTACGAGCTATGTATGTATTTATTTTTATTGATCTAATGTTAATTATTGTTCAATGAAGGGTTAAAAACATAGCTGAAGTGTCGTGGCTTATTGAGTTTCGTACCTGAACTATTAGGTGTGCGAGTTTCCTAGCTGAATTATCACTAACTATTTATTAAAACACCATTTCAACTATGCGAAGCTCCGTTTGGGATCATATTATTCAGCTCAAGTGCTTTTGGAGCTTTGAACTTCAAGGCTTCACCACATAACGTTACGAGCTATGTATGTGTTTTTTCTGTTGATCTGATGTTAATTATTGCTCAATGAAGGGTTAAATATGAAGTGTCATGGCTTGAACTATTAGGTGTTCGAGTTTCCTAACTTCACAATCACCAACAATTTATCAATGAAGGGTTAAAAACATAGCTAAAGTGTCGTGGTTTATGGGGTTTTATACCTGAACTATTAGGTGTGTGAGTTTCCTAGCTGAATTATCACCAACTATTTATCAATGAAGGGTTAAAAACATAACTAAGTTTCGTGGTTTATCATGTTTTATACTTGACCTATTAGGTGTGCGAGTTTCCCAGCTGAATTATCACCAACTATTTATTAAAACACATTTCAACTATAGTGTTACCTTGATTAAAAAGAACACTTTTCAACTATCAATTGTTTCCTTTTTCTACATGGTGAAGGATTTCCTACCTGAAGCACGGTGATATTTCCGTTAGGAAAAGCAATCAACTGATAGTTAATGTGGTGTTTTAATTTATGTTGCTCTTGGACACTTCGAATATGTCGTCCGGTGCGTGTCGGATCCTCCAAAAATAGTGCATTTTTGAAGGATCCGACACGGGTGCGGCATCATTTTTGGTGATTCCGAGCAACTAAGGTTTTGATAACCCAATGGTGTGGACTAGTGGTTCAATTAGGGGTGGCAATGGTGCGGTGTAGGTTTTTTCTAAATCCGAAAACTTTAAAACTTCCCCACCCCGCACCGCATCACCATTAAACCCGCATAAACCCGACCCACACTTATACCCGCGCATACCCGCACCACACCGCCCCACATTTTTGCTTTTTTCTCTTTTGGAAAATTTGTAATTCCACTAAAAACCATAATATTTTCAATACTAGGAAATAGTAACAACCAATTTCTATTATATCACTTTTCACTAAGAAATTATTAGAGAAATATCACGTGTACAAGTAATGATCAAATATCAAATTTTCATTAAGATGAATAAAGAAATTAAAAAAAGTTATAAAATTGTTTATTTGTAGTGTTATACATGTTATTTTAAGTATCATAAAATTTTAAGTAAAGAATACATATATTTTTGGTTGATTTACGAGAATAATATTAATTTTTAACTTTTTTGTAGTGTTATACATGCTGTTTTAAGTATCATAAAATTTTAAGTGAAGAATACATATAATTTTTGGTAGATTTACGAGAATAATATTAATTTTTACCTTTTTTTAAGTTAAACCTGCATATACCCGCAACCCGCCCCGCCCCGCCCCGCACCATTTAATAAAAAACTTACTTAAACCGGCCCCACACCTGCACCGCACCCACATAGCCTAAAACCCGCATCGCCCCACATAGCCTAAAGCCCGCTCCGCCCCATTGCCATCCCTAGGTTCAATGAAGTTGGGTTGAGCGCTACGAAGTCTCAGGTTCAATTCCCAATTCCCAACAGAGAGAAACACTAGGTTATTTCTTCTTTTTTGTTCTAGCCTTGGTGAACAAAGTTACCTGACACCTATACTGGTGGGAGGTGGCAGGTATCCCGTGGAATTAGTCGAGGTGCGTGCAAGCTGGCTCGGACACCACGGTTATTAAAAAAAAGTGGTGTTTTGATAAATAGTTGGTGATAGTTATTGTGTGTTTTGATAAATATCTAGTGTTCGCATATCCTAGTCTCAGCCACTGCATTCTTGATTTCTGCGTAGAGATACTCTCTTTAATTAAGCTCCATTTTTATCTCTCTCTTCCTCATTAAATAGTTTTGATAGATGGGATATCTCTCTCATTTGAATTTGGAGGTTATTCAAGTCATCTCTCAATTTCCCGAGTTTCCTATCAATACCATTGTATTCATGAATATTCATTCATGAGTATTCAGCTTCTTCAGTGCATGCCTTACCAGCTTTAGCTTCTTCAAAACATTTCTCATGGGATGATTGGACTTAGTATTAGACCAAGCTTCTTCTGCTAATACATAAAAACTGGTGTGATTAGCCAGTGCATTAAGGGGTCATTTGGTAGGATGCATTAGAAAAAATAATGCATGCATTAGCTCTATGTATTACTAATACCTTGTTTGGTACACTTTTTCAACTTAGATATAACTAATGCAAGCATTAGGTATACACTCTACTTGGTATTATGCTATGCATGGGAAACCATGGTATTAGCAATGCAAGGGACTTTAATGCATGCATTAGAATGGGTAAAACCACAATAGCCCTCAAAACCTTTTTCCACATCATTTCCATTATATTTGTGGAGGGTATTTTTGTAAATATTCTTTTTTAGAAATATGCAATGCAATTTATTTTTAACACATCAAGCACTGCATAAGAAAGAATCTCAGCATAACTAATGCAAGTATTACTAATACATCTTATTTTGCACTATTCTTATACACCCTACCAAACGAACCCTAAAGAATTTAAAACATCTTCCCCCTTCTTGTCTAAGCGCTTCAATAGTAATGGATATAGTGGCATGGTCTGAAGTCTGAACACCCTGGATTCTTTACCACTGCCTTTACAAGAGGTCGTTGTTCCATCCATTCAGCAGTGTTCGCCACTGTTCTATCCAGCTTACAATGGACATGTTCATTTCTCCAAGTGACTGTCCTTCCTATAGACTTCAGCTCTGTCATAGCACAATCCTGCATAAAATTATTGAAGTCCCTGATTTCTGCATCTTGAACAAGGCTATCCCTCACCCTATTCTCCATCTCCAATACAGTGTCCAAATCCCCCATCACTACCCAAGGTTCCTGAATGTTGGTAGGCGAGCTGTCTAGTTCAGACCATAATGCTCCTATCCTGAATAGTATGCATATCATACACGCTGTGAATCCAAACTCCATGCTGAGGCTGAGGATCTGAATCCTATGATGAATTGATTGCTCATGAGTATGTAATAAATGAAAGTTAAGGCAAGCAGGATCTCATAAAATCAGAATTCTCCTCTTCCTCCTGTATTATAGTTATCACACCAGTGCCAAGTGCTTGCTACTTTCTGCATAATGTGGGAATACACTGGGTATGTTGTTGTTGCTATTGATATGTTATGCTGTCACTTTGTGTTTCAGTGCTGCTATCAGAGTAACTTTATTGTTTAAAACAAACTTCTTTAACTCCTTTTGCTTATGGATTTTATTGAGGCCTTTAATATTCCAATAAACTATCTTCATTAAGACAGATTAATTGGAGTTTGCCCACCAATTCTGTCCCCATAACTGGTTTACCCCTCTTCATCCTCAGCTCCTCTCTGCATATATGGTGTCATAGTTCCTGATAATGCCGTGAACCAATTAGTAGTAATAATAGACACATGATTAATAGTCAATCCAGGCTGTGCCTTTCCAACTGACTTATTCCTCACCTCATTCCAAGTACCCTCTCCCATATGTAGTGTTGACATCAAGGTTGGGAAATCCTCGGGTGTAGGTACCAAAGGATTATCCTTAATTAGTTTCTCCTCTTTAGTTGCCTCTTTTGGGCATTCTACCTCTGCTTTCTTATGCCATTCTTTCACTACTTGGGTTGATTTCTTAGGCTCAGTTCCCTGCTTCTTCTGTCCATAGAAATGTCCCACTATCAGGCAGTTGTTGCAATACAGAGGGAACCAATCATACTCCACCCTTTATTTGAAAACTGGCCATCAGGATCCCATACTTTCACTTGTTTGTAGGGGTGTGCAAGAACCGAACCAACCGATAAACCGAATCGATAAATTTTTTATTGGTTTATTGTTATTGGGTTAACGGTTTTTTAATGGTTTTATAGAAAAATTTATTGGGTTATTGGTTCGGTTCGATTTTTTCTTATTGGGTTATTGGGTAAACCGATAACCCAATAAGAATATATATATATGACTTATTATATATTTCTCTTAATTTCTCTTTAATTTCTATAAATTAACAAACCTATTATTTCAATTATACAAACTCTTAATTTCTCCTAACAACATTTAGTTCAAACTTGAAGGTTCTTGTAAATTAAAACACATCATGTAGGATTTTTGGTGGCAACTAAGATTCGTTTTTTTTTTTCATGTTAGTTACTGCTATTTCTATTTTATGAGTATTTTCTTATCGGTTAAACCGAAAACCGAACCGTTAAGGTCTAAAAACCGATAAACCGAAAACGGATTAAAAATATCTTATTGGTTTGGTTATTGGTTTATCATATTTAAAAACCGATAAACCGAACCAATAATATATAAAACCGAACCGAACCGACCGATGCAGACCCCTACTTGTTTGGGCATAGGTTGAGTCGTGTCTATCTGAATTAACATTCAAGCGTAGGTAATCCTTTGCATCATAGTAGTGCATTCATCCGCATACAGAGGTTTTCCTAAGGTACTGCCAATTCGACTTAGGGGTTCCTTCCCCAGCAATTAAGAGGAAGATTAGGGATAGATGGTCAGTATGGAGGGAAAGAAATGGGAGATGCTTTGAAGATAGGTCCAATTCCATACACAAAATTAAATGGAATTGTATTGTATCTTTACTTTTTAGGTGTAAACAGTTGTGTATAGAAGATGTAGATGAGAAAAAAAAAAAAATTTTAGGGATAGTAGTGAGCACCTCTTTATGAAAAATCAAAATCTAATCAAAATCTGCTGTCCACCCCTTCAAGGTTTATGTTTATTAGAACTGAGTGTGTGTGTGTTTGTGTGTTTTTAAACTTAAACTTGTAAATGCACATTGCTGATATGCTGAAAATTTTGAGTTTAAGCATTTGATCTGAAGCTCCTTAACCTCAGTAGGAGAGTGTTGTCTTTAATATTTTACTTTATTTTATTTTTTTGTAAATTTTAATTTTGTTTTAACTTTTAAATGCACATTGCTTTGTTAGATATGTGTGCATTTGATGAATTGAGAAAGCTAGAAATTTTCTTCAAGGAGTAGACATAGCGGGGTTGCTCAATTGTTGAGTTCTATTAACTCGTGCAGCATGCTGGCAACATGTTGCCAGCCGGGTTTTTTTTTTTAACGTAAAATTTTAAATGCACATCACCGATATGCTGAAAAATTTGAGTATCAGCATTTGATTTGAAGCTCCTTAACCTCAGTAGAAGAGTCTTGTCTTCTTTATTATTATTCTTTTTTTGTAAATTTTAATTCCGTTCTAATATTTTAAATGTGCATTGCTTTATTAGATATGCGAGCATTTGATGAATTGAGAAAGTTAGAAATTTTCTTCAAGGAGGAGACTACACGGGGTTGCTCAATTGTTGAGCTGTATGAACTCGTGCAGCATGCTGGCAACATTTTGCCTAGACTGTAAGTTGTAATGATGATCCAACTGCATCTTCCTCTTTACTCCATTTTTTGATAGCTTTTCTTGAAGTTCTCGAGCAAGTAATTTCATGTTTGTGAATTGACTGAAAGATTTGCAGTCTCTATCTATTTCATATGTTTCCAGAGAGTATTTTGGACTTAAATTATCAGGAACAATTTTCTTTTGTAGAAAAGTAATGGGATTAAAGACTCAAATGAAATATAGGAAAACTATCAATAATGGCCACACATAGAAAATATGATACTTTCTGCCTCCTGGGTGAGGATATTAGGAAATCTACACCAGATAAAGCATCAGCAAAACAGTAGAGAAAATCGGAAAACGAGTTTAGTGAGAATATATTTAGCTTATATCTATCTTTGATGTAGAATCCACAAATTTAGGTAGAAAGACCCAGTGTTATAAAGATGTCTATTGTTGAACTTTTCCTTCTCATGGAGAAATATATTAGGAGTTTAGGACCAGTTGCATTTGGCATTGCTTTTAAGTTCCTCTTTCCGTGCTAATCTTACTGTTCTTCACTACACTATTTACAGACATCTGCTCTCAACTTTTCTTTGGAAATTTTGCTGAGACTTGTTTAGGATAGGTAGTTGGAGAGTAGTTCAGGAAGTTAGTCGGATAGCTTAAGACATGGTAGGTACTCAAGGATGCTGAGGTATTAAATATCGGTACCAAGATTCCACTACTATATTAGTTGCTACTTTTATTCAAGATCAGGATAAAAACATGGATGGTGGAGTGGTAACAATCGTGCTTCATGTTGTTGGTTCCTCTGTTCATTAGTTGTTTGGCCTATGTCAAAGAGATGCTCCATTTATTATCTGGATGCTTTCAAGCTTGTTTTAAGATTGGTTCTCTATTATTTGCTCATCAGGAATCTAAAGTCCCTACCCCTGCTTCTCTTCACCAGGTATCTACTTTGCACAGTGGGATCTGTGTACATCAAATCCAAGGAGGCTCCTGCCAAGGATATCCTTAAAGATCTGGTTGAAATGTGCCGTGGTATACAGCATCCTTTACGTGGACTCTTTCTGAGGAGTTACCTTTCCCAAGTCAGCAAGGATAAATTACCTGATATAGGTTCTGAGTATGAAGGGTAAGGGTGTCTCTCAGCTCCATGCTGTTTTACCATCAAATTAGTTACAAGAATTGTGTGTGTCTCCAAGTTTGATGGGTTCCCTTAACAATGTTCTACCTGCTAGATATAAGTGCTGAAGAGAGAAAAATACTACGGTGAAGTGTCAACCTGTATTCACAAAACACTGACATGACTCAAACTGATTGGCAGGACCAGCAGTGTATCCGTGTGCTATTTTGAATTTTTGAATAAAATGCTGGACTAGTAGATTATGTTGTTCGTGTAATCTATTTTATGGTTGTCAAATTGATTAATTGAGGGTTTCCTCGACTACGTAAACATCATATGATCCTAACACTAAGAAAGAAAAAGAGACTACCATACCTTCATTGAAGCTTCTTTTATATGTAATTTCACCTGTAATATGAACATTATTGTTGGATGCACTAATATCTTTTTCCCTTCCACAGTGATGCTGACACCGTTGTGGATGCTGTAGAGTTTGTTCTGCAAAATTTCACGGAAATGAACAAACTCTGGGTTAGAATGCAACATCAGGTTGGTTGAAACATCTGTGGATGCTATAACATGCTCTCATGCCTTGACATGCATAGTGCCACAATGCTTGCATGTCATGAAGGTAAATGTCAATCATGAGGGCATAATTTGTGGTCATGCAGGTGTTTTAATGCTTGTGAATGATTCATACTCTTTGCTGATCATGAGTTGAGGCTAGCATCGGGCTTTCTCATCTGCAGGGACCTGCTCGGGAAAAGGAGAAACGTGAAAAAGAAAGGAGCGAGCTTCGCGATCTTGTATGAGCTTACTTCATCATGTTTACTAGCAATCAAATAAGCGATGGAAGTGTACACTCATGCGGAGCTTTTCCTTTTTGCATTTACTTTTGGTAGGTCGGGAAGAACCTGCATGTTCTCAGTCAAATTGAGGGTATCGACCTTGAGATGTACAAAGAGACGGTGCTTCCAAGAATTTTAGAGCAGGTGATTGTCAGTGTCCATCTGATAACTTATGCAGTTTGTGTAAAGCCAAAATGTGAACCATTTCTTTTGGTCTCAAAATGTGTACCTCATGATTGTGTTTAGGTTGTCAACTGTAAAGATGAGATTGCTCAGGGCTATTTGATGGATTGCATAATTCAAGTCTTTCCTGATGAATACCACCTACAGACTCTTGAAACGTTATTGGGTGCTTGTCCCCAGCTTCAGGTGTGTTATATTGTTGGTTTGTAATTATAGAACAGTTAAGCATAGAAGGAAAAATGTCATGCCTGGTAGGATGCCAGGAGTTTGAGATTGGTTTACTATCTGCAACAGTGTAATATATAATGTTGTGTCTCCGACAAAAGATTTGGTTTGATTTATAAAGAATCTAGTTTGTTTAGGGCGTTGGATGTTAGGCTGACAAGCCACCCTATTACGTATACTGAAGTTCGTTTTAAAAAGGTATACTGAAGTCAGTTAAGATCTCAGATAAATTGTCATTGTCGATAAATTCACTGGTGATGTGAATTTGTGCTAGTTGTTTGAAACGCTTCTACCACCGTCCTAGATGACCACAAATGAATGCTTTTAACTTCTATTAGAATTTAAACTTCTGAGCTCTGTTTTTCATGTCATTTACTTCTTCAGCCATCTGTTGATATCAAAATGGTTCTTGCTCGGCTAATGGACAGGCTCTCGAACTATGCTGCTTTAAGTACTGATGTAAGTTACACATGATAGTTTTTTTGGAATCAATTTTGTATATATAGTTGCTAAATCATTTCTAACTGCAGGTGCTACCTGAATTTTTCCAAGTGGAAGCTTTTGCAAAACTAAATAGTGCTATCGGGAAGGTAAATGAGTGCTACCCTGGAGTAAAATGCAACTTTTGCTTATGAAGGTGTGCAATGTGCTAAAAGAAAACTCGCCTTGTGTCAAAGGTCTGGATTTTCTACCTCCAGCATGTGGAGATTAAGAAAAAATACTTTCAAAACTCTAACCAATTCTTTGACTAATTCAAAAATAATAAGACGAAAAAGTAGAAATTGACCAAAGATCTGTGGATGTCAGGGGAAAGTTAATTCTAGGAGACCGTGCCGTTCTCACAAACTTAGTGTGGTGCTATTGTGATATATGCATGTACAGAACCATAGATGATTATTATTTTACCACTTCCTACATACAGCCAAACTTATGCTCTTTTCGCTAGTATGAAGAGGACTCCATGACATTCTTACAACTTATTTCCTTTTTTCTGACTCGAGGAATTCATACATCTTTTTCTCTATCTTGATACAGGTGATAGAAGCCCAAGAAGACATGCCTATAGCTGGAGTTGTGACTTTATATTCATCCCTTTTAACTTTTACTCTTCATGTCCACCCGGATCGCCTTGATTATGTGGATCAGATTTTGGTAGGTACTCTTATTTTTTCCCATTTCTTTTATCTACATTTAGTACAGTTTAACTGTGGAAAGAAGAAAAAAGAGGAAGAAAAAGCAAAAACAATATAAGGTTGATTCAAAGGTTAAAAGCTACATGAATTTAAATAACTTTCTAGCCTGCCTTGTTCGTATTGATACCTATAATGTGCTATTGATCACTCTATTTCTTGCTTCAGGGTGCATGCGTTAAGAAACTTTCTGGTAAAGGAAAGCTCAAAGACAGTAAAGCAACAAAACAGATTGTGGCCCTTCTAAGTGCTCCACTGGAGAAATATAAGGATATTGATACCGCATTAAAGCTTTCAAATTTTCCTCATGTTATGGAGCACCTTGATGGTGCAACTAGCAAAGAGATGGCTAATGTTTTAATTCAGACTATTCTGAAAAGTAAAACTTGCATCTCAACAGCTGAAAAGGTTAGGTACCTTTTGATTTTTGTTCTCAAATATTTTGTTTGTAATGAAATAGCTTCTTTATTGCTTGAAATTATTGGTCTGACAGGTAGATGCTCTTTTTGAATTAATGAAAGGACTTCTCAGAGATTTGGATGAGAATCTTCCTGATGAGGTGATAAGAGACTTCTCTGCTTCTCCGATTAGTTTCCTCATATCTTTCGACCTTCTTTCCACTGTGTTATTAGCAGCTGTTGTTTTTGAAACTTTGTTTGCTCAAATCATTAGATCTAACTTTCTTTGTCCTCCATTTCAGTTTGACGAAGAAGATTTCAAGGAGGAGCAGAATTCTGTTTCACGGCTTATTCAAATGCTTCACAATGATGACCCTGAAGAGATGCTGAAGGTAACGAGTGATACCTCTTTTGAGATTCTCTGCATATTCCTTTGAATGATTGCGTATCTACTTCTTATTGCTGGAAAATTGTGATATATCATGTATAATTTTTATTTTGGGGTTGAGTTGGTCAAGTTTATTAACTGTAAGTCAATTTTGCGACATTTTTGTGAAGCGTGTACTCAATTTCATTTTTCCTTTGGTCAGTTACCTTAACAACCATTATCTGATTAATGAGACAACACAACAGATACCTAGAATAATTTTTTGTTTTGATTAGTACCATGAAGATGCCTAGGCTTTTTTTTTTTTTTTTTTGGTTCTGATAAATATGTTAAATAGATATAAGACCATCAATGGTATATGGGGGGTGAGCATCAATGTTATATGTGAGTGCATATTTGGCCATTAAAGGCCAACACGTCCACAAGATAAGTGTCACGGAGATGCAGATGCAAAGATGAATGTGTGGTCAAGAAATATTAGACAAGATAAAAGATGGCGATATTCGACAGAAATTGCAAATACCTCATGATAGAAGGTTGCTTGAGATGGTTTGGTCATACATTCCATCGACCTCTGGATGCACCAGTTTGTTGGTGTGAGATCATGGTGATTGGAGGTGTTCAAAGACGACGAGATAGACATAAAATCACATTGAAAGAAGTTGTCTCTAAAAGCTTAAAAATTCCAATCACATCGAAAGAAGTTGTCTCTAAAAACTTACCAACTAGTTTAGAATCATGTTATACATTTATTTCGGGTGTAATGCTTTCCAGGGAATCTTGTAGCCCTATGTCAAATTTTTATGCTATAAAAAATATGGAGATTTTTAGGAATCTTGTAGCCCTAGGTCAGATTTTTATGCTAAAAGAAATATGGAGATTTTTCCTTCAACAAAAATAAAGAAAAATGGAAATTTTGTAGTGCTCTTTTTTTTTTTTGATTGGTGGTGGGGTGTCTGTGTATATAATGTTGGCCTTAAATGAATTTAAATGGTGAAACATGATCAGTGCTGATTCATATAGACAACCCAACTTGTTTGGGACTGAGGCATAGTTGTTGATTAGCACCGCAAAGATGCCTAAAATAGTTTTTCTTGTATTGTTAATTACTATGTTCAGAAGTTGAATGTCATGGTTTGATTGGCATAACATTGATTGAGAAACCAACTTTTAATTTCATTTAGGACAAAATGGTGTTAAAGTAGGTCTCGTACCAGCATACATCTTTCCAGTTTCCATGCTATGGAATCAATTACCTGTAATTTATTAATGACAAAAAATTAGATCCTTTTCGGGACAATGGCTGATGCCTTCTAGGGACATCACGCAAACTCACAAAGTATAAGCACTCTCTCACACACACTCGCTCACTCACTAGCACGTGCATGCGTCACACATACATACATGCGCGCACACACAAAGTCAGGGGAGGGAGGGAGGGAATTGTCAGCATCAGATTAGCTAAATAAGCACTCGGGACCCAAGTTGCAAGTGATGGTTTTTGTATGTTCTATTGAAGCCTTCTCATATTTGATGTGATGAGAGAGTAACAGAACACATAATGATGAAATATTAACCAAAAAGAGACTGCTTTTGCATTTTTTTGGTTTTCTTTTATTGATCGTTTTCTCTTTTGAAGTACGAGAGGAATAAGTTCCCATCTGAATTCTAGTCATAAGAACGCCAAAATGTAGTTAGGTACTTGAGTACAAGATTAGAGAGACCATATCTGATATAACAACATGACATATAACATTTGTGCTTCCCCCATTCAGATATTCAACTCTAAACCATCCTGCAACTAAGTCAGAGTTGCTTGATACCTAGATATCGTCACAACAAGTGATGTGGTAGTTCAGAAACCCTTAGAAGTAATTTCTTATTTATAGCAGATTGAAATGACAACTCTTCTACCAAAAGAGCATAGCAAGATAAGCTAGATTTATAATATATATGTTCAGATCTTGAACTAGAACTGCACAAAGGGGTAGAGAAATTAACGTAACCATGAAGATAGTGGGAGAAGAACTAAGATTCCAACAGATAAAGCAAACGGAACCTCCAAAGGAAGGAGTTTATGGCAGCAGGAACAATGGAAGTGTGTTGAATTAAGAACCTACAATAGACGCCTTTATTATGAATGTTTTACTCTGTTTCAATTTTCATTTTTCCATATTTCGAGAAAAGGTATCTCTTATTTGTCATTCCTATTCCCGTAAGAATGAATATTATTAGAATATGAGTAGGAATAGGAATAACATATAGAATCCTACTTGAAAAAGTATTAGAATGTAGTGTCGTATTTGGAAAAGGATTGGAATGTAGTGTCTATAAATAGGGTCTCAATGTAATTATGTAGTTGCAACAATTGAATATTATTCTTCTCTTATATTTCTCACCTGGTATTAGAGCTTCTATGATCTTGATAAAAATCAAAGAACTTCTGTTGTCGGCGGGTGGCTATAATCCATATATGCGGCCTGTCTGGCCAATGATTATGTTAGCAAAAGTTGGGTCGCCGTGTATCCGTTCGGTGACTATTTTCCTATATCTGATTTGCGTAGCATCATGCATCTTTCTGGTGACTAATTTCTCATATTTGATTTGCGCAGCTCTGTGAATATCTCCGGACTACTTCTTAATTTTAATTTGTGTAGTACCGGTACATCTTTTCAGACTACTTTCTCATATCTGAGTTACATAGCATTGTGCGTCTTTCTAATGACTCAGATTTGATTTTCGTAGTTTTATGCGTCTTTTCAGCGACTCTTCAAATCTGATTTTCGTAGGGTCTTGCCATAATTTCGACCCTACCCATATAATTTTTCTTTTTCAGTAGGGTCGGTCCCGTCATCAGATCCTACCCATATAGTTTCTCTTTTTCAGTAGGGGCGTGCCATCATTTCGACCCTACCCATATAATTTCTTTTTCTCAGTCGGGTTGTTCCATTATTCCGAATTTTCAACCATCAAATCTAATAATCCAGCGCGTGAGATGTTTCGACCAGTTTTTTGGTGTCTTGTTCAAGATATACTTATCTCTTGATTTCGAGATGACCCATTTATTTTATTCCAGTTTTCAACAATTTTCTAACGACGGATCGATTTTCCAACGACGTGTACTACTTTTCGACCACTTTTTTAGGTTCTTTTTCAACTAAGGTCTCCCAGACGTCCAGAGCAGTCCAGGGCAGTTCTCTTGCAGATATCTTCACCAAGTCCCTCACCGATCCTCGTATTAATTACATCCATAACAGCTTGGTACATATGCCTTCTATGCACCAGCTTGAGGGGAGTGTTAGAATATGAGTAGGAATAAGAATAACATATAAAATCTTACTTGGAAAAATATTGTAATGTAATGTCCTATTTGGAAAAGGATTGGAATGTAGTGTTTACTAATAGGGCCTCTTTGTAATAATGTAGTTACAACAATTTAATAATATTCTTCTCTTATATTTCTCACAAATATTATGGTTCGCATTTGAACATGCATGAATACAACATAACAGTATCATTTTGTTTTAAAAGACAAGCATTCATACAACATCATTTGAAGTAGTGGTATGGACTGCGTACACTTTACCCTCCCTAAACCCCACTTTATAGGAATACACTGTGTCTGTTGTTGTTGTTATGCATTCTTACAAAATCTATAGGATAACATCCATCTTGAAGTTGTGACGTTTTCATAAGATATCCACGATTTTGCTCTAGCTGTAACTGAATACAAAGTTCAATTGGTTCAATTGAACTAGCTATATGCTGTGTATTAACGACGATTTCTATGTAAGGTCACAAAATGAATAGATTTTATTTGAAGGAGTTATATCCAGGACTCTTTGCACAGTAGATGCGTCAAGAGTATAATATATAGATTGTTTCAGTACAATTTCTTTCAAATTCGGTAAAATTCCATACCTATTCTTGAATGCCTATTATGGTTGAATATTCATGTGGGGTTTTCTCAAATTTTCGTGGGGGGTATATGTTTCTTCTATTTCTCCGTGTAAAGCTCTTTGCATTGCAATGTCTATTGTGTTGGCTTGTGACCTTTTATAAGTGGAGACAGTATAAAGTGTCCGTACTGAAGGCGTATATTATTTGTCTTTGATGCAACACACTTGGCACTTGCACAAACTGCTTTTAAGTGGGAAACTTGGGAGCAATTGGGTGGGGAGATGGTCTCTTGAAATCTATGTTTTGTCCTTGCTCTTTTCAGTTAATAAGAGAAATATGAAGATCTCATTTAATTTATGAAGCGGCGATTGACTTGCCACTGAGGAATAAAAATTCTAAGACAATTAAGATCAAATAAGCACTACCTTTTTAGATTAAATTCAAATGTTGAAACAAAATTTCATGATAAATTGCAATAGTGACATCATACCTAGTATATTCCTACAAAGTGGGGTTTGGGAGGGTAGAATGTACACAGTTCGTACCACTACCTTAGAGGTGAGGTAGAGAGGTTGTTTCCCATAGATCCCCGGCTTAAGAAAAACAGTATAGTGAAAAGGCATGATATAAGAACAAGAAACAAAGGGTAGTAACAAAACAATAGACAGTAACAGAAACAAGACTGTCGCCAAATAATACCACCATCAATCTACCCGAAACAACAAACAACATCAAAAGTTTCAAGAACAAGGCATTACAAGCGTAGCAGTACGACTACTAGCACGAATAATAAAACAAAGTGCTCCTACCTACTAGCATGTGGGCACATCTACTAACCTTCTAATCTAATTCGCGTTCTCCACACCTTTCTATCTAGGGTTATGCTTTCGGTAAGGTGTAACTGCTCCACGTCATGTCTAAGCACCTCCCTCCAATATTTCTTCGCTCTACTTCTACCTTGCCTGAATCCATCCATAGCCAACCTCTCACACCTTTGCACTCGGGCATCCGTGCACCTTTTCATCACTTGCCCGAATCATCTCAACCTCGGGATTGCATCTTGTCTTCATCCGTAGTCAATCCCACTTTGTCTCGGATAACCTCATTTCTAATACTATCCCTCCTAGTAAACCCACACATCCATAGCATCATCCTCGTCTTTGCCACCTTCATTTTTTGGATGTGCGAGTTCTTGAATGACTAACACTTCGCTTCATACAACATAGGTGGTCTAACCGCCACTCTGTAAAACTTGCCTTTAAGTTTAGGAGGCACCTTCTTATCACACGAGACTTCGAATGCGAGCCTCTATTTCATCCACCTGCACTAATACGTTGGGTGGCATCCTTGTCAATCTCACCATTTCCCATTAATTTAAATCCAAGATACTTGATACTATCTCTCTTTCAAATGGCCCGAGTATCAAGCTTTACTACCACGTTAGCCTCATGCGTCACCTCACTAAACTTTTACACTACATATATTCCGTTTTGGTCCTGCTCAACCTAAACCCTTTAGACTCTCAGGCTTGCCTCCAAATCTCTAGCTTAACATTAACTCCTCCCCGGGTCTCGTCAATCAAAGCTTCGTAATGCACAAATAACATACACCAAAACAACTCACCTTGTATTTTCGCGTCAATACATGCATCACCAAGGCAAACAAAAACGAGCCAAGGATCATTCCCTAGTGCAACCCCATCTAGAAAATGCTTCGTGTCTTCTCCCACAGTTCTTACACAAGTTTTAGCTCCGTTGTGCATATCCTTAATCGGCCTAGTGTATGCCACAGGAACACCTCTAGCCTCCAAGCGCCTCCACAGAACTTCCCTGGGGACTCGGTCGTATGCCTTTTTTAGATCGATGAACACCATGTGTAAGTCCTTCCTCTCCCTATATTGTTCCACCAGTCTCATAACAAGATGAATGACCTCTGTAATCGAGCGTCCTGGCATGAATCTGAATTGTTTCTCTGCAATAGTCACGATCCTCCTCAACCACCCTTTCCCAAACCTTCATAGTGTGACTTAACAACTTGATACCCCTGTAGTTGTTGGAATTCGGAATGTCACCCTTGTTCTTGTACAAAGGAATCGTCGTACTCCATCTCCAAGTTTCGGGCATCTTCAATCCATCTGGCAAGTAGTGGAGTGTGATGTTCTTATTTTTCTTTTATATGTTTGCTTTATGCAAAGTAAATGCGTTAGTCTAATGTTATGCATCTACGTGGCTATAATATTATATCTCTGGCTATAAATTTTGGTATCTTGCTTTCAGATTTGATATGGTTTACCAATTCGTTGATTTGCAGATAATTTGCACTGTGAAGAAGCATATTGTGACAGGAGGACCAAAGAGGCTTCCCTTTACAGTCCCTGCCCTCATTTTTAATTCTCTTAAGGTTTGGATTTACAATTCAATGACTATAAGATGGGTGGAGTGTTAAATGCCTCATGCTGTGTCTTCTTTGAAAGAAATGAATCAAGTGACGAGTTATTGTATAAGCATTTTAAGATGATCCTTTTCCGATGCAATTTAAAGGAGTAAATGACAGAAAAAGGAACCAACTCTCCCTCTCAGTTTTCGAAAAAAAGAGAGTTTGAGTGAGTTTTCCTTTGTTGTAGACAACTGACTGTTTTCTTTACCTACTGATGTTGTAATTTTCCTTCTTTTTTAGTTGGTAAGGCGACTGCAAAACCAAGATGAAAATGCTCCAGAGGAAGAGGCGTCTGCTATACCTAAGAAAATTTTTCAGATTTTAAATCAGGTAATATAGCTGAATGGGTTTGTATGTGATGCATTGCATTTCAAGCTCTTAAGATAAGACGGCCACCTTATGAATTTTTGGTGAAAAGAAAAAAAAAAGATTAGCTTTGCTTTTCTTGTATCCCTTTTATCTCTTGCTTCTCTTGGTTGCAATTATCCTGTGGTACCTGAGGTTGTACTGAGGAAGTTTTAATTGCTTATGAATGGCATACACCTTGTTTCAGATAATTGAGGCTCTCTCAAGTGTTCCAGTACCTGAACTAGCTCTAAGATTGTACCTGGAGTGTGCTGAGGTACATGAATTTATCCTTAAGACTTGTGTAAGATTGTGGACCTTATTAAAAAAATATGGGTTTACTGACCTGTGGTTATGTTGCTCAGGCTGCCAATGACTCTGACCTAGAGCCTGTTGCCTACGAATTCTTCACCCAAGCGTATATACTATACGAAGAAGAAATTTCGGTAGTAGTTACTTGTTCTATCTATACTTTATTACGATCTCTATATTCTTGACTTCCTGGAATTTCAGTAAATCTGCATTGATTGCACATTTCTTTTATTGCTTGATTTGTCTAATCCTAGTTGAACGTATTGATAGGACTCCAAAGCACAGGTGACTGCAATACAATTAATAATAGGGACTCTTCAGAGAATGCACATCTTTGGTGTTGAGAACAGGGACACATTAACGCACAAGGCTACAGGGGTAACTATTTTACCATCTCTTATTTTCTTGTTCCTGATTTCAGCTTCATCATTCTCTGATTGTAACCGTTTCCCCTATCTTTTGGTAATATCCTTTAGTACTCGGCAAAACTCCTGAAGAAGCCTGATCAGTGCAAAGCTGTCTACTCTTGTGCACATCTTTTCTGGGTTGATGATCAGGACAGCATCAAGGATGGAGAGAGGTTAGAAATTATGCCATGCATATGAGGGATGAAGTTTACTTTTGAACACCCTGCTACTTAGTGTGCCACTCTTATATGAGCATTTATTAGCCTGCTTTATACCTGCACGAATCGTAGTTTGTGTTTACGGGTCTTCTCTGAGCCACTCTGAGTTCTGCCTCTTAAGTTCCGCTCCTTGATGTCAAATTTTTTCTGCGACATTCCTATTATTCTTATGTGGTGGTTTCTTTTTCATTGATGCAGGGTTTTGCTTTGCTTAAAACGGGCCTTAAGGATTGCAAATGCTGCTCAACAAATGTCGAATGCAACCCGAGGCAGCAGTGGATCGGTTTTGCTCTTTATAGAAATTCTAAACAAGTAAAACAACACTATACATCCCTGTTTATTTCCCTTTCTTGGATTCGGTCTCTATTTTGCAGATCACTGACAATAGATACATTTCATCATTTGTATGATGTCAGGTACTTGTATTTCTATGAGAAGGGGGTCACACAGATCACCGTTGCATCTATCCAGAGCCTAATTGAGCTAATAACAACTGAAATGCAAAGTGAAAATAAAACAGCCGATCCTGCTGCAGAAGCTTTACTCGCAAGCACATTGCGCTATATCCAGTTCCAGAAGGATAAAGGTGGTGCAGTTGGTGAGAAGTACGAATCCATCAAGTCTTGACGAAAAAAAGAACATTTTCTTGCAAGGAGTTGGCATTCTTGATCTTACATAAGCAGATGATTTTTTTTCCCAATACAGGTTCTTTTTAGTTTTATTATTTGCCTGTTAGTCGACGTTTTGCATTTTTCAGCAGGCTGGCGGAAGAAGCTGCAAATATCTTGTATATTCTAACCACTCTGTGATGGATTACAGTTTAGATTTTGATTGTTGTACCAATTTTCTCTCGTAAAAATCTGTCTGTAAATTTGAGGCTATATGATGCAGATCAAACTTGTGATTATGAATAATTTGCTGGACTAAGTTTGTTTTGAATGTGCATAATCACATTCCTTAGCTCAATGTTGTTTTCCAACATGATTGATGGTTGTAACATTTGATTTCCCTTTTTCCAACATAAGAACCTTTTGACCTCTCGGAAACATCCTTGAGTTGAGGGACTCTCTAGCTCCCAAGGTAGGGGTAAGGTCTGCGAACACCCTACCCTCCTTAGCTACGACTTGTGGGATTACGATCGGTATGTAGTTGTACAACCTCTACCTCTCACAAGGTAGGGGCGAGGTCTGTGTACACTTAACCTTCTTGTGACCCGACTTGCGGAATTATGCTGGATATCTTATTGGTGAACTAGTCTATTTGCTTCTCGGATGATTGATTTAATCAATTGGGGTAGGAATAAGGTTTGCGAACGCCCTGCCCTCCTTAGATCCGACTTGTGGGATTACGATAGGTATGTAGTTGTACAACCTCTACCTCTCACAAGGTAGGGGCGAGGTTTGTGTACACTCTACCTTCTCCTGACCCGACTTGTGGAATTATACAGGATATCTTGTTGGTGAACTAGTCTATTTGCTTCTCGGATGGTGCTTTCGAAGACGAACAACAAATGTTGAAAGCACCTCTCTACCTCACAAGGTAGGAATAGGATCTGTGTACACCCCTCTTTCTAGAATTATTATTTCACTTCTTGGATGAGTTTTTCTGTACTTCCACTAGCATTCACAATACTAAAGTTCAATATTTGATAAACCTGAATTTCAGTGTTTATTCATATACTGAAATATTACTTTATGGCCAAACAACAGAAACTCGAAGCATTCAAAAAGTGTTTTAGTCAAGGTAACTTTTGATGGCGTGAATTTGAATTAGTCGTGGGGCTGAATTTAGTCGTGGCCCAATAATGAATGCCGAACACTCGATGGAAAAAAAAAAAGGATTGTCATGCATAACATTTCATATTGTTTAGTAAGAAGAGAAAAAAAAACATTTATTAAACCCAAATTTGGATAGTTAGATATCTCAGTTTTCGGCACTTAATATATGTTTGGGCAGGAAGAAATCATGGTTATAACTTATTGTAATCGTGATATTTGGATTAGTTTTTCCGCACTTCGACTAATTTTACAGGGATACAACAAGTCAGTTCATAGCATACTTATGGTTCCAATTACGAGCCACCGATTCATATTTGTTCCTATCAGTCTTGTACATATGTGCAATTTCTGGTACCAATGGATCATCTGGATTTGGATCTGTTAGCAATGAACATATGGATAGCAAAACCTGCATAACAAAATAAAGTTAAAATCTTTTTTTCGAGAAATCTAAGTCATACAAGTAAACATATCTTCTATTATTATTATAAGAAAAAAGAAAAAAAATATGAAAGAGAAAATTAAATTGATGATAAAAATCCTGAATTATTAGCAATGACGACATTGATGATTAAGAAAGAGAATTTTTAGTTCAGTCCTCTTGACTCGTCAATTAAATTGGTACACGAATTTCATACTGCAATGTGCAAGTCATTTCATACAATAACTACATACGAGAGAGAATTCTTGATTTAGTTCTCTTAGCCGACATATCACCCCTTCTTCCACCCCCTCCTGGATTCGAGACCACGCCCGAACGCAAGACTCCGCCCCTCGTCCCACCCCGCCTGGACCCGGGATCACAGCTGAACCCAAGACCCCCACCCCCTGCCTAGACTCGGGACCACGCTTAGCCTAGGCCCCCCACCCCCTGCCTAAGCGCAGGACTCCGCCCCTCGTCCCTCCCCGCCTGAACCGGGGACCACGTCTGAGCCCAAGACCCCCACCTCCTGTCTGGACCCGAAACCACGCCTGAGCTCAGGCCCCCCCACACCCTGCCCAAGCCCCCCACCCCACCCACACACCCAAAAATAAACATTGTAAAATAAACTAGTTATATAGCATATCATATTGAATGATTCATGTTTCCCAAACCTTTATTTATACCAAGTACCTTAGATATGGTGAGGGCAGGACTCCATTGATCCTTAAGAATGTCCAAACATATATTTCCATTATTGTTTATATTTGGATGGAACACTTTGGTCTTGAAAGCCACCTGCCAATATGAATGATAAAATGTAAATAAATACTGTATAAATTAGTTATATTGGTATACACTTCAAATCGGATGTTTACATCAAATCAATGAACACATGCTATGTGTGTAAATAATTAAGAGAAAAGACATAAAGACACCCTCAACTTGTCCGACTTTTTCAAAAAAACACCTAAACTATACGGGCGAACTATTACCACACGAAATTAATTTCAACTACAATAAATACACCACTTGGATGCATTTTCAGAGTAAGTGTAGGGTCAACGGGTAAGGGCGCGTGGATGGTTAAATTCTACCCCCAAACCAGTATAAAACTACCACATGACATTAAATTATACCCCCAAATCAATATAAAGCTGCCATGTGGCATTATCAATAAAAAAATTTCTTCTTCTCTCTACAGCCTCAAAACTTCCATTGATAGTCTCAAAACCTCCATTAATAGCAACTCACCTTCTCCAAACAAGAAGAAAGAAAGAATCCATTAATTTCCAGCTACAACTTGATCTCAATATCTACTTCAAACAAAACAACAAACGAAAAAAAAAAATGCAAATGCCTAATTTAAACACAATCAAAATTGAAAACAAGGTGTATATATGAGCACCAAAATTGGAGAAAAATAAAAGAAAACTTGAAATATAAACGAAGCAAATTCTTAACTAAAATTCATTATGTTAAAAAATTAACGTCACTTTCTACTTCTAAAATGCGATAAAAAATCAAAACATATAACTACGCCGAAGAAGTGAAGAAATAGAAGAAATTTTCGAAATACACAAATGAAAGAGCTTGAATTGAAAAACATAAGTAGTAAAATAAAAAAAAGAGGAAAGAGTGAAATGGGTTGTGGAATTCACCGGAATGGTGAGATTTGTTGGAGAAAGAAAAGAGAATGGAAAGTGAAATGAGTTAAAATATGAAAAAATTGAGTTTCTACCCAATCCTTTATCAAACAGGTAGAACGAAGTGATAAACAGGTGGTGAGACACACGCTCCTAACATGAGAATATAGCTGAAGTAAAAAGTGTGTATTTGTTATCGTTAGAACTGATTTTGTGGGGTAATAGGTAACCCGTATAGTTTAGGTGTCTTTTTTGAAAAAGTCGGACAAGTTGAGGAGTGACTTTATGTCTTTTTCTCAATATTTAATAATATTACTTTACCATGATTGATTTATATATATATAGTCACTTCATTAAATTACTTAACCACAATAAGTTACATTAATTTGATATAAATATTCGGCGTGGTAAACATTTACCGTACCATTCCTCTCATGATATCTTCACTACTAGTTTTCATTTTTATAGGTGGGAATGGAATAGATACACACTTAATTCACATTCTATATTAACATGAAATTATATGGCATGTATTCAATTATTTGATGTAAATATCGAGTCTGAATAAATTTCGTATCAAATTAGTGATTGTTTTAATTTAAAAAAGAGATCTTAATATTTTTAGTCTGCCGACAAAAAAAAATAAAAAATCACCAACCTACGGCCTAGTCAATGGAGCCCTTACCAGTGTAAACTTAGTATATAACAAATATATAATCAAGCATATAATTACTGTATAATCAGTATTTTACAACATATATACTAGCTAAAATCTGTTAAAAGAAAAAATTAGAATAATTACACTGATTTTAGATTAGATATTAAAATGTATAACAAATGTATAATAAGTGTATAATCATATACCTTAGGAGGTTTGAAAGGATAATCAGGAGGAAAATGAATGGCCACTTGAAAAACACCACCTGCATAAGGGCTATCATTTGGCCCAATAATAGTTGCTTGCCAATGAAACATATCCTGAGCCACAGGACCTGAGAGAAAGGCAAACAACATAAATTCCGGCAGTTTGAAGTTTAATTATAAATTTTTTTAATATTTTGTATAATTATTAAAAATTTCAATTTTGGATCTATCGAGATATATAATTAGCTCTCGATACATCTAACGGAGATATATTTCTTTTTGAGTAATATAATTTAGCTTTCGGTATATTTTTTTCTGATTTTGGATCTGTCGAGATACATAATTCTCCAATGAAGATATATTTTTTTCTTTGTAAAGATATATAATTAGCTCTCAATACATTTTTTTCTAATTTTGGATCTGTCGAGATACATAATTAGCTTTCGATACTGAAGTTACATAATTAGTTGGGGTTTTTGTAATTACTTTGTAAGGGTGGAGATTTGTGTAAATATGATAAGTTAAGGTGTATGTTTATTTTCGAAAAAAGAATTACGGGAAATTATATATTTGGTCGATCGACAAAAATAATTATATTTGCTTTTTAAATATATAAAAATTTATATAATTTTGTATCAAAGTTTGTTTTATATTGATATGCAAATATATATATATATATATATTGGTTATTATTTTGATTGACAACTATTTATATCAATTTCTCAGTCAGTGTTTGAAGTTTATAGTGAAATAGTCATTTATTATGTAGAAACATCATAATTTTTTTTTCCATCGTTCTATTTTTTCCAACTCAATTCAGGTATCTGTTTCCGGGTTTGAACACGAGACAATCAAAGATGAAAAAATATTTATCATTTCATCATAACCTCTGATTCCTCTAGAGACGACAGACAATAAAACACGTGCGCACACATATATATATAAATATGAGAAAAGACATCTAAACCACATTAAATTATAATCGAAAAGTCGAAGACACACCTAAACTATTGAACTGACCTAATATACACCTATACAATTTAAAAATGAATTAAGTACCACCTCGAGACGTAAAACACCACTCTCACAATAAGTGGTGTTCTAAACTCACCTTCATGTCGGCACCACATTGCGCCACGTCAAAAAATATTAATTTTTATATTCTTTTTTTTTCTTCATTAACTTTTCTTTTGTTAATTACTCCCTCTAGTTCAAAATAAGTGAATTTTAGCTCAATGCACAACTATTAAGGAAAAGAAATTAAGACATAAATTGTATGTTACTTTTTATTTTTACCCTTTTAAATATATCAAACAAGTCTTGAAATTTCAGCCACTTTAAAATAAAATCAATTAAGTTTCTTGAAACTCATAACGTAGAAAATGTAAATGAAGAATTAAATTGAAAGATTTTTTTATGTCTTTTCCAAAAAAAAAAACCATTATTGTTACCTGCACTACATGAAGTAGGAGGATCTCTTTGCAACTCC
This sequence comes from Capsicum pubescens, assembly GCA_030864215.1. Lineage (NCBI taxonomy): Eukaryota > Viridiplantae > Streptophyta > Magnoliopsida > Solanales > Solanaceae > Capsicum > Capsicum pubescens. The sequence goes on along the minus strand of CM061541.1, from coordinate 246,354,201 downwards.
CTTAGTTCCTTGTGAATTCTCGTTGATGCCATTAATACTACTTATTGGATTGAAATTTAAAAAGCTTTTTTTTTTTCTTTTTCTTTTCCTTTGAGAATTGAGAATAATGTAGAAGTTATATATATAGGGAAAAAATAAAGTTGATGAAAGATTTCTAGAAAGGATGCAAATATATTAAAGCAAGAAAATAAGTAGAAAAAGAAAATCATTTCTTTGTTATTAATTATTATTATTCAGTGGTCACTCATTGGTATTGATTCTAGTAATGCATAATTTAACAAAAAAAACACATACTTTGAAAATGGACGATTGATGATTTTTCAAACTTGTGAAGAAACAAAAAGAAAAAGGAAAAAATTATAATATTCTATGAGTGTGTTCGGTATGAAAGTAAGTATTTTCTTGAATTTTTTTTTTTTTTCCCAGAAAAATATGTGAGTTTCTTATATATTTTGTGTTTTGTATGTAAGTAAAAATATTATTCTAAATGTATTTGTATATAATTTTGACAAGTATTATGAGAGGTGAGAGTGAGGCAGGGGCGGAGCCACCTTTCATTCATAGGGTTCATCCGAACCCCAATCGGCGGAACATACTATTTTATATTAGTTTTGCTTGATTAAAAATATTTTCGTGTATATATAGTAAATGTTGAACTCCCTTCGATGAAAAATTATACTATTTTTATACTATTTTTGCATGGTTAAAAATATTTTTTGTGTATATGTAGTAGATGTTGAACCCCCTTCGACGAAAATTATACTATTTTTGTATGGTTAAAAATATTTTTGTATATATATATATATATAATATAATAGATGTTAAACCCCCTTTGGCTAGTTCGTATATTTACTCCTGAATCCTCTCAATAAAAATTCTGATTCCGTCACTGAGTGGGGTGGGAGCGTGGAATGGTGGAGATGGAGGCTTGGGAGTGGGGGTAAAGATGTAGGATGTAGGTGGATGAACACGATTAATGTGGAATGTCACTTGCGAATCTTATTTTGCTTACTTTTAATAGAGAAGTCATTCTTCTTATCTTAAAATTTTTGTTTTTTTAATTAAAAAAAATTAAATTTTTTAACCAACTGAACATAATAAAATTAAAATTCCTCAGCACCAAACCCACCCTCCAGCTCATAAGAATTTCTGAACTTCCCAAAGTACTAATGCTTTTCAATTAGAAAAGAATAAAATTAACTATGCAGCAATTTCTAGTGCTTGCATTTTAAAAGAATATTCTTAATATATATGTTCATGGTATTTCTATCTTATTAGAATGATATTCTTATGACACTAATTTATTAGTTGGATACTAATATCTTGCTTTGTGAATAGTTTAGACTTCAGACAAGAGTTATTTATGCACTGAACGATAAATAAGTATTATTTTACGGAAAGTAATAATAAAAATAATTGTTATGATTTCAGAGGTAAATGTGGCTCTTTGACTATAGATTCAATTGAACAATTATTAAATGAACCATAACTTATTTACGTAATATAGATACGAAAAAAATCAGCCAGTACATTAAAGTTTTTGTTATGAACGGGGTACGGAGAAGGATCAAACAAGTATAAATTTACTATAATCTCAATAAAAAATTATTATGAACTCATAATTTTAACAATATAATAAATTTAGTGCAAAGTTGAATCCGTTATATATGTATGAGTGATTAATTATATGCTAAATGTTTTTCGGGGATCATTACCTATTGTAATAGCAATTTGTTCGTGGTATGGAGAAGGATCAAACAAGTATAAATTTACTATAATCTCAATAAAAAATTATTATGAACTCATAATTTTAACAATATAATAAATCTAGTGCAAAGTCGAATCCGTTATGTATGTATGAGTGATTAATCAATCAATCAATATATATATATAAAAGAGAGTTATAAGATCGCTGACGTAGCGCTTTCTAAAGTCTAGAATCCTATTTATCTTTTTTTCTCATTTTTTTTACTATTTTTCCTTGAATTTTTTTCCTCTTTCTTATCTTATTATTCATTTATGTGAAAAATTAATTACCGTTTTTGAAGAGTTGAAAGGCCATGGAACCAAACGTATTCTGATAAATCCTTTATACCTATAGTTCTACCCCAGATGGATGCTCGTCTTTCGCAAGCTGAAAATGCTCATCCAGATGAATTGGATGAAGAATTTGATACACATTCCCTACTTTTCGGCCAACAGACGTCGTTAGAATGAGGTATAATCGGCTGAGGTGCGTGGCTGGTAGGGTGCACACTGTAGTTGGAGATTTGGCAACACAAGGTGAAAGGGCTCTTGCCATACTAAGCTGGCGGGATCCAAGGGCTACTGCTATATTTATAATCCTTGCATTGATCTGGGCTGTGTTTCTGTATGTTACTCCATTCCAAGTAGTTGCAGTCCCTATGGGCCTTTCCTGGTTGCGCCATTCACTATTCAGGAGCAAGCTGTCGTCAGTACCTGTGAACTTCTTCAAGAGATTACAATCCAAGTCTCATATACTTTTGTGAGGTATTGTTAATTTTTTACCTTATTCAAGTTGACTAAGTATTCAAGTTGTAAAGTAGAGAGATGGGTTCAATGAATAAGTGGGACAAAAGGACTTGCTACTAATACAGAAACTTGTCGAATGTGTGACTTAAATTATAAGATCTCTAACGTGGCGCTCTCTAAAATATAGAATCCTATTTATCTTTTTTTTTTTCTCATTTTTGTTTTGACTTTTTCTACTATTTTTTTCTTGAAAAAGTTCCCTCTTTCTTATTTTATTCATTTATGTGAAAAATTAACATAATGCAGGAAGGAATTCAACTGCCAACGATCGGAGTAGTTGGTGAAACTTGAAAAGATTGAAGTAATTAGAGAGATATTTGCGTTGATGGACTGTGATGGTGATGGGTGGGAAAATAACATATGATGAACTAAAGGTTGGACTTGGAAAAATAGGTTCCCAGTTGACAGAACCAGAGATGAAGTTGTTGATGGATGTGGTAAATATTCTGGTCCATTTAAACATGCTGAAACAGTATTCACGTTCTTTCTTCTGGTTGGTTTTATGAGATTTATTTGCAAGTTTTATATGGAAAAAAGTATGAAATTGTTCATATTTCTAAAGCATATAATCCTATTTATCTATTTTGTGATTTTTTTGAGATATTTTATAATTTTAAAAGATATAAATTTCACCTTAAATCAAGAACCATCATTGATGCGATTAATGATAAGTATATTATTTCCTTAAATCACCCCTTTTCCATTGTTCTTTTTATTTCCTTTTAGTTATTCAATCAAGAAATTAATTATCATATAGTATAATTTTTCTCTGAGTTTTTTTTTCAATTTTTTAGTATAATTTATTAACTAAATTACTTTAAAAATTGTAAAAGGGATAATAAATATTAGCTAACTTTAAATTACTCAACGTGTGAATTTTGTATTAGGAATTTAAAGAGGTTGCAAAAAAAATTATTAGCATTTATCATAACATAAGGCAACACTAACTGGAGCATTTAGAAAAAGGAAAAGGACAAAAATAACACCTAAAACTAAAATAATTTCATAAAACTAACACCTAAATTTAAAAACCCGGAAAATAGCACTCGATCATGGTGCCAATGGATAAAAAGTTAAGCAGAAAGCGTCAGCAGCTCCACTTCCTATGAGATACCAAACATAAATATGATATTACCTTTGATCCATTTTTTATTTTTTTTAAAAAAACGTTCCGCACCCACGTCAATCTTTTTTTCTTTTTATTGCATGTACCTAACTGTATGCAATTCAACTTTTCCTTTTGCAGAGCAAAAGTGTGGATTTTGCATGCTAGTTACTTCTCGTTTTTTTCTTTTATTTTTTTAAACGCTAGCTTATTTTTTTTTTTTTAATTTTGCTGCTTTTTTTATGTCCTATTTTTTTTAAAAAAATTAATGTTTCATTCTATTATAAAAAAATCACTGCTCTTTTGTGTTTTTTTTACTATTTTTATACTTTTTTAATTTTTTTTTAAAATCTATTCCTTTTTTGAAATTAGCATAACCACAATTGTTATATGTTGAAACATGCATTATGTATATCTATGAAATGATGACATTGACTATCAAAAAAGCCATGTGAAAGCTTTACTATAAGAAACTTTATTTGACCAAAACAAATACATAGAATTTTGAGGAGCAGATAATGCAACTCAAACTCAAAATGGAAAACCTAACTCCAACTTTCTTCAATAGTTCAACTGCAATTCCCCAAATCCAAAAAACAACCCCCAACATTATTGCAAGTCCAAAAGAGGAACTATAAATAAAACAAGTCAAACATCAAAAAGAAAATAGATATACACATTCTATACAATTTTTAACTACTATTATTATTTAGATAAATATTTTATACGACTCTATATAGTTTCTACATGCATTTTAAAAATGTATCAATTTAGTATAAAAGAGTATCAATTGAGTATATGGACACTGCAAGTGTATCAATGTAGTATAAAAGTGTATTAATGTGGTATAAAAGAGTATCAATTGGGTATAGGGGTTGCATGTTGTTTTGCGAAAATTTGACTTTTTGAGAGTCGCCACTTAATTTTGAAAAGGAATTAAGAAACCTTTATAAAGTTACTTCAACGATCCAAAATAGGAAAATCGTTTTAAGTTAGAGATTCTAGACAAGCGATTCCTATTAACGTTTTAGGAAGGCGTTAGGCACCTAAAACGTCCACTAACTTGCGGTTATCCGGACTGTTTGAAAACGTCTTTGATTAACTTCTAAAAGATTAATTTGTTGAAAAGTGATTGGTTTTTAGAAAGGATTTGTGCAAAATAATTTTAGACGACTTAATAGGGATTTAACTAAGTCTACACAAATGAAATAAGCAAGTAAACACATAAACGGGGAAAGGAAGGAGAAAGTAAATGATTTAGGCCACTGAGCCCAAACCAACAAAGCCTGTCCTAGTCTAATTGAGCCTTTGACCCATTTCACCTGTCCTATTCTAGTTTTCGAGCTCTTGGCTCGAGTTTGTTCCACCTATGTTAAATACAAGTTTGGCTTTGGGGCCTAAATGAATAAATAAAATGACTAAATAAATAAAGACAACAATAATAAATGACTAAATAAATGAATGAAATGGAAACCGAGACTTTCAAGTCGTTTGGCCGCTTCAAATGTGGGTTTTTAACCCATTTTCCTTTTTCGACTCTTCGTATCCGTGCATTAGGAGATCGGTTTTGGATTCTCTTTCGGGCTGGACTCGGAAAGATAGGCCTCCTTGGCTCGTTTAGGAAATTCAAAGAGAAGAGGAGCCCGTTTGGACTCCAAGGTGGGTGCATGCAAAGAAAAAGGGTAAGGATTAGAACCTGATAAAAAAAACGAATGCTACTGATGTTGAACAAGAATAGAAAATTAGCTAAAATGATTCACCAAAACAAGACACCTCGAAGCCAAACACAAGAAAATACTAGAAACATGATCTATTTTTCTAGGCACAAAAGAGATGGGGCAGTCAAAACAACTTCTTTGGCTCCGCATGTTAACACACAAAAGAAAAAACATGGAAAGAAAATATTTCGGATACACAGAGATCGTTTTAACCTTCTAATTTATCTCATAGTGGAAAATATCACATTTAAAATTACCCGTTAAGGAAGCAAATATTTCAAACATCTTTTATCAACAAGATCAATAAAATAACAAAAAAAAAAAAAAACTTATCGCCAAACGTCCAAACCAACTAATTTGCTATTTCATAGAACAAGCTAGGAAATTCCTCTTTCGCAGGTAGCCTTACAAAACCATTAAGAGTTTTAGGCTATTACCTCACCCTTACCTTCCCTTCGACCAACTCGAAATGAATTTTCAAAAATCAAATGAAAGGTCGTTGAGGATTCGTGGGACTAGTGATCTCATTGTGGATGTTCACCCATTATTTCCATTGACTTCTAAAGGTCAAGAGGATTTAAGGAGCAGCCCGCATTAGACCAACATAGTCAATTAAATCGGCATTAATAACTACACACTAAGAGTAACATTAAGAGAAAACAAAGGGACACAAATTGAAAGGGAATGCCATGCTAGAACATTGAGACTAGACAGGAATATTCAGCTAACGATGACAAATCAGTCCATGATAAAACAAAACATAAATTTCTACTACTTATAGCATCCAACAACTACACTACAGTTGCAGGCTGAAAAGCAGAAAACAAAATAAAAAACATTCAAGTTAACAACTTTAAAGTAAAGAACAACCAGGGGCCCGCTTCTTGCACCTTATAAGATCAATCATAGCATACATTAAGAGTCAAAAAGCGAGAATTGCACACAATTGAGATATTAACATATTATATCGAATTTAGTAGTCCTAGAGCTATACTCAGCTGTATAGAGAAGGCATTACCCTTCATAACCTCGAATACATTACATGATGAGCGACTTGACAGTGAAACACTTAAGCAACAAATTAACGTCTCATTGCATAAGCTCATACAAGAAGACAGATAGCACGTTGTGTCGGAATATACCTACTATGTTGTTTAAACTGTCATAAAGATTACTCTATCCTTCATAAACAGGGACACTCGTATGTAGTTTAAGTAACCATCTTTAATCATCTAGTATACAATACAAGCGGCTAGGACATGCAGGGACGTCCAAGAATTTAAAGAAAATATTTTTTAGCTGACCCGAATACAGAAAGGAAAAAATTTTCAGGTATCGGAACAGTGTATCAATCACAGAATATGGACACCTGGAGATTCAAACATAAAGCGGCTTAAAGAGATGCCCGCATTCAAACATAAAACAACTTAAAGAGATACCCGCAGTTATTCCAAATAGAACCATGAATATTAAAGCATGAATCATACCAAATACACAACAACATATCTCAACGTATCCCCTCAGAATCAACTCTTTTAGTTTTCATCAAAAGAAAAATTGAAAACTAGACAATATTCAAGTTATTGATGCAGATAAATAACATCACCATCGATCATGAGATAGTAATCGAAGTAGTCTATAGTGAAACTCATGACGTGCATATTGATTCAGCTAAACAAACGATCACAAACAATCCTAAAGCCGTCACGTCCATCTACAGCAAGCAAATCCCAGCCTTATTCATGATAAATAGATAACAACTTCTATGGAGAAAGGGGTATGAAGCAGAAAATAGTGGAATTAAAAGGGACGACCATGTATTTACCTCTTTTGGGCCAGAAAAATAAGACGACGAACTGACGTCGAGACCGTCACCATCGGGAATTGATGTTATCAACTTGAGAACTTCCGATTGATCGACCAAACTTCCAAAAAAGAAAAACAATGGAGAAGATATTCTACTGTGAAGGAAAGCTTTTAGCTTTGAGGTCCCTTTTCCTTTTTCCCAACCAAAAATTTTCAACCCCCTCTTTGCTCCCAAGACCCCCCTTTTATAGAGAAAAAACTAGGGTTCATTTAGGGCTTACCACAAGGATAATCTTGGTATTTGCCAAAAAAAAGAATTAAAAATTCAAATTGAGGATAAGGTCTTGTACCAATTTTTGGATTCTTCGGAGAATTTTGAATTGGTTTCAACCAATAGGAAAAGGAAAAGTAGAAATTCCTCCGAAACCAATGTAATTCACCCACCTTTGTACGAATTCATACCTTTTCTCCTAAATTCGCAGATTTGAACGTTGGGTAGGACACCTCATCGATCTTCTAGAAAAATCTAGGGTTTTCTTCGTGAATTCGAGTGGGACGTGTGTGGAGAAGGGTTGAGTCGGATCGGTTTCACGGTTTTCGGGTTGAGGTCGGTCGTGGGTCGAGTGCGGGGCTGGATTGGTGTTGTCGATATTGGTATTGTCACAAATTTTTTAAGTTGTTCTCATTGTTGTCGTTGGCTGCTGAATGAGATAAGAGGGATTGTTGATGCTGGGCCGGGTCGGTTATGTGTTTGGGCCAAGTGGAATCATTGTAATTATTGTTGGTGGTGTAAAATTGGGCCTAGGTTGGTTTTGATTATCTTTTGGGCTGCAGAAAGAAAAGGATAAAACGGGTTGGTTGGGATTTAAGTTGGATCATAAAATTGTTAAGAATTTGGGGGGTTATTAAAATATATTCCTCCAATTAAAAATTTAGGATTTGGCCAAAATTAATTAATATTTTTGATCCAATTGAAAATTAGATTGGTCCATTGCATTGCAAAAATGTGACCAATTTGATTTCAATTAGGATCAAATTTAATAATTTGACCAAATTGAATTGAATTTCGATATGAATTAACACCTTGTTTAATCCCGGAGTTCTTGATTTGATAAAACCAAACACATATTTATCCGAATAAATTATTTTGCGAATAAATTATTTTTATAATCAAGACTTCAACCATTTAAATTTATTTCAAGACGAACCTTGATTAAAATTTGATACTTTATAAAAAAATTAGATATTTAAGTAACATAACTATATAATTTCGTATAATTGAATACGATAATATATAATCGTCACTTAAATGATAAGCTTGCCCAGATGATTTTTTTTTTTGAAAAGTTTCTATTCAGACGAAATAAATATTTTGATTTTATTAAAAATCGAAGAAGCTCAAAATTAAACTTGGTTGTGGAGGGCAAAAATTAGATATCAACAACTGCCCCCTCCCTTTGGGTAGGATTGATACAAGTAATCCTGGGCAAAGGGAGGTTGACGTTCCTAATTTTTGACTTACCATAGATTCAAAACTGGGGGAGGTTGGTTTTCACACAAGTTTCGTGGAGTTATGGCCAGACCTCGGTATCAGGTTTTCTACATATCTCAGGTTATATGTGAATTCAGGCCACTTGTAGTTTATAAAGCTTGATTTAAAGTATGATTCTCAATAATTTCATAAGCTATCTCGGTTTTGGAGTCTTTGATGGAACCGAAATGCTGGGAAATAAGGGGATTTGGGGGGAGGTTTTTGGGATGCAGTCGAGTTTTCTACATAGAGTCCAACCTATATATTCCCGAGACTCAGAGAATCAGACTGCTTGTAGTTCGACTCAATTGGTAGAGAAGATAGCCTTTTATTTCAGACGATCTTTGGCTCAGGATGAGTGACAAGTTGATCGAGTTATGGAAAAGGGGCTTGTAACCTCTTAACTATGAATATGAGATCCTTCACATCCATAGGCAAGAACTTACCTGGACATAATTTCCAAAACTTCAGGTGTTCTATCACTCGAATTTGAAAGAAAGAGAAGATTACCCTCAATGTAAGTTTAGAAGTATCTCAAAGGCGAAGTTGAAACAAGAATTTCCCGGAATGCCCACATGCCTTATAATAGGGGTGTGGTCAGATGGTGGTGGTGATCATCCTTTAGCTCGCGTCCAGAGAGTTTGACGTCCCTCTCTAAACTATGTCCCATTTTGCTGCTAAGAAAGAGTTTCATGTTGTGCTGCATCCTATATGAAGTCGTTCGCACATGTGGTTTTGATTTGAGATTTTCATCCTCTCGAATGCTCTCGACAATGCTTCAAATAAAAAGTGTTAGTGCTAACATAATTCACAAGAGTGGTATGTAGTCTTTACCATATCTCCACGTGAGTTGTCACTTGAGAGCGTGGTCATCTTTTCATGTACCTGTTTGGAATAAAATGACTGGCAACAACAAACATAATAACCCTCTTGGTTGTTGTATAATTAGGACATTTGTCGATTGAATGTCTTTAAAGTGGGGTAGCCCTTTTGGACACTGGCGACACTTTATGTAGAACGGCCCCTGCAACCGTGTAATCTTGTATTGATGCAGCAACCCTTTTGGTCATCTGTAATGCTTATTGTAAATGGAATGATAACCTTTTCAGTTATTGACAATAATTCTTTGTATATGACCTCGGGTAAGTCTTGCGTATCTGTTGTATCGATACGACTTATGGATTTCCTTTGAATTGTCAATCTTTGGATAATCTTGCGCATTATTTGATGTTGGATATGAGGTGACTTACGAATATCTTTTGAATTACTAGTCTTTAAGGTAATCCTATACATTATCCGACCTTGGATAAGAGATGGCTTACAGATATCCTTCCAATCGCTAGCTTTTAGGTGTTCTTGCACATCATCCGACCTTGGATACTATATGACTTATAGATATCACTCAAATTGTTAGTCCTTGGGTAATCCTGCACATAATCGATCTTGGATATGACGCGGCTTATAGAGAACCCTTGGACATTATCAATTTGATAATCTTGCATATTCTCCGGTAAGGATTTAGTTGCGACTTATGGATAACCTTTGAACTATTGATATTTGGGCGATCTTGCACACTATCCGATTATGATATTATTGTGGCTTACGGATGACCTACAGGCTATCAACTCATAGGTGATCTTGCACACTTTCCTATTTCAAATAATATGACTTATAGATAACCCTCAAATTATCAATTTCTAGGAAATCTCATATATCATCCGTCTTTAGATACCGACTTGAAGACGTCCCTTCAAATTGTATTCTCTTGATGCATTCAGATGTTGATTCATAAAAAAATAATATATCCTCGACGCCAGCGTTTGTGTCTAGCGTGTCAACAGATATGAAATGTTGATGATATCCTTGATGCCAATGTTTATGTCTTGCGTGCCAACAGATATAAAATACTGATGATATCCTCGACGCCAGCATTTATGTATTGTGTGTCAACAGATATGAAATATGATAATATCCTCGACGCCAGCATTTATGTCTTATGTGTCAACAGATATGAAATGTTGATGATATCCTCGACGCTAGCGTTTATGTCTTGCGTGTCAACAGATATGAAATATGATAATATCCTCGACGCTAGCATTTATGTCTTGCGTGTCAACAGATATGAAAAGGGCCCTCTCAACAAATGATATGAATGAACTTCTTGGCAATGATATAAAATGGCCCTCTCGGCAATGATATGAACTGACCCTCTCGGCAATGATATGAATGGCCCTCTTGGCAATGATATGAAATGGCCCTCTTGGCAATGATATGAATGGCCCTCTTTGCAATGATATGCAATGGCCCTCTTGGCAATGATATGAAATGACCCTCTTGGCAATGATATGAATGGCCCTCTTGGCAATGATATGCAATGGTTCTTCCGATAACTTAAAAATAGTTTCACCTGAATTTATTTATCAGCGTCTTGCTTTCTACATGTACCTGTACTCAAGGTAGATGATTAGTAGACACAAAGTCGCTTTTGCTAGCGACTATTTTTTAGAAAAATTCTAAATACAATATTTGTAAAGAAGACAAGAAACTTTTGTTTGTTTTCATGATCTCAAGAAATGAGATGGACAATTCAAAAGGTCCTCAATAAATGGGTATTAAACCCATTTTTAGGGCTACCCAAAAATACCGCTCTTGAGCATTAGTGCTCTGGTGTGGCTCCCAATTTGCATCGGGAATTTTTGAAAGAAACTCTCATTTTTGTGTATTGGTCCCTGTATCCACAAAAAAATGATTAGTTTGAGTGAAACTACTCCATGTTGACCCTCTTCGATTCTCCGTTTGCTCCACGCCATCTTTTGGGCACTTCATCATGTTGGGACTTCCATCCTTGACTCCCCGTCCTAATTGATGTCTAGGAAATCACTAAGTAAAAGATTTATATAGATTTTTGAAAGTAGTCTTAATTTTTAGAAAATAGTTTTAAAAACTCCTGCAAAAATTTAGAAAATATCTGCCAGTCATGTCATGTGCTAGCTCAACGACCATCTTTCTCTTGATTCTGATAATGTCCGACGTTTGACGGAGGATTGCAAGGGATTCAGTATTGTCGAGGCTCTCTACCAGAAGTTTTATCAAAGATGGAGATTCAGTCTTCCGAGACTTTATCACAGGTGGTGATTCTCAAATATCAACTTCGACCTCTAGTGCTGGGGAGTTTGAAATATATTTCAATATATTAGTGGAAATTTTGAGGACCTCCTTATAATTTTTTTCCTTGTTTAAAGTAGTCTGAGATGATATCATCTCGAGTGGATATAAAGTCTTTGCTGATCTTCATTCTCTTTGTTGGATGTTGATCTTTTCTTGTAAATTTTTGAGATTCCTTCTCGAAAATTCTACCCCAGTTTCCATTTCCTGGGGTTATATGACCGAGCAGTTGGGCTGCCTATGTATCTCGTTAAAGCAGGAATCAGGTCAAACGTAGTTCAAGACTACGCTAAGGATATATAGAAAATCTAATGGGTTGACCGAAATCGACATAGGCCGCCTACGTATCTCATTCTTGAGAATTCAGGTCATCACGTAGTTCATACATAAAAGAAAAGGAAAAAATTTCCAAAGGGGTTGACCGAAGCCAACATAGGCCGCCTACGTATCCCTTTCTTGGGAATTCAGGTCAAACGTAGTTCGTACATAAAAGAAAAGGGGTTCTAGGAAATTATACATTATAAAACACATTATTACAAGGCGATTACAGATAAACTAAGGAAACATAAAAACTAGAACGTCTTTCAAACATAGTATCTTTTTACCGTATCAGAATTGATTGGTTTGGTCCACTCTTGGCCATCTATCTCAGATAAAATCAGAGCCCCTCCAGATAGTACCTTGCGAACTATGTACGTCCCTTGCCAATTTGGAGCGAACTTGCCCTTGTACTCTTCTTGGTGAGGGAGTATGCATTTGATAACTAATTGCCCAACTTCAAATATTCGAGCTCTTACTTTCTTGTTGAAAGCACGAATCATCCTGTGCTGATATAACTGACCATGACACATGGCAACCATTCTCTTTTCATCAATCAACATGAGTTGTTCACAGTGAGTGCGAACCCATTCTTCGTTACTTAGTACGACTTTCTGAATAATCCTCAGGGAAGGTATTTCAACCTCAGCAGGTATCACAGCTTCATTCCCATAAACTAATAGATTGGGGTCGCCCCGGTGGAGGTTCGAACTGTTGTACGATACCCTAGCAAAGCGTAAGGCAACATCTCATGCCATTATCTATCATTTTTGATCATCTTTCTCAAGATCTTCTTGATGTTCTTATTAGCAGCTTCCACTACTCCATTCATCTATGGACGATATGCGGTCGAGTTGCGATGCACTATTTTAAATTAATCACAAATCTCATTCATCAAGTGACTATTCAAGTTTGCCCCATTATCAGTAACGATCGATTCTGGCACTCCAAATCGGCAAATCAAGCTATTCCTGATGAAATCTGCAACCACTTTCTTAGTGACGAATCTATATGAAGCAGCTTTGACCCACTTAGTAAAGTAGTCAATAGCAACCAAAATAAATCTATGTCCATTCGATGCCGGTGGATCTATTGGTATGATAACATCCATGCCCCAAGCTATGAAAGGCCAAGGTGAATTCATCGCATGAAGCTCATGGGAGGCATTCGAATCAAATCTCCGTGTATCTAACATTTTGGACACTTCTGCACATACCTGCTACAATCATTTTCCATAGTCATCCAGAAGTAACCGATTCTCAGGATCTTTCTAGCAAGGGAGAACCCGTTCATGTGGGGCCCGCAAACTCCAGTGTGTACTTCTTTTATCAATTTATTGGCTTCCACAGCGTCGACGCATCTTAAGAATCCCAAATCTGGAGTCCTCCTAAAAAGGATTTCCCCACTTGGAAAATAGTTCTTCGCCAAACGCCGGATTGTCTTCTTTTGGTTGTTACTGGCCTCTTCAGGATATATTCCAGATTCTAAATTCCTTTTATGTCATGATATCATGGCTTTCCATCAGGCTCCTCTTCAACGTGTGCACAATGCACGGGTTGCTCCTTCAAGCTTATTTCCAAAGAATCAATGTAACTCTGATCTGGGTGCTGAATCATGGAGGATATGGTGGCCAAAGCATCAGCAAACTCATTTTGTGTCCTTGGGATATGTCTGAAATCAACTTCTTTGAATTTGCCATATAATTCCTGCACCAGCTCCACATAAGGAGTAATCTTGGAGTTTTTTACCGCCCATTCTCCCCGTACCTGATGAATCAGTAAGTCTGAATCCCCGATGACTAGCAATTCACAAATACCCATATCGAGTGCCAATTTGAGACCTAAGATGCAAGCTTCATATTCATCCATGTTATTGGTGCATGGGAAATGCAACTTATCAGTTACCGGATAGTGTTGACCCATTTTTGACACCAAAACTGTTCCGATTCCTTAACCTTTGAAGTTGACCGCCCCATCAAAGAATAGCCTCCATTCGGGGTAAATTTTTATAATGTCTTCTCCTACGAATAAAATTTCCTCATCTGGGAAATAAGTTCGAAGTGGCTCATATTCATCATCAACCAGATTCTCTGCCAAATGATCTGCTAAAGCTTGCCCCTTGATTGCCTTTTGAGTTACATACACAATGTTAAACTCACTCGGCAACATTTGCCATTTGGCTAGCTTTCCCGCGGGCATGGATTTATGGAATATATACTTCAATGGATCCATTCACGAGATGAGGTATGTTGTGTATGACGACAGATAATGCCTCAACTTTTGTGCGGCCCAAGTCAAAGCGCAACATGTCCTTTCTACGAGAGTGTAACAAGCTTCATATGGTGTAAACTTTTTACTCTAGTAGTAGATGGCTTTCTCTTTCCTACCGGTCTTATTATGTTGCCCGAAGACACATCCAAAAGCATTTTTTGAGACTGATAGGTAAAGAAGCAATAGAATTCCTTCTCTGGACGGAACCAAAATCAGCGGTGCAGATAAATATTCCTTGATGCGGTCGAAAGCTCTCTGACATTCTTCTGTCCACTCATTCAATGTATTTTTCTTCAACATCTTAAGAATTGGCTCGCATATGACTGTTGACTGAGCAATGAACCTGCTTATTTTATTCAAATGACCCATGAAACTCATAACCTCCTTCTTGGTCCTCGGTGGTGGCAAATTCTGAATTGTCTTGATTTTGGATGGGTCTAGCTCGATGCCTCTCCTGCTGACTATGAATCCCAGTAACTTCCCTGATGGCACACCAAAAGCATACTTAGTAGGATTTAACTTCAAACTGTACTTTCTTAATCTGTTGAAGAATTTCTCCAGATGGGTCAGATGATCCAAACTCTCGCGGGATTTGATAATTACATCATCCACGTACACCTCAATATCTTTATGAATCATATCATGGAAAATTGTCGTCATAGCCCTCATATATGTTGCACCCGCATTCTTGAGACCAAAAGGCATTACCCTGTAATGATAAACACCCCAGGGCGTAATAAAAGTCGTCTTTTCTGCGTCTTCCTCATCCATCAATATCTAATGATACCCGACAAAACAATCAACGAAAGACTGCATTTCATGTTTTGCACAATTATCAATGAGGATGTGGATGTTGGGAAATGGAAAATTATCTTTAGGACTGGCTTTATTCAAGTCTCTATAGTCAACACAAATTCGAATCTTGCCGTCCTTCTTTGGCACTGGGACAATATTGGCTAGCCATGTCGGATATTTTGCGACCTCCACAACCTTAGACTGGATTTGTTTTGTCACTTCTTCCTTGATCTTTAGACTTAAATATGGCTTTAATTTTCATATTTTTTGCTTGATTGGATCAAACTCAGGATTTATCTGCAACTTATGCGGCACAATGCTGGTGCTCACTCCCGGCATATCATCATAGGACCAAGCAAACACGTCAATGTATTCCTGCAATAGGTGAATGAGCTCTCTCTTTTGTGCTTCCACCAGGTGGACACTGACACTTGTTTCTTTGATTTCATCATGATCTCCCAAGTTGACTGTTTCAGTTTCCTCTAGGTTGGGCTTCTCCCGGTTCTCGAACTCCTCTATATCTTCAACTAATCATTTCTCATCACCTTTCTTCCAATCATCATTATT
Source organism: Capsicum pubescens (assembly GCA_030864215.1). NCBI lineage: Eukaryota > Viridiplantae > Streptophyta > Magnoliopsida > Solanales > Solanaceae > Capsicum > Capsicum pubescens. Next base: position 246,338,373 of record CM061541.1, on the reverse strand, counting down.
CCCCTTATTTTGTTTGTCTAAGCTTTGACATGACATGACATTGACAGGTTTTGAGTTACTGTTACTATAATAAACAAACAAACCAAGTTAGATGATAATAAGATAATAATAATAAAATATACGAATAGTGGTGTTTCAAAAAATAATTTTTTAAAAAAATAAATAAGGGGAGGCCTTTTCATTGAAATTTGAGAGATAATTACAAACTATAACTCATGACTTGCGCAAACACAAGCCCATGCCTTTTGAAAGTAGTAAAAATACGAAAAGGAAATTTGAGATGTAAAGGGTGGATCACGGGGCCTCCTCCAGATCATCACCGATTTAAAAAACTATTAGTAATTACCCTTTTATCTACCACGACGGGTGACGGGTTATGAATGGAGTGGAGGTTTAGTTTTGCAAGGACTCCCTTGGTGAAATCTTATTCACCCCACTGGACTTTGGAAAATCTTCTGGTACAACATTGCATCCCTCGAATAGATTTTCTATCCCATCCCCAAGACCATTATCATCTCATGCATGGAAAATGACTGGTACAGGAGCGGTAAGGGCCTAAAAAGACTCGCCTCTGACTTATTCTCAATCTCATTCTCCTCTATAGGCCTATATCCTAACCCATACCTAGAGGTTTTCTCTGGGATCATAACAGGCTCAATAATTCCTTGCAGATTCTTACCCAAACCTCGACCAGGCTCGAACCCATTTCTCAATATCACAGTCGCAATCATTTTATAGACTGAATGCATTGGAGCTTTGGGCGTCAGATACTTTTTCACAGCATTTACAATTTCCACTATGTAGAAACTACTACCCTTTGGAGTGTCTTCAATCACTGGAACATAACCATTGGGATGATTCGCTCGGCTTCCTTCCCCTTGGATGACTATTTCATAATCCTCCTAAATGAAATTCAATAACTGATAAAGAGGTGATGAAACTGTCTTTGCACCATGTATCCATGGTCTTCCCAAGAGCAGGTTGTAACTAGGATGAATGTCCATAACATGAAACTTAGTCTTGAATTCAGCAGGTCCCATTTGGATGTACAAATCAATTTCACCTATGGTATCTCTCTGCCCTCCATCAAATGCTCTCACATTTATGTGGCTTTGGTGAATTTTCCCCAAATCATAGCCCATTTGAACCAACGTGGAGAGAGGACAAATGTTCATGCCAGATCCGTCATCTATCAAAACCTGATTAATCACATAGTCTCGGCAAATGACAGTGACGTACAAGGCCTTATTATGCATCGCTTCTTCAAACGGAAACTCTTTATCGCTGAATGATATTCGATGACTTCCCACAATATTTTCTATCATCACAGTCAGGTTCTCAACACTCGTCCCTGTGGGAACATACGCTTCATCCAAGACCTTCGATAAAGCCTGTCGGTGGTGTTGCGAACTCATTAATAGTGCCAAAACAAAAATTTGAGCCGAAGTCTTCTCTAAATGCTTGACAATTGTATAGTATTTTGGTTGCATATGCCTCCAAAATTCCTCAGCCTCCCCTTCAGTGATTGACCTTTTTTGTGAATCCTTTTTGTTTGTCAATTCTTCAGGAATATAGCATCGTCCTGATTGCATCATCCCTTGGGCAGCAACGGTCTGTACAATAAATTCCTTCCTAGGCGGGGGAGTGTACACTTGAATCGGGGCTGTCATCACTTTAAATGGGGCTTTCTCATTAACACTTAAGACAGTCACAACTCTCTCTATCTTTTCTACCTCTTTCGCCCTTTTGCGCTTTTCTGAATTCATCTTAGTAATAATCTTGATAGATGCCCATTCTCCTTCTATTTCAATCATGTTAACTATAGGTTCCCCATGATTAGGCAATGGGTTACTATTAATATTTGGCATCGATGACTGAAACGTGATAACCTTTTGATCAATCAGATCTTGGATCTTATGTTTCAAGTTAATACAGTCCTCGGTACCGTTCCCTGCTGCTCCTGAATGGTAGGCGCAATTTTGATCAGGATGATAAAATTGGGAGTTAGGATTGACAGGCTTTGGCTGGATCGGCTACAAATGACCGACATTCTTTAATCTTTCAAATAGTTGGGTGCGACTTTCAGCCAGTGGCGTGAAGTTTTGGGGAGGTTTCTTTTCGATGTTTGGACGTAGAGGGTTATAATGGTTCTGGTTTGCAGGAGGAGGCACTTGATGATAATTTGGAGGTTCTTGGATGTTTGTTCAGTTGTTTGGAAGAGTGGATTGGACATGAGACTGATAATTCGGCGGTGGAACTTGGTATTGGGGAAAATATTTGCTTGTGGAGCTTGGCATTGGGATTGGACATTTGGGAGTGGATCTTGGTACTGGGGTTGGATATTTGGGAGTGGAGTTTGGTATTGGGGTTGGACATTTGGGAGTGGAGTTTGGTACTGAGGTTGGACATTTGAGAGTGAAGATTGGTATTGGGGTTGAGTGTATAATGCATGCTGAAAGTTTGGTGACGGCGGAGAAGAGAAAATATTCCTAGGTTTGAACCTCTTTTTTATTTTTGCAACAGAATCAACAGAAACTGTGCCCACATCTTTCTTTTTCTTCTTCAAGAACATAGCAGTCCCGGACGATGTTGGGGTCTTGGCAATTTTTCCTGTTCGAATACCTTCTTCTAGTAATTCTCCTATTTTTACCAAATCTGCAAAAGTCGCCCTAACAGCGGACACCATCCTGGTATAATATTCTCCTTCTTGAGCGCGAGAAAACACATCTACTATTTATTCCACAGACATGAGGGGTTGCACTTTGGCAGCTTCTTTCCTCCAATGGAAAGCATAATCTCGGAAACACTCATCACTTTTCTGTTTGATCCGATTTAGTGAATATCGATCGGGGACTATTTCAATGTTAAACGCAAACCTGTCAAGGAAACCCTTGGCCAATGCTCTCCAACTAGTCCATCTTTTGAGTTCCTGAGACATGAACCATTCTAAGGCTTCGCCACTTAAACTCCGGTTGAACAAACGCATCAATAATGCTTCATTTTTCCCTACCCCCACCATTTGATCACAATACCTTCTTAAATGGGCCATTGAGTTTTCGGTACTGTTGAACACTTCAAACTTAGGGACCTTGTACCCTTCTGGTAGATCTACTCCAGGGTGAACACATAAGTCATCGTACCCTAAACCTTTTTGGTCCCTCGTTCCATAAGATTCTTTGATCCTCATGATCTCTTCATTCATAGCGAGAAACTTTATTTCATGCTCGGTCCTCCACTCTTTCTCCTTCTCTTTGTAATGGTCCATCTCGAGATTAGGAAAAGGATTATAGATATCGGGGGATATGATGACATGAGGAGGATTTGGAAGGAAGGCTTAATTTTGTGGATGAAAAGAAGTTGGTTGGTAGGTGGGGAGGACATTTTGAAATTTAAAAAGGTTTTGTGGAATTTGTTAGTAGTTTGGTGGCATCTGAGAAGGATTTTGCAAATTTGGAAATGAATTTGGTGGATTCGGGGATAGATTTGATGGGAGATTTGGGGATGGATTTTGTGGATTTGGGAGTGAATCTTGTGGATTTAGGCACGAATTTTGTTGATTTGCAAATGAGTTCTGGGGATTTGGGAATGGATTCGGAGATGGGTTTTGCGGGGTTAGAGATGGATTTTGTGGATGATAGACATCTGGGTTATTTTCGCGATTGGTGTTTTGAACAATTTGAGGAGCCGAGACGGATGCTATGTTATTTGGCTGATTCCCGAGAATAGGCGTACTGAGAGGAGGAATTTGGAGTAGAGTTCTGTGTTCTCCAGGAGCGGGAGCATTGACAGTGATGGCCAGGTTAGCCAAATCTCGAGTGCGATTTATTTCCTCCTGAAGCATTTCTAACTTTCTTGCAAGCTCCGCAATCATCTTATTCTGTTCCGCTATTACATTGTCCCTGATAGTCAATGCATTTTCTTCATTATTTCCAATCATTATTGAATGATGGTCAGAGGATGGGATTTTGCGCGCTTTTGACAGGGTGAAGTAGGGATGTTCTGCCAGCTTATATCAACACAGAGTAGTTTCTATTATCTGTAAAGTAAAACAACTCAAAGGCAGATGTGTTAGTTTCCGTATGTGATAAGTAATGCAAAATATTTGACAAGAAATAACCACGTAGAGTTGTTTAATTCATAGCCAAATTTATCCATAGGAGCATAGCGGATAAACTTGCCTTTGATCCAAACAAACACACATAAGCACATAAGACAATTATATTACACAAAATATTATAATAATGCGTATCCTAACTGGGGTGACCCTTTTTGAGCCAAGGGTTCAGGCCTAATGATTTTGAAGAAAATATATGCTTCCTTAAAGTCAATCCATTATCCCCCAACTTATATAGACACAAAAAGGGCATAAATTCCTACAAAAGATAACAAAAGAGAGATACAATCTTTAGGGAAAAAGGGAAATAACATGAAAGAAGATAAGTTCCCACGCATGGGAAATAGAAAAACTAGCTACCGGAGGCTCCTTCGTCTGCCTTTGCCTTCCTTTCCTTGTTTACCTCCTGTGCTATTTGATACCTATGGATGATCAGATGACTCCCGCATAACTGTGCCTTGCTGTCATAAGTCATTTTTCCTATACTATCGAGTTGGGAGGCCATGCTATCATCCAAATCGATTAAACACTGGCTAGCATCATCATCCTCTTGCTTAGCTCTTTTCAAATCTCTCCTCAACATATGTATTGTTAAAGCATCTTCTACATGCATCTGTCGATGCGCGATTTCACTTTTCTGAAATTCATCTTGAAGCCTGTGGAGTCGGATCTGATGCTCGAATTATACATCCATGACCTGAGTGGGCATGTTTGGCCCCAGAATCAATTCTTCGGTGAGGCTCTTTTTTAACCACTCCTTGTAAGTGTCGCTGAGTTCAGGTCCATACCCTATACGGAAAGAGACTTTCGTCCACCTTTTTTTCTCCATTTTTTTATGATGTAGTCTTTGAGAGGGGGCTCGCTTTCATCATACTCGGTGAAGAATCTGAGCATAGAATCAATTTGAGGTGTCTCCTTCTTGATCTCGAATTTCCTAAGAACTCTGCCAGGATTTTAAGGATGGGTCCCCCTGAGACCCGAAAGCACTATAAAAGGCCACTCGCTCCCTCGAATGGTGTATTTCCCTGAAAGAAGATAGTTGATGGACCATTTCACATCATCGTCTCTTAATTCCCCAAGAGTCTTAAACCAAAATTCATGAGATACTTTCCTTTTGAACTTGTGGAGAAACAACAACATGTCGTGCGATTCTAGCAGATTCCTTCTTGTTTTGTGATCAGGTTGTACCGTTCTAGGATTTTTCACCAAATGCATCATCATCCACCATTTTAATATAAGGTTGCAGCCTTGAAAGAAATAATTCTCGACTAGACATCTTCCCAAAGCTCTATATATGTCGGCGACAATCATGGGAGCTAAGTTGTGGAATACCTTTTTAGAATTGTACTCCATTCCAAAGAAGAGTGCATGGGTCACTGAGACAACCCTTGAATGGATTGTGCCATTTCCCCTCTGTGGGAATACCATGGTTCTAAGTAGGCCTACCGTGAATGCAAAGGCTCTCGTCTCCTTCCATTTTACTTCTGACTCAAATTTATGTTCGAATTTGTGAAAAACATTAAATCTTCTGAACCGACGATACAACTCATGAAAAGTGATATTTTCTCCATCACGTTCTCTTAGACAGGTGTCGTCGTCAGTTAAAAATACCTCCTTGATCTTTTGACGATCCCACACAACTGGGACTAAAATATTCTTATCAGGTGTCTCCCTTCTCTTAAAACACATTTCAGTACTCTCGTAACAAATCAATACCTCTTCAATGGTAGGAGTCAATTCAACATCCCCGAAGCGAAATACCATATTCTGATCATCCCAAAAAGTTGTTAGTACATGGATCATTTCAGGCCAAACATCCATCTCGATCAAAGAAGGCAGATGCCCGATGTGTGTTCTAACAATCTTTCTTTCTTCTGTGCTCATGTAATCCCACCATAGTTTCAGAAAATCATCGGGTTTAGTAACCATCTTGAAATTTTCGGGGGAATGCAGTTGAGCCATATCCTACACGAAAGCAGACAAACATAAGCCTTCCCCCGTCCCCAAAGGGTAATGGATTGAATTAGACAAGCATATATATGTTTTTCAATACATAAATATGATTCGTCTGTAATTGACTCGGGGTCAATAGACGTAGGGCAGGTTTTCTAATGTGCCCAATACCCCGCTCGGGTATTAGGTCGTCCTAGGCTCATGCCTAAAATAGAATTTTGGTTTCGTTCTATCCAAGGTGTTTAGAGTGGGTTTGAACACTGTTTCTCAAGCGTACAACTTGAGTTTGAAAATACGAACAACCATCAGACGACTCACTTGCTAATAAGCCATTCGTATTTCCAACACATTATTGGAATTGAACAATAGAGGCCGGGACATCCACGAAACCCCAAAATAGTTTAAATAATGCAGGAATATGCCATGAGATGCGATAGTTAAACTTTACAGAATCGAAACATATAAACACATAAACAGTTAATCAAGAGACAAAAATCAAACATTTGGTTAGAACCTAGTTTCAAATCCCCAGCAGAGTCGCCATTTCTGTTTTGCGGAAATTTAACTTTTTGAGAGTCGCCACTTAATTTTGAAAAGGAATTAAGAAACCTTTATAAAGTTACTTCAAAAGATCCAAAATAGGAAAATCATTTTAAGTTAGAGATTCTAGATAAGCGGTTCCTATTAACGTTTTAGAAAGGTATTGGGCACCTAAAACGTCCACTAACTTGCGGTTATCTGGACTGTTTGAAAACGTCTTTGATTAACTTCTAAAAGATTAATTTGTTGAAAGGTGATTGGTTTTTAGAAAGGATTTGTGCAAAATAATTTTAGACGACTTAATAGAGATTTAACTAAGTCTACACAAATGAAATAAGCAAGTAAACACATAAACGGGTAAAGGAAGGAGAAAGTAAATGATTTAGGCCATTGAGCTCAAACCAACAAAACCTGTCCTAGTCTAATTGGGACTTTGACCCGTTTCACCTGTCCTATTCTAGTTTTCGAGCTCTTGGGTCGAGTTTGTTCCACCTATGTTAAATACAAGTTTGGCTTCGGGGCCTAAATGAATAAATAAAATAACTAAATAAATAAAGACAACAATTATAAATGACTAAATAAATGAATGAAATGGAAATCGAGACTTTCAAGTCGTTTGGCCGCTTCAAATGTGGGTTTTTAACCCATTTTCCTTTTTTGACTCTTCGTATCCATGCACTAGGAGATCGATTTTGGATTCTCTTTCGGGCTTGACTCGGAAAGATAGGCCTCCTTGGCCCGTTTAGTAAATGCAAAGAGAAGAGAATCCCATTTGGACTCCAAGGTGGGTGCATGCAAAGAAAAAGGGTAAGGATTAGAACCTGATAAAAAAAATGAATGCTACTGATATTGAACAACAATAGAAAATTAGCTAAAATGATTCACCAAAACAAGACACCTCGAAGCCAAACACAAGAAAATACTAGAAACATGATCTATTTTGCTAGGCACAAAAGAGATGGGGCAGTCAAAACAGCTTCTTTGGCTCCGCATGTTAACACACAAAAGAAAAAACATGGAAAGAAAATATTTCGGATACACAGAGATCGTTTTAACCTTCTAATTTATCTCATAGTGGAAAATATTACATTTAAAATTACCTGCTAAGGAAGCAAATATTTCAAACATCTTTTATCAACAAGATCAATAAAATATAAAAAAAAAACAACTTATCGCCAAATGTCCAAACCAACTAATTTGCTATTTCATAGAACAAGCTAGGAAATCCCTCTTTTGCAGGTAGCCTTACAAAACCATTAAGAGTTTTAGGCTATTACCTCACCCTTCCCTTCCCTTCGACCAACTCGAAATAAATTTTCAAAAATCAAACGAAAGGTCGTTGAGGATTCGTGGGACTAGCGATCTCATTATGGACGTTCACCCATTATTTCCATTGACTTCTAAGGTCAAGAGGATTTAAGGAGCAGCCCGCATTAGACCAATATAGTCAATTAAATCGGCATTAATAACTACGCACTAAGAGTAACGTTAAGAGAAAACAAAGGGACACAAATTGAATAGGAATGCCATGCTAGAACATTGAGACTAGACAGAAATATTCAGCTAGACGATGATAAATCAGTCCATGACAAAACAAAACACAAATTTCTACTACTTATAGCATCCAACAACTACACTACAGTTGTAGTCTGGAAAGCAGAAAAAAATTCGGAAACATTCAAGTTAACAACTTTAAAGTAAAGAAAAACTAGGGGCCCACTTCTTGCACCTTATAAGATCAATCATAGCATACATTAAGAGTCAAAAAGTGAGAATTGCACACAATCAAGATATTAACATATTATATCGGATTAGTAGTCCTAGAGCTATACTCAGCTTTATAGAGCAGCCATTACTCTTCATAACCTCGAATACGTTACGTGATGAGCAACTTGACAGTGAAACACTTAAGCAACAAATTAACGTCTCATGGCATAAGCTCATATAAGAAGACAGATAGCACATTGTATCGGAATATACCTAATATGTTGTTTAAACTGTCATAAAAATTACTCTATCCTTCATAAACAGGGACACTCGTATGAAGTTTAAGTAACCATCTTTAATCATCTAGTATACAATACGAGCGGCTAGGATATGCAGGGACGTCCAAGAATTTAAAGAAAACTTTTTTTAGATGACCCGAATACAGAAAGAATATCGGAACAGTGTATCAATCACAGAATACGGCCACCTGGAGATTCAAGCATAAAGCGGCTTAAAGAGATGCCCGCATTCAAATATAAAGCGGCTTAAAGAGATGCCCGCAGTTATTCGAAATAGAACCATGAATATTAAAGCATGAATCATACCAAATACACAACAACATATCTCAACGTATCCCCTCAAAATCAACTGTTATAGTTTCCATCAAAAGACAAATTGAAAACTAGACAATATTCAAGTTATTGATGCAGATAACTAACATCACCATCGATTATGAGACAGTAATCGAAGTACTCTATAGCGAAACTCATGACATGCATATTTATTCAGCTAAACAAACGATCACAAACAATCCTAAAGCCATCACGTCCATATACAGCATGCAAATCCCAGCCTCATTCATGATAAATAGATAACAACTTCTACAGAGAAAGGGGCATGAAGCAGAAAACAGTGGAATTAAAAGGGACGAGCATGTATTTACCTCTTTTGGGGCAGCAAAACGAGACGACGAACTGACGTCGAGACCGTCACCATCGGGAATTGATGTTATCAACTCGAGAACTTTCGATTGATCGACCAAACTTCCAAAAAAAGAAAAAGAAAGGAGAAGATATTCTGCTGTGAAGGAAAACTTTTAGCTCTGAGGTCCCTTTTCCTTTTTCCCAACCAAAAATTTTCAACCCCCTCTTTGCTCCTAAGACCCCCCTTTTATAAAGAAAAAACTAAGGTTCATTTATGGCTTCCCACGAGGATAATCTTGGTATTTGCCAAAAAAAGAAATTCAAAATTCAAATTGAGGATAAGGTCTTGTACCAATTTTTGGATTCTTCAGAGAATTTTGAATTGGTTTCAACCAATAGGAAAAGAAAAAGTAAAAATTCCTTCAAAACCAATGAAATTCACCCACCTTTGTACGAATTCATACCTTTTCTCCTAAATTCGTGGATTTGAACGTTAGGTAGGACACTTCATCGATCTTCTAGAAGAATCTAGGGTTTTCTTCGCGAATTCGAGTGGGACGCGTGTGGAGAGGGGTTGAGTCGGATCGGTTTCATGATTTTCGGGTTGACGTCGGTCGTGGGTCAAGTGCGGGGCTGGATTGGTGGTGTCGATGTTGGTATTGTCGCAAATTTTTGAAGTTGTTCTTGTTGTTGTCATTGGCTGCTGAAGGAGATAAGATGGATTGTTGATGCTGGGTCGGGTCAGTTATGTGTTTGGGCCAAGTGGAATTGTTGTAATTGCTGTTGGTGGTGTGAAATTGGGCCTGGGTTAGTTTTGGTTATCTTTTGGGATGTAGAAAGAAAAGGATAAAACGGGTTGGTTGGGATTTAAGTTGGATCATAAAATTGTTAAGAATTTGGGGGTTATTAAAATATAACCCTCCAAATAAAAATTTAGAATTTGGCCAAAATTAATTAATATTTTGATCCAATTAAAAATTAGATTGGTCCATTGCATTGCAAAAATGTGACCAATTTGATTTCAATTAGGATCAAATTTGATAATTTGACCAAATTGAATTGAATTTCGATATGAATTAACACCTTATTTAATCCCGGAGTTCTTGATTTGATAAAACCAAACACATATTTATCCGAATAAATTACTTTGAGAACAAATCATTTTTAAAAGCAAGACTTCAACCATTTAAATTTATTTCAAGACGAACCTTGATTAAAATTCGATACTTTATAAAAAAATTAGATATTTAAGTAACATAACTATATAATTTCGTATAATTGAATACGGTAATATATAATCGTCACTTAAATGACAAGCTTGCCCAGTTGAATATTTTTTTGAAAAGTTTCTATTCAAACGAAATAGATATTTTAATTTTAGTAAAAATCGAAGAAGCTCGAAATTAAACTTGATTGTGGAGGGCAAAAATTAGGTGTCAACACATGTGCTTGCATAGAATTTTCTTTCTCTTTTTTTAAAAAGTGCATCAATATAGTATAAAAGTGTATCAGTGTGGTATAAAAGTGTATCAATTGAGTATAGAGACTGCATGTGTTCAATTGGGTCAATTTGCTAAAAAAGGAGATTACTTTAGACGACTGGCTACAACATGTTCACCTTTTCTATTATGGGCCATTTTGTTTTAAAATGGCCATGCCATGTCCTTTTCCCTTTAGAAAACATTATTAGCATTGTTATACTAAGTTATAACATGTAGAGTTTGTAAAATAAAATTTACGAATTGAATGTGTAAATCAGCCTTGAGATAACTAAATTTTTTGATTTAATATATACTTAATAAATAATGAGTTGGTTTTTTTACTTGGTCACTAACAATATTATATAACTTTTCATAAACCTTTCTCTATTTTCTATTCTAAGACCTAGAATCCTATTTATCCATTTTGTGATTTTTTCTAATTTTAAAAGACATGAATTTCACCTTAAATCAAGAACCATCATTAATGCTATTAATGATAATTATATTATTTCCTTAATCAACCCGTTTCCTTTCTTTGTTCTTTTTATTTCCTTTTATTTATTCAATCAAGAAATTAGTTATCATATATAATTTGTTTTGTGAGTTTTTTTCCAATTTTGTGCATTAGAATTTTTTTCAATTTTTTGTGAGTTATCATATATGCATTAGAACGTCATGATAACAAAGTGAATTTAATCGACCACAAATTTATAATATCTGAACACTAAAAATGTTCACATTATACTTTTGGGATGGAAAAATTAATTTTTTGTATATTAATATAATACAACATGTGTTTGAATATCAATGTATACAATCAAAATATTTCACGGTTAAATTTCACAATTTAAGATTCTTTGATTATTTTTAATATATTAAAATAGATTAAAGTATATATTTAATAACGTATTTTATGATCGCGCGAAGCGCGGCTAAGTTTCCTAGTATATATATATAAAGGAGAATATTAGTCCATCCTATGTGGCATGTCTTAGAGGCCTTCAATACCATTTATATTTTTTATGGTTATTTAGACATTAATTGGGTTTTCTCCTTATTTTAAATATTTATGTATTTTAAGAAAATTCAAAAGTCACTATATTTAACTTTATTAATTATATAATAAAATAAAAAAGATTATTTATACTCCATAACTCACTAATTAATTTCTACTCTTAATAATAGTTGTAACTCTCAAGCTATTCATGTTTTTTATATTTATAACCCCTAAATATATAATATATAATATAAAAATTAAAGATACCTTATGGTATTCCTTCAATTTTATGTATATAAAATTCATATTTTTTGTTTCATGAGATTCTATCTAAGGTACCCTTTATTTTTGTTATTATATTTATGTTTTTGTTTGACTTAAAAAGAAAGAAAAAGACTCTTGAAGGTGATAGGCTTGTGGAAGTAGATACCAATAAGAGTTTGAACAATTAAGTATTCATTTCATTTTTCTTTCTATATACGTTCATATTTTTTATATTACGTGATTCTAATCAAGGTTATCGTTCATCTTCACTATGGTGTTCATGTTTTTATTTCACTTGAAAAAGAAAAGAATGCTCTTACATGGTGATAGGCTTGTGAAAGTGGATAGTCAAGAGCACGAATAATTATGCATTTATTAATTTTACCTTTCTTTATGTTTTTCAACTCTAAGGTTACCTTCATTTTCACTGTTATTTCAAATTTTTGTTTGACTTGAAAAAAAAAAGAAAAAGACTCTTGAATGGTGATATGCTTGTAGAAGTAGACATCGACAAGAGTTGGGACAATTATGTAATCATTCCATTTTTCTTTTTGTAGAAATTAACATTTTTTGTTTCATGCAATTTTACCCAAGGTTATCCTTCATTTTCACTATGATATTTATGTTTTTATTTCACTTAAAAAAGAAGAAGATGTTCTTAAATGGTGAAAGGCTTGTAGAAGTGGATATCTACAAGAGCGCGGACAATTATTCATCAATTTTGTCTTACTTTCCATTTTTCAACTAATACTTACAAATATAATGATATGTGTATTGTCTTATTTCTATCTAAGGCTCTTGAATGGTGATATGGTTGTAGAAGTAGATATCGACAAGAGTTAGGACAATTGTGTAATCATTTCATTTTTCTTTCTATAGAAGTTCATATTTTTTGTTTCATATGACTTTACCCAAGATTATCCTTCATTTTCACTATGATGTTCATGTTTTTATTTCACTTGAAAAAAGAAGAAGATGTTCGTGAATGGTGAAAGTCTTGTGGAAGTGGATATCTACAAGAGCACAGACAATATATTATGCATTAATTTCGTCTTTCTTTCTATTTTTCAACTAATATTTACAAACGTAATGATATGTGTATTATTTTATTTCTATCTCTATATATAATGCCTCTTAAGTTAGTATTTATATGAATTTATAATTATTGCAAGTTTATAATTTCTTTTGTTTCAAATTAATAACTTTGTAGTTGAAAATTTGCTAATTATTAATTAAGTTTCTTAGTTTATAACATTTATTTCTTAGGAAACTAACTTATTTTCATTAATCACTTGCAAAGCAATACAAAACAGCCAACATCCACTATTAGCTAAATAAATTTTAATAATTGAAATTCATTTGTTATTTGATTTTTGCTATGTTTAAGTTTTAAGACTATCAACAAATATGCATGACATGGAACTGAGAAATATAAAGGAACATGGAGGTGAGAGCGGAAAATGAGGTAATTAATTATAAACATATTATATACACAATGAGGTAATTTTAATTTTTTATATACACGAAAAAGAACCCTTTATGTTTTATTTATTTCTTTTTAACTTTGAAAAATAGTGTATTTATCTGATTTATTTTTAAATCGTTATAACTCCAAGAGTAATATTCAACTCTTCAATTTCTAGAGTAGATGAGTATATGTTGTTAATATTTTTACTCTATGAAATCAATTTGTATGTCTATATATTTTAAGAAGCGATTGAGTACGTAGGTGTAATTATTTTTTTTCTTTGTAGCTTTAAATTTTATATCATCTTCATATAAGGATCTATTTGTATATTAGTTAATCTATTATTTATATTTTTATGACCGCGTGAAGCGCGAATAATTCACTAGTTATATGCTAAATGTTATTCTGGGATCATTAACTATTGTAATAGCAATTTTTGCTTTTACTTTATCCTTGTATTAACTATCAATATATTTACTTTTAGTTGGACTTGCAAACGAAATCTCATATTGATAATTGAGAAAAAAATAAATAAGGCAAACAACATAAATTTTGATAGTTTGGAGCTTAATTAAAGAAAATTTGATATTTAACATAATTAATGAAAATTTCGATTTTGGGTCTGTCAAGTTACATAATTAGCTCTCAATACATCTGTAACAAGATGGAGCTACTAGAATTGGGAAAGGGAAAGAATGTAGGGAGAGAGAAAGAGAATTTCAGTAACTGTTTTTCATTAATTTTTCAAAGTAGCAATACAACGTTTATAAGCACGAGTCCAACTCAGCTAACAGAAATACAGAATGCCGACATGTGTCCTTTTAGTAACTAACTAGAGGACTAACTAACAATTAAACTAGGGACCTCACTGATAATACCTAAAACAACAAAACTAGGAATTCAAAGGGCTGAAATGCAAATATTAAAATTAGATAAAATAGTCTCAATTATAATTTGTGACATTCCATCCCCCTTAAAGAAATGGATATGTGATCCCAAGCCCTTTCAGGTATAGGTAAGGGCTGTAGTAACCCTGGGTATGTTGTTTGTTCATCTTTCCTTCTCTAGAAAATATCACACTCTTGTACCACTGCCATTACAATTTCAATCATGGTAGGCCAATAAAATACAATCTTCACCCAATGATAGAAACTCCAGAGTGTCCTTCTAATCCAGAGTTGTGTATTGTTGTAATCAGTTAATGTCTCAATAACCCATTCATTATTCCCAATCCAAGATCTTCCCTTATATCTCAATACTCCATGGTGTAAGGTGATATCTTTGCCTGCTGGTTGATTATTACTGAGTTTAGTGACAACCTGTAGTACTTTCTAATCCCCTTCATAGCTATTTTATTATATCATATACCCATTGAGGTTGTAGTTGTGATATAACCAAGCATTGTGGTTCCAGTTTTCTAGATAGTGCACCAGCCACAACATTCTCCACTCCTTTCTTATATTGAATTTCAAAGCTCAGTTCCATCAGTTTAGTAAGACCATTATGTTACGGGGAGGTTATTATTTTCTGAGCCTGTAAAAATTTCAAACTGAAGTGGTCAATTTTTATAATAAAGTGATGTGGATAGAGGTAATGTCTCCACCTATCAACAACTTTTAAGAGTGCTATAAGCTCTTTCTCATAAGTGGATAATCCCTGGTGTTTCTTGCTAAGTGACTGACTCGTGAAATCCAAGGGTATATTTTCTTGCATCAACACTGCACCAATTCCATAACTAATGGAATCCACCTATAGTAAAAAATATTTAGTAAAATCAGGTAGTGCTAACATGGAGGCACTAGACATAGCTTCTTTCAACTGATTGAAGGCTCTAGTAGATTCAGAAGTCCACCTGAAATCTCCCTTCTTGGGTAAGTTTGTTAGTGGTTTGCTGATCATAGCATACCCTTTGATAAACTTTCTGTAGTAACCCGTCAAGCCTAAGAAATCTTTCAATTCTTTAAGAGGCGTTGGTAATATGACTGACCAAATTGTTCTCCCTGCATCTTCCAACCAAATAAGGGGCTTTCAAAATAACAACTCATCTATAGACCATTAGCCACTACCACTCTCATAGGATTGATCATAGGCTGTACAGGTAGCCTAAGTCCCTTTACAATATATGGGTTAATAAATGAATGTGTTGAACCACTGTCAATCATGGCTGTAGATCTATGGGTGGTTAAAGGTATTAAGGGCTCTGAAGGACTCTTCATACAAGGATGCTGACATGTGTCCTTTTAGTAACTAACTAAAGGACTAACTAAAAATTAAACTAGGGACCTCACTAATAATACCTAAAACAACAAAACTAGAAATTCAAAGGACTAAAATGCAAATATTAAAATTAGATAAAATAGTCTCAATTATAACTTGTGACATTCTATCCCCCTTAAAGAAATGGATATGTGATCCCAAGCCCTTTCAGGTATAGGTAAGGGTTGTAGTAACCCTGGGTATGCTGTTTGTTCATCTTTACTTCTCTAGAAAACATCACACTCTTGTACCACTGCTATTATAGTTTCAATCATGGTAGGCTAATAAAATACAATCTTTACCCTTTGATAGAAACTCCAGAGTGTCCTTCTAATCCAGAGTTGTGTATTGTTGTAATCAGTTAATGTCTCAGTAACCCATTCATTATTCCCAATCCAAGATCTTCCCTTATATCTCAATACTCCATGGTGTAAGGTGATATCTTTGCCTGCTGGTTGATTATTATTGAGTTTAGTGACAACCTGTAGTATTTTCTGATCCCCTTCATAGCTATTTATTATATCATATACCCATTGAGGTTGTAGTTGTGATATAACCAAGCATTGTGGTTCCAGTTTTCTAGATAGTGCACCAGCCACAACATTCTCCACTCCTTTCTTATATTAAATTTCAAAGCTCAGTTCCATCAGTTTAGTAAGACCATTATGTTACGGGGAGGTTATTATTTTCTGAGCCTGTAAAAAATTCAAACTGAAGTGGTCAATTTTTATAATAAAGTAATGCGGATAGAGGTAATGTCTCCACCTATCAACAACTTTTAAGAGTGCTATAATCTCTTTCTCATAAATGGATAATCACTGGTGTTTCTTGCTAAGTGACTGACTCGTGAAAGCCAAGGGTATATTTTCTTGCATCAACACTGCACCAATTCCATAACTAATGGAATCCACCTATAGTAAAAAATATTTAGTAAAATCAGGTAGTGCTAACACAGGGGCACTAGACATAGCTTCTTTCAACTGATTGAAGGCTCTAGTAGATTTAGAAGTCCACCTGAAATCTCCCTTCTTGGGTAAGTTTGTTAGTGGTTTACTGATCATAGCATACCCTTTGATAAACTTTCTATAGTAACCCGTCAAGCCTAAGAAATATTTTAATTCTTTAAGAGGCGTTGGTAATGTGACTGGCCAAATTGTTCTCCCTGCATCTTCCAACCAAATAAAGGGCTTTCAAAATAACAACTCATCTATAGACCATTAGCCACTACTACTCTCATAGGATTGATCATAGGCTGTACAGGTAGCCTAAGTCCCTTTACAATATATGGGTTAATAAATGAATGTGTTGAACCACTGTCAATCATGGTTGTAGATCTGTGGGTGGTTAAAGGTATCAAGGGCTCTGAAGGACTCTTCATATAAGGATGCTGACATGTGTCCTTTTAGTAACTAACTAGAGGACTAACTAACAATTAAACTAGGGACCTCACTGATAATACCTAAATCAACAAAACTAGGAATTCAAAGGACTGAAATGCAAATATTAAAATTAGATAAAATAGTCTCAATTATAATTTGTGACATTCCATCCCCCTTAAAGAAATAGATATGTGATCCCAAGCCCTTTCAGGTATAGGTAAGGGCTGTAGTAACCCTGGGTATGCTGTTTGTTCATCTTTACTTCTCTAGAAAACATCACACTCTTGTACCACTGCCATTACAGTTTCAATCATGGTAGGCCAATAAAATACAATCTTCACCCATTGATAGAAACTCCAGAGTGTCCTCCTAATCCAGAGTTATGTATTGTTGTAATCAGTTAATGTGTCAGTAACCCATTCATTATTCCCAATCCATGATCTTCCCTTATATCTCAATACTCCATGGTGTAAGGTGATATCTTTGCCTGTTGGTTGATTATTAATGAGTTTAGTGACTACCTGGAGTACTTTCTGATCCCCATCCCTTTCATAGCTATTTATTATATCATCTACCCATTGAGGTTGTAGTTGTGATATAACCAAGCATTTTGGTTCCAGTTTTCTAGATAGTGCACCAGCCACAATATTCTCCACTCCTTTCTTATATTGAATTTCAAAGCTCAGTTCCATCAGTTTAATAAGACCATTATGTTACGGGGAGGTTATTATTTTCTGAGCCTGTAAAAATTTCAAACTGAAGTGGTCAATTTTTATAATAAAGTGATGTGGATAAAGGTAATGTCTCCACCTATCAACAGCTTTTAAGAGTGCTATAAGCTCTTTCTCATAAGTGGATAATCCCTGGTGTTTCTTGCTAAGTGATTGACTCGTGAAAGCCAAGGGTATATTTTCTTGCATCAACACTGCACCAATTCCATAACTAATGGAATTCACCTATAGTAGAAAATATTTAGTAAAATCAGGTAGTGCTAACACAGGGGCCCTAGACATAGCTTCTTTCAACTGATTGAAGGCTCTAGTAGATTCTGAAGTCCACCTGAAATCTCCCTTCTTGGGTAAGTTTGTTAGTGGTTTATTGATCATAGCATACCCTTTGATAAACTTTCTGTAGTAACCCGTCAAGCCTAAGAAATCTTTCAATTCTTTAAGAGGCGTTGGTAATGTGACTGGCCAAATTGTTCTTCCTGCATCTTCCAACAAAATAAGGGGCTTTCAAAATAACAACTCATCTATAGACCATTAGCCATTACCACTCTCATAGGATTGATCATAGACTGTACAGGTAGCCTAAGTCCCTTTACAATATATGGGTTAATAAATGAATGTGTTGAACCACTGTCAATCATGGTTGTAGATCTGTGGGTGGTTCAAGGTATCAAGGGTTCTGAAGGACTCTTCATAGAAGGATGCTGACATGTGTCTTTTTAGTAACTAACTAGAGGACTAACTAACAATTAAACTAGGGACCTCACAGATAATACCTAAAACAACAAAACTAAGAATTCAAAGGACTGAAATGCAAATATTAAAATTAGATAAAATAGTCTCAATTATAACTTGTGACATTCCATCCCCCTTAAAGAAATGGATATGTGATCTCAAGCCCTTTCAGGTATACGTAAGGGTTGTAGTAACCCTGGGTATGCTGTTTTTTCATCTTTATTTCTCTAGAAAACATCACACTCTTGTACCACTGCCATTAAAGTTGCAATCATGGTAGGCCAAAAAAATACAATCTTCACCCTTTGATAGAAACTCTAGAGTGTCCTTCTAATCCAGAGTTGTGTATTTTTGTAATTAGTTAATGTCTCAGTAACCCATTCATTATTCCCAATCCAAGATCTTCCCTTATATCTCAATACTCCATGGTGTAAGGTGATATCTTCGCCTGCGGGTTGATTATTACTGAGTTTAGTGACAACCTGTAGTACTTTCTTATCCCCTTCATAGCTATTTATTATATCATCTACCCATTGAGGTTGTAGTTGTGATATAACCAAGCATTGTGGTTCCAGTTTTCTAGATAGTGCACCAGCCACAACATTCTCCACTCCTTTCTTATATTGAATTTCAAAGCTCAGTTCCATCAGTTTAATAAGACCATTATGTTACGGGGAGGTTATTATTTTCTGAGCCTGTAAAAATTTCAAACTGATGTGGTTAATTTTTATAATAAAGTGATGTGGATAGAGGTAATGTCTCCACCTATCAACAGCTTTTAAGAGTGTTATAAGCTCTTTCTCTTAAGTGGATAATCCCTGGTGTTTCTTGCTAAGTGATTGACTCGTGAAAGCCAAGGGTATATTTTCTTGCATCAACACTGCACCAATTCCATAACTAATGGAATCCACCTATAGTAAAAAATATTTAGTAAAATCAGGTAGTGCTAACACAGGGGCACTAGACATAGCTTCTTTCAACTGATTGAATGCTCTAGTAGATTCAGAAGTCCACCTGAAATCTCCCTTCTTGGGTAAGTTTGTTAGTGGTTTACTGATCATAGCATACCCTTTGATAAACTTTCTGTAGTAACCCGTCAAGCCTAAGAAATCTTTCAATTCCTTATGAGGCGTTGGTAATGTGACTGGCCAAATTGTTCTCCCTGCATCTTCCAACCAAATAAGGGGCTTTCAAAATAACAACTCATCTATAGACCATTAGCCACTACCACTCTCATAGGATTGATCATAGGTTGTACAGGTAGCCTAAGTCCCTTTACAATATATGGGTTAATAAATGAATGTGTTGAACCACTGTCAATCATGGCTGTAGATCTGTGGGTGGTTCAAGGTATCAAGGGCTCTGAAGGACTCTTCATATAAGGATGCTGAAATGTGTCGTTTTAGTAACTAACTAGAGGACTAACTAACAATTAAACTAGGGACCTCATTGATAATACCTAAAACAACAAAACTAGGAATTCAAAGGACTGAAATGCAAATATTAAAATTAGATAAAATAGTCTCAATTATAATTTGTGACATTCCATCCCCCTTAAAGAAATGGATATATGATCTCAAGCCCTTTCAGGTATACGTAAGTGTTGTAGTAACCCTGGGTATGCTGTTTGTTCATCTTTACTTCTCTAGAAAACATCACACTCTTGTACCACTGCCATTACAGTTTCGATCATGGTAGGCCAATAGAATACAATTTTCACCCTTTGATAGAAACTCCAGAGTGTCCTCCTAATCCAGAGTTGTGTATTGTTGTAATAAGTTAATGTCTCAATAACCCATTCATTATTCCCAATCCAAGATCTTCCCTTATATCTCAATACTTCATGGTGTAAAGTGATATCTTTGCCTGCTGTTTGATTATTACTGAGTTTAGTGACTACCTGGAGTACTTTCTGATCCTCATCCCCTTCATAGCTATTTATTATATCATCTACCCATTGAGGTTGTAGTTGTGATATAACCAAGCATTGTGGTTCCAGTTTTCTAGATAGTGCACCAACCACAACATTCTCCACTTCTTTCTTATATTGAATTTCAAAGCTCAGTTCCATCAGCTTAGTAAGACTATTATGTTACGGGGAGGTTATTATTTTCTGAGCCTGTAAAAATTTTAAATTAAAGTGGTCAATTTTTATAATAAAATGATGTGGATAGAGGTAATGTCTCCACCTATCAACAACTTTTAAGAGTGCTATAAGCTCTTTCTCATAAGTGGATAATCCCTGGTGTTTCTTGCTAAGTGACTGACTCGTGAAAGCCAAGGGTATATTTTCTTGCATCAACACTGCACCAATTCCATAACTAATGGAATCCACCTATAGTAAAAAATATTTAGTAAAATCAGGTAGTGCTAACACAGGGGCACTAGACATAGCTTTTTTCAATTGATTGAAGGCTCTAGTAGATTCAGAAGTCCACCTGAAATCTCCCTTCTTAGGTAAGTTTGTTAGTGGTTTACTGATCATAGCATACCCTTTGATAAACTTTCTGTAGTAACCCGTCAAGCCTATGAAATCTTTCAATTCTTTAAGAGGCGTTGGTAATGTGACTGGCCAAATTGTTCTCCCCTCATCTTCCAACCAAATAAGGGGCTTTCAAAATAACAACTCATCTATAGACCATTAGCCACTACCACTCTCATAGGATTGATCATAGGTTGTACAGGTAGCCTAAGTCCCTTTACAATATATGGGTTAATAAATGAATGTGTTGAACCACTGTCAATCATGGCTGTAGATCTGTGGGTGGTTAAAGGTATCAAGGGCTCTGAAGGACTCTTCATAGAAGGATGCTGACATGTGTCCTTTTAGTAACTAACTAGAGGACTAACTAACAATTAAACTAGGGACCGCACTCATAATACCTAAAACAACAAAACTAGGAATTCAAAGGACTGAAATGCAAATATTAAAATTAGATAAAACAGTCACAATTATAATTTGTGGCAACATCGAACGAAAATATAATTTTTTTCTATGTAGAGATACATAATTAGCTTTTATACATTTTTTTTTATTTTGGGTCTATCGAGATACATAATACATCTAATGAAGATACATTTTTTCCTTTGTAAAGATACATAATTATCCCTTGATATTTTTTTTCGGTTTTGAGTATGTCAAAATACATAATTTGCTCTCGATACATTCAACAAGGACACATTATTAGTTAAAAATTTTATAATCACTTTGGAAGAGTGGAAATTTGTGTAAACGTAATGAGTTAAAATGTATATGTATATTTTTTTTTTTTTCAAAAATAAGGTATATATAAAACGTAATCTCTTTTGATTGCATTACATAGCAATAAGGGCAAACAAGCTTGAATTCTAATCCTAAAGCATTTATGAAAAGAAGCTATTTTTTCCATAAATTTTGAATCTAACTAATATATTTTGACAGAATAAAAACTATAAAAATATAGTTACGAATGTAAGAATTATCTTCAAGGCTTTGGATGAATGAAAAATGTATAATAACTAGTATACGTATCCACATGATGCGTGGATAATATTAAAATATTATTTTTAATCATTTCATATTAAAATATCTTGTTCAAATATGTTACTAAATCATATTACCTTTTAAAAAAATTCAACTATCATATTATTTCTCAAATAAAAGGGATGGGAGTGCAACCGCAATCTCCACATCCATATCCATCCCACACGCTCCACCCTCAATTTTTTCAAAAAATAAAAAATTCTACCTCCCCCCAAGTCAATCCCCTACCTCTAACCAAATCTATACGAAAAAAATAATCATTAGTCGTAAAAAAAAATTATTTTATATTTTTTATTATATTATTTATAATTTAAATTTACAACGCCTCCGCCCCCCCCCCCCCCCCCTCCAAAAAAAAAAAATATCGATGTACATTTTTAAATTATTTTTTTGTGTTACACGCATAAGCAGTTAAGTTTTCTTATCTTTTATCTGAAAATATAGAAAGTAGAATAGATAAATTTTGTTATGCATAATAAAATAAATAAAATAAAAATTAGAAGAACACTCCAAAATGATCTATTTTTAAGTATTTGTCTCTATTTAAAATTTAATTATGCTTTCGCATCTATCGAAATATAAGTTTTATCTCATATTTAATTTTAATTCATTTTTTGCTCAAATTTAGAAAAGATTATTAACTTTTCCTAAGAAATTAAAAGGAATTCCATAATGTATGTAACATTTCTAGAATATTAATGTTAAAGAAAAAGTAGAATCATAAATTCATGAAAACATAAGTATTTACTCATCATAGCTAAAAAATACTTATAAAAATTTAATTTATTTCTTAACTTCTATTTAATTACCCATAATTTTTTTATTGTTTAGATTTATCTATTATATTTTACTTTAAATTATAGTGTCATATCAATATAAAATATAAAAAGTGATACTGCTATTTATTTAAATTATGATTTTGTATTACTGAAAAATATAAATAAAAATATTGGTTAAACATTTATTTACTTACAGTTTTAGAATTAATAATTTTTGTGCAACACGAAATTAAAATTGATAATTTTTTCATACATAATAGGAATGATAAATAAATTATAGATTAGAAGAAGACTCTAATATAGTCCAATCTGTTATAAATGATTATTCTTTGAAATTCAAGTATAATACTTTCACCTTTATCAAATATAATTTTATCTTAGATTTTAAATTTTAATTCTTTTGTTCAATTTTAAAAAATTTGTTGACTTTGTTGCAAGAGTTATAAGAAATTCAATAAGGTAAGAAAATTTCTTGAATGTAAATTTAAAGGACAAAAGTAAAATAAAAAATTCATTTATATATAAAAAAATATAACTAAGTAATCTGTGTACATCATGTTTAATTATACTTTAAGATATTATATTAAAAATTTATTTCTTAGGTTATGATTTATTTTTATGTTTTTTTACTTCCTTCCTCTATATTATGAAACTAAATGACGCTCAAAATCACTAAAAAATATAAATTTGCAAGTAAAATTAAAAGAGGATAAATAAATTAAAATATCTCAATGTATATAAATATGTTTTGTAATCCTCCTAATAAAGTAAATATGTGAATGCGGTACTTATTAAATAAAAAAATCGAACAATCTAAATTGCATACGATTGAATTAAATATTTAACAACTATGAAATAAAACAACATTAAAACAAAGAACAATGATATCAAACACGTATATTGAAAAACTTAAGCTTTGCCAACTATACTAACAAAAGTTTTACTTTCATAGTTATTTATTTTTTCTTCACTCTTCTTTATCTTCTTTTATAAGTCGACAATAGCAACAAAATTATTACTAAAAATTACAATAAACTCTTAAGAATACTTTTTCACAAATTAAACAATCAAAATGGTATTAATTTGAAATTGATTCACCTATGAATCTCTTACTTATCAAAACCTTTTTATTTACGTAACCAATAAAACTTATGATATAGGGGTATATATAAGAGAGGCTAAGAAACTAGAACCCTATTTTAATTAAGATTCAAATTTCAAATATCATATTAATTTGCTAAAAAAATAATTTGTTATTCTTTTTATCCTAAGTTTGTTATTCTTTCTTATCCTTACTCTTTTTCAAATGTAATGTATATTTACCTAATAATTCATATATTTGAATTGAGATAATAATTTAAAAGCAATGAGATTATTATTATTATTATTATTATATATTTTATTTTTTCTTTAATATTTAATCAAATATATTCAAATATAATATATTCCTATTACTACTACTGTTAAATGTATTATTACATACGTACGTAAATATTATTATTATTAATTATTATCCTACTTCTACATACTACATACACAAATATCGAGCACTACTACTAATTAATATCATTGAATCTATAAAATGTACTAATATCTACCATTACTACTAATTATTATTATAAATATATTTTATAGCATTTAAATTTTAAAAGAGATAAGTTTGAAATAGTAAATGTTTATTAGAACTCTTAATTATGGATAATAATTTTTTTAAAAAGTGCAATGCACTTAAAGTTCAAATACTTATCATCCAATTCATACTTTAATTGCTACTACTTCTATTTTAAATTCAAATTTCTAATGTTTATCTTACAATTATAATACATTTTGGCAGTAATGGTTATTCACATTTTGTGACAGCAAATTGTGCAGCATGACTACGGAATAAACACATCTATTTTTTTCTTTTTTAAAAAAATATAAGTTTATCTTTGAGAAGATATTGTATAAGTTAATTAGGAATAGAAAATTCCTAATTAAAGGAGGAGAAATACTTATTACTTCATATAATCTTTATGGTGAAAAAGAATGAGTTACTAATTTTGCACATAATTTGCACCATAATCATTGATAGTAAAATATTTTTCAAAAATCTTAACCAAATCAACATGAGAGAATAGAAAAATATGTTTTTCTTCGTTATCGAATGCTTTTTTCCATTATATCAAACAACATTCAACCTCAAAACAACATAGTTCAGTTGAATCTTCCCTATAAAATTTTGTGCATAAATAAGATAATAAAAACCTTACCTTAAAAAGAAACAATAATCGCGAACTAACAATCTGAAGGCATCCTCATTCTCCTTATGAACTTCTTTTTTATTTTATCAAAAATCAAACGAATAAACATAAGATGAAAAATTATTATTTACTTTAATTCAAATATTGATTATAATAAAATAAATTTAACCCAAAGAAAGCAGTAAAAATGTTTAATAACAAAGAAAAAAATAGAGAAGCTAGCTTAACATTGTGTATCATTATAGAACTATATATAAGAGAGAACTATATATAAAAGCGGTTAAAAAGTTAGAATTTCATTTCAACTCAAATTTTATTTAAATTCGAATTAAATATCAATCTTTTTTTTTTTTCAAAAAAAGATCTTTTTTTACTCTTCCTTATCCTTGATTTTTAAAATACAATGTGCCATATTTTTTTTATAATCTATGTATTTAAATTGAAAGAAATATTTGAAATCAATAAGATTTATCCAAATATTTTTTATAATTATCAATACAAAATAAAAAATGACCAGTTTATTACTCATCTTTATCCTTACTATTTTATTTTTCCTCTTTTTCTCAATTATCTTCTTTTCTTTGTTTGACTCATTCTGATACTACTACTTTTTTTTTGCACATTTTTTATTTTTTTTCCTTTTCTTTTCTTTTATTTCTTTTCTTTTTTACTTTTGTTTATTTGCTAATTTTTTTTATAAAAATAAATTGACAATTTAGACATATTAATGTATTTCAAATAGATATATACGTCGAATTTAATTAGTAAATTTTAAAATAATCGCAAGTAATGATAAGTTTTAGATACACACCACAAATATATATTATTTATATTTATCAATAATAATAATAATAATAATAATAATAATATATTTATCATTATATTTGATATAGATAATTTTATGAAATATAAGAGTTCATTTAGAACTCTCTCATTGTGGGTTTCTATTTTTCAACTAATTAATAATATCTTTTTTAAAGGATAATGTATTTTTAAATTTCAAATAATTATAAAAATGTTATTACAATACAATTAAACTTGTTCTAAAAACTGACACGTGACTTCATAGCGGCTTGCCACTTGGCTTCTTCTTATACTTCGTCCTCTATTTTATAATATAAATAGATATTTTATAAAAGTAAGAAATAATCAACATAAACATTATTTTTTTTTTTGGTAGCAACATAAGAAACATTCTTATAACTGTCTATAAGTAAGACACTTGATCTAATCCAAGCTTTTTATCTAATTAATATTCCTCTTATAAATAAGGCACGAAAAATGGCTGAACGCTGCTATCAAGAAAAGCAGATGAAATTGGTTATTCGCCACTAAATTTTATCAATTTACAATTCTTTCTTAGTTATTTAAAAAAAAATGAAAATAGTTGATATTATGACTATATTGAAATAATAATTGATATCATAGAAATCTACTCTATAGAAGAGTGGGTTAGAGGACGACCAAGGTAAAAATTATCATTTCATAAATACTCTAAAATATTTGATTCTATTATACAGTTTTTAAAGTCGGTCATAAATTTCAAATTAACAAAATAGCCAAATATCTTTCCCAAATTGCCAAGTATGCTCTAATGATGTGCAATTTAAGGTGGATCCACATTTTTTCAAGCATAATTTTTTGAAAAAAAATATTTTTTATATTAATAATTAATCTATTTTAATGAGATATTATCTAAATTTCGATTCTTTTTTAGGATGTGAAATTTTCACTCTTATTTTATTAGAATAGGAATATCTAGAAAAAAACAAAAAACAACTATGTTGTCATATACTTACAAAACTTCCATAAAAAAAATATGAAATTTAATTATAAACAAAAACGTATAAAGTATTTGTATAATTTGAGATCAAGTTTGTGCACAAATTAGATCAACTTGATTTTTTGAACCGATTTGAATCAATTTAGATAATATAATTTTGATGATTAAAATTCAATTTGATTTACAAATTCAATTCTAGAATATTATGGTACATCTATTTGGATATACTTTAATGTATTTACAATCCGAACAAACTTGAAAAAGTGAAATATATATTATGTTATGATAATAAACTTTTCGTTATCAATTATACATCCTATGGCTCAGTTCAAATAATATATTTTTATTTTTAATCAGTTCTAAAAAAGAATTGAGATTTTTAATTTGGTTAGTATTTTATAATATTGTTAATATTTTAGTTATATTGAATTTCATTTATTTGTCAAAAAGTCCTCAAAGGTATACTCTTCTATCTAAGATTTATTTATTTTAAAGATAATTTGAAACATTGCGAAGTTTTACCATATATCTTAAATCCGATATCTAATCAAAATGTTATAAATTGAAATAAAGGGAGACGTAGTATATAGGAGGATGTGCAAATACTCACATATGTTCCATAAAAGATAAAAATATGAAATTAATTTTAGCCACACATTTAATTGCATAAAGTAACTATTACTCTGGTATAGTAAGATAATAAAAAAATACTCATAAATATTGAATAAGTGTTTGTCATCAAACACAATAGTGATTCCTCCATAATTTCAAAACTTCACATGACACATATCATTACAAATATTTGCACTAGATATGATTTATGAAAACATAATTATTTACTCAGTACCTATTAAAATTATTTTAAACAACTTATTTAAAATGTAATATTAACCATATCATGTTAACTTTTGTTAATTCTTTTGATTCTCTTTATTTGAGATAGTAAATTTCCTCTTCGAGTAGACAAATCACTTAAAAAGAAATTTCTTACTTACTATATTAAATTGGCCTCCTATTTTTAACGCATTTAAGACATGACATAAAGGAAATACTTTAACATTACGATTCATTAAAATGTTCATCCAGTAGGTCTTTATTTTTGTTTGTTAAATACCCATAAAACGAATCTAAATGTATTTAAAATCAATTTATGTATGAATTAATATCCTTTATTGCTTCGTATCATTCTCTATAAAATAAAATGTTAATAACTAGATATTTATAATTGTAATCTTTTCTCTTGTATAATTTTTAAAAAGTAGAAAAAGAAAAATATTACAATTAGTTATTTAATAGAAGAGAATGTGTTTGAGCTGATGTTAAAATAAGTATTAGAGTATATGATATTTTAATGTTAATTATGAAATCTTAAATAAGTTATAAGATATTATTTAATTTAGTAAAAATAAAAAGTTATATTTTATTATATAGTGTGATTTCTACTTACATTTTCCATTGTGTTTTATTCAAAATATTAGTGATCATTTTTTTTGAAAAACTAATTAAATAACTATAAATATATTTAAAATTATAATATTAGGCCCGTAAACGGGGCCTTCATTATCCATTTACTACTATATATAAGGGAGAATCTCCCCTTTTGGTAGTCCTCACAAACTTTTTAATGCAATTAACTAGCTACACATGTTTACTTATTTTCCATACATGTTATTACATTTGTCCTCATTTATTATTTTATGATATTTTTATTTGAGACTTTGTAGTTGAACTATACATGGTATTCTTTTTTTTTTTTTTATATAAATCTCTTCTTATTCCTTATTAGATTACTTGTGTTTTTTACTAATTTCTTATATTAAAAATTAATTATTTTTCTTTCTTATTTATTTTAGTAAATCACGAAAGACTTATAACTTTTTTTACATTATTATTACTATTATTATTATTATTATTATAACTATTATTATTATTATTATTATCAAGTAATTAAGTAAAATATGAATAGCTAAATTAAATTTTAAAACATAATTAATAAGGATAATTTCATATATTTTATCCTTAATATATTAAATTCTTAATTTATTTGTCAAGTCAAAGAAACAAGTAAAAAGGAATTGAGAGAATATCCTTTTCTCTATTTTTTTCATATTTCTTGATCCTGTACTAAAAATAAAATTTAGTTTTTGCTTATTCTTTTAGCAAATAAAGAAAAAATTATTATTTTCTTTCAAATTACCCTTATTATTAAGTAACTGGAGAAAATTGAAGGAAAAGTGTCTTTTAAGTCTTGAATGAAGGATTGATGACATTGACCAACTTAAAGGGTCAAACATAATTAGGAACTTGACTAAGTTAATTGTGGACTTGATTAATCTTTTTAAAACTTTCTAATCTTTTCAAAAATACAAATCAACCCAACCTACACCCATCTCCTCTCCAAATCATCGACCGTCTCTCTCCTCCCTCTCTCAACAGCTTCTCTCAACTCTCTCCCAACCAACAGTTCTGTAAAATTTCTCCCTTTAATCCCCGATGACTTCAACCTCCGGCGATAAATAGTCGGGCGAGTTCCTTTTCGACTTTCAACCGTCAATCGACGTGAAGACTTCTCCAGCGACAACAACTTCGAATTCTTTATCGTTCCATTTCTTCTTTCACGGGTAAAAAGTTATGTCTTTTTAGTTATGAAGAAACAGAGGAACTTGAGTCAACTTGTCTTCTAGTATTAGTTAACAATTTCAATATTTCTTGCTTAAATTTGAAATGTGGACTGAATAAAACCCTAATTTCTGGCATTTCTTCTTGTTGTTGTTGAACTGTTGATTCGATTTGTTGATATTTTTGGTCACCGTTGATGTTGTGTGTGTGTGTGTGTTGTGTTAGTGTTGCTGGGTTGATTAATTATTTTTCTTGGTAAAAATGGTGTTGCAACAGATGAACCATCTGATGCAACAGATGAAAATCTAATGCAACTGATGAACAATCTAACCGATCATTCTTCTGTTGTGATAGACGACTCTTCTATTTGAAAAAAATCTTAACAAATAACCTATTTTGCAACAGATAACTCATTTTACAACAGATGAGTGATTTATTTCAACAGATGAGTGATATATTTTTATTGTTTTCAACGAATTACTCATTCACTGCAACAAGTTGGTTATAAGCTGCAACAGATATCCTACCTGGTGCAACAAATGAGTGATCTATTTTTATTATTTCTAATGGATTACTCATCCATTCCAACAAGTTGGTTATATATTGCAACAGATAACCTTCCTGGTGCAACAGATCAGTGATCTATTTTACTATTTCCAATGAATTACTCATCTGTTGCAACATGTTGGTTATATATTACAACAGATAACCTTTATGTTGCAATAAATGAGTGATATTTTTTTACTGTTTCCAATGAATTACTCATTCGTTGCAACAGGTTGGTCATATGTTGCAACAGATAAACTACCTAGTGCAACAGATTAGTAATTTATTTTTATTGTTTCCAATGAATTACTCATCCGTTGCGACAGATAAACTATCTGGTGCAACAGATTAGTGACGATTTACTCATCCTTTGCAACAGGTTAGTTATATGCTGCATCAGATAAACTACCTGGTGCAACAGATTAGTGATCTGTTTTTATTATTTCCAATGGTTTACTCAATCGTTGCAACAGGTCGGTTATATGTTGCAACAGATAACATACCTGGTTAAACAGATGTGTGATTTATTGGAACTGTTATTTTACTATTGTGCATGTTAGATTTACTGTTATACTTTTTTAACGATGCATTAATAAATTATAATCTATTTTATGTTCCTGTTATTTAAAATAATATGGCCCCTAAAATAAAAAAACTAAATCAAGTCCAAGTAAAGGAACAAGTTAAGCAACTAGGCTACATCCACCACTCTATGAGCTTGCTTTACAAGCGTTATCTCAATTAGGAGCAGAAGATAATGAACACGGGGAGGAGACATATTTCAAAAGAGATGATACAAATGCCAATAGCCCTTCCACCGAAGAGTTGGTCAAAACCTTCAGCATTGATCGTTATCCTGTGAGAATGACACAAATTTAACGGGTGATTTCATGGTTAAGTCAGCCATGGAAAAATCTTTCGATGCCTTCAGAAAAATACTTCGAGAACAAATATCGGATTCTTATTTCAGGGAAAAATGCTTTGGACAATTTCTTGATTTGCAGGAGGACAACAATGCTCGTTTCCAGATGAAAATAGTATATGATTTTCTCAAGTGTAGGTTTATGTATGAAAATAAAGATAAGATGAATGAGGTGTGGATAAATTATTGTGGCATGCCTGTTTATTTTGGTTGGATGGAGTTTTCCATAGTTATCGGACTAAAATGTTATCCACCTTCTCCTTCTCAAGTTATACCTACTCTAACCCCAAAAAGCACCCCGCACACTCAAAAAAGGTAAAGGCAAGTCGAGTGATTGTGATGACCTAGTGTCCATTGTTGGTCCAAGCTTCAAAAATAAAAATTTGATAGAAGCGTTGAAAGGTAAAGGTCTTTCAAAGAAGCACAAGCAATTATTGTGCTTGGTTTGGTTTATACATAATATTCTTTGGGCGAAATACGTTAACAACAACATAAGCCTTGATTTAATAAATCTTTCCGAGGATCTTGAGGCATTTAACAACTATTCTTATGGTTATGAAAGCTTCAAAATAACTGTCAAATATTTTTTGACTTGGTTAACGCCAAAGACAATCAACTTATATGGCTTTCCATGGTAAATATTTCTTTTATTATGATATGATTCATTTTTTTATTCAATAATGCTTTTTATTTATTGGCATTATGTTATAAGCTTAGGCATTTGAAGCCATTCCTTAATTGAGACAACAAGTGAACTAACAGTAAGAAGTTTTATGTCCAAGAATCCTGAGATGGTTGTCGGCCAAAACTAATAAAAATATAAAATTTCTTGATCTTTTTAATCCCCCGAAGGAATCAGTAAGCTTAATTCTAATCAAGTTTTTGTTTTAATTAATGATTATTTTAAATGATTTCATCATCATTCTAATATATGTATTGATTTATTTTAGATTGTCCATCTGTGGCTTGTTCCGACCAATCAAGAGTTGAAGATGCCATTTTTTCTTACTTTACGATCTGTGCAAATTTTATCGAACCCTAAGGTCGTTGATAGAATAAAAATAGAATTGTTTGGAGCAACAACCATCACAAGAAGAGCAATTTTGAAGGGTGAGCTTTTTATTGTTGATGATGGTAGTGGTAGTGGTGCTACTGTTGGGGCTAATGATGCTCCTCTTACAGTTTTTTGAAATAGCAGGCCGTTATGATTATAATCATACTGGTTATACAGATTTTGTCACTTCTAGTTAATGTTCTGCATGCAAATGTCAAGACTTCAAGGCTAAACATGATGGAGTGATTAATGTTATTAATGCAGTAACTGCTTCTGTAAAGGAAATGACATCCAAGAGGGGTGTCATTCCATCAAAGAGGATTTCATATCCATACACTCTACTAGAGATCAAGGTGGCTAAGAGAAGAAGGAAAGATATTTCCAGCGCATCATCAAGCATCGAAAAAAGTAAAATTGCAACTCCTCTGTCTTTGTATTGTACCGTTGTTCAATGTACAAGGGCCACAAGAGAGCAGAATGAGATGAATAAGATGAATATATATCATCTATTCTAACAAACAAACAGGCACATATCTGTTTCAACAGATGGTACATCTGCTGAAAATTATCAAATAGATATATATATATGTTGTAACTGTTATCTAACCTGTTGCATTAGATGCGTTATCTGTTGCAATATATGTTCGTCTGTTTCAGTAAATCAAATAATTTTTCGTACTATTTTAATTTGTACCAACAGATGAATCTTATGTTGCAACAAATGGGTCATCTGTGTGAAATTATCATATTGCTCTGCTCTACCTGTTCAAATTTATCCCAACAGATGATCCATCTATTGTAATATAAGACTCATCTGTTGCAACAGATAGAAAATCTATTATATATCTGTAATTAGTATTGACAATTCTGGCTTTCCAGGTTGATGTCATAGTAGAAGATACTGCTGAAGAGCATAATATCACAGTTGATAATCCATCAACTACTTCCAAAGAAGAAGAAAAAGTGGAGCCTGTCAGTTCGGGAGAATGGAAGAATTACCCATTTGAAGGGTTTAACATCTCGGACGAGACTCCAAAAAAACTAACAAAGTTGATCAATGACTATTGAGAATGGATTGTCGATGGACTATGAAAGCATCATACCTACAGGTACATAAATCAATTTTAAAGATATTGATTGATATAATTCTTATTGTAAAAATATGACATTAGCACATATAAATCATCATGTAGAAAAAAAATGATGAACACTACAAAGTGAACGAATCGAGTCTTGGTTTTTATATGTTCGACTTTGTTGTTGCACATCCCGAAATGAAGAATTAGTTCTATTTGATGTCACATCCCCAAACTTGCTGGAATGATAGAGTTTAAATGTCATACATATTACTATTAATTAATACTTTATTTAATTGCATATGTGTATTAATTTTTCATCATGTAATCTAAAATTTTTGATAATATGTGCAGCACATCGATGTCATTTTTTACTACCTCCGAAAAAAGGCCAAGTTTCAAACACAAGAACAATACAGATATACGACAGACAATTGTTTGTTCAAAATTTACATCAATAATGCCTACGATAGGTATTGTCAATAACAGCGGAAGTTTCATGAAATGAGGAATGCTTAATCAACATCATCAAAGGTTTTAGCATTCCTGCTGGCTTACCTTGACATTTGGTCGACGAAGTGTACATCCCAATCAATTGTGGTGATGAATTCCATTAGGTGTTGGCTATCGTCGTTCTAACGGAGAGGCGCATCTGAGTTTATGACTCGATGTCGCGAAGAAGATATTTCGGGTCGTCGTCTGAGATATAAAAGTTGGCCAAAATATTGCCTACTTAGCTTGATATGAGTTGCTTTTTGGACCAAAAGGTTCGTACTGATTGATCGACGATTGAAGCATACCGGGATAAAATAGGTAATCCATTTGATGTAGTATATGTTGAAGGAATTGATCAACAAACCATTGGTAGCCTATAAGTATAAGTATCATGATTTAGTTTTATTTCATAAATTTCACAACGCTTATATGAACTGCAAGATATGGATTATCTATTTTTTGAAAACGCAGGGATTGCGGCCTTTTTGTTGCCACTTATGTCGAGTATTTGAGCAAATAATTACAATTATCAAATGATGGACTTGATGTCGGATTACTCCGCAAAAAATATATTGATCTTTTATGGAAATACGGAGAAGCGAAAGCTCAGAAACCATATGCAAGCGACATTAAAGATCCACGACGACCAAAGCCAAATTCGTAGCACCTGATGAAGAACAAGCTGTTCATATTGAGTAGATCTTTATAGCTTGAGTCTGTCAAAGTAATAACCTCTCCTCCTTGGTTAACTTGTTGATTTATTTATAGAGTAGATCATTTGTACCAATAATAATTTTTTTATATTTCATTTATTTATTGAGTTATTTCATGTAATTTCTTAAGGCTTCCATTTATTTTATGTTGTCTATGAATATAATTTTATCCTTAGTTTTATTTTGAACTTTTTAATTGAAATGAAATACTAGATTCAAACATCGCAATAGATAATACATCTGTTGCAATAGACGACATATCTTATCAAACAGATTTAGACATATTTTGCAACATGTAGGTCATCTATTGGAAATTATATAATAGGTCTTCCTATTTTTTTTATTTATTTCAATATATTACCTATCAGTTGCAACAAATAGATTATATATTGCAACAGATTGTATATTTGTTGCGACAGATCGACTGAGAAACATCTACATAATACAACAGATGACCAACCTATTGCAATAGATAATCAATCTTTCATGACAAATATAATATCTTTTGTAATAGATAGACTATCTGTTGCATTATAAAAATTCAACTTTCGTCGAACGTAAAAAATTGTCACTACATGTAATGTAAAGTGAAGTGGCTTGAAATAAAAAATTGTTATTGTGTTCATCTTTGTCTTTGTACATATTCTTCTTTATACATGGGTTCCAAACATTTAGTTAGTACCCCATAAGCCCTGACCTCTTGCATCTTTTCCACAATGATGTTGCATAGACCGATCATTTATATGTCAGTCAGTAAACACTCGATGTATGCAAGCGAGTACGGCTTGCACGCAGCACCAGTGTTATTTTTTTGAAGTTGAATGTTCTTATTTCGACTATCAAAATCCCATGATTTCTTTTCTAAGACTTCCGCTGGCAAATGATCCATCAGTTTACTCTGCGTTAACAACTTGGGGAACAACTTCATGAGTAGCTGCACGTGGGCTAAAAACTTGGCCTCCCTGAAGATAGTTAAGTTGCAGTCATAAACTTTAATATTTCCTTCGTCGAGTAGTTACTCAACAGGGAGAAAATGTTTTACTTCCACGTTCATGACTGCAAGGATTCTCTTTTCCTTGGTCCAGCTCTTGCCACGTGGATATGGCCTCTTGCCTCTAACGTAGTCAATCATGTCTTCATCCCATTCAAACGTAGAAACTAACTAATCAATTCTCTGGCCACCGGGACCAGTTTGACTACGAAGAGTATCATACCTAAACTTGAAATTTTTGTAGAAGTTGAGGTCCATTATCCTATAGGCAACATCATAAGCATCCGGATACGCTAATTGCCTGCCTCTCATGAGGCATAGAATTTCATCAACATACTGTGGTATAAGAAGACAATTTTTAAATAGGTTAGTAATTGTAAGGAATAAAAACACAGTGGAAAGATTCTGTTGCAGAGGGTTCTCTGAATCGGTTTACAAATTACCTAGCTAACACAACTTATGCAACAGATGTGTATTATGTTGCAACAGAATACCCAGATGTTGCAACAGATTACACATCTTTTGCGTAACTTCTTCTTCATGGAGTAGATAGGAAGGCTAGGTTAGCAAAATTAAACTTACATTATCCACGTACCACTCACGTATATTTGTCATATTCGTGAAGTCTTTGGCGACAAATGAATGCATGGTGTATTTTTCTAGAACCTTCATCTTGTCCACCTTTTTCAGCGGCCCCTGAACTTCAACAACTCTTGGAGTGGTAGGAGTTGTATTTTTTTTGTATTTCTGATTGGAGAGTACTTGGCTAATTGCTCTTTTCTTCCTCATAGTCGTCGCTGTAGGAGTGTATGGCTCCCTCACTTTGTTGGATGGTATGACACCTCTCTTGGATTTTAACTCCTCAGTAGCTTCAACAATAGCCTCTAGTTTTTCAAGGACTTTATCCTCTTTGTCCTTGCATACTTTGCATTTGTAATGAGAACATAAGGGTGAACATGGGTGAGAGGACCTGTGCAAGGGGTGTTTTCAAAGGTATTTATTTTTTCCTGAGCACCAACATACTCATAATCACGACTGGAAGCAGAAACAACATCAGGATGGTTGTCACCATCATCAATAACTCCACCAGCAACACCCCCAGAAAAAACACCCGGATTTTTTGTAGTAAAAGGTTGGTCAGGAAGAGCTTCAACATTAGGCTGACCTTGCCTAAATACTTTTCTTATGGTTGTTGATCCAGCCAATTTGTTCTTTATTAACTTCAACGTTGGGTCTGCTTTTGTATCAATAAGACATGGAGTAATAAAAGAAGTTATCCCCAACTCCTGCTCAGTAGGGACGATTCAAGGATGCACAACCTATAAAAAAGACAGGAGACATTTAAATTATATAATAAAAATTTATAGTCAGTTGAGTTATATGTTAACACATCCAACTTATGTAATAGACGATCTAGCTGCCGCAACAGTTGATTTGTATGTCACAATAGATTGACAATATGTTGTATTAGATTACCCATCTGTTGCATAATTTGTAGTAGATGGGTAATTTGTTGAGTCGGGTTCAGAGAACTAGAGCAACAGATGGTTAATCTGCTATGAAATATGGACCGTCCATCGTAACAAATTACCCATCTGTTGCACCAGTTGCAGTTGATGGGTAATCTGTTGCAATAGACAGCCCATCTATCGCAACAGATGACACATCTGTTTCAATATCTTTCTTTGAGGCAAATTATTTTAGTTGAAAGAAGGCGTACTGCATCATTCAAAGGATTAAAGAGATCAGCCTCATGAATATTTTTTTTGCTGCCCTTTGCAGCTAACCACCTAAGGATCCTTGGATGAGAAACCTCATCCGGGTAATCCTTAAACTACTTTTGGAGGGGAGGAATGACTTCAGATGCCCAAGACTAAAGAATATAAATAGAAAGAAATAAAAAAAAAGTTATAATAACTATATTCAATATAAATTAATGGATGAGTTAAATTAATAATCAATTTTTCCATGAAAGCCCAAGGAAAGCCGTATAATATGATCGTCCTTGTGGATAGCTTTGTCAGTAAATATTGGACAGTCAAGTAGTAGATGTCATATCCCCAGGGATAATAATTGAATTTCATAAAATCATCAGCAAGCGCCAAAAAATCATCTTCTATGACTTTCCTGACGTCTCTTGCCAATAAAATGGAATGGAAAAACCAAACTAAGCACAATTTTTCCCTGTAGTGCTTTGGTATGTATTTATCCTCGAGATCTGCCATCAAATCCTCTACTTTGTAGCTACGTTCAAAAATGCCTTTGTTGGACCCTTTGTGGGGTATTTCCTTGATGAGAGGTTCTTCTGGACGATGACATCTCAAGCCCGTCACTATGGCAAACTCTTTCAATCCAAAACAAATCGGCATGCCACAATAGTTGATCCAGATTTCATCCATCTTTTTTTGCCCTCTTTCAAATCTGTATCATCCCCCGCGTACTTGATCCTGCGCTTGAGAAGACCATATACCATGCTAATTGGGAAACAGAGAGTGCGGTCCTCAGGCAGCTTAAGAAAGTATACAAAACATCTCCTCTTAAAAAGTTCGTCTATGTTTTCATTCTTCATAATACTCCTAAGTTCATCAAAATGTTTCCCCAACTGACATTTAAGTACTAGATCACCAGTTACTTCTTTAGGGTGATCCATCTACATCACAACTCAAAACCTGTCGATATTAACGATTTTGACAGTACCATGCTGGGATTTCAATATTAATTCACGCCCCATTGGTGAGAAGGAGTTATCACTTTCATCATCCTCATTTTTCCTTGACTGAGATTGTTCAAGAAGTTCCTCCGAATCTATCTGTACTTTAGCCTTTTTTGTTGGGTGGTCAGAAGTTGATCCTCTTTCAGTTTCTTTTATTTTGGGAGACATCTTTTAACTACAAACAATAGAAAAACAAAAAATACATTGCATTTGATGTCTGCATAATTTTTTTAAAAAAGGTAAGACAAGTTTCAATAAATTATTCTACGCCACATTACAAAAAAATGCTCCAATGGATAACCTATCAGTTGGAACAGATGGGGAATCTGTTTGAAGACCTATTTAATATCTCTCAACAGATCTTCCACCTGTTTCAATAGATGGACCACTAACACCACCACCAACACCACAACCAATGCCACCAAGACAAGCACCAATGCCACTAATACCAATACCAACACCAAGACCACCGACACCACAAAAACTACAAATACTGACACCACCAATAACAGCCACCAACAACACCATAAACACCATCCAAAAATACCACGACAGTCAATAAAACACTGAGACAAAAACTAGGATTTTCTCGGGCGCTTCCTATTTTTTAGCATCAAAACTCAAAATTGTTAACCCATTTTTGAAGATAATACAATTAAAAGTCTTTTATATCATCATTAACTAAAAAACCCTAATTTTTAGAATAAAGAACAAATGTAGAACTCTTCTTGAATGTTGTTACCTGTGCAGACAAAGAAAACGATGGATACAAACACGAATGACGTCGAAAATAACAATTATGTGGTCGAAAATAGGAAGAAAATTAATTTGTTTTGAAGGGTTGAGCAATATGTTGAGTAGTTATTATCTATATTGTTGAGAGAGAGAGAGAGAGGGGAGAGAGAACTTCAGATTTGAAATGAGAAAAAGTTTTTCATGCAAATGAATGATTTGTATAGGTTGATTTGTAATTTTGAAAAAAAATGACAAGTTTTGAAATATTAATTTGGTACGAATTGATCTTAATTAATTTTTAAAAATTTTAAAAATATAGTTTTTAAAATATTAAGTTAATGAGAATCTTTTCAACTCAGAGTGATCGATCGATGACTCGGATCGGGGTGAACGCAATACCAACCCCATGCAATTGTAAAGACTCAATTGAAGTTGTAGTTGACCCTATGAACTCATTCATTCATCCCTAGTTCCACCTAAATCAATTTTGGTACTAGCTTAACATTAAGTTAATGAGAATCTTTTCAACTCAGAGTGATTGATCAATGACTCGGGTCGGGATGAACACAATACCAACCCCATGCAATTGCAAAGACTCAATTAAAGTTATAGTTGACCCTATGAAACTCATTCATTCATCCTTAATTCCACCTAAATCAATTTAGGTACTAGCTTAACATTAAGTTAATGAGAATCTTTTCAACTCTGAGTGATCGATAAACGACTCGGGTTGGGATGAACGCAATACCAACACTATTCAATTATGAAGACTCAATTGAAGTTGTAGTTGACCATATGAAACTCATTCATTCATCCCTAGTTCTACCTAAATTAATTTTAGGTACTAGCTTAACATTAAGTTAATGAGAATCTTTTCAGCTCAGAGTGATCGATCGATGAATCGGGTAGGGATGAGCAGAATACTAACCCCATGCAATTGCAAAGACTCAATTAAAGTTGTAGTTAAACCTATGAACTCATTCATTCATTCATAGTTCCACCTAAATCAATTTAGGTACTAGATTGACATTAAGTTAATGAGAATCTTTTCAACTCAGAGTGATCAATAGACGACTC
The DNA here is from genome assembly GCA_030864215.1 of Capsicum pubescens. Taxonomy (NCBI): domain Eukaryota; kingdom Viridiplantae; phylum Streptophyta; class Magnoliopsida; order Solanales; family Solanaceae; genus Capsicum; species Capsicum pubescens. Next base: position 246,298,559 of record CM061541.1, on the reverse strand, counting down.
AAGTCTGGATGAACGCAATACCAACCTCATGCAATTGCAAAGACTTAATTGAAGTTTTAGTTGACCATATGAACTCATTCATTCATCCCTAGTTCCACCTAAATTAATTTAGGTACTAGCTTAACATTAAGTTAATGAGAATATTTTCAACTCAGAATGATCGATTAACGACTCGGGTCGGGATGAACACAATACCAACTCTATGCAATTACAAGACTCAATTGAAGTTGTAGTTGACCCTATGAACTCATTCATTCATTCCTAGTTTCACCTAAATCAATTTAGGTACTAGCTTAACATTAAGTTAATAAGAATCTTTTCAACTCAAAGTGATCGATCGATGACTCGGGACGGGATGAACGCAATACCAACCCCATGCAATTGCAAAGACTCAACTGAATTTGTAGTTGACCCTATGAACTCATTCATTCATCCCTAGGGAAACCTACATAAATTTAGGTGCTAGCTTAACATTAAGTTAATAAGAATCTTTTTAACTCAGAGTGATCGATCGATGACTAGGGTCGGGATAAATGCAGTACCAACCCCATGCAATTGCAAATACTCAATTGAAGTTGTAGTTGACCCTATGAACTCATTCATTCATCCCTAGTTCCACCCAAATCAATTTAGGTACTAGATTAACATTAAGTTAATGAGAATCTTTTCAACTCAGAGTGATCGATCGACGATTTGAATCAGGATGAATGCAATACCAACACCATGTAATTGCAAAGGCCCAATTGAAGTTGTAGTTGACCCTATGAACTTATTCAGTCATCCCTAGTTCCACTTAAATAAATTTTAAAAAAATCTGTTGCAATAAATGATTGAGCTGTTGGAAATTTTCAAACAAATATTCATATCTGTTGCAACAGTTGACATATCTGATTCAATTATCAAATATACATTTGCATTTGTTGAGACAGACGACTAAGTTGTTGGAAATTTTCAAATGATATTGATATTTGTTGTAATAGATGACATATCTGATTTAATTATCAAATGGACATTTGCATCTGTTGTTACAGATGACTGAGCTATTGGATTTTTTCAAACAGATATTTATATCTAAAAATCTTTTTTTTCTTTTAATTTTAAAGCAAGCTTATGTCTGAAATAAGAAAAGATAGATAAAATAGTACTACTAAAGGCGGTAAAAAATATTTCTTGGATAACTCAAAAATCTCATTGAGAGTCTTGTCTTGTCTTTCAATGTCACTCATCATCTTCGTACCCCTCAAAGTTATTAATGAATATTTACCCATGTTATCTCTCATGTTTTTCTTTTTCTTTCTCTCCTCTTTAGGGTTATCACAACCTTTTTTATCTCTTTTCTCTCCTCTTTCTCATAAATATCCTTTCAGATCTAAACAGATCCACATCTTTCCTCGACTAAAATTGTTGTTTTGATCCCTTTTTGACACTGCAGGTAAGGTATGGTTCCCTATTGCTCTTTCATTCTCGTCTTCTTCTTTGCAAGTTATTTACATCTATTTATTTTATTTAATTACCATTTATCCATATCATATTTATTTAAAAAATTTGAAGGAACTTTTAAGTGTTGAATAAACAAATCGAGAATTTTTATTACAATAGGCAAAAAAAGTCATCTGTTGGGAGAAGTTTAAAAGCCTTATTGGTAGTATCATTTTTTTATACGTATTTTGTTTGTTTCTTTGTTTTTGATGTTGTTATTGATGTTGTTGGTGGGATTGGTGTTATTGGAAATTGTTGTGTGGTGTTGTTGATAGTGTGGTAATAAAAGATATAACTTCTTTGTTGTTGATAGTGTTGGAGAAAATAATGTTGTTGATATTTTTTATTTGTTGTTTCTTTATAATTTATGATGTTGTTGATGTTGCAACAGACGGAGAAACTATTGAAATAAATCAAACCACTAGCAAGGCTGGTTTCATGTATTCCAACAGACTCCTCCACATCTGTTGCAACAGACTCCACATCTGTTGCAACAGACTCCACATCTGTTGCAACAGATCTTATTGGAACAAAAGATGTTGCTTCTTTGTTGTTGATGATGTTGATGATATTGGAACAAATGATGTTGTTGATATTTTTTATTTGTTGTTTCTTTATAGTTTATGTTGTTGTTGATGTTGCAACAGACGAAGCAACTGTTGGAACAAATCAAACCACCAAAAAGGATAGTTTGATGTATTCCAACAGACTCTACATCTGTTGCAACAAACTCCACATCTGTTGCAACAGACTCTACATCTGTTGCAACAGACTCCACATCTGTTGCAACAGACTCCATACCTATTACAACAGACGGATAATATTCTTTCTGTTATTCTCTTATTTGACATTAATTTTTTTCCTCTTCTTTGTAGATATAAGGAAGTGAAAGTTGATCAACTTTTGCCCGACCAACATAAGAGGCTACAGTAAAAATGGGTTTGAAGGAATAAGCTGTTTGCAGATGAAACCACATCATAGGTGGGAGGTATGTATTACTGATAATGTTATCGTGAAAACACATATAGAGTACACTAATTTTGTGAATATTGTTTTTACCATTTTGTCATTGATCATTCAAATAAAATATCTGTAATTTTATAGTTAAGTTTGATAGGTCTGAACTACTAAGCTGAGGGACCATGAATATGGTTCTGATACCCTGTTAAGATTTAATGTCGGTTGTTGCTCATGTTTATGTGTCAAGCATTGTGAAGGGATCTAGTTTTGGTGTCATTGTAAAGAGATTTAATAATGATTGGACTAACTTTTAGGGTGAATTGGACTCTGAAAAGGCCTTCGAAGCCTAGCACTACATCTAACTAGAATGGAAAACCAACATAGTTATTGCCCTAGCCCAAATTTATATGGTTGGGTTACTCAGGGTGATGATTATACGCCAGAAGGTGGGATAGGAGAATATCATCGAGGAAAAAAAGGAGTTAATGGAAAACTATATCATATGAGAGCTAATTGAAGAGAAGAAATAGGGTAGAAAGGAACTTCTAGCAAGTCTGACCGATGAAACTGAATTAGAACATGAGAAATCTGAATCAAGTGCTAATATAAAAGTGTATCCAATAATGTAAATTCATCTGTTGTTTCTCTGAAAAAAGAATAGTGCAGATGGATACTTTGCTAGGAAACTACGACTAGGTTGCGTGGTCGGGATGATCACCTAGATAAAAAATAATAAAAGACCAAGAAATCAGCCACGCGAGCATCGATGGTTGAAATGATTTACAGTAAGTCGAGAAAACTTGTACCAATAACAACTGCAATTAAAATAAGGAATCTAAGAGAAGGCTGCAATTTCTAAATTTAGAATTGCATCCCATGACTTCTTGTTTGTGGTTTCGATTAGGTCCACTGTTGTTGACCTGATCGGAACCACAAATAAAATTTAAAGGTAGATTGAGTATTACTACTTCCTTAGAAACATGGATATAATTGATTGTATTTTCTAGCCTTAGCATGCTTTCAACATATCTTAGATAAGATCATATGCTTGTTGTAGTATGTGAATCGCGATAACTTTCAAGCTTGCCTCCAGCTTGTCGATTTGGTCATCAATCTTATCGTTGCCGTCTTTGATGATGGTACAAAGTTGCTGGTATTTTGTGAGCTCGATCAGGAACACTTTCTTCGAAGTTGTGGCATTGTATAAGGCCTTTAGAACACTTTCTTCAGAAGCCTTAAATGATAAATGGAGGGTCGCTATATTTGTTTTAGGTCAAAATGTGTTGATGTATAGTCAAACAGTGGTCCCAACAGTTGAATAGCTCACTTTTATCGAGCGTTGATCAATGCAGCTTGCTCAACATACCTTCAAGGGATTTGATAAATTAATTATCAAGGAGTTACGTAATGTTTGATCTAAACTGACTCTACCAAGCCTATCAAATGTTACGTAACTCCAGGCTCATTAACCTATCAAAACCTTTTCTCAAGTTAGTGGATAGATCAAATGATCTCAATATCTCAGCCTTTGTGTTGATCTTTTTTCTCCCATATAGAGGACAGCATATCCTCCATGCAAAGGTCTACACCGTCGCCAGAAATCTTACCACAACGAAAGTCTTTAGAAGGCATGATTAGTAATCTCTGAATATCACTTTTATGACTTTATTGACGTCTCTTGCAATTATATTGGAACTGACTAACCAAAATAAGCACAATTGTTCGCTATGTCCATTCCAATATAATTGCAAGAGACGTCAAGAAAGTCATAAAAGTGATATTCAGAGATTACTAGTCATGCTTTCTAAAGACTTTCGTTGTGGCAAGAATTTTTGGCGACGGTGTAGACTTTTGCATGACGGATATGTTGTCCTCTATATGGGAGAAAAGAGATCAACAGAAATACTGAGAGATTAAGATTGTTTAATCTGTCCACTAACTCAGGCAAAGATTTTTATAGGGTAATGAGCCTGGAGTTACGTACCGTTTGATAGACTTGGTAGATTCAGTTTAGAACAAACGTTACGTAAATCCTTGCTAATAAATTTATCAAAACACTTGAAGGTTGGTTGAGCAAGCAGCATTGAAAAACACTGGATAAAAGTGAGCTATTCAACTGTTGGGGCCACTGCGTGAGTGTGCATCAACACATTTTAACCTAAAACAAACATAGCGACCCTCCATGTATCATTTAAGTCTTTAGAATAAAGTGTTTTGAAGGCCTTCTACAATGGCACAACTTTAAAAAAAATGTTCCTGATTGAGCTCACAAAATACCAGCAACTCTATACCAACTTCAAAGACCGCAACAACAAGCTTGAATACTAAATCAGCAAGCTGGAGGCAAGCTTAAAAATTATTGGGATTCACATACTACAGTAAGCATTTGATCTTCTCCAAGGTATGTTGAAAGCATGCTAAGGCAAGAAAACACAATCAATTAATCTGTATTGCTAAGGAAGTAGTGATACTCAATCTGCCTTTAAATCTTATTTGTGGTTTCGATCAGATCAACAACAGTGGACCTAATCAGAACCACAAACAAAAAGGCATGGGATACAATATAATATTCAAAAATTGCATCCTTCTCTTAGATTCCTTATTTTAACTGCAATTGTTATTGGCGCTAGTTTTCTGGACTTATTGTACATCGTTTCAACCCTCGATGCTCGCGAGGCTGCTTTCTTGGTCTTCTATTATTTTCTATATAGGTGATTATCCCGACCATGCTACCTAGTCACAGCTCCCTAGCAAAGTATCCATCTGCATTATTTTTCTTTCAGAGAAACAACAGATGGATTTACATTATCGGATACACTTTCATATTTGCACTTGATTTAGATTTCTCATATTATAATTCAGTTTCATCGGCCAGATTCGCTAGAAGTTCCTTTCTACCCTATTTATCCTCTTCAATTAGCTCTCAGATGATATAATCTTTCATAAACTCCTTTTTTCCCTCGCTGGCATTCTCCTTCAGCTCTTTCTGACGTATAATTATCTTCTCGAACAACCCTTCCATATAAATTTGGGTCAGGGGAATTTCTATTGATTTTTCATTCTTGTTTGATGCAGTGCGAGGCTTCGAAGGCCTTCTTAGAGTCCAATAAACACTTAAAGTTAAGTCCAATCTCTATTGGATCTCTGCAATGACACCAAATATTGATCCCTTCTCAAAACTTGACATGCATAAACATGAGCAACAACCATCAGTAATTCGTAATAGGGTATCGGGACCATCATCATAGGGCCCTCGTCCTTATCAATTCTAACCCATCAAACTTAATTGTACAATGTAGGATCTTGTTTGAATGATCAGTGCCTAATCGGTTAAAAACTGCATTCACAAAAATATTGTACTTTGTGTGTGTTATCCCGATGACGTTATCAGTAATATATAACTCCCACACATGAAAGTGGATCCATCCATCTGGACGCACTTTATTTTTCCTAGCCCATCTATGGCTTAAATTGAATAAATAGATGACTAACAAGTTGCAACAGATGCCACATATATTTAAATTATCAAACAATTACAGACATCTGTTGCATCATATGACATATCTGTTAGAAAAATCAAACAGATATATTCATCTGTTGCAACAGATTGTCAATATGTTGTAAGTTATCTAACAGATGAAATATATTTTGTAACAGATTAACCATCTGTAAGATTTATTTTAAAGCAATTTTTTTTTCTTTCCGAAATACAATAAAAAATAAAATGTTGTATTTAGATCCGTTCTTTTAATTTACATATTCGAAAAGTCACCAGTTTTATTTAATTAAGGGATGAATGGTCATGGCTTTTTGACTAACCCCTTCGAATTCAATCATTTATAAATAGGTCCCTCCTTACTCGTTCATTCTACTACACTTACAAATATGGCTGATCCAGATTCGTACAAGAAGATTCATATCGAGTCCTTGCGGAAACTTCAAAGGCAGTTTGATGAACTCCAGAGGGATTTGGCCAACTTCAGAGAAAGGCTGAGGAGGGCCCTACTGTTGCCGGATGAAAATTGTCTGATTGATAATAATAGTAATAATAATAATAATGATAATATAAATAGTAGTAATAATAATTAGGTTATGTTTTTTTTCTTTTAGCGTATGTATTTTCCTCCTTTTGTATATTGGATCTATCCAACGGATTCAAAAATCTATGTTTGGTGGTCGACTTTGAATTTTTAATTCTTATTTAATATTTAATTATCATTCTGTTTATTCCTTATTCTCAACATGTCGACGACTGGTGGTAGGGATTGAGCATTTGTGGCAACAAAGGCTAATCTGATGCGACATATGGATCATATGTTGTTAATAAAAAAGGGTTATTATTGTTATTGAGAGGATGAAAAGACATGACTTTCCCACTATTTAATATGAAAAATGGTTCATAAATAAATGATAAACACAATTTATAACTGTAAAAGAACGGTTATTTAATTTTAATAACTGATCGTGACTTTTCACTAATTTTTTTTAAAATTTATTTTTTAAAATTATTTATTTATTATATAATTAACAAAAAGTCACAATATTGGATTAATTAACTTATATGATGATTGTTAAGAAAAAAGTGAACAATCGCGACTTTTTGTCTAAAATACATTCAACAATGTTGTTGATGCATCAAATTCTCCATTTGTTGCGACTAATGTATCAGTTGTTAGAAGGAATAAAAAAAGCTATTAAAACAGATGGTTGATTTGTTGTAATAGATGGTATATCTGTTGCAACAGATTGTTTATCTGATGCAACAAATATACAATCTGTTGCCAGAACTCAATAAAAATGGTTATTATTTTATTAAAGAAATAGTTATTGAAAAGGTGTCTTTGATTTTTAAATTGATAAAAAATTTATTTAATAATAACAAACTGAAAAGTCATGACTTGTCACAATAATAAAAACTCATCATCTTGATTTAATTAAGTCATTTCTTTTCACAAAAAAATAATAAGGAAATAAATGATAAACATAATTTATAACCGTAAAAAAATGGTTATTTAATTTGAATAATTGACGTTAATATTAAATAGGCGCCATTTCTTTTCAAAGAAAATATTTTTGTTTTAAAATTTATTTTTTTAATTTATATAATAAAAAAGTTAGCAAATTTGGATTAGTGATATGATGATAATTTAAAAAAAAAAAATAGATTACATGTTGTAACAGATAGATTATCTGATGCAACAGGTTTTATATTTATTGTAACAGATGATATATCTGTTGTCACAGATGAGTTATCTGATGTAACAGATATAGAATATGTTGTCACAACTCAATAAGAATGGTTCTTGGAAAGAACTAATTAATAATAATAATTTGAAAAGTCATGATTTATCACAATATTTTTTAATTTAATAAAGTCATAACTTTTCACAGTAATAAAAAATGTAATTAATAAATAGAGGTGAACGATTAGATTATATTTGCAACAGATAGATTATCTGATGCAACAGATTTTCTATTTGTTGCAACAGATAATATATTTGTTTTCACAGATTAGTTATCTGATGTAACAAATATAGAATCTGTTGTCACAACTCAATAAAAACAGTTCTTGAAAAGAACTAATTAATAATAATAATTTGAAAAGTCATGACTTATCACAATATTTCTTAATTTAATTAAGTCAAACTATTCACAGTAATAAAAAAATATAATTAATAAATGGAGGTGAACAACAACGCCTTTTTGCCACTCATTCAAATTCAATCCTCTATAAATAGATTTTCCTTACTCAATCGTTCATTCAACTATACTCTATTTATTTATTGTATCTTGTCTTTCATATTACACCTACCATCACTTTCTCTTCCCTGACTCAGGTAAGTTTTATTCTTGTCAATTTGTAGTATATGTTGTATTACATTTGGATATTCTTTTCTTTACTTTTGTTTTTACATTTTTTGTCAATTCATCTATGTTCTAAATATGGTTGATCCAGTGTGGGACGTTGCTTTTCTGCAAGACGACGTGAATGAACTTTGGATGCAGGTTCGTGACCTGCAATGAAAACTGAGAGCAGTTAGAGCAAGGATGCTCTGTGAGATCCGCAGGCTGAGGAGGGCCTTGCTACTACCGTTTGAAGATTGACCGGCTGGCAATAATAATAATAATAATTAAATTTTTTTCTTTTAGTCTATGTATATGTATTTTATTTATTTTTGTTTAATAAAAAAATTATGTTTAATCAATTTTGACGTTTTAATTCATATTTAATTTTCATTCTGTCTATTATTTTCTCAACAAACATGTCGACGATTGGACGTAAGGAATAATTTTGAATCCAGTAACAATAGAAAGAGTTGAAACATATTGGTTATCCGTTGGGTTTGTGGCAGGGGCTGATTTGTGTTGTTCCAAACAGATTACACATATGTTGAAACAAATAATCAGTCTGATGCAACAGATAATCAGTCTGATGCAACAGATAATAAGTCTGATGCAACAGATAACTAGTCTGTTGCACGGCTTTGACGTTTTAATTCATACTCCCTCCGTCTCAAATTACCCGTCCCAAATTGAGATGACACATTGATTAAGAAAAATAATTAATAACATGCCTAGTTTACATAATACCCCTATTAAATGATGTTTACATTTTAATTTGAAGAAAAAGTAATTAATGTAAAAGGTAAAACATGGAATTTTTTATGCTTTTTCTTGATTAATGAAAAAAGACAAGTAAAATGAGAAATCAAATTAGGTAATTTGAGATGGAAGGAGTATTTAATTTTCATTCGGTCTATTATCTTCTCAACAAACATGTCGACGATTGGACGTAAGGAATAATTTTAAATCCAGTAGCAATAGCAAGAGTTGAAACATAGGATTTGTGGCAGTGGCTGATTTGTGTTGTACCAAACAGATTAATCATCTATTGCAACAAATTACTCATATGTTGCAACAGATAAGAATTCTGATGTAACAGATAATCAATTTGATGCAACAAATAATTAATCTGTTGTAACAGATAAATCTTATGTTGCAACAGATTACCCATCTGTTCGATTCATGTTACGGGCACTATAGAAGCATAAACATGAATCTAACATATGGGTCTTCCGTTGCAACAGATTACTCATCTGATGCACCAGATAAGTGATCTATTCAAATTGTAGGCACTTATGTTGGATTCATAATCGGGTTCTATCCATTGTTGGAAAAAACAACAGTAACTGTGTACCCAGATGACAAATTCGAATAAAAATCATAATTTTACTTACCAAAGTTACCTATGAATTAATGCCGAAGTGAAAAGTGATGTAGGAAGCAAAATTTGACCTAAGAAATTGGTTAGATGGCAGCAGTAGCGGTAAGAGCAACAACAATAATGTTCGACAAGAAAAAGATAAAGATAATAATGAAGTAGAAGATGATGATAATGAAGCGGAAGATGATGAATAAAGCAGCAACAACAATGAACAACAATAATCGTGAAGAGAGAGAAAACAACAATGGATGAGAAGAGAGAGAAACACGTCTTTTTTTTCCTCCGTTTTCTGTTATATTAACTAACATTCGGATCAAAGTGTAAATTTAAAAACTTGTGGGTTATTTTCAAACTTTCCAACTTTCTTAATCCATAATAAAGTAATTTTCACCTCCACTCAATTATTAAAACTTGTGTCACCTACACCTCATTTTAAAACTTTTTTGTCAACTATAGCCCCAAATCCCAAGTAAATATATAGCATAATAGTTGTCAATCATATACTTTCAAATCATAATTATCGAGATAAATAAACCAACTCCTATTAAATATTTTTTTTATTAATAGGAGTACCAAATCAACAAATGTAAAATAAAATAAAATGGATAGAATGCATTTTTTTTTTTTACATTTTAGTTAAATTTGTGCAACTTTGAAGTTATAGTCTCTTTTTCAATCAGAGCATTTATTATTTTTTAATAATACTTATTCTCTTTTTGAGTGTGTTTGGTAAAATCGTTTTTTCAATTAAAAACATTACTTTAAGAATATTTTTTTTTAAAAAAAAATGTGATTTTCTTACTTATTTTCTTATATTGGGTATGTAAGTAAAATATTATTTAAAAATAATTTCTACATAATTTATATTACGAGAGATGGGGTATGGAGTGGCAGTGTATTGAGAAGCGAAGGGCTCAATGAAAGTGAAATATAGCATATAATTTTTCTACTTCCACGAAATCATTTTATTAAGTCTAAAAAAACTTATTTTCTAGAGAAAATATTTTTTTCAACAATCCATCAAATATGATTTTTTCAAACACATGTTGAACACATCACTTATTTATTTTAAATTAAATTTTATATTTATTCATATTCCGTAATTATCCTTCATACTTTCTTTTTCTTAAATAAAGTCATTAAAAGTTATCCAAATATAACGAAAATATTTTAATAATCATAGTAGTTTACCAGACAAGCATAATCAATGTATCACTAAATTAAATTAATTATGTAATAGAAAAATGTGATTTAAGTTAGATTTTTTATAAAAATAAATTTATATTCTTTATCATGAGCTTGGACTCGGGCTTAGCACGAGTCTTATGCAACTAATATTATATATAAGAGAGAATAATAAATTTTGGTAGTCCTCACAAGGCTACTTTAGTAATTTCAATTAATTTGTTAGTTCACTAAAATTATGGCATGTAGTTGATAAAGATAAAACTACTTTATTTCTTTATTTGTCAAATAGGACATTATATTTGGTATGTCATGATACGAGATTTCATTATTGTGTTTTTCTTGAATTTTAATTGTTTAACTAATTTCTTAAAAAAATAGAAAATAGAGAGAAAACTATAAAGTGGAGAATCAAAACTTGAGAGTTTAGGCTGACAATCAACTGAAGTGTTTTGATTCCCTCGTTGTTTAACTAATCGATAAATCTTTTAACTGAAGTATTTTGATTCCCTCGTTATTTAACTAATCGATAAATCTTTTAACTAATTGTAGAAGGTTATATTTATTTCTGATGAACTAAGTATAATTCCCAATATTTCCTCGTTACTTTTATGAATTGAATGAAAAAAAATTTATGGACAATTTTATCTTGCTTTGAAATTATCAATAAAATATTTCACATATTGAACGTTGAGATTATTGATAAAGTTAAAATTGAAGATAGCGGTATTAATTAAGATCAGAAAAGTTTAAAATATCTTTTTTGATTAATTGAGAATTAATATTCTTAAGCATAAACTAAATATAAAGAATCAATAGATTCTCGAGGTTCATTTTGATGGATTTAGTCTTATCCCTCAATTTAATTTAACACTAAGCTTAAATTACCGTATCAACTAGCTTAAATTCTTATCACGTGAAATTATGAATAAAATTAAAACTTGATAAATATCTGAAGAAATACATTTCTATTTATAGCTATAGAATATATGTTCATAAACTCATAAAAATATTAATAATCTATGATTATACTTATTTTATATATTTACTTATATTATTATAAAATATTAAATTACTTGAATTTGGATCCGAGCTTATCACGGGCCTTATAAAACTAGTAAAAATTATAATTGATATCATAGAAATAAAGATTATTAAATTATTATTTTTTTTCAAGTTGGAATTGTTGTAAGAAATCTGGGAAACAACAAACCATGAATATCTATAATGAAACTATTAACGAAAACTATGGAGTATCAACCACACTAGCAACAGTGTTCTTTCGGTGCACAGCACAAAGAATCGAAAAACATTGAATTCCTCTAAGATTTAGGAGTTCTTTGTTTGTGTACTGTCGAACAACTTTACAAAATTATCGAACTAATAATTTTGAACAACATTACAAAGTTGTCGAACAACTTCGACAATTAATGCAGTTGTTGAACAACTATCAAAGTTGTCGACAGTTGTTCAACAACTGCATTAGTTATCTCAGCAGCTTTCAAAGTTGTTCAATAAATGTTCAAAATTGTTCGACAACTTTAATAGTTGTTGAGACAACTTTAATAATTATTGAGACAACTAATGTAGTTGTCGAATAACTGTCGACAACTTTAATAGTTGTTCAACAACTGCATTAGTTGTCGAAGTTGTTCGACAACTTTGTAAAGTTGTTCAAAATTATTAGTTCGACAATTTTTTAAAGTTGTTCAACAACTATTTAAAATTATTAGATAACTTTAATAATTATTAAGACAACTAATATAATTGTCAAACAACTGTCTCAATTATTTAAATAAGTTTATTTTTTTAATTTAATAATATTAGGGACCACTTATCTTTTTTTTTTAATTAAAGACTTGAGTTCTTTCAACTCATTTTTCTCAATGTCACCAAACACACCCAAAATTAACCATCGCTGCGATGCGTGCCAGAGCTTTCTCTCAAATGGGGTTCTCTAAGCACCCTCATAAAGTCCGCACACGAAAAAATTATTACCCTGTGAGCACCAAAGCACCAAGTGAAGAAGTGGGGGAGAAGAGCATCTACACAGTTCTGACCCTGGACCGTTGGGGCTCACTCAATCATATGGGTTATAAAATGGCTTCATTAAGGCCTGTTCATGGAAAATTAGCTTTGAAATTCTTGAATTGGTTTATTAAGCAGCCTGGTTTGGAGTTTAGTCATATTATTCTTATGTACGGCATCACCACTCATATACTCGTCAGAGCTAGAATGCATGACTGCGTGAAGTCAATTTTGGGACATTTGTGTGACGACATGGGTGTTGGCCCAAATTTTCTTTTCGATGCTCTTATGGATACGTATCGCCTTTGCAGTTCAAACCCTTGTGTTTTTGATATCTTTATTAGGGTTTATGTGAGAAAAGGAACACTTGAGGATGCTCTTGTGATATTCCATTTGATGAGTTGTCGAGGATTTAAGCCGTCGGTTTACACTTGTAATATGCTTCTAGCTGCAATGGGGAGGAGGCAGCAGCAAAATGCTGAGACTACCGTGTGGTCATTCTTCAAAGAAATGCTTGCGAAACGCATTTGCCCCAATGTTGGTACATTCAATATACTTTTACGAGTTCTGTGTGCCGAAGGGAAGGTCGAGAGAGCAAATTGTTTGCTTGCAAAGATGGTAGAGAGTGGTTACAAACCTGATGTGGTTACGTATAATACTTTGCTTAATTGGTATTGCAAAAAGGGAAGGTATAAAACAGCTTTAGAACTGATTGATTGCATGAATGCAAAGGGTCTTGAAGCTGATGTTTGTACATACAACATGTTTATAGATGACTTATGCAGGAAGAATAGGAGTGCTAAGGGGTATGTAGTATTGAGGAAGATGAGGAAGAGATCGATTGTTCCGAATCATATTACCTATAATACTCTTATTAACGGGTTTGTGAAAGAGGGGAAGATTGACACTGCAATGAAGATTTTGAATGAGATGTTGAAGCTCAATCTTTCACCGAATTGTATCACTTTCAATGCTTTGATTGATGGGCAATGTCGAGCAGGCAATCTTAAAGAGGCTCAAGAAATGCTGATTGAAATGGAAACAAGAGGTCTACAGCCCAATGAAGTTAGTTATGGGGCTCTCTTGAATGGTTTCTGCAAGCATGGCATAATGGGTTCTGCGAGAGATATCCTCAAGAAGATGAAATTGAGAGGATTACCTCTCAATCAGATCGCGTATACAATGTTATTAGAAGGAATATGCAGAACAGAGTCGCTAGGAGAAGTTGTTCCGTTACTTGAGGATATGTTTGAGAAGGGTATATGTCTTGATGTTGTTGCATACTCGGTTCTTCTAAATGGATTTTGTAAAGCTGGAATGCTAATTACTGGGATGGAAATATTATGTAGGATGTACAGGTTTGGAGTTTTCCCAAATGATGTAGTATACTCTACTTTGATCTACAACTTTTGCAAGCAACAAGATGTCCTAAAAGCAATGAGAGTCTATGCAATGATGCACAAAACAGGCCATAGTCCTGACGTTTTCATATGCAACTCGCTGATATCTTCTCTTTGTACAGGTGGAAGAGTAAGAGTGGCAGAGGATTTCATGCGTCACATGCATAAGATTGGTCTTGTTCCCGATTCTGTTGCTTTTCATTCTGTTATTGATTGCTATGGAAATGTAGGTGAAGGGTTAAAAGCATTATCCTGGTTTGACGAAATGGCTAACTTAGGTAGACAGCCTAGCGTTTACACCTATGCAAGCTTACTAAAGGGAATATGCAGAGGAGGAAACCTTACAGAGGCACTTGGATTATTTAATAGGCTCCGTGGAATTTGCTGTGCGACAGATGTTGTTGTCTTCTACAACTCATTGCTGGCTGAGATCTGCAAGTTAGGCCACTTCCACATGGCATTAATCCTTATCGACGAGATGGTTCAGAATAATGTGCTCCCTGATAGTCATACCTACACCAGTCTCCTAGCTGGCTTGTGTGGTAACGATAAGTTGGTGGCTGCAATTCTTCTGTTGGAAAGAGCATTGAGTAGAGGAGACCCCTCTTCAAACCGGGTCATGTATACATGTATTGTTGATGGACTTTTCAAGAGTGGCTTGCCTAAGATTGCCGGTTACTTTTTTGATGAGATGATAAGGATAGGTCTTAGCCCAGATACCGTGGCACTGAATGTGGTGATGGATGGTTACTCAAAACATGGGCAAATGGATAAGGTGAGTAGTTTCTTTTCTACAATGAGAGAGCCTTCCTTGACTACATATAATATTCTATTACGAGGCTACTCGAGACAGAAAAACATATCTGAGTGCTCTATGTTATATCAATCACTTAGAGAAAAAGGTTTCACGCCAGATAAAGTAACAAGCCATTATGTGACTCTTGGACTCTGTGAGTCGAAGCTGCTGGATATTGGGGTTAAATTTATGATAAAGATGATCTTGGGGGGGATAGCGGCAGATAAATTCACATTCAACATGATAATCAGTAAATATTGCGAAAGGGGTGAGATGAAGAAGGCCCTTGGTCTTCTTACTTTAATGACTACCTTAGGTGTTTCTCCTGATGGAGACACTTACAATTCGATATTTAAGGGACTAAAAAGAACATCGGACTTCCAAAATTCACATCGTCTCTTGCATATAATGATAGAAGAGGGTTTTGCTCCAATCGACAGACAATACTGCAATTTAATAACTAGTATGTGTAAAGTTGGAGATGTAAAAGGAGCATTCAAACTAAAAGATGAAATGGAGTTGTTAGGTATTAGCTCCTCCCGTACTATAGCTGAGGGTGCAATTATAAGAGGGCTTGTGCGTCGTGGGAAGATGGAGGAAGCAATGCTGGTACTTGAATGTCTGCTACGGACGCATCTAATTCCAACTGCTGCCACATTCACAACTGTTATGCATGGACTTTGCAAAAGTGGTAACTTGTGTGAGGCCTTAAAATTGAAAACTACAATGGAGCTTCATGGTGCAAAGCCAGATGTTATTGCTTACAATGTCCTCATAACTGGCCTTTGTGCTGGTGGTGATATTGATGATGCATATCATCTGTATGAGGAGCTGAAAGAGAGGGGTATGTGTCCCACTATTACAACCTTCACCGTTCTTCTCAATGCATTTTGTTCAGCTGGGAATGATCATCTTGCAAAGGGTGAAAGTCTTCTAAATGACCTGCAAGAGAGAGGACTGGCGGATGAACTTCATTCAAATACCCAAGCACTATGTGAAAGATTGACAATCATGAAGGAAAAGCTAAATGCTTTAAGAAAGAAGAAAAAGAAAAGAAGTTAAAGTGTACTGCTATAGAAAGATGACACTGGCTGGGAACATTATTTATCTAGCTTGCTGGAAATGACATCGACCAGCTTGAATGGTTGAGATCAGGTCTATCTGAGACGTTACGTCTGCAGCTGATACTTTGGCTGTTTGATCTACCATTTGAAGTGTTTCTATGTTCGGTATCCTTTAACATATCTGTCCTACAAGGTGGGATATAAGGATATTGCAGCTCACAAAGTGGTCTAATGTTCTGTCCGAATAGCTTATGTGAGCTCTATGTTCAAGTGCATAGAGTTGGAAGTGTTGCAAATCATATCGAAGCTTGTTTCTGAAACTAGTGGGTGACGATCCGTTCGTTCGTAAGGATTCTATTGCTCGTATTGTTGTTGAAGGCTTTCATTTCAGCTTTATCCCTTTAGATTATATTTCTTTTTATTGGGTTGCATGCCCGAAAGCTGGACTCATGTAATGCTATTTTAGATGTGAGATTTGGGACAGAGAATTAGTTCGGAGTTCTTTCTTTGTATAATTTGTATAGTTCTTAGTAACAAAGATAGAATAAAATTGTTAGGAGATTCCAGGCCCGACTTGATAAGATTGGGGATCTAAACTTCAAAAAAGACAGTATATATTTTTATTTAAGATATATTTTTATTTAAGATCTATTTCTCTAAAAAAAAAAAAATTAAAGTGAAATTCTGTATATTCTATATTTACTTACGATACTTTTGTGATTGTTGTCCTTATGACTCATTTAATGAAAATTTATTATCCAAAATATCTTTAATTATGACTTAATTTCAACAGGCAAACCTTTTTTGGAGAATGATTGCACTTGGCATAAGTCTAGTGCTATTTAAGTCACAAAACAAATTTACAAAGACTGTATTAAGAAGAAGAATGTACTTTCTTCGTCGTAAATTATTCGTTTTAAATTTTTTAATTTGATTTTTCACTTTACTTGTCTTTTTTCATTAATAGATAAATTTTTATTTTTTTTATATTTTACCCTTTATATTAATTATTTTTTCTTCAAATTAAAATGTAAACATCATTTAATAGGGATATATGGTAAACTAGCCATGTTATTAATTATTTTTCTTAATCAATGTGTCATTTTAATTTGGGACGGATAATTTGAGATGGAGGGAATACATTATTAGTAGCCATATATAACTAATGCAAACATTAATTATACACTTTATTATGTATTAAGATGTATATTATTAATACCTCTATTTTCTATTTATTAGTAATCCAAGAAATTTCAACACACATGTATTAACTTAATAAATTACCCCTTAAATTCTTCTAGATCTTCTCCTTTCTTCCTTGCTTCTCCTTAAGTTATCCTTTTCTACAACAGCAGTTATGGCTGTAAACTTCCTTCTTCTCTTGAAAACAAAGTGTACAAAATTAAAAAGGGTATTTTTGTAATTAAATATTATTTTATAAAAATTATTATTTTTTATATTATTTTTAATACATCAAATTAAATAATGTGTAGAAAATGTTGACTGCATAATTAATATAAATATTACTAATATAAGTATTACTAATAAACTATATTCAGAATTATTCTTATACCCTCTACAAAACGACCCTTCGTATTTTTTGTTTAAAAATCGCTCTGACACAGGTGATCCTCTATAACGCACAATCTCATACTGCTAAACTTATGCACCGACTCTCAAGGCCTCAAAGCATAAGTTATGGGTGTGTTTGGTACGAGGAAAATATTTTTCAAAAAATATTTTTCAGTTTTTTTTTATGTTTGGTTGGCTTATATGTTTTGAAAAATATTTTTCAAATTAACTTATTTTCTTTAGATCTAAGGAAAATGACTTTCTTTAAAAAAATAACGAAAATATTTTCCAAAACTCTCTTTTAACCTCATTTTAAAGTTGAAATGTTCATACAATTCTCAAAATCATCTATCCCACCCCAGCCCCCAATACCCTATTACCCCGACACCATCCCTATCCCCACCCCACCCCACCCTCACCCCCAAAATTTAATTGTTTTAAAAAGTATTTCAATATTTTTTCTTAGTCTACTCCCTATCTCCACCTCACCCCACCTCCTACCCTACCCCACCCCTACTCCTATCCCTACCCCCACCCCCATCTCACTCCACCCCTAAAATTTAATTATTTTAAGAAGTATTTCAAAAAAAATTCTTTGTCCATCCCCTACTCCCACCTCACCCCTACGCCTACCCCTATCAGCCCCCCCCCCTCCAAAAACACTATCTATATTTTATTAAAAAATTCAAATTTTTCTCTTACCCCACACCCCTACCCTCCCCCCCTTTCCAGCCCCCTCTCCCATCCCTCCCCCCTTCCCAACAACCTCAAAAAAAATTCAATTTATTTTTAAAATTTTCAATTCTTTTTTCTTCCCCCTCCCCCCCCCCCCCACACTCCCCTACCCTGACCCTCAGTTCCTACCTCTCGGCCAATTTTTTTAAAAAAAATTTAACAAGAAAAATTCAAAACTTTTTCTTACCCCACCCCTATTATCTATTCTGACACCCCACCTACCAACCCCTTCTCCAAAAAAGGCTTTAATTTTTTTATTTTTTTTTTAAAAAAAAATTCTAAAATGTATTTTTACACTTTAACTAAACACTAAAATGTATTTTTTTGAAAAATATTTTTTCATTCACCAATCAAATACTAGAAAATATTTTTCAAAAAATATTTCCATCCACCAACCAAATATAAGAAAACAAGTAAAAAATCAACTTATTTTCCAGGAAAATTTTTTCTAACACACCCTATATTTAAGACATTAATTTGACGTATAAATATTTTAAGACATAATATTCTAAAACTGTATGAACTTCTTAGACATAATGTTCTAAAACTTTACAAGCCATAAGTTCAATTGCCCTTGCAAGGCACAAATTCATATTACTCTTTCCCAATCAAACAACGTCGTTTGGTCTGAGATATAAGGGATAAATAGTTCCGGAATAAAATGAAAGATTATTTTATTCCATGTTTGGTTGGAGGTATTAGTTAATACCGAGATAACTTATCCCACTATTAACACCATAGTGATGGGATAAGTTATTCCATATGAATGATGGGATAAGTTATTCCGATAATTCTGAGATTAATTATTCTGGGATAACTATTTTTCAATTAAACGACAAGGTATAATGTTCTAAAACTAAACTTATACCTTATAGGGCATAACCTATGTTTAGCTATGTTTTTTTTTTCTTTTGCCTTGTTTTTTTTTTTTCTTTTCCCATTTTTGTTTTTTCCTTATTTTTATTTTAGTTAACTCTCTTTCTAAAAATAATTTGTTTCAATTTAGTTGTCTCATTGATGAAATCAAGAGGATTGTAATATGTTCTTCCAATAATACCCTTATCATTAAATGATTAAACAAGTTGTATATATTCAAATTTATATTTTCAAAGCATAATTAATAAGGTTAATTTGATAAAATATACCCCTAATAAATATTTTTCTTAATGAATATGTCAAATCTATAGGGTCAACTAATACGTAAAGTTGGGAATACAATGAACCTTAACAAAGGGAGAATCTAATATATTAGTAACCAATGAGTGGTAATCAAGTTTGCCACATTGTACCATGTTTTTAACAATAACATTCTTTTTTTTAATATTTTAAATTTCAAATTTAAAAAATCAGAGACAACTGCAGAATTTTTATTTATTTTTTGAAAAAAAAAATAGGTAACTTTTCTTGTCTCTAATTTTCTAATTGACCAAGGAGGATCACCTCTATTGAATGGGCATATCATATCTATTCCCTCCGTTCGCTTTTGCTTGTCACTAAATTTCTAATTAAATTTTTACTTTTCTTGTCATTTTTAACGTACCAAGAAAAGACAACTTTTTTTTTCTTATTTTGCCATTAGAATTAATTATTTTTTTTCAAATTAATTTCAAAACACAATGTAAACATCATTTAATGAGGTACTGTGATAAAATGATCATGTTATTAAATTATTTTTCTTAATAAATATGTCAAGTAAAATCGATCGAAAAGAGTATTTACTTTCAATTTCACAAAGAGAATATTTCTTTTTTTTTTTCCTTTAAAATAAAGAAAAAGAAAGAGATAATACATTAAAATCCCTCCTAAATCTGTCTCCCCAACTTACTTTAGCACTTAAACTAATCTTCTATTTATTTACCTCCTTAACATCTTTATAGTGAATTTATTTCCCTCCTTATGCTGACGTGGCATTTTCTTTAAAAAAATGCGTGAATAGTATTTTTTTTTAAAACTAATATATATATATATATATAAAGAAAAAAAAAATCCTCCTCTTCTTCACCCAACCCTGCCAACAGCGCCTCCCCCTACTTCTCCTTAGCCAATACCCCCACCCCACTTCTCCTCCAATTATGAAAGTTGTCACCTTCACCTTTAATTTATCCTCCTTCGACCTCTTAGATCAATAAAAAAGAAATGAAACTGAAAATTAAAAAATTTACATGGTTTGGATGTTTGATTGTTGATTTTAGAGAATTTGGTGTTGATTTGATCGAATTTTTCATGTGGATTGAGTTTTTTATCACTATTTTATGATATTTTTCGATGGTGGTAATTAAATTTTTCAAGTGGGTTGAGTTTTTCGGCGAAAATTCATCGGAATTTTCGCCGAAAAACCTGACAGGTGTGGTTGTGTGGGGGTGGACGGAGGTGGATGGGGGTATGTTTAGGTGTGGGAGTGTAGGGGTGGATGGGGGCGTGTGTGCAGGTGGGGGTAGACGGGAGGGGGAAGGGGGGGGGGGGTATGAAGAAGATGAAAAATGGGGGGTGGGGTATTTTTTTAATTTAAAATATTTTATATATTTTAAAATATGTATATATATATATATATATATATATATATATATATATATATATATATATATATATATATTTTATATAGATATATATAAAAATATTTAAAAAATATTATATTTACGTGACTATGACGTGCCGGTGATCTAGCGCTGACGTGTTAGCGAGTGTGATACACTCTCCCTCATGAGAGTGGTATTATATATTAAGGGGGGAAATTAATTCACTATAAAGATGTTAAGGGGGTAAATAATTATTCGTAAAGTTTAAGTGCTAAACTAAATTGTCGGGACAAGTTCAGGGGGGTTTTGATGTATTATCTCAAAAAGAAAAGAAGAGATTGAACAATTGCGTCATAAACAGGCCGAGTTAGAAAGGACAAAAGCTCCCGTTGGGGCCGAAACTAAGATTTGAAGTTTATAAATTTCTATATCGACCATTGATGTTTAGAATTACTCATTATCTGTATTGATAAAAACATACATGTACTCAATAAAATAGTCGAATGTGCGCAACTTGACCCTTCACCATCATAAAAAGGGGTGTCCAATTCTTTGTCCCTTCGTCCCTCTCCGCAACAACATAACCAATATAGTTCCACAAGTGGAATCTGAAAAGGTTGAAATCTTACCCCTATGTTTGTGAGTAGGGCTGGGCATAAAATATCAAAAATCGAATGACCGAACCAAACCGAAAAATTTGATATTCGGTATTCAGTAATTCGATATTTGATATGGTATTTGGGAGTAAGATTTCAATATTTCGGTATTGGATTTGGTACGAAATATTAATACCATTATATATATATACATAATACAATACGTCTAACCAACCCAATAGACAATAGTATTAGTCATCCCAAAGAATCTCTTGAACCTTTGTAATATATTCGTAAAAAGCAACAAAAGGAATGCTAAATAGGGTTTTTATTTAATATAATCTTTGATGTTTAAACGTACATTTGCACATCTCCAATTTTAATATGGTATTACCAAAAAACGAACCGAAGTTTAATTTATCGATTACCGAATTACTGAACCGATGTTTATAAGTATGGTATGTGGTATCTACATTCAAATACCGACAACCGAATTACCGAACCCGAACTTTGAAAATACCGAATCGAATACCGAACGCTCACCCTCTATTTGTGAGGCAAAGAGACTGTTTTCAATGAATCCTCGACTTTCTCAAAACATGGTTTGAAAGAAAAGAGTAAAAAATTATGATGAAGATATCGAAGTAAAGGAAACAATAGTGTAATACAACGATGACACATTGCTAGTATATTCCCACAAGAAAGGTAAAGTATACGCAGTTCATACCACTATCTCAAATGAAGTAGAGAAACTACTTCCAATAGACCTTCAACTCAGGACAAATAACAGTACAACAAGCAGAATAGTAATAAAATTGAAAAATAAAAAACTTTTAACAAAAAATAAAAAGGAACTTCTGCACTTTAGAAGTTGAGCTAACAAATTCCTATAGAAGAACATTTCAAAGTAATTAAAGGGCAGCCTGGTGCATTAAGGCTTCCGCTATGCGCGGAATCCGAAAAAGGGCGGACCATAGTGTATTATACGTAGCCTTACCCTGCATTTCTACGAGAAACGGTTGTTTCCATGGCATGAAATGAGATGCAAAACAAGAAAACATAAAGAAGCCCAACATTCCAAAAAGAATTTGTTTTTCCTAACTGGGATCATTCAGTTGTTAATACATAAAACCAAATCAAAACAAAGGGCACACTAGAGTGGCCTACAAGGTGAATGACAACAATTATACATAAAAACCAAGCCACCTGACACTTTCGAGAGATCGTTAGTAGTTCCGAATAAGACAGACGAAGACCTCCTACTTTCCTCCGAGACGAAAGAAGACAAAGGGATATTAACGGGGGGATGTTACAACGGGAATTGTGACGAGCCATATCGTTGGTTGGTCCTACTACAGTTGATCACAATATCGAGCAGGCCTTTTGAGATTTCCCCTTCTTTTTCTTCGTCTTGGGAGGCTGGAGGACGACCTTAATGGCAGCATCAAAGACTGCTTTCACATTCTAAAACACGGACACATTCAACCAAATGCTTCGATAAAAGTACACGATAAAGCTATCCGATGCAAGAAATGGATGCAGTAGGGAAAACATACCTGCTGTGTTTTTGAACTACATTCAACGTAAGATGGTGCACCGATTGTTTTCCTTAGCTCCTCGCCCTTAAGGGTTAAATACGATATATCAAATGAATTCTGTGGGATACAATCAAAAAGAGGAAGGGTGCTAGTTATCCTTACCTGAGCAGTAGTAATTGGCACAGCACCAGGATGGTCTACGAAGAATTGCTTGTCATCCCGAAGATCTGAGTACAATACAGGAGGTAAAGTCGACTAATTAGGCCTTTGATAATAGGAAAACAACAACTATAGACATATAAAATAGATGAATAAACACTCCCAAGATCCAGTGTCCAATGAAACAACGTAGATTGCCACTGATTGATGCTAATAACAAAAGATGAGATATAGAACCTACGGAGAAACTGTACTATAACATAATTCCACATGTTTCTTTTGTTTTTTGAGCAAGTCACATTTCCACATGTTATAATGAGTAACAAAATAGTTACTCAACACAGCTTGATAAACAAGCTTTTAAAATCCACTGTTTCAACTCTATCAAAGTGACATTAACGAAAAAAGAAACAAACGTGGGAAGAAACACACATTTACCAGCCATCAACCATTCCACAACTTCAATGCCCAGATGACCGACCATACCATTCTATTACCTCTTCAGCAGTTTCGTAAAATCTGTTATCTTAAAAGGAAAAGAGTTCCTTCTACTTCAAGTACAGCAGAAATCTTTAAACGCTTCTACCAGTAACAACCTAAGCACGATCAAGTTATGTTTGTGCTACGGTAGCCTTATAGTACCAATGTCATTTAGCACCTAAGTTGCTCGGACTCGGGTGCGGGTGGTCCAATACAGGTGCGGATCTAGAGGTTGGATCCTTCACGACTTAAACTTTAAGATTCGGGAGTACAGATCAAGGTATGGATATGGGTGTCGATATTCGGCAAAAAATATTTCAATTATCTAAACATAGAATTAAATGTCTAACTTATGAGACACTATGTGGAAAACTTACAAGGTATAATGAGGAAAAGATATTGATCAAGAGGAGAAGAATCCCAGATAGTGATATAAGGAAAGGAAATGACAGAGAAATTTCTACATACGATGTACGCCTTTTCTTCAACTTCATCATAGCTTTTGTTTTGAACAGAAATAATTGTTTCTGTCCCGAATTTCCCCATTGATTTTGGTCAAAGCACCCAAAATCCGTTGACCAAGTCCAGTAAGGATCCTACACGGCCACACCCATGTCGTGTCAACACGGATGTGACACTGAAAACGAAGTCCGAGCAACTTCATTTAACACTTGCGTATCTTCTTTTGGGCATTGAGAATTTACAAGTACTAAATAAATATCAAGATTGCAGACACTATTGATTATCACCTCATGCAGATCTATGAAACAAACTGCAGATTAGATCGTGTTTAAATGAAAGCCTCACCAAGTTTTGTTCCAACAAGAACTATTGGGACACCAGGAGCATAGTGCTTCAACTCAGGAATCCACTGAAAACAATCAAATAACATAGTAAATTTTTCATGTACCGACAACGGATAGAAAGAATAGTAAATGAAGAGAAATACTTCTTAACATATTATCATTACTATCTATTGTTATCGTATTCATCAATTTTTACTACTATTATTGTTTCTTTTACTTTGGCTATATTGACTATTTCTGTTGTCACTTTATTAGTAAATAATAGAGCTCTAGTATTATTGGTTCTCTTATCTGCTATTGACATCTTTATTGGCAGCGTACAAGCTATTTATTTTGATGTTTGTGACTTGTAATGGCACTATCTAAATGTAATGGCTCCATGTTAATGACTAAAATGCAGTGCTTTTTCTTTTTTTCGTTTTGTAAGACAAGTTTATTAGTAATACTACTGCAGTACAATGACACCTCTCTTACCCTACTGGTCCCTTCCCCGGAACCTGCACATAGCGGGAGCTTCAGTGCACTGGGCTGCCCGCAAAGGAAGGGGTAAAGGTCTGCGTACGTAAATGAAGAGAAACACATAATGAAACACTCACCTTCTTGGAGACATTCTCATAGCTGGCTTTACTAATGAGAGAGAATGCCAAAATGAAAACATCGGCCCCACGGTAACTCAGGGGTCTTAACCTATTGTAGTCCTCCTGTCCTGTTATACATTTAATCAAGTCAGACTCATAACTATTTGGACAGCGTATAGTTGGCATAATTATAGATATATATGCATTGGAATACATTACATGTAACGGTTATCGGAAGTTTCAAACATTAAATGTTGAGCAAATAAATAATTACCAGCAGTATCCCACAACCCTAGGTTGACAGTGGCTCCATTGACAACCACATTTGCGCTGAAATTGTCGAACACGGTGGGCACATAGTCCTGTCAAACAATTACATGAATGAGGTAGAAGCAAGTGAATTTAAATTCTTTTTGATAAGTAGAAATTGTTCACAAATTTGGGAAAGATGAACCGAATCCTTTGAAGCATTGTAATTCGAGCCAGAATTAAGAAAAGAAAAAGATTCCGTGCATGTGAAGTGAATTAACTTTTTTCCTAAAATACCATCAAAGATGTAAGTGCAGCAAAGAGCAAACACCAAACAGTCGGAGATATAAATGTCACCAAGTTCATATCGAAGTAAATTCGATGTCTTCTCTTCCTTACCTTTAAGACTATATAAAACTACTTGATTAAAGAGGAACACGTGATGAATCTATTAAAGACATACATCGATATGCTTATAAATGTAGCATAAAGAAAATAAACATGTACACCAAGAAATAGTTTTGTAAAAATATCAAAAAAAGGTACAGTTTAGCGCGCAACAAGATATTAAAGCGACAGATATGTAAAGTTGTCACCAAGCAATTTTATCCAAAACATTGAAGCAGGGTGAGTCACGTTAGCCCCGACAGATATGAAGCAAACAAGTCTGTCTTTTAAGTGGAGAAGGGTAAAGGGCAATCATCAACCAGGTTTCGAGAAAGGAAACACAAACAAATCATGTGTGCCACAAAATTTTCCGAAAGGATCAACAAAACGTATAAAAAATATAACGTAAACAAAGAAAATTGTCCAAATGATCAACACAAGCCTACAACAAGATATTAATACAGATAGACCTTCAATAAGCAAACAAATCAAAACAGACAACAGGAACCTGTTGACATGCCTGCCAGTAACTTCTTTTAGACGGGCTAAGAAGAAATGCACTTTTTAACGTGATTGTTATCGATATATATATATTCATGAGCAAGTCCTGAAAGAATCAAATTTATATAGCAAAAACAATTAGCAGGGAAAAGACACAAGAGGGAGAAAACAATTACACAAGGTCCTTCCCTGTCCCACTCTCAAATCCTCCACACTGACACAGGTAATTACACATTATTGCAGCCACAGTATTACGATTTACGGCTGACAAAAAGAAAACAGAGAAAAAGAAAGGAAGATAAAATAAGCTGCCTTTTAGGGTGCGTTCGGTGTGGAGGAAAGAAAATGTTTTCCAATTTTCCCATATTTGGTTGGTCAAAATTTTTAAAAAATGTTTCTCTAGGAAAACAAGTTGCTTAAAAATGAGGAAAGTGGCTTTTCCACATTAATTGTGTTCTCCCCACCTACCACCCCTACCCCCAACACCCTGTAGCTCCCATTCCATCACCAACACCTCCTACCCCTACCCCTACCTCTCATAGTATTTGTCTGGATTACATATAAATGTTCTAGGGATAATATTTTCTAGCTTACGTTCCGAACACACAAAAAAAGTAAGATATCCACTATTTTTCCTACAAAATATTTTCCATGGAAAACATCTTCCTTCATACCGAACGGCAAACACACCCTAAAAAGAAAATAATAGTTTAAGGAAAATGTGTTTCTGAAAAATGTTTTACCTTGGATAATCATTTTCAAAGTTTGATGTAAAAGCAGGAGACATACGGCAATTAAAAGGTACACAAATAGAGTCTTGATTCACAATAATGTACAAGATTTTATCAACAAAATGACTTCTTTTACCTCAGCATTCTCAGCAAATCAAGCTAAACAAACAGGAGTGATAAAAAAAAAAAACATTTCTCCACAAAACAAACAGACTGAAAATTACCAATTTTTAACGTTTATGTATATACAATAAATGCTGAACCCCCCTTGGTGAAAATCCTACTTCCGCCACCGATTACAAGGTACACAAATAGAGTCTTGATTGACAATAATTTACAAGATTTTATCAACAAAATGACATCTTTTCCCTCAGAAAAAATCCAGCAAAACAAGCTAAACAAACAAGAGAAAGAAAAAAAAAGCATTTCCCCTCATTACCAACCACACCCTCAAAGGGAAAACACCCCTCAACAGGGACGAAGCTAGGGGGGCGGAATGGGGTTCATCCGAATCCACTTCGCCTGAAAATCGTCAATATTAAATTTTTATGTATGTACAGTAGATGTCGAAACCCCCCTTGGACTGATTACAAGGTACACAAAAAGAGTCTCGATTGACAATACTGCACAACATTTTATCAACAAAATGACATTCTTTTTCCTCAACATTTTCAGCAAATCATGAAAAAATCATTTCCCCTCATTACCAAACACACCCTCAGCAGGGGCAGAGCTAGGGTGGCAGAAGGGGTTCCTCTGAGTCCCCTTCACCTAAAAATCATCAATTTTTAATTTTTTTTCGTATATAAGATATATAATAGATGTCGAACCCCCTGACCTGATAACAAGGTACAAAAATAGAGTCTTGATTGACAATAATGTAAAAGATTTTATCAACAAAATGTCATTTTATCAAGCTCCCTATATTCAGTAGATGTTGAACCCCCTTGTGAAAATCCTACTTCTGCCACCAATTACGAGGCACACAAATAGAGACTTGATTGACAATAATGTACAACATTTTATTAACAAAAAAATGTCATCTTTTTCCTCAACATTTTCAATCACACCAAACATATCCACCTCATTATCAAACACACCCTCAAAACCAAAACTAAAACAACATGAAACAAACAAATGTGGTTAATGAACAAACCATATGGAAAGTGTTCACCTGAACCCCTTCGCCTGAAAATTGTCAACTTCTTACTTTTACGTATATACAGTGGGCGTCGAACCCCCTTCATGAAAATACACTTCCGCCACCGATTACAAGATATGCAAATAGAGTCTAGATTGACAATAATGCACAACACTCTACCAACAAATAATGACATCTTTTTCTTCAACATTTTGTTTTCTATCATACCAAACACACCCTTAAAAAAACAATAACCAAACCAAACAACATGAATCAAACAAAAGTGATTAATGAACAAACTATAGGGAAAGCGTTCACCTGAACCCCCTTCGCCCCCTTCGCCTGAAAATTGTCAACTTTTTATTTTTACGTATATACAGTAAATGTCAAACCCCTTTCAACTTCCACCACGGATTACAAGATACACAAATAGAGTCTTGATTGACAACAATGCACAACATCTTATCGACAAAATCACTTCTTTTCCTCAACATTTTATTTTCCCTCATTACCAAACACACCCTCAAATAAATTGAAACAACATGAAACAAACAATCAAAAGGGGTTAATGAACAAACCATAGGGAAAGTGTTCACCCGAACCCCCTTTTGCCCGAAAATTGTCAACTTTTTATTTTTACGTATATACAATAGATGTCGAAGCCCCTTCATGAAAATCCTACTTCCGCCACGTATTACAAGATACACAAATAGAGTCTTGATTCACAATAATGCACAACACTCTACCAACAAATAATGACACTCTATCAACAAATAATGACATGTTTTTCTTCAACATTTTTATTTTCTATCATACCAAACACACCCTTAAACAAATAATAACCAAACCAAAAAACATGAAACAAACAAACAAAAGGGGTAGGGTTTAATGAAACAAACCGTAGGGAAAGTATTGCTTGTGTAAGAAATCAACAAGCAAGTCTTGCCAACAGCACCATCACCCACTGTAACACACTTAATAAACCTGGAAGCACTCATAATTCTCCTCTTCTTCTTGTTGTTGTAGGGGGATAAAAAGGCAAACTAACAATGACCCACTTCTTATCAGATCTTCTTTAGAAGACCTGATCAATAAAACAAACAATGTAATGCTTCCTTTCAATACCCCATCTGCAAAGAAAAAAATCAAGAAAATCCAAAAAGTTTATAACTTTATTACTATATTGTAAAAAAAAAAAAAATGTGAAATCAAGAATCAAGAATGGGATTTTTAGAGAAAAGGGGAAAATGGGTATGTGTAAATTTAGATCTAGAGAGAGAAAATGGTGTAAAAAATTAGAGGTAGAGAGAGAGAAAGGGAAAAACTAAAAAGGGTATACCTTTTTTGTTGCCTGAAAATACTGCAGTTGAATAGGTTGTTGCCAAAAAAAAAAAAAAAAAACTATGTATGTTTGTGTGTGAGACAAAGGGATGAAGAAGAGAAGGTCTCTTCAAGTGTTTTTGTATTTGCTTGTGATTGGTCTTTTTTGTGAGACACAACACTTTTCTCGCAATACATGATAGTGCTTGTGTTGTGTTTGTGGAGGGTAGAAATGTCATTTTGATATATTTGAACGGTTATATTTTTGCGAGTTCCACGTGTCAATTGTTAGTTGTTTTCTTTTCTTTATTTGAACTGTCAGTGTGCATGATTATGTTTATGTTCATGTTTGTGGGGGGTATTTTTTACGAGTTTCACATGTCAGTTGATAGTTTTTTTTTCTTTACCTAAACTATCAACGTATATGATTGTGTTTGTGTTTGTAGAGGGTAGAAATGTCATTTTGGTCTAATCAAACGGTTATATTTTTACGAGATTCACATGTCAATTGTTAGTTGTTTTCTTTTCTTTATCTGAACTGTCAGTGTGCATGATTATGTTTATGTTCGTGTTTGTGGGGGTTATTTTTTACGAGTTTCATATGTCAGTTGTTAGTTGTTTTTTGCTTTACCTAAATTATCAACGTATATGATTGTGTTTGCGTTTGTGCAGGGTAGAAGTGTCATTTTGATATGAGATAATGGTTTAAAATACATATGAACGGTTATTTTATTTTTTTTTGTAAATTTCACATATTAATTGTTAGTTGTTTTCTTTTCTTTATCTGAACTATCAGTGTACATGATTGTGTTTGATGAGGATAGCTATTTCATTTTGAATAACAACTTAAAATACACCTGAATGATTATTTTTTGTGAGTTTCACAAGTCAATTGCTAGTTGTTTTGTTTTCTTTACCTGAATTATCAGTGTACATGATTGTGTTTGATGAGGATAGCTATTTCATTTTGAATAACAACTTAAAATACACCTGAATGATTATTTTTTGTGAGTTTCACAAGTCAATTGCTAGTTGTTTTGTTTTCTTTACCTGAATTATCAGTGTACATGATTGTGTTTATGTTTGTTTTTGTGGAGGGTAGAAATATCATTTTCGTATGAGATAACGGTTTAAAACACACTCGATTATTTTTTTTCGAGTTTCACATGTCAATTGTTAGTTGGTTTCTTTTCTTAGCCTGAACTATTAGCGACTATGTATTAATACATGCATAGTTAAGTAGATGATGATAATTTAGTAGGAAAAAAGAATAATATTTATAGTTGGCCTACACAAATTCGAGCTGCCTTTTCATATATAGATGACAATAGTTTAGATGGGAAAAGAAATAACGAATAGTTGGCTAAGCCAGCTTCGAGGTGAGTCTTCATACATATAGATGATAATAGTTCAGATGGAAATTTTTTTGGATAATTTGACCTAGACATGTTCGAGGTGTATTCTTGTGCATAGATGATAATAATTTATCTCAACAATCATTTTTCATGTAGTTTCACGTCTTAATTGTCTTTATTTAGGCATTAAAATATATATAGTTGAGTAAATGGTGATAGTTCAATAGAAAAAGGAAATCACGGATAAGCTGATCTAGACAACTTTAAAATGTATTTTCATACATAAATGGTGATAGTTAAGGTGTGAAACTAAACAACAGGTAGTTGACCTAGATAACTTCAAAATGTATTTTTATACACAGATGATAATAGTTCAGGTGCCAGTTTAGGAGGCTAGTGATACTTTTGACAAAAAAGAAATTAAAAAAATTGGCTTAGAGATTTTCGAGGTGTGTTTTCATACATAATTGATACTAGTTCACAAGGAAAAAAAGAAACACAAATAGTTGATTTAGACATCTTTGAGGTGTGTTTCAAAATATAGGTGATGATAGCTCATTTGAGAAAAAAGAACAACAAATAATTAGTCTAGATAACTACGAGGTGTGTTAGAAAATATAAATGGACCAACACAGTGGTGGTGCAGCGGAAAGGGGCTGCCCCAACCTACTCAGAGGTCGAGGGTTCGACCCTGGATATGGACAAACACTCTGTTGGGAGCTCTCCCCCCAAATGGGGCTCGAAGCGGGGCGAATTCGAATATAGTCGGACTCCTAAAAAACGGATATCGAACACCGAGTGATTTAAATCAGAAAAAATAAAAATAAATATAAATAGTTATAGTTCATGCATAAAAAATAATTATCAATAATTCAGATACGAAAAAGTAACAAATAAAAATTGAAGTGTGAAATTCATAAGAAATTAATAGTTCAAATATGTTTTGATCATTTTCTCTTTTCTTTATTTGAAAAAAAAAAAAAAAGAAGAAAAAAGATATTTGAAATTTAAAGTGGTGTTTGCATTTGTAATGAATGTGAAATATGAAAAATCAGTCAAAATCACCTTTTTAAGCTTGAAACTTATCTTCCAAATCTTTTTTTTTTTCAAAAATCAACTCAACATGTATGTATAGGATAAAAAATAGCTTTAATACGTGGACAAATTATAATCATGACACATATCGTCAGCTAGACAATATTAAATGGCAAACCATAACTTTGCATATTCGTGATTTAAGATAAAAATTAAATGAAGATCTTAAAATTTTAAGAAAAAATATTTTTTCTTTAATAATTTTTTTTTTTAAAATTATATAATCAATTTTTTTTAATTATTTTCTTATAAGTAATAATATAATATTATAATTAATATATTTAATCTTTCTTGAGACATAGTAATATTCTAGATATATGAACTTCTTCTAATAATTTTTTTTTTATATATATAAAAAAAATATTTTTTCTATAAATAATATTTAATTCTTTTAGAAAAAATTATTTATATTGTTATAAAAAATAAGATCCCCCAAATTTTGGGGCCTAAAATAACCGTTAATTTTTTTACAAGATAAAGCCGCCCCAGATTTCATACACCACGACAAGAACTTAGCCTGAGGAAAGTTAGCTAACTCACTCTAGACGTTGAATGTTACTTAAAATTTGGATAATAAATATAGCAATATTTATGTGATTATAGAAATTTCTCATTAAATATAAAACCAGAAGTTAATTTTTTATATTTTTTTAACTAATCAAAAAACAATGTAACTATACAAATTAAAATGAATTCAGTATTATTCTATTCTGCCTTTAATTCAAACTAGTTGAACTTGTGATATTTTAGGATTGTATGCAATAATTATATCTTCACATGAAAGTGTCAACTGAATTAAAGAGAATCTTGGCAACCATTGCTTTAAAGAGACAGTAGGTATTTATAAATATTTTTATCATTAATTGGAGATTTTAAATTTGAATCTTAAATACGAAAAAAAATTTGTTAGGAGCGCTAGTTTTTTTTTTTAAAATGATTTTTATGAGGTGTAAATTTGAATTAGTCGGAAAATATTTCCCCCTTAAATGAACTTTATGCAGTGTAAGTCCGAATTAATCGGGAGCGCTTCCCCTTTAAATGAACATTATACAAAGTGACTTCAAATTAATCAAAAATAATATATTTCGACCCCTGAATAAAAAACCCTAAAAAAAAAGTATTTAACAGAAAACTTCCATTTCATGTGATCATTTATTTATTCGATTGGAATAATATTACATTTGTTAGACATTGCTCATTATTAAAGTCTAGTGGAGGGCACAATCAAATTATCATAAATAACTTTTTCTCATTTTTATATTTCAGATTATGTAATTTGATATTGAAATAAAGTTTAAAAAAGTTTACTTTTAAAAAAAAAAGTGAATAATTTTTGTGGTCAAATGAGTTTCAAATATAACTATTTCTTCATGAAAAGAATTTATGTGGGGTCTCAAAGAGTTTTGGTGGGGCCAATTGGTCAATTACAGCCAATTATGAGCTTATTTTATCTATAATTTTGTGTAGTAACAATAAATACTTTAGACAAATTAGCTGCTAAGAATGGAAAAGAAAACATATCTTGGTGGCAAATTGATAGAATTGACATTTATTGACATTTAGTTCCTAAAAAAGGTGACAAGATTATGTTCATATGTAGGGGCATGTACATTTAATTGTAACTTAGAATTTAATCATGAAAATGTCAATATAATTATCATATGATGTGTTTGAAAGTATTCAATTCATTGCATTTATATGATGGGCCCACTGATCAATGAAATGAGCTGAGAATAATAATGTTTCAGTTTTAAATTTTAATCGAGACAAAAATATTATGGGTGAAAATCATTTCCCCCCTTAAATTTATTTTAAAAATTAAACTCCTCTCTCTACTTTGAATAATAAGCATTCTTCCCCCTTTTATCTTGACAATGTCTATTTTAACCTTGACATTAGCAATATCTTTTTATAATATACATTATTTATTTTAGTCAAGTATTTATATATTTTTATTTAAATTTTTTAATTTAACCTTTTTAATGAACTTGTCACAAAAGCTAACGTTATTTTTTATGATTGTTATTTTATTAAGATAACACATAAGTATTTTTCGTCTTCCTTAAAAAGAGTACAAAAATATTTCGATACTTGACAACCAGATCAGCAAAAATGAGTTTAGGTGGTAATAGGCCCCCTGTAAAGTTTAAGTGTGTCATAGCAACTTCAGATATAGTTTGGGAGTACCTTATACCTTATCTCTTATTTTATATGCATTAAGTGTGTTTATGTGTATAATATATACGTGTGTGTGTATAATATATGTGTGTGTGCACGCGCGCGCGCACATGAGTTTCGATGTACTCCCTCAGCTCTTTTTTACTTGTCACTTTTCATTTTTTCGGGTCAACCTGCATAAATTTTGATAAATATTTTAAGATATATTTTTTCATTTTATTAATATGAAGAAGGATTGAAACTTATATTATTTTTCATAGATTTTCTGATCATCTAAATTTTAAATTTAAATATTAAATTATACATCTTAAAATGTTAATCAAAGTTCATGAAGGTTAATCTCAAAAAGCAAAATAATGACAAGTAAAAGTGAACAGAGAGTATATATTTATAATATAAGTAAACTTTTGAATTAATTTAGTATAAAACATATCTCCATTTCTGTTATATGTTATTATATTACATGCATTGTAATATGTTTATAAAATTATTTTTATTTGTTATTTTCACTAGTATAAGCAGATATTACAGTTTTAGTTATTATTAATAAATAAATTTTCATATCATGGTCATTTATTTCATTTAGAATTTCACTAACTTATATATTTAATATATGTTTCTCACTTTTTTCGTCTAGAAAATTTTCTTTTTATTTACAAAAATTTACTATATATATTAAAAATAAAAAAATAAAAATTTTAAAGAGGTAAAGGAAAATAAAGATTAATAGTGTAAGGGTAAAATAGGTATTTAAAAAAGCCAAATAGGAAAAAGGGGGGAGAATGCTTAGTGTTTAAAGTTGAGGGGGGAATTTGATTTTTAAAGTAAAGTTAAGGGGGGGAAATGATTTTCACCCAAAATATTATGGACGTTTGACAGGAGGGATAAGATATAACTAATCTCGGGATTAATTTTGGGATAAATTTATCCCATGCTTGGTCATGAGATAAAATGCAAGGATAAATCATTTCGAGATTAATTATCTCGGGATTATAATATTATTTTATTTTCACCTTGAGAGTGGAATAACTAATCTCGTGATAAACTTGTGTTCCAACTAAACGACCCTTAAGTGATTTTTTTTTTCGTAGTGGACAAACTTATCTGGTGATTGGAAATGACAGGTATTTCAAGAAATTAATCTAGAAGCATGCAAGCTAGTCCGGGCATGACAATAATAAAAAAATAAAAATAAAAACGCAATATTTTACCTTTAATAGAATTATTTGAATGAGTTCTGAAAATAACTTTTTCCATCAAGAATTATTTTTATCCCTTTATTAGTGAATTTATCCTATAAAAATTTAAATTAATCGGACAATGAAGCTCTCAAGATGGATGATTAGTGAAAATCTTAATTAATCATTTGATATTATCTATCTAATCATGCTCGAGCAAGTTGTAGTAGTGGAGTGTTCTGGATTGACCAAGGCAAACAATTCTAAATTCCTTGAGATAAAAATATTTATTATGTTGAGGATGTATCGAAAATAATTATTAGTGCCAAATTATATTATTCTCGAAATCATTAATGAAAATTTTATATTTGCCTAACTATGATTTCCTAATTACAGAATAATTTTTTTTATATTATGTATTTTCATCTGTTGTTCAGTATTCAAACTGAAATTTTGATTAACTGAGTTTGTATCTCATGAAAGTTATTAAAGGGAAAGAGCTCCCTCCCAAAATATATAACTACATTCAATTGACAATTCGATTAGAGCAGAGTTAGCCAGCGATCATGAATCTGATAGAATTCAATAATTTTGATATTTTATTAAAAAATTATTTAATATTGCATAAAATTTTTATCAGAAATCTATTTTAAGATCTAAAATCTATAACCTCAAATTTTAACTCTGCTTCTGAATCAGAATTATGAATTGTATTGAATGAACAAATAAAACAAACTTAATTATAGCTATCATTAAATGTGTAGTGTTGTTCTTTGTTGGGATTGTCACTCTCTATGCACACCTTGACCTATTTATGGTTATGGATGTAGGGTAATTTGTTGGGTTGTCAATAACATTAGCCCATGTTATGGTATTGGTGAAAATATAGGGCAAACAGAGTAAATTTCGATAGTTTGGAGTTTTAATTTATGGTTTGTCGAGATATATATAGCTCCCGATATCTCCAACGAAGATAGATTTTTTCTTTATAAAAATACATAATTAGCTTCCGATACATTTTTTTCGATTCTGGATCTGTTGATGTACATGATACATATAACAACAATACATTTTTTTTTTATTTTGGATCTGTCAAGATATATAATTAGCTCATGATACATCCAAAGAAGATCATAATTAGTTAAATTTTTTGTAATTACTTTATAAGGGTGAGACTTTGTGTAAATATAATAAGTTAAGATATATATTTATGTTCTTTTTCCGAAAATATATCAAAAGTAAAAACTATTTAATCAGATATATGGGAACCATGAAAAGGACTACACTCAAATCATTGAGTTCGTCAACATCAATCGGTTTAAAAACTTGTTTGATCATTTGAGAATTAACCTTTGAACTTGTCTCATTCACATCGGATAAGTAAGTGTCTAGAACGATTTTGAGAGGTTGAGAGTGCTCGAACAGTAGATAACTCAAATAACGCTAGAATTTAAAATATTCAAAATTTCATTTCATTTCATTTAATTCCTACGATCCTAGTCATGTAAATACTATGACATGCGAGAAACACAAAAATAATTACCACTAGCTTATCATATAAATTCTCAACTTTCGCATCTCATCTAAATATACCCGATTCACACCGATAAGTGCATGCCTAGGACGATCCATTTGAGAGGTTCAGAGTGCTCGAGCATTACTAAATAGCTTAAATAACAGTCAAATTTAAAATATTAGGGATTCCATTCAATTTCATTTTTAATCCCTACGATCCTAATCATATAACTACTATAACATGCAAAAATCACGAAAATAGTTACCATTAACTTTTATCATATAAATTCTCAATTTTCGTATCTCATCTAAATATACCCGATTCACACCGATAACTAAGTGCCTAGGACGATCCATTTGAGAGGTTCAGAGTGCTCGAGCATTACTAAATAGCTTAAATAATAGTCAAATTTAAAATATTAGGGATTCCATTCAATTTCATTTTTAATCCCTATGATCCTAACCATATAACTACCATAACATGCAAAAATCACGAAAATAGTTACCACTAATTTTTATCATATAAATTCTCAACTTTCGTACCTCATTTAAATATACCTGATTGACACCGATAAGTAAATGCATAGGAAGATTCATTTTGGTGGTTCAAAGTGTTCAAACAAAAGATAATTCAAATAACGGTCAAATTTAAGAAATTCGAGATTTCATTTGATTTCATTTTTAATGCCCATAATCTTAGTCACGCAACTACTATTACATGCAAGAATTACGAAAATAATTACCACTAGCTTATCATATAAATTTCCTAACTTTTCCACCAATGTGATCCACTGAATATACCTAATTAAATATGATTTTAGTCTACGTAGATACTTTGTCAATTTCATCGTAGTAATCAAATATTAAATCCGGGACTAAAATATGCCCTCAAACTAAAAAAAGTACCAATCTATGTCATATAAAAAAAGTACAAAACTAGGCTTTGTGCACTTATTAAGTACACAATATCTTTAGATTTTAACGGCAGACTTTCCAACGGCGTCAATAAAGGTGAAGTACAGATTGTGCACTTATTTAGTGCACAATTCATTTTTTTTATGAATTGTGCACTTATTTAGTGCACAATTCTTTTTATTCAACACTGTGCACTTATTTAGTGCACAATCTATTTATTTGTAGATGACCATTTTTTTAAATAAAAAATGAGTAACTTGCAATAGCAAAATTTACTTATAGTGTAGAATATTTTGTATATTAACAATGTACAAAACTAGGAAAGTAATTTCCTTCATCTCTCTACCTGTCAC
The DNA here is from genome assembly GCA_030864215.1 of Capsicum pubescens. Classification (NCBI taxonomy): domain Eukaryota; kingdom Viridiplantae; phylum Streptophyta; class Magnoliopsida; order Solanales; family Solanaceae; genus Capsicum; species Capsicum pubescens. The sequence continues at coordinate 246,260,524 of CM061541.1, read as the reverse complement.
CCTATCCTTCTCCGGAAGGACAAAGTCATGGATCCAATGTTGACCCCGCCTCTTCTTCCAAATCCCCCTATACAAAATTCCTCCATGGAAATCCACATGGAGGAGGCCCCACCGTCATATAAAGACATAGCAATTGGGAAAGTCACAATCCCAAATCCCAACTTTGAATCGACATCGGCCAAAGGCAAGGATCCCGTAACGGGGGTGAAGGAAATCTTGCTTTCGGATGACGAAAAACAAAGGCTCTACGCACCATGGATACACTCCATAATAATTAAACCGGTCAACTCGAAGTTTAACCACCAGTACCTAAAAAGAAAACTTGAAGACCTGTGGAAACTCTCAGAACCACTATGCCTCATCGATCTGGGCAAGGGTTTCTTCACAACGAAACTATCAAAACCGGAAAGTCAATCCACGATCCTTCATGGAGGCCCGTGGTTCGTTGCTGGAAGATTTATTTCTATTAGGAAATGGGAGCCGAATTTCGTACCTGCCGAGTCTAAAATAGATTCAACAACTATTTGGGTTAGACTCCCCCAATTACCTACTGAGTTGTATGATGCGTCCATCCTTCAGAGAATCGGAAAGAATATAGGAACTTTGTTAATGGTAGACGTTTGCACATCAGTTGCGTTAAGGGGACGATACGCCAGGATTTGCGTTTAGATACCACTGAACACGCCAGTGGAAGCTTCGATTACCATCAACCACCACATGCAACCACTGATCTATGAGGGAGAGGGGTTCTTGTGCAAGAATTGTGGTCGTCTAGGACACACAACTGCATATTACTCGTACCCCTTGAAGACAAACCCCTCCGAAGGAAACCCAGATGAAGACATGTACGGGACTACCATGACGCCCCCGATAGAGTTAACAGGGACGACTGAGATCGATGCACAATATTGGAAAACTGTGTCCTTCGGAAGGAAGAAGAAATCAGGGAAAAAGAACCAACATTCAATTCCCCAGGGACCAGCCATCGACAAGGCCAACCCCAACGATGTGGTACCAGGTAAGTTTTGTAACCCTAAGGGGGCGGAGGTGGTGCTGGAGACGCTTGCATGCCGACACCCACCTGGATGTCAACCCACTGGGCCAGTCCAGGATGAGGCCTCCAACAAAAAATCCTGCAATAGTAATGGCCCAACTATGTCATATACTGGGCCAACAAATACTTAGGACCAACAAAGGACAGCCTCAAGGATGTCCTTTGTTGGTCCTGAGTAACCCTAAGGAGGCGGAGGCGGTGCTGGAGACGCTTGCATGCCGACACCCACCTAGATGTCAACCCACTGGGCCAGTCCAGGATGAGGCCTCCAGCAAAAAATCCAGCAATAGTAATGGCCCAACTATATCATATACTGGGCCAACAAATACTCAGGACCAACAAAGGACAGCCTCAAGGGCCCAAACTCGCGTCTCTTCTTTACAAAACCCGAATAATCCTCCCTCTATCAAGCCCAAGTCCACGCCTCTGATGGGCCCCACTTTTATTGCTACCTACCCCTTCTTCTCAAAAGAATTCTCACTTCCCTCATTTGGGAAATAAAAATAAAGGGACATTCCACGGTGGGTCCCCCAAGAGCCATGTAGACCGAGGCAATGATGAGCCAACTCAAACAACTGCGGAAACCTCTTCATCTTCTCCCCTTGATGGGATTGTGAATATCCCAACTAAGGACATTGCATTAAATGCAGGTGGTGTTCCCAATGGGGAAACCTCTCAACTGCCACCCCTCTACCCCGCCAACTCTTTATATCTTGAGGAAACCATGTCTGAGCCTCCACTTGAAGGAAAAAATGGACTCACTCAACCCCAACCAAATCATATTCACCACAACCCCAACCAAATCATATTCACCACAACCCCAATGTCCACAGATCATCAGCCAACCTCCTGGTTGGAAATATGTCTATCCGATCAAACAGTCCCTCTTCACTTCAAATGGGAGGGCAGGCAAATCACCCTCCCCATTCAGAATCCTTAATATCTAGCTTTACTAGCCATGGAAAGTCTAAAACAGGGCCTCCTATCTTACGGGACCAATGTATGGATGGCTACTCTATTCCATATACTCAACACTCTGTCCCAGGAAGTACTGACCATGGAAGCAATGGCCAACATCATCAATCAACTCAGTTTGTGCCTCCCTTTCTTACCTCCACCAGACCCAGCTCTAATATTACTGGGACCAGCTTTTGCACCCCCATCAGGGGTCTCTCTCCCAATTACAAGTCTGACAACCTACCCATCTCTAAATGCCTCAGCCCCACACCTCACCTTGGAGAGGGTGGAGAGAGTGAATGCCATGGAAGCCCTGAGAGAAGTCAGCAGGGACATGGTGTATTTCCTCTCACAGCTCAAAGTTCTAAAAATAGAGGTTCTCAACCTGGTTGAGCCTCTAGAGCTAAAGCTCGCAGAGCCATTCCAGGAAATTGGAATCATCCTAATTCCCTTAGAGCTAACAGGTTTAGCTTTAAGATTAAGTCCATTAAATCCTATGCCAGAGGAGCCAATCTCAGTCCTGCTAACTCCCCAAAATAAGAAAAGGGAGGCATGTGCTCTGACATCAACCTCCAGCCCAAAGAGGAAGGGAAATGAGAGTGTTGTGGACCCCCACACCCGCTCCTCTCCAAAATGAATAACTACATTGTATGGAATGCTAGAGGAGCCAAGAATGCTGAGTTCAAAAAACACTGTAAATCTATGGTAAACATTCATAAACCCTACATTCTTGCTCTCCTGGAAACTAAAATATCAGACCATCAAGACCTCTGTGAAGAACTTGGTTTCCACAACCACATCCAATCTGAAGCCTCGGGTAACTCTGGGGGATTATTCATTATGTGGAAGGAGGATGTGGTCTCCATAACCTCTATCTATATCTCCAGTCAAGCAATTAACGCTAAGGTCCAGGTCAGTTCCCCTCTCTTTTCCTGGGTTATTACTGTCATTTATGCTAGCAATGATTTTCAAGCTAGAGTTGATCTCTGGAACCAACTTGCTCTCTTTTCAGACAACCATGTCTCTCCTAAGGGGATTAGTTGGATAGTGGGGGGATGGGGGATTTTAATGAGGTCCTTACAACCTTTGAGAAGTTTAGAGGTGCCAGTATCAATCTTAACAGGTCCAACTTGTTTAGAAACTTCATTAACTGATGTAACCTTATTGACCTTGGGTTTAAGGGGAGTAAATATACTTGGTCTAACATGAGGTATAGGAATAGAAATGGCCTCATTCTTGAAAGACTTGACAGATGTCTTGCTAATGACCTCTGGATCCACCTTTACCCTAAGGCCTCTGTTACCCACCTGCCTATAACCCACTCTGACAATTCCCCTCCTCTCCTAGACTTTGGCTCTCTCCCTTTAAACCAGGCTAAGCCCTTTAGAGTTGAGTCCATCTGGCTCACTCACCAGGAGTTCCCCAACCTTATCAGAGGCTCTTTCCTGGATTGCTTTTGTATTACCCTGACTACCTTAGACTTTGGGGTGAAGGCTAAGGAATGGAACAAATCCACTTTTGGTAACATCTTCACCAAACAGAAGAAGTTGCTTGCTAGGCTAGCTAGAATCCAAAAATCCCCTAGCTATCCCACTAGATCCTTCCTTCAAGGGTTGGAACACACCCTTATAAGGAAATTCAACCACATCCTCAATCTGGAGACTGAGTTCTAGAAACTCAAGTGCAGAATTTCTTGGCTCCTGGAGGGAGACTCCAACACTAGATTCTTTCACACCTCCACTCTTAATAGAAGAAGGATAAATAAAATCAACTCTCTCATGAATGACAGTGGGAACTGACACTACCATCATGCTAAGATTGCCAGCACTATCTCTACTTTTTATACAAATCTCTATACCACTGACCACACTTGTAGGCACAGATATACCCAGCTAAACCTTTTTTCTCTAGGCTCTATCACCTACCTTGACCATGACTTCCTTGTAGCCATCCCTTCCATGGAGGAGGTAAAAAAAATTGTCTTTTTTTTTAAACCTAACAAGGCCCCCGGCCCGGATGGGATTCATCCCTTCATGTATCAAAACTTTTGGGACATTCTTGGGCCTCCTTTAGTGAGATTTTACCAGGACACCTTTGCCTCTGGTTCCATGGACCCCAGGGTCAACTCTACATATCTGTACCTCATTCCTAAATGCAGGAATACTACCACCCTTAAGAATTTTAGACCTATTAGCCTGTGCAACACCAAGTACAAGGTTATTACCAAAATCATTAGCACTAGGATCAAACCTCATTTGGAAAAGATCATTAGCCCTAACCAAGCCAGTTTCATGGCAAAGAAAAGGGCTTCTGATAATGCTATTATTGTCCAAGAATATGTTAACTATTTCTTCAAAATGAGAGGGAAGCAGTCTAGCATGATCTTAAAAATTGACCTGGAAAAAGCTTTTGACAGGATTGAGTGGTCCTTCATTAGACAAGCTCTCTCCTTCTTCAACTTTTCCCAGAAATTGTCCCAGCTCATCCTCTCCTGCATCTCTACCTCCTTCATCTCCATCCTTGTCAATGGGGGGAAGACCCCCCCTTTCAATCCTACCAGAGGCATTAGAAAAGATGACCCCATGTCACCTTACCTCTTTATCTTTTGTATGAAGCTGTTGTCAAGGAGAATTAATTATGAAGTGGACATCCTCCTTTGAACCCCTATTTCAATCTCTAATAAGGGTCCTTCTATATCTTACCTCTTCTTTGCTTTTAATCTCACCCTTTTTGCTAGGGCTGACTCTAAGAACTGCAACACCATAAAAAGAATCCTCCATCATTTTAGCTCCCACTCTGGGCAAAGAATCAACCTGGACAAATCCAAAGTAATTTTCTCTGCAAACTGCAGGGAAGAGAATCAACACAACCTCTCCACTATCCTTGGAATCAACCCCTCTCACCAGTTTAGGAAATACCTGGGGTTTCCCATCTTTCACCAAAAACCTGCAAAAAGGGACTTTTAATTTATCTTGGATAATCTATCTAGCAAGCTAGCTGGGTGGAAGACAAAATTCCTCAAAATGACTGGTAGGGTCACCCTAGCTAAATCCTTTTTGGCTTTTATCCCCAACCATATCATGCATTACATCCACCTCCCTTACAGTACTCTCAAGTTGATTGATAAGACTCGAAGGAACTTTATCTGGGGCACTACAGAAGCCAAGAGGAAGATGCACCTTCTGGGTTGGGACACCATCACCCTCTCTAAGAAGTATGGTGAGCTTGGGATGCAAAGGGCTGCCATAAAAAACAAAGACCTCCTGTGTAGTCTGTCTTGGAGAATGCTCTTTGAACCCACCCCATCTGGGCTAGGATTCTTTTTTTCAAATATGGGCCTACTGGGGTCTTAACCAACAAAGGCTCCAAGACTTGGAACAGTATTACCAACTCTTGGAGTCTTTGCTGGGATGCCTTTTTCTGGGCCATAAAATATAGAACCAAGGTCAGAGCCTGGGAGGATAGATGGATCTCTGGCATACCCCCTAGCCACAATTGTGGAGGGCCCAACCACCAACCCTAATTCTCCCATCTTAGTTAAGGATATTTGAAGGGGGGGGCATTTGGGATTTCACCACCCTACCTTTTGAAATCCCACCCAGGATCATGCATAACATGAAGAATACCTTCCACCAGAGCAGGCACCTCAACAAAGACACCCCTCTTTGGAGACTTAAAGGGGATGTCACTTTCTCATGCAAAAGTGCCTATCACTTTATCTATAACTTAGAAAAGGGACCCTACAGATCCAACAACTCTTTTAATTGGATCTGGAAGCTTAAGGTTCCAAATAAAATCAAAAACTTTATGTGGCTCTTGCACCACAATAGGCTTCCTTCTAAAGAGACCCTCTCCAAAAGAGGCCTGAATCTCCAAACCAATTGCCATGCTTGCAGTAACCAACTTGAAGATCAACACCACATATTCTTTGGTTGTGACACTGCTCAATCCTTCTGGCAAGCCCTCATTCAGATATACAAAGGACCCATAACCATCCATCTACACTGTTTTGACACGACTAACTGGGCTTCAACTTGGAAAAATTTGAACAATAAAGACTTTGATTCCAATATCTCTTGGTCTATCCTCCCCCCTTTAGCCTGTGACATCTCTGGAAAACAAAAAATGCCAACCTCTTCCAAGGCTCTACCTCCAATCCCTGTTTCAGCATACCCTATGCAGAAGCAGTGGAATACCAGCATCTGGGCAACAATCCCAAACACGCAAATAGGAACATCATTAATCTCAACTGGCTCCCCCCCAATGTTTTCATGCTAAACATTGACGTTTCTTGCCTGGGTAACCCAAGAAGGGGGGAATTGAAGGGGTCATCAGAAACGACAAAGGAAAATGGGTAGTGGGTTTTAGTAAAAGCTTCACTCATGCCACTAACAACCTCATGGAGCTCAGTGCCCTTAAAGAAGGCCTTAATCTTTCTCTCCAACAAAACCTCAAACCTCTTAAGGTTTGTGTCAATTCCAAGGAAATTATTGAGTTTGTGCTAAACGGGAACTTACTATATGACGCGCTTGTTTATGAATGTAGATCTCTACTAAGGACCTTGGGGAATCCCCCGATCCTCCACATCTACCGGGAGAAGAATAGAGTAGCGGATCTTTTGGCGAAGCAGGGCTTATGCCAGGACCTTTTTGAAAGACTCCACGTCTACGCCACACCTCCAGCTAGTGTAGGAGTAGCTTTTTGGGAAGATTTGCAGGGGAATACTTTCACCCGTCTTGTATCTAGCAACGGGGTCTCCTCTGGATCCTCTTTTATTTTTGTGTCTGACCAGGCGTTGTTTTGTAATGAACAAATTATTTACTTAATGAAACTTCTTTTACACCAAAAAAAAAATGCACAAAACTATTTTTTTTTCTTTTTTGAATTTGGTACGTGTTATCTCATGTATATTTTAGTTGTTACTAAAAGTAATTGGTCTAAAATAATTGTTATTTTAGGAAATTCAGAGATAACTAATTAGCTTTTATTTGACTATTATTTTAGTTACCATTCATGAAGTTATGTTTGGACATGAATCTTACTTGAAAAAAATTGAAATTTTATCGGTAGAAATTTTAAAATTCAATAAGAGTCCGTTTTGAGAGCTCAAAAATACTTGAAAATCAAAATTTTAAACTTTGATCAAATTTCATGAAAATAAATTTTTGAAGATAAATATTCAAAATTTGATCCATAATTTACAACTAAACACTAGCTAATTGGTAGCTTTCACCTTTACACTTAATTAATATGGAAAGAGAGATTAGTATAGAGAAAAGGGAAGTAATGCTAAATTGAGATCAAGAATAAAAAAATAGATTTATTTTTTTAGAGTGTGGGTAAAATGGATTTTTGTTTACATAAAGTTGATACTAATATAAAATCTTCAAATGAGTTGTTTGACTTTTACAGTAATTGATTTATCATCAATTAATTCAGCCATGTGACATGTGATGAAGAGGATTTATAGTTGAAAGTTTCAATTTCGTCATTTAAATGTCACATTATAAAAAAATATAGAGAAAACTATTATATGATACAACTATTTTATTTTCACTTCAACAGATCATGTTTCTATCAGTTATTAAAGGAGAATAAATTGTTTAGAGAAATTGACATGTCTGAATAATTAGTTATTTTGTTTTCACATCTTGTATTCGATATGCATTAAAATTTCATTAAATTCATATTTGTACTAAAAAGTTTCACATTAAAAGTGTAGACGATTTTATATACAAGCTCTAAACAAAAATATCGAGTTAATGATGAATTAGTAAGCACTTGATTGTCAAAAAAAATATGTTTTTTGAAAGAAAGTTGAAAAAGGTATTTGAAAGTTGAAATTCTTAGACATTCATTTAACTTGAAAAATAAATAAATTTGGTGAGTGAAAAAAAATAATCACTTGAAAAAACGATCAAATCACTTTGTCAAACTTGCATTTTCACAAAAGAAGATTTTTTTTTTAAAACAATGGTCATCTGAAATAAATAGATTGTGCACAATATTGAATAAAATGAATTGTGCACTAAACAAGTGCACAATTCAAAAAAAAAATGAATTGTGCACTAAATAATTGCACAATCCATAAAAAAAAAAATGAATTGTGCACTAAATAAGTGGACAATTCATAAAAAAATAGATTGTGCACTTATTTAGTGCACAATTTGTACTTCACCTTTATTGACGCCGTTGGAAAGTTTGTCGTTAAAATTAAAGGTATTGTGCACTTAATAAGTGCACAAAGCCTATTTTGGTACCTTTTTTTTATATATGATATAGATTGGTACTTTTTTTAGTTTAAGAGTATATTTTGGTTTCGGGTTCTCAAATATTCTTCATTATCGAAATCAGATAACTCAAAAAGATCCATTTTCTTTATCTATACTATTCTTAATTATTGCAATTTGATTAGCCATTTTGCTATTTTTCAAGGGTAAATATTAACAATAGACCCAAATTGAGATGACTTTTAAATTTTAGCCTCAAATAAAAAGTTTGCTTAAAATAACCTTTACCTATTAACTAATATTTTTTTTGAACGAAATTACCTCTGATCAATGGAGTAAATTACATAAATTATCCTCATAATGGATAACAACTTCATATTTATATTTATCAACTTTCATTTTTTTTTCTCATTTTAATTTTACTTTGAGTTTTATTTTTTATTTTCTCTTTTTATTTTTGATTTTTTTCAATCCTTACTTTTTCTTTTTTTACTTTAATTTTTTATTTTATATTTCCTTTTTTTTAGTTTTTCTCAACCATTACTTTTTTTTTTCTTTACACTTCTCAATGTCTACTTTTATAAAAAAAATAAAATCTTTTTCTTTGATTTTTTTCTTTTTTCTTTTAAATTTTTCTCGACCTTTATTTTTTTTTTTAATTTCATCAACCTTTATTTTTTTCCTATTCTCTCTCAACTTCTACATTTTCTTTAATTTTTATTTTTTTAATACTTTTTTCATTTTCTTCTTTTTCCACAATTTTTATTTATTTATTGTTCTTTTCTTCGATTTCTCCCATCAAGTAACATCTCATGAGCAAGAGTTAACACTATCACATTATAAAGACAAGACTTATGACTTTCAAACAAGAAGCTACGTTTCATGGATAAGAGTTGACACTACCACATTGTAGAGGCAAGATTTATGACTTTCAAACAACAAATTATGTTTCATGGGCAAGTGTTGGCACTACCACATTGTATTTTGATTATGAGATATTTAATAACTTTTACCTTAGAGGCGAGACTTAGCTCAAGGGTTTTCAAACAAAAAATTATGCCCCACGGGCAAGAGTTGACTCTACCATGTTATGTTTTCATTTATGAGATGTTCTACAACTATTGCCTTAGAGGCAACATTTAGCTCAAGGAATTTCAAACAACAAATTAAGCTCCACGGGCAAGAGTTGATTCTACCACGTTATGTTTTCATTTATGAGATGTTCTACAACTATTGCCTCAGAGGCAAAACTTAGTTCAAGGACTTTTATACTATAAATTATGCCCCACAGGCAAGAGTTGACTCTACCATGTTATGTTTTCATTTATGAGATGTTCTACAACTATTGTCTTAGAGGCAACATTTAGTTCAAGGACTTTCAAACTATAAATTATGCCCCACGGGCAAGAGTTGACACTATCACATTATGTTTTTATTTATGAGATGTTCTACAACTCTTGTCTTAGAGGCAAGACTTAGCTCAATAACTTTCAAATAATAAATTATTCCCACGGGCAAGAGTTGACACTGCCACATTATGTCTTTATTTTTGAGACATTCTACAACTCTCGCCTTAGAGGCACGACTTATCCCAAGAATTTTCAAACAAGTTACGTATATTGGGCGAGAGTCAACACTAACACATTGTATTTTTAACTTATGAAATGCTCTATAACTCTTGTCTTTGTGGTAAGACTCAGCCTAAAGACCATCAAACAATAAGTTATACCCCACATGCAAGAATTGATACCGCCACATTGTGTATTGATTTATGAGATGTTTTATAACTCTTTCCTTAGAGGCAAGACCTAGACCAAAGACTTTAAAGTAACAAGTTGTGCCCTATGGGCAGGAGTTGACATTACCACAATGTGTTTTGATTTATGAGATATTCCATAACTCTTGCCTTAGAGGAAAGACTTATGTTCCTTGGAAAAGAGTTGACACTATCACATTATGTCTTGATTTCTGAGATGCTCTATAACTCTTGCATTAGAGGCTCAAATTAGTCCAAGGACTTTCAAACAACAAGTTACGCCCCATGGGCTAGTGTTGATACTACCACATCGTGTCTTGATTTATGAGATATTTTATAATCAGAAAATTACATGCTATAGATCCAATAGTGGGCGGCTTTGAATTTTTGGCCCCAATAAGAAAAGTCTTTAATGACTAGCCTTCTTTCCTTTTCTTTTAGTATAGTATAAGTACAATTTTACCCTATTCACCTCAAATATTTTTAAACTTTTCATACTCATTTGTCTCTCAAATTCTATTTTTATTTTTATTATTTTTATTTTTTTATTTTTTTATTTTTTCTTTAATTTTATTTTCATGTTTTAATTTATTTGTCTCAACCTTTATTTTTTCTCCTTTTTCCTTTTTCTCAAACATTATCTATTTCTTCAATTTTTTTTCTTTTTTGTAACTCATTCATCTCAACCTTATTTTTCTTTTATTTTTGGTTTTTATCATTTTCTTTTTTTCCCCTTATTTTTCTCAAACTGTATTTTTATTTTTTCCTCTCATTTTTATTTTTCTCAATTTGTTTAATTCTTCGCTTTTTTCTTAATCTTTATTTTTGTCTTATCTTTTTTTTTTCTCAATCTCTTTTTTTGTTTCTCCATTTTATTTGATCGCATTTTTATTTTTTCTCAACTTCTATTATATTTTACTAGTAAATAAAAAATTGGATAATCCGCAAAAAGGATCTTCTTTTTTTGACATCAAAGTAATTTTAATGGTATGAATTGTTGTTAGGAAGTTCTTTGTGATAAGTTTTGCCTCTAAGACAAAAATTATAGAACAACTCATAAATCAAGGCACGATGTGGTAGTGTCAAGTCTTGCTTGTAGAGTATAACTTGTTGTTTGAAAATCCTTGAGTTAAGTCTTGCTTCTAAGACAGGATTTATAGAACATCTCATAAATCAAAAAAATAATGTGGTAGTGTCAACACTTGTTCATTGAGCGTAAATTGTTCTATTGGGAGGTTCTTGTGCTAAGTTTTGTCATAAAGGCAAGACTAATAAAGCATCACATAAATCAAGACACAATATGATAGTGTCAACTCTTGTCCATGGGGCGTAACTTGTCGGCTAAGTCTTGCCTCTAACCCTTTGTTTGGATTGTGGTTTCCCATGTTATGGTATGGTATATTTATTAAGAGAACCATGTTTGTTTTGATTATTTTTTAAAATGTATGGTATGGTATGGTTTAATTTCATGATTTGATAACTATGAAAACCTCCATTTTATGTAACCACCGATTTGGTGGTATCCTATGGTTTGTTTACTTTTTTTTTCAATTATATCCTTACTTAATATTATATAATCTTATTTTTCTCTTCACCTTATATTATTTAACTCCACCTTCTACTCCGACCTCCGACCTCACCATCCTCGCCCCTCCATCGACCCGACCCCACCCCCACACAATGTTTTTTAAAAAAATATTTCAAAAACTTGTTCTTACCCGACCCTCATCTCCAACCCACCCTTATCCCGACCCCCTACTCCACTACCCCCACCGCCAAATATATTTTTTTAAAACAAATTAATTTTTTAATCCCGCCACGCTTTATCATATTCATTTTCATTATTTGTGTTAAACATATACAAATATTTTTTTTAAAAAAATTCTACTTGTGTTACGAACGCAAGAAAATAAGTAAGCAACAATTTATTTACTTGAAAAATATTTTTTTTTGGATTTCATACCGATCAAATCCGTAGCATGCACAAAAATACATTCAAACTTTGTACTTGTCATTGGTGTCACGTCTCAAAACACTAAAAAGAAATGAAATTTATTACTATAAAAAATAAATTCGATTATATTTATTTGATCTACTATTTTATTGACTTTGTTAGAATTAACATGAATTTAACAATTTAATATATCTACATGACATAATTATGATAAATTAGTAGGAAGAAAATTATTTTATTAATAATTATTGATTAATTTAACATTTATAATAATTAAGGGCATTTTAGTAAACTTACCAGTTACAATACAGTACCATACTGTCAAATCAAACAGTAAAATCGTCATTAAACAACAGTGAACAATACAGTTTATCCAAATATTGTATTGTACTATATTGTACTGTACTATACCATACCATACAATACCGTACATTATGAAACTATGACAAACCACCATCCAAACAAAGTGTTAGACGAGAGTTATAGAAGGGTAAATCTCAAGAATAGATCCAAATTGAGGTGACTTTCAAATTTTAACCTCAAATAAAAAAAACTTGCTTAAAATAGCCTTTACCTATTAGCTAATATTTTTTTGGACAAAATTACTCCTGACCAATGGAGTAAATTACATAAATGATCCACATAATGGATAACAACTCCATATTTATATCTTTCAACTTTTATTTTTTTTTCTCTTTTTAATTATACTTTGAATTTTATTTTTCCCTTTCTCTTTTTATTTTTGATTTTTTTCAATCCTTACTTTTTCCTTTTTTTCTCTCAACTTCTTTTTTTACTTTAATTTTTTATTTTATATTTCTTCTTTTTTTTGTTCTTTTTAATTTTTCTCAACCCTTACTTTTTTTTCTTTACACCTCTCAACGTCTACTTTTATAAAAAAGACTTTTTTTATTTTTCTTTGATTTTTATTTTTAAATTTTTCTCGATCTTTATTTTTATTTAATCTTTTTTTAAAAAAAATTTTATCAACCTTTATTTTTTCCAATTCTCTCTCAACTTCTACATTTTTTAAAATATTTTTTTCATTTTCTTCTTTTTCCGCAATTTTTATTTTTTTTATTCTTTTCTTCAATTTCTTCCATTCAAGTTACATCTGATGAGAAAGAGTTAACACTATCACATTATAAAGGCAAGACTTATGACTTTCAAACAAGAAGCTATGTTTCATGGACAAGAGTTGACACTACCACATTGTAGAGGCAAGACTTAAGACTTTCAAACAACAAGTTATGTTTCATGGGCAAGAGTTGGCACTACCACATTGTATTTTGATTTATGAGATGTTTTATAACTCTTACCTTAGAGGCGAGACTTAGCTCAAGGGTTTTCAAACAATAAATTATGCCCCACAGGCAAGAGTTGACTCTACCACGATATGTTGTCATTTATAAGATGTTCTACAACTATTGCCTTAGAGGCAAGACTTAACTCAAGGACTTTCAAACAACAAATTATGTCCCACGGGCAAGAGTTGACTCTACCACGTTATGTTTTCATTCATGAGATGTTCTACAACTATTGCCTTAGAGGCAAGACTTAACTCAAGGACTTTCAAACTATAAATTATGCCCCACGGGTAACCACATTATGTTTTCATTTATGAGATGTTCTACAACTATTGTCTTAGAGGCAAGACTTAGTTCAAGGACTTTCAAACTATAAATTATGCCCCACGGACAAGAGTTGACACTATCACGTTATGTATTTACTTATGAGATGTTCTACAACTCTTGTCTTAGAGGCAAGACTTAGCTCAATGACTTTCAAATAATAAATTATGCCCACGGGCAAGAGTTGAGACTACCACGTTATGTCTTTATTTTTGAGACATTCTACAACTCTCGCCTTAGAGGCACGACTTATCCCAAGAATTTTCAAACAAGTTACGTATATTGGGCGAGAGTCAACACTAACACATTGTGTTTTTAACTTATGAAATGCTCTATAACTCTTGTCTTAGAAGTAAGACTCGGCCCAAGGACCATCAAACAATAAGTTATGCCCTACAGGCAAGAATTGACACCACCACATAGTGTATTGAATTATGAAATATTTTATAACTCTTTTCTTAGAGGCAAGACTTAGACCAAAGACTTTAAAGCAATAAGTTGTGCCTCATGGGAAGGAGTTGACATTACCACATTATGTTTTGATTTATTTGATATTCTATAACTTTTGCCTTAGAGGCAAGACTTAACCCAAGGACTTTCAAATAATAAGTTATTTTTCATGGGTAAGAGTTAACACTATCATATTATGTTTTGATTTATGAGATGTTCTATAACTCCTGCTTTGGAGATAAGACTTGGCCCAAGAACTTTTAAACTATAAGTTACGCTCCACGGATAAGATTTGACACTACTACATTGTGTCTTGATTTATGATATGTTTTATAAATCAAGGACTTTTAAATAACAAGTTATACCCCATGGGTAAGAGTTGGCACTACTACATTATGTCTTGATTTGTGAGATACTCTATAACTCTTGCATTAGAGGCTCGAATTAGTCCAAGGACTTTCAAATAAAAAGTTACGCCCCATGGGCTAGTATTGATACTACCACATCGTATCTTGATTTATGAGATATTCTATAACTCTAGCCTTAGAAGCAGGACTTAGCCGACAAGTTACGCTCCATGGACAAGAGTTGACACTATCATATTATGTCTTGATTTATGTGTTGCTCTATTAGTCTTGCCTTTAAGATAAAATTTAGCACAAGAACTTCCCAAAAGAACAAGTTAAGCCCAATGAACAAGTGTTGACACTACCACATTATTTTTTTAATTTATGAGATGTTCTATAACTCCTGTCTTAGAAGCAAGACTTAACTCAGGGATTTTCAAACAATAAGTTATGCTCCACAAGCAAGACTTGACACTACGACATCGTGCCTTGATTTATGAGTTGTTCTATAATTTTTGTCTTAGACGCAAAACTTATCACAAAGAACTTCCTAACAATAATCCATGCCCTTAAAATTGTTTTGTTGTCCAAAAAAGAAGATCCCTTTGCGAATTATCCAATTTTTTATTTATTAGAAAAATATAATAGAAGTTGAGAAAAAAAGAAAAAAACGATCAAATAAAATAGAGAAATAAAAAAAAATTGAGAAAAAGAGGCAAGAAAAAAATAAAGATTAAGAAAAAAATGAAGAATTAAAAAAATTGAGAAAAATAAAACTGAGTGGAAAAAATAAAAATAAAGTTTGAGAAAAATGAGGAAAAAAAGAGAAATGATAAAAATAAAAAAAAATAAAGGTTGAGACAAATGAATTACAAAAAAGAAAAATATGAAGAAAGAGACATGTTTGAGAAAAAGAAAAAAGAGAAAAAAATAAAGGTTGAGTACAAATGAATCAAAGCATGAAAATAAAATTAAAGGAAAAATAAAAAAGTGAAAATAATAAAAATAGAATTTGAGAGACAAATGAGTATGAAAAATTTAAAAATATTTGAGGTGTATAGGGTAAAATTGTTCTTGTACTATACAAAAAAAAAAGGGAAGAAAGGCTAGTCATTAAAGACTTTTGTTATTAGGGCAAAAAATTCAAAGCCGCCACTATTGGAGCTATAACATGTAATTTCTCGATTTTTCAAATGTTATCTTCATTACATTCACATTATCAAACGACTAAAGAGATTTGAATTAATCACATTATTTGTAACCTTATTCTTACTCCCTCTTACCATATTAGTTGGTCATCTTATTAAAAATAGTTATTCTTGAAGAATAATTTTTTCTTAATTAATGCCAAAAATAAAAATATCTTATCTTATAACTCTTTGTAAATATTCGTAAGTCATAAGATTTTGTAGGATGGGAGAGTTACTATTTCATAAATGTTATATAAATGACGGTTTCTTATAAATGCAACTTTGTAAATGAAAAGACATTCAGAAGTCTTAAAAGTTATTTTCCTTTATGATTTTGTTATTAGTTCAAGAGTAACTACGTATGTTAACTCTATTTCTCTTCTTTAACTCTTCTTATGGATGTAACGTAAATGATATACCTATTTAAGGAGAATCATTTGTGAGCTAAAATGTAGAAAATATAGAAAACAAAATACTCTCTCCATCAATTCTCTACCTCAATTTTGACTTCCTATTTTTTTGTCAACATTGGGGCAATTGATTTGGCAACCTCCAAATTTCCAGCCGCGAGTGCATGTGTTTGAAAGTAGTTGTAGAACCTTGAGATGCGACCGGCTAGAAGAATTTTCACTGGAGTCAGGTCGAAATCGCTTTCATGACAGTGGATTGTCATGACACCGTATTTGTAACTATTTTATTATTATTATTAATTCCAATTTTATATCAATATTGTAGGATTTTTTCCAACAATTTGAAAGCGATTTCACTTACATACAATATTGATAAATGACTATTTTTTTGAATAATTTTTTTTCTGATTTGTCAAAATTTGAGCCATTACACGAAAATAATTTTAAACGTTAGTCACAGATTTTTTTTTATTTTCTTTGAACAATTAGAAATTGATTATGTTTAATTTAATAAACCTTCTATTGATGGATCTAACACTATTGTGGTTGATGATGTTGCTAATAAGAAATTTGAAAAGAATAGCAAAAATGCTAGAGGACATTTATTGAGTCATATGACTAATATTTTGTTTGATTTATTTGTTACTTATAAATTTACTAAAGAAATATGGGATAGTTTGATAAACTCAAAACATGAGGACAAAATAATGTCCAAGTTTATCTTGCTGAAGGTGATGAAGCGATTGCTGCAGTTGTCATCGAGGCTAACGTGGTAATAACAACACTGACTGGTATTGGACACAGGCGCTTCAATGCATTTCTTCTTCAATAAAGAGTTATTTTATGACTTTGTCGAGTCCACTAATGGTGAGTGCGTCTACATGGGTAACTCCACTACTGCTGGAGTTATGGGTAAAGAAAAAATTCTTCTTAAATTAATTTCTGATAAAATATTAGTCTTGAACAATTTCTATATGTTTATTCCCTTCGTAGAAACTCAGTTTCTGAAGAACTTTTTAATAAAGTAGGTTTTAAACTTATTTTTAAAATAGATAAAATAATTATTTCTCGTGGAGGAGACTTTGTTGAAAAAGGATACCTTAGTATGAGTTTATTTATACTGAATATTGTTCTGAGATTGCCAATAATACAATTATTTCTAATTCTATTTTTATTGCCGAGTCTATTAATTTGTGGCATGATAGACTAGGTCATGTTAATATTGCTTCTATTAAAAGTATTAGAAAAATGAAATTAATTGTTGCAGTAAATATTGACGACATTTCTAAATGTTCTCTGTGTGTAAAAGCAAAGCATGCCAAGAAACCTTTTAAATATGTTACTAGTAGAAAGTTCAAATTGCTTGAACTAGTACATTCAGACTTAACAGATTTCAAGAACACTATTTATAAATGCGGAAAGGAGTATTACGTTAATTTTATTGATGATTTTTTTAAGTACACTAAGGTATATCTCTTTGAGTCTAAAGATGAGGCTGAAAGCATATTTTTAAAATTCAAAGTAGAAGTAGAAAATCAATTAGACAAGAAAATCAAGAGACTTATATCTGATAGGGGCGACAGTACTAAAACTTTAGAAAATTTTGTGAGAAAAATGATATCATCCACGAAATTAGTGCTCCCTATACTCCCCAACAAATGGTGTAGCCGAATGAAAGAATAGAACTCTTTAAGAAATGATGAATTTTATGTTTTTAAGCTCAGGTCTACCTAACTATATATGGGGGTAAGCTACCTTGTCTGCAAGTTATATTCTTAATAGAGTCTCTCATAAGAAGTTAGACAAGACCTCATATGAATTATGGAAAGGATTTACCCGTAACTTGAAATTTTTAAGTGCGGGGGTGTTTGGTTAAGGTTGGTCTACATGATTTTGGACGAATAAATATAGTCTCTAAGAGTTTTGACACTGTCTTTATTGGTTATGCTCAAAATAGTGTTGCATATGAATTTATGTCATTAAATGATTATTTTATTTGTGAATCTAGAGATGTAGAGTTTTTTAAGCATGTTTTTCCTTTAAAAGATGATGTGTCTAGTAATGTGTAAAATAATACTTCTATATGACTCAACATGAGAGTTTTGTGATTCTAGGACAAGAGAATAAAGTATGTAATTTGAGAAAGTCCTTATATGGACTTAAGCAGGACCGTAAGCAGTGATATGAAAATTTAATTTCACATTAATGGATAATGACTTTGTTGTTAATTCATCTGATACATGTGTTTATTCTAAAATACTAGGATCAGATTGTGTGATTATATGTTTATATATGGATAACATGTTAATCTTTGGCCCCAATATGAATGTTGTAAATGAGACTAAAAAAGTTTTTTTATTTTCTAAATTTGAAATAAAAGACCTTGGAGAAGTTGATTTGATTTTAGGAATTAAAATCAAAAGAACTGTTAATGGTTTCTCTTTGTGCCAGTTTCATTATATTGAAAAGTTGTTGAAAAAGGTTTGATTGTTTTGATGTACTTTCAGTGAGAACTCCTTATGATTCTAGCATACACTTGAAAAAAAATAAAGATTTAAGTATTTTTCAAACTGAATATGCAAAAATACTTGGGAGTAATATTTCTCATGAACTATACTCTACTTGATATAGCTTATGCTGTTAGTCTATTGAGTAGATATACTCATAATCCCAATAGTTAACATTGAAATGCTCTTCATCGTTTGTTAGGTATCTGAGAGGTATTATGAATTGGTGTTTGCAGTTTAATAAATTTACTGTTGTTTTAGAATGGTTTGTGATGCAAACTGGGTAAGTTAGCTCCACCAGTGGCGATGTGTTTACTTTGGGTGCAGGTGCTATTTTATGAAAGTCTTTAAAGCAGATTTGTATAGCACATTCTATCATGAAATCTGAATTCATTGCTCCTGAGTTGGCTGGGCAAGAATCTGAGTGGTTGAGAAACCTTTTGGCAGATGTACCTTTATGGGGAACACAAGTGCCAACAGTTTTCTTACATTGTGACTCACAGGCGGCAATTGAAATTGCTAAAATAGTGTATACAATGAAAAAAAGACATAATTGCATCATACATGGTGCAGTTAAACAATTATTGAAACATGGTTTTATTTTCTTGAAATATGTAAGGTCTGAAAGAAATTTGACAGATCCTATAACCAAGGATTTGACAAGAAATAATTCTTAAATCGTCAAGGGGTATGAGGCTATAGCCTATGGATTGAGGTAATATGGTGGATACCCCTTTGTGGTCAAACAAAACCATATAGACCTTCAATAAACACTACATATAATATCCCTATGGCATGAGACAGTGTATTATAAGGTTGAGCATATTGTTGCTCTTAATGATCCATAGCCTTAAGGTGGTCTATGAGATAGACTTGACGGATCACCTACGTGAGTGTAAAAGGTTAGTCATCTTTTTATGAAAGACTTGGATCGTCTTTCTAGAGCACTCATGAGACCCAAGGTTTGTATGCATGACCATAAAATCACTTTGTAGTATCGCGGAGGTTGCTTAAAATTAAGGATATGATATGTGTTGTGGAGGTCTCAACTTATATCCATCTAGTTCAAGAGTACTTCACTTTTTGAAAATTTAGTGTTGCCTCACATCACTACGTGTTAATTCAAATAGAAAGATATTAGCACTTAAGTACATGTTTCTTTCTTTTGCCTGAAAATTATTCCATTATTTGTCTTTGCATTAGTGGAGGATTGAAGGATAATTCCATCTTAATTAATGCAAAAAATAAAAACATCTTGTAACTCTCTGTAAACATTCGTAAGTAATAAGATTTGTAGGATGAGAGAATTACTATTTCATAAATGTTATATAAATGATGGTTTCTTATAAATGCAACTTTGTGAATAAAGAGACATTTAGAAGTTTAAAAGTTACTTTCCTTTATGACTTTGTCATTAATTCAAAAGTAATGTTACATTAGGTACATTAACTCTATTTCTCTTCTTTAACTCTTCTTATGACTGAAACGTAAATGATATACCTATTTAAGGAGAATCATTTGTGAGCTAAAAATGTAGAAAGCATAGAAAACAAAATACTCTCTCCATCAATCCTCTACCTCAATCTTGACTTTCTATTCTTTGTCAACTTTTGGGCAATTAATTTGGCAACCTCCAAACTTTCAGCCACGAGTGCACGTGTTTGAAAGTAGCTGTGGAACCTTAGGGAGCGACTGACTAGAAGGATTTGCACCAGAGTCGGGCCGAAATAGCTTTCAAGGCAATGGCTTGCCGCGACACAGTATTTGTGACTATTTTATTACTATTATTGGTTCCAATTTCATATCAATGTAGTAGTATTTTTTCCAACAATTCCATATTAGTTGTCTTCCTTAGTAAATCAAGAAGCATTAATTATTATTTTTTTCATATTACCCTTACAATTAATTTTTTTTGAAGGTGCTCATACTTGTTTGTAAAGTTCTCAAGAAGTTTTTCAAGGGGTGAATTAGTGAATTGCCTTCTTATTTATGATTTCTTAATTTGCTATAAAAAGAAAAATAACCAAACATGGAACGAAGGGAGTAATAATTTGATTGATTGACCTAATATACGAATTTTAGGTTAAACGAGCCCCCTTCATAAAATATTCATAAATTAGTGGAGTAGTAAATTCTCATTTATCCTTTAATAAGAAGTCTCGAATTTGAGCTCTTGATGTATAACTGCTTTTGTTAGGAAATGCTTTATCCCCAATATGAGACTTTCCAAACATAAATTCAAATTTAGTCAAACCCTAATGCGAGTATAAACATAAGGTGAGAAAAAAAAAATTAAGTTTACTTAATTTCCTAAGTTATTGTATTGATGCTCAACTTAACTTTTTTTTTTCTTCATGGCATAAGAGATTTATTCATTACTAATGAAAATTAAAGTCCTTGGTACAGATAGATAGACGACATACGGCTAGCTGTGAAGGTTCTTCCCTAACAGTACAGGCGCAAACATGGCTAATATTACAATTACAAACATCCAAAGGCATGGGCATACATTGCCCTACAGAAGGAGTTCCCGCCTTGTCTGATTCCAACTGGTTCCGAACAAACATAGGTGGAACTATCCATTCTTCACAAAAACAGTCTTGAACTAGCTTATTGCCCTCCTTTGCTAGCCTGTCTGCAACAACATTTGCTCTCCTATCTTCATGGAGGACCTGTGGGTTCCCCAAGTTATTATCATTAGTGCAGTTGTCGTTGATTTCTCTGTTAAAGTTGTATTGAATCAGTTGAAACGAGTAGTTGGGTTATAGTTAATTTTTAGCAGCCAACTGTAGACCCATAAGCGACGCTGTGGCTTCAGCTTCAAATGCAGGGTTTACATTGATGGATGCACTGAAACCTATCAGACAGTTCCCATCAGAGTTGCGTATCAAACCTCCACCAGCTCCTGCTCTTTGGGTGCTTCCCATCTACATTTAGCTTTAATCCATTGTTGGGTGCTTTCCATTTCAGCTTCTCCATATATGTTGTAGCCGGTTCGGCTGGTCTTATCAGTTAGGTAAATAAGTCATTTCTAATAGTTCAGTGACATATTTGAGTCTTTTCCCAAAATTATTTTTTAAAGGAATTTTTAGATGCCTCAAACTATCATCGTTTTGTTGGGAAGCTAATTAAGTTGGTGATAGTATTACTCATACTCAGTTTTGTCCATAGTTATTGGACGTGGCTACATTCCAAGAAAATATGTTTTAAAATTTCCGGGCATTTACAAAGCATACAAATTAAAGAGGGTGTAGGATTTTGTGGGAAGTCTAGAGTGGTAGCAAAGCCAGATAAAATATTTAATCTTGTTCGGGCTAGCCAAGGCCTAAATCCAAGTGAATTCCCTTTGTTCCTACGTATATTTTCGGAGTGCTCCGGCACCCAGTAAACTCGACGCAGATTAGATATAATTACATAAAAAAATATACGAAAATAGGTATAAAACATATAAATGCACCCACTGAGATAAAAGTTGGTTGGGTGCACTGACATTTAAAATGATCTTAAGCTTCTCCAATAAAGGGACGTCCCGGGTTCGAACCTTGTTGACGTGATTTTTTTTTTTTTTTTCAGTTTTTTAATTTTTTAAGCACCCACAATCCTTAAATTCTGGATCCGCCACTGTTTGTTCAGCCAGCGTGCACATATTATGGGCAGCAATCTGGTCGTAGGCTGATCTCGTGGTGAAGGTACACTCAAAACTGAAAGATATCAACTACCATTCTGGCAAAAAAAAATTCCACATATAGTCATATAATTCTAGGTTACTTCAAAATTCAAACTTCATGAGTTTAATATTTAATATTTTTAGATTGAATTCAATGTCTTTTTAAAATGGTGTGTTAGGATTTACTAATTGTTGCAAAGTTTGTGAATTCTTACACATAAATTAATGTTACACATCCAAAGTATTGAATTATTAATATTACACGTCAAAAGTATTGAATTCAGATGAATCTAAATACATTGGATAGATTGTTGTTGTTGAAACATGACGTGCCATTGCCACATCATCATCATTTTGCACTGTGTACCATCAGAAAAAAATACTCACAAAAATCCACCTTTCTATAAAATAACTAAAAAAAAATATAATGTTTATAAATGTAAATATTATTTCTTTAAACAAGAATTGTTCATAAGTGATACTCCCTCCGTCCCAAATTACCCGTTCCAAATTTTCTAATTTGATTTCTCATTTTAATTGTTTTTTTTCATTAATCAAGAAGAGACAATTTATTTTTTTCATGTTTTACCCTTTGTATTAATTACTTTTTTTCAAATTAAAATGTAAACATCATTTAATAGGGGTACTATGATAAACTAGACATATTATTAATTATTTTTCTTAATCGATGTGTCATCTCAAGGATGAGACGGAGAGAGTACATTCATGGCCACTTAGTAGTGTAGGAAGAATTAAGTTAAAAAATTCAAATTACATTAGTACAACTTGGTGCACAGAAACATTCAACATTTATGTAGGGTCCAGCGCATTCTAATAATAACAAGCGAAAATGCTTAAATATGTCATTGAACTGTTAGAAATAGCTTATTTATGCCGTCCGTTAAAAGTTCGGCTCATTCATGTCATCGCCGTTACAAAACCGATCCATCCATGCGATTACTTTTTAACTGTGATTTTTTAAAAATAACTTTGACACGTGACTTTTTATTAGAGGTCCACGTCATTAAATTGAATCCATTAAAAAGAATTCAACCACATCCAACCTATCACCTTAACCCACTTTAATATTACTCTTTCAATGGATCTAAGTCCACATATTTGTGGAAAAAAATTCATACATACACATAAATAGTGTCTGTGTGTGTCTGTCTTCCCTAAGTCCTCTAATTCCTTCTTTTTTTTTTTTCTCACTTAGCAAATAGGAGCAATGCATTTGTTGTTCTAAGGTTTAAAGTAGCATCAATTGTCATCGAAGGTAAAAAGGTTGAAGAAAATGAACAGATTAAGTAGTTGGACTAAGGGTTTTTGGATTTTTAGGTTATTTGATCGATAGTAGTGGGAAGACAATGTGGGGATAATATTAAATGAGTGTGGATCAGATATTAAATGGGTCTAATGTTTTTTAATTAATATTGATTTATTTTACTTAATGACGTGGACCTTTAATAAAAGGTCATGTGGCAAAGTGATTTTATATAAAAAGTAATGGCATGGATGCGCCAGATTTGTAACAACAATGACATGAATGAACCGAGCTTTTAACGGATGACATAAATGAGTCATTTTTTATAGTTCAGGGGCATATTTTAAGCCTTTTCCCTAATAATAATAGTGTACATAAATTCCGACCGTTTAAAGCTTAATTACATAAAATCTCGATATTTTGCATAATTACTGAAAATTTCGATTTGAATCTGTCGAGATACATAATTAGTTTCCGATACATCTAACGAAGATGCATTTTTCCTTTGTAAAGATACATAATTAGCTCCCGCTACATTTTTTTCTGATTTTGGATCTGTCGAGATACATAATTAGCTCCCGATATATCCAATGAAGATACATAATTAGTTGAGATTTTTATAGTTACTTTGTAAGGGTGAAGATTAGGGGTATGCATCGCTCGGTTCGGTTCGATTTTATGTGTTATTGGCTCGATTTATCGATTTTCAATTTTTAAATATGCAAAACCAATAATCAACCAATAAGATATTTTCTTATCGATTTTTGGTACTTAACGGTTCGATTTTTGGTTTAACCAATAAGAAAATACTCATAAAATAAAAATAGTAACTAAGATAAAAAAAATAAAATCTTAGTTGCCGCCAAAATCATACGCAATGCGTTTTAGTTTACAAGAATCTTTAAACTTGAACTGAATGTTAGTTCGGAAAAAAACGGAATCCTAATTGTTGGAAGCTACAAAATGCTTCAAGCTTTCCAATACGACAATATCTGAGCTTTGTATTGTGCCTTTTTTGCCCTGAATAGGTTAATACTTTGTGAATCTCTGAATTGTGAATAAATAGTGTATGTGTCTGTGTCTTGCGCGCGCGCACACACACGCATATATATATATATATATATATTAGTAATGTAAATATTTATATATATAACACAAATAGGAGTAAAACAATAACTTAGTGTATCTTTATTGGGTTATCGGTTTAACCGATAACCCAATAAGCTAAAACAGTAACAGAACCGTTAACCCAATAGATTTTTTTCATAAAACCAATAAAAAACCGTTAACCGAATAATATTTTTCAAGGAAAAAATACATAAAGTAGCATACTTAAGAATTAAATTACAAAAAATAGCAATACTTTTATCAAATTATATTTTGTAGCATATGTATTTGTGTGTATTTGTATTTTTGTAGCAACAGTTTACAAAAATACAAAATACATATCGATCATAAGGGCAGTAAAAATCATATGTATTTGTATTTTTGTAGCAACAGTTTGCAAAAATATAAAATACAACTTGTTATATTATGTAATTATGAAACTGTTGCTATGAAACTCATAATTAAGGGAATAAATATGTTATTTCTGAATTTTGCCCATATTTTTATCGGTTCGGTTTGATTTTTGCATACCCCTAGTGAAGATTTATATAAATAAGATAAGTTAAGATGTATATTTATGTTATTTTTCCATAATAATAGTCAGACTCTTGCTACAATTATTCACTATGAACTATAAAATGCCACTCTTGATCCTGCTCCTTCCTTATACATTGTTAACTTTAGTGACTAGCACAAAATTGTCAAAATCTAAAGAAAATTTTCAAAAGGTCAAGTTATGTTCTATCCATTTACTAGGAACATTTACAACAACATATCCCGTATAATCCCGCACGGTAGGGTCTGGAGAGGGTAGAGTATATGCGAACCTTACCCCTACTTCTCGAAGGTAGAGAGACTGTTTCCGAAAGAACCCCCACATAGGTAACACATATCAAAGAACATATTGAAGAAAAGAGATGTAACAAGTACTGAGAAAGCATCATGTAGCATACCGTAAAAAGAAACAGTAACAACAACAAAGTAAAGCGATGATCAAAACACGATCGGAAGCAACATAAATCGCAGGACAGGGAACAACGACGCAAAACTGCTAAAACTACTAGGAACATTTCACTGAAAAAAATACCAGATCCAAAAGACATTTCATTTTCCTTCCATTTACAAAACTGGAAATGAAAATGCGAAGAACTACTTTGCTAGGAGGTCCGTGTCAAAACGAGAAAAACATACCATCTAAAGCTTCAATTCCTTCATGAATGTACGTATAATATCAACATGACATGAATCGTACAACTTAAACCTACATTAGAGCAAAATGACGATAACTAACCAAAACAAAGACGATGATGCAGTTTCCGCATCTAGAGAAGACCTTTAAAGCTGTCTGTTTTATCAAGTCTTGAAGTGCCTGAGCTCGACGAATCACCCATCGCATCAGGAGAAGATGCTGCTGCGCGTCGCTCCTGCTTCAAAGAAGTTGGCAATCCCGAGATCTCCTGAAGAAAGTTGATCGAAGCAAAACAAATACTTGGATCAGTTAAAACAACTTTATTGCTAGTGCGCAAGTGGTATGTTTCTTAAAACGTAAGGTGCAAAATAAGACCAAAAACTATTTGAGATGACCAATCGCCAGAGGAAATTCAAAAAGAAAGCAAACTATATATAATGTTTCTCAAAATATGAGCAAAATCCATAACTACGGTTACATCAAATCCAGTGGCTGATTCGAGATGACCAATTGCCTGCTGAAATTAAAAAAGCAACTACATCATTTACAACAACAACGTACCCAGTACAATCCTACAAGTGGGTTTGGAGAGAGTCGGATACACACCGACATCTACCTTTGTGGGATAGAGAGGTTGTTTCTGATAGATTCTCGGCTCAAAAGAAAGAAAAACAAAGCATGTTTGAAAGAAAATATGACAGTGCCCAAGCAAGATACAAAGCAACTAACAATGGGAAACCAAGACAAAGCCAAGATGGACACAGCCAAAAACATGTAGTAACTATATCATACGTTTCTCAAAATATGAGCAAATCCATAGCTATGGTTCAATAAAGTCCAGTTGCTGATTCGAGATGATCAATTGCCCGCTCAAATTCAAAGAGCAAGCAACTATATCATATGTTTTCTCAAAACATGAGCAGATGCACAAGTCCAGTTCTTGCGGTATTTGAAGCCTTGAGTATCGAAGAAACTAATTCAAATTCATTTTGACAAGAAATAAAGTAGGGGATGAATGCAATCTTTCCTATTCAATATGCAGTGAATTCATTGTTCGAATCTCAAGATGAAGGTGTGTATGCATTTACGAACAGTTGCATCATATTCAGAGTATACAAGTTCTTATAATAAGAAAAATAATTTTATTAGTATCGGAAAAATGTCCTACATAGAAGCAGTATACCAAAAACCTACACGGTAATATGATTTTCTCTTATTTCTTCCCTTCCCACAGGACACACATATAAGTCATAAATTTTGACAGAAATTATTGGAGCTAGTTTAGTGGCGAAAGAATAGTAAATCCAACACAGAGTAATAACTTTCTATGTGGCAAAGCAAAGTTCGCCGCAACAATGTCAATGCAACGTAAAGTTACAACACGGGGGAGGAGTCAGTAATTATGCCGAATTGCTAAATCTGAATATAGTCCCCCCAACCACATTTTCCAAAACGAACCAGAGCCAATCTGAATTGTATCTTTTAAAAGATATGCTACAGAACAAATACCTTAATGTTTCAAATGATTCATATCTTCAAGTGCACCCTTTCCAAATTTTAGTCCAGATCAGTGAATGTCAATATATCTCGTGGTAACAAAAATGTTAATGTCATGAACTAGAAGCCCAAGATGGTGGCGTGACCTTTTAGAACAAACAAAAAGTTCCCACACTAGAGCTATTTGGGCCACACGATGAATAAATATATTGGAAAGATCAATCTCACATGAATTGGTTGAGCTACATTCTCAAAGTTGGACAAATAAAACTGTCGAATAAAGTTACATATATCATTTTTGGAAGATGGTAAAGGATATCTGGAGACGATGCACCGGAGAAGATAAACATAAAAGAGACGAGTAAGAATGGAGTGCACGAAAAAAACAAAGAGATTCTAACTGTTCTTTTGGGTGGCTCATTTGCTAGTCGAGGCAGTTGGAATATGGCAACTACAAAAAATGGATGATTTCCTCAAATTCGTGTGGTTAATGCATAACTGTACTAAAGAAATTGTTGCCGTGATGCCTATACAGATAACGAAAATTCAGAAGATGCTTACTTTCATCAAATGTAGTCGCAAGTCACAAGGCCGAACTTGATTACCAATGCAGGCCATAACAAAGTTTGAATATCGATACAAGACATCTGCAGCAGCTTGCTTCTTTTCTTCAACCTGAGTTATCGTCAATATATTAAAGCTATTAACAACAAAATAGAAACAGAAGTCGGTAAGGAATTATATGCATACTTGGAAACCAAAGTAAATCTTTCTAGCAAGTATGCCGTCACTCCAAAATAATATCAAATGAAAATGACAGAAAAATGATAGTAGTGGGGCATCGGTTTGGAGTTGCGTCAGCTGTAGATATAAACTAGGCTAAGTAAAGACTTTTTTCTGAGGTTTTGGGACTCTAGTATTAAAAAAATTGATATTTCGTCATGAAAGTGTCGCATTTAGATAGTTCTTCTTGAAGGAAGTCAGAAACTCAAAACTTATAATGAAAAAGTACGAAATAAATCAGATAGATAAAAATACTATGTAAGATCCACGGCTTTTCCCTTCCCCAATCCATATCCCATAGGTACAGTGTTGGTTGATCAATAAAGAACATTTTGTTGTGTATGACTCGATATAATTCCATTCCAAATCCCTCCCCAAAACCTCCCAAGGAAAACAATTACCCACATCTTGACAACAACAACAACAACAATATCTCGAACGTAAGTCAAATAGGTGAGATACCCCTTCTGCTTTGAGCCTTGAAAAACGATATTACCTTCTTTGGAAAGTGACTAAGAGTACCCTTCCATACCAGTGATCCCACAAGTGGGGAATTTTACATACACTCACTAAATTAGTTGCACTATTATTGTTTTTTCTCAAATCTAATCAATCAATCATTACATCTCAATCCCTAATATGTGTTCAAAGAATTCATTTAATTTGATCAAATAATTTATTCAGAATCCAATAACCAAACAAAATTGTGGCCCAACATGCATAAACCAAAAAATTTCGCTCTACCTCTGAATTGATGATTATTACAACATTCATAGTGTAAGTCCACAAGTGGAGTCTGGCTAGGATAGTGTGTACATAGACCTTAAACCTACCTAGGTAGGTAGTGAGGCTCTTTCTAATAGACGAGTTGATGATTAGTATTCTCTTAAACCACCACCACTACAACAACAACATACCCAGTGTAATTCGATAAAAGGTTTTTGGGCAGAGTAGAGTGTACGCTGACCTTACCCTTACCTCATGGAGGTAGATATGTTGTTTCCGAAAAACTCTCGGCTCAAGTGCAATATATCAAAGTATTTACTAAAAAGGGAATAGGACAGTGCAAGAAACGTCAATTAATAAGGAAAGCAGTTCAGAGCATTTATACCAACAAAGCTAAACCAGCCAAGAAATAAGTCAAAGTTCAACTACCTACTAACATTCTACCTAATATGCGAAATGTTAAAATTTGCTCCGAATTTCCTACTTTACCTGATTTTCTACCATAATTAGAATTATTACCTTTCTTGGTGAAAAAAGATTTTCTTGTTGGAAAAGATCTCTTCCCTATTAGGTTTATTCTTTTTTAGAGGAAGGATTTTTATGCCGAAGATCTCATTACACAATAACATCCACAATGTAGTCATCGAAGAGTGTTATAATTTTCAATATTAGTTTTTCATATATAACAACCGAATCATATTAATAATATATTGTTTAATCTGTTTTTCTTTTCGTCTAAATTATCGTCTCCATAATTTGCAAACTATAATCTTCCGCATGATGCCCTATCAATTTCAAACCCAACACTAAAGCAGTGTCATATCCTGTCAGACTGTCTAATCACATCTCCCCCGTACTTCTTCGGTCTACCTCTACCTCTCTCTCCTTGTTCGATATTAAATTTCAATAAAGAAAGCTTCAAACTACAAGAAGTATATCACATTAACTCTTTTTTCTTCATAACAATTTCAATAAAAAGTTGGAACAAAAAATTGGTAGTAGTAATCAAAATATTACAAAAAATAACAAGGATGAAATAAGAGTTTTGTTACCTCATAATCATCTTTCATGGTTGAAATCTTGGTTTCTTCTTCCATTTTCTTCCTAGATCATCAACCTTCAATGTTATATATTTCTTTTTTTTCTTATATTATATATTAATAAATAGAAATTTGGATATTAAAAGTACATGTGGCCCATTAGCTCAGTTGGTTAGAGCGTCGTGCTAATAACGCGAAGGTCGCAGGTTCGAGACCTGCATGGGCCAATTTTTTTGTGGAAAACCACATAAATCCCAACGGTTTGAAGCTTTAATCATAGAAAAATTCGATATATTACATAATTGATGAAAATCCTGATTTTGGTTTGTCCAGACACATAATTAGCTCCTAATACATCTAACGAAGATACATTTTTTCCTTTAGAGATATATAATTAGCTCCCGATATATTTCTTTTTTCGATTCTGGGTTTGTCTAGATACATAATACATAATTAGCTCTTGATATATTTTTTTTATTTGTAAGAATACATAATTAGCTCTTGATATTTTTTTTTTCAATTTTGAATCTGTCGAGATACATAATTTAGCTTTCGATACATCCAATGAAGATAGATAATCAATTGAGATTTTTGTATGTACTTTGTAAGGGTGGAAATTTATATTTATATGGTAAGTTAAGATGTATGTTTCTTTTAGTTTTCCATCTTTTTATTACTTAGGAGCCGTTTGGCATTAAATCTGGATTTTCTTTCCAGGACTATAATCCTAGAATTAAAATCGAAATTATAAACTAGATAACATTTGTCACTTTCTACAACAACAAGATACTCGAAGTAATCCCACACATAAGATAGAAAGTACGCAAATCTTGCCTCTATACCCCGTAAAGATAGAGAGGTTAATTCCGATAAATCCTCAACAACACTTTTTACTTTCTATGTGAGATAAATTATTTAGATTATAAACCAAAAATCAATATATTATTTAATCTAATACCTCCCATCAAACATGAAATAAATTTAATTTCAAAATTTAAACCGGAGTAACCCAATCCTTGATTGAACCAAACAATCCCTTACAGTTGGTTTCAATTGACAATATTTTCAACTGTTTTTAAGAAAATATAATTTTTTAAATTTGAAAATGTTTTAAACTTAAATTTTATCCTTAATAAAAAGCTTCTAAAACCATGCAAAAGGTAAAAGGCAATAAGCTAATGGTGATCAACTCATAGCGTTTTGCTTAGTTTATAAGCACCGATGATATTTCCATCGACTTATAGGCACTTTAATATCCACCAATATGTAAATAAGTCAAAAGTTACGTATAAGTCAATTTAACCAACTTATAAAATCGCTAAAAACATCATCTATATTTAACTCTGATCAATTTATAGCGTTTTGCTTAGTTTATAGACGAAATAGTCTCGTGAATCCTTGTACTTATTCCCGTTTGTAAAGTGGACACTTTTACTTAGCCCTTTGTCATCTGAACCCCTCAATTCAATAAAACTCAAACATTTTAAACCCTATTTCGGTGTGTATAACACAATCGCCTCCACGTCGGCTTCCATGTCATTTTTAAATATTGTATTAAATTCCATGTCATTTTTAAATGCCACATAAGAAATTAAATATTAAAATAAATTTAACTAAATAAAAAACTTTTATAACTTGTAAAAAAAATTAAATAATCATGTTCTTATATTTGCTCACAAATTAAGCATCAAATTCATTCCAAATAATTGAAATTCCTCTCCAACTAATTTAAATTTTCAACTATAAATTCATATATATACAAACATAATGAATTTCCAATTTTCAAATATCTTTAACAAATCCACAAAAAAATTGAATTTTTCAAGCTTATTCATGAATTTCACTAATTTTTCAATATCCACTGACACTAACTTTTCAATTCAAATTTAAATGTAGTCCTACAAAAATATGAAAAGATTGAATTGAGAGAGAAAAATAAAAATAAAAAATAAAAAGAAGTGTGACTGTTTTTTTTGGTTTGGGAGGGGGGGGGAGGGGGGAGGGGCTGGTGCAATGAAAGGGGGGGTTGTAGGTGGTGCTGGGGAAGGGGGCTGGTGCGTTGGGGATGGGGGATATGGCTGCTTTGAAGGAAGGGGGTTGGGGGAGATGAGGAGGGGCTGAAATTTAAAGCCTTTTTTAAATTTATTTTTAAAATTTTTAAAAATATTTTAAAATTAAAAATATCGAACCACGCGCTGAAAAAATGCGTGTAAACACGCAGTTTGCCAACTCAGACATGCGTTTTTGCTACCTCAGCAATTTACTGCCACATTCATAAGGGTTCAAAATATTGAGTTTTATTAAAATGAGGGTTCAAATGACAAAAGATTAAGCAGAAGTGTTCACTTTACAAACGTAAACAAGTACATAAGTTCAATATGTAAACCCAACTTATAGGCACTTTGATATCTACTAATATGTAAATGAGTCAAAAGTTGCATATGAGTCAATTTAACCAACTTATAAGATCACTTAAAAGATCATCTACATTTACAACTCTGATCAACTTATAGTGTTTAGCTTAGTTTATAAGCATCGGTGATATTTTCATCAACTTATAGGCACTTTGATATCTACCAATATGCAAATAAGTCAAAAGTTACGTATAAATCAGTTTAACCAACTTCTAAGATCGCCAAAAACATCAACTACATTTACAACTCTGATCAACTTACAGCGTTTTGCTTAGTTTATAAGCACTGATGATATTTCCATCGACTTATAGGGGGACGGATTTTGATATCTACCAATATATAAATAAGTCAAAAGTTACATATAAGTCAGTTTAACCAACTTATAAGGTCGCTAAAAACATCATCTATATTTACAACTCTAATAAACCAACAAAAATATGAGATCAAATACAGAGCCAAACTCAAATCACCTCATGCAATGGCAATATTTCAAAAGAGAGAAAATAGTAAACACAGGTTGGACAATTGACATTTTCTCAGTACAATATACAGTTTTTCAAATTGAGAAACAAGGCTAAGGGTAACAACTAACAAGTACTAGTTTAATTTCTTTTCCACAAAAAGAGCACTACCATTTCTTGATTATACCATTTGAACATCATCCATATGATATGAACACAATAAGATTTGGGCATCATAACTTCTTGTCCTCTTTCTGTTCTTTGTCCTCCTGTTGTTCCTTGTTCTCACCCCTCTGCTACGATGAAATAGACACAAATGAGATGGAATGATAATGAAAACTAAATATACAACGATGTTTCTCGGTATGTCCACAGGAAACATGAGATTAGGGGTCAAATACCATTTGAAGCTATGTTGCTAGGACTCTTCAAAAATGTCGACGGCTGTGTTGTGTGTCGGATCCTACAAAAATAGTGTATTTTTGAAGGACCCGATACGGGTGTGGCAACATTTTTGGAGAGCCCGAGCAACTTAGATTTGAAGTGTGTGACAGTACAGGAAACTAACTGCCTAATGGATTAAGGAATATAGCACAGAGAGAAGGCACATAAATCAATATAACATCATTCACATGCTAGGGAAATAGTTTTTCAATAATTCTATTTCCTTCGTGCATCTTTCTCCTTTGTTAAATTTAGATAGCTGAAATCTACGAAAAATACAAACTCCAGTTCCTTTTGTGCCTTCCATCTTATTGGTCACCTCTCTTTCTTGCCTTCCGCTTCTTTAAGAATGATTCGCAGATGATGTACTTTTCCCACAATTGACTGTAGAGGAAACCTTAGTTTTGCTGCATTCTTAAGACTTCCAAGCAAGATGAGTCAGAGTCAGAAGTATGAAAGAGTCGATCTACTCAGTCAAAGAATTTTTTCAACTCTGATCCTTTCAGCCCTAGTTTCGCTCTAAGCCAAGGCCTTTAGTCGATCTGGTTCACCCACATGCTTTCTATGGGAAAATCAAGACTCTTTAGAATTGTGAATTTCTAGTTATCACACAAACTTGGTGCGCTTGACTTTCTTCCCCAAGGGTCTGGTATAAAACTTCATTACTTCAAGAATGATCTCAGCTTAGTCTAAAAGTATTTCTACGATTCTTTCTTTATCTTTTTTGGATCGTTAGCAAGGTGTAAAAATTGAAATGATCAAGGGATCTAGTAAAATAAAAGGTGTTCCGCAAACCTAAAAGACAGTTATATACATCATCACTTTCAGCCAATTAGTCTGCACAAAAAAAAAACCTTGAATTGCCTTCTAGATATACTATATACGCAATGCAGTAGGTGTGCCCAGATGTCTCTGGTGCCACAGTTCTTAGATTAACTTTCAAGCCCTAGAATATATTTCTGAAATTCAAGGAGTGTGTCTGTTCTGATATCTGAACGAGCATATTTAACTTATCGTCACCACTAAACAAAGAAGATAAATTGTTAGAAATCTACAAACAATATGACCATATAACACGCAAAATAAATTACAAATAGACATGGCACCACACAAAACTTTAACAGCATAATTTTTAACATAATACGATCAACCAAATTAACACACCTCAGGCTGGCCTCGCATAGAAGCATGGTAATCTTTAACTGTAGTGTTATTCGGATCAACACCTGGAAGCCGGGTAAGCTAACATACCATGAAATGAAAACCAAAGGAGATATTTAGTTTGATATCCATAGGATAAAAGCAGATACTTTGTGATGATACTAATAGGAGTGTCATCTTTTATTCAGCATAGAAAACTTACTTTAGCAAGAAATGATGACACGAATGATTGGTCGGCCAACATTCGGTCACATCTGTCCTGCACAGATAATTCAAGAGCTGCAAGCATAAGAAGCAACAGGGCATATCAGAAAAGCACAACTTAGCACCCTTGCATGAATGCTGACGTAGTAAGAAGGATTCTGCACAGTTGCAGCCCTTTGTAGCAATTAAAATTTTGATAGGACTAACCAAGGTCATGTAAGAGGTAATTAACAGTGTCTTGTATTTACACCTTTTGTCATTTAAAGATCATTTTGGACGATAAAAAGGATGGCAAAGTATGGTTAAAAGGCAGTTATTCAAAAATATTTTACATTTAAACTCTCATAATCTTCTTGTTTCAAATACATTATGCTAAGTGCAAACTATAAGAAAATGAAAGGGTAATTACCGGAAATTCCTCAAGAGTGAGGCAGGCATATACTATACAATGTATGTAATAGCAGTTGGTGAAATTCACCATATACTAGAAATCAATTGAAACGGCAAGTAAAAAGAACTTGAAATAATGTAAATGAACTAATGCATTTAGGTAGGCTTGCTAAACTTTAGAAACGCATTTCTATGACCTAATGACATAAGCCAACAAAAGAACTTGGCATGCAAATACAATGACCAACCTGATACCTTCAAAATCTGCTTCCATGTCTCTTGTAGCAATGCTGGAGGAAGAAACATCCATCGACATTGCAATTGCTTGTTGTAACAGATCATTATCATCCTGTTGTAAGGGATCAATTTATTGTTAAGGAGTTAGTTTCATTGTGGAGTAACAAAAGGCCAGGCATTACAAAACCTTCAAGCTTTAACTCATTTTCTTGAAAATTTCAATCTCTAGAAGTTTCTTTGCTAGGTATATAAAATAAAATGCTAGAAGACATCATAGTTACATATAAGTATGCTCTGCCTTGACAGTCTCAATGGTTGAGGTTAGTGGTTATTGTCTCCTTATATGGCATTGGGCAATCCTCGCCTCGTGGGCTAACTTTTGGGGTAAAGTTAGGCCCATAGTGCATCTTTATTCACATGGTTTCAGAACAAGACCCATCTCTATACTTGGTTTACCCAAAGTTGGGCCTGTGTTATATTGTCCATGCTCCAAATGCCCAGCCTAGGCGTGTGGAGGAGACATGTCAGACTCCCACATTGGATTAAGGATGTGGGCTATTGTCAAGTTGCAACCTACCCAAATTTGAGCAATCAATGGCACCTGCCTCTAGGACAATATGGAACTTAACACCCTCACACCATAAGGCTGGGTCTTCTAGCCATAGTTGCTCGTGCGTAAAATCCCTAATAGAGACTCAAATCTCCTTATCAGTCCCAAGCTCCAATAGGCCGAGCAAAATTGGAGACCGCCTTAATGGTTGCTCCTAAAGGGCCTATCATTTTAACATACATATGTGATGTGCCCATAAATGGGACCCTCACTTCCCACCCAAAATTAAAATAGCTAACAAAAAATTGACATTCAAAAGAATACCAGTTTCTTCTTTTCATCTCCAATTTTTCTAATAACTCAAAAACTCCTCAGAAATTTCTAAAATAGTGACATACCCACCTTTAGATCAGCTGCCTTGTTTTCAGTTTTAGACCTTCTGGCACTGAAATTTTCAGTCATTATAACATACTGGGAAGTTGACTGGGCTTCTCCTTTTTCATGTTTTGCAGCTTCTTCTGCAGCCTTCTTAGCTGCTGCTTCTTGTCTAGCCTTTTCCTCCTCCATTGAGGCACGAAGTACCAGAGCAAGATCAGGATCCAAGTTAAAATCAACACCAAAATCATAGTCCGGCCATGCCTTAGCAGCAACTGTAGCTGCAGTAATAGCTTCAGCAAATCCATTTCCAGCAAAGAGAGGAGAACTGCCAATTTCAGATGAACAACATGATATATTATGAATGTTATTTGAAGTTAAGAGTAAGAGATGGTAAAATATTTCTAGCAACCTAAATAGCACATCAGAAAGATCTCTAGCCCCAGGAGGAATATGAATGATGCGACTGTTTTCACTGTTGTTGACTGCAGCAACTAATGCCTCAAGCTTCTCAGCCTTCTCCTCATCTTCTTCACCAAAATTAACAACATCAAGAGCCACGTTATACTTCTTCAACTTTCTTCCAATCATCTCCAAGACCTCCTTGTCTTGTTTAACAGGGCTGAACAAATAGAAACAGCAATACAGAAAAAAAAAAAAAAAAAAAGTCAACAGCTGTGGTAGCAAAGACTACCCAGGAAAAAACCATCACCTGCCAGCAAAGAGAATGATCCACTGCTGCTGCTTTTGGTTTTGCCAATGCTTCAGCGCCAACTGTGCCACCTGGAGTCCAGCAGCCAAATTCACCTCACCACCGATATTTAATCCTGAAAAGATAAAAAAGGGCCAATCACATAAGAAATTGAAATGGAACTATCAAAAGGAGTTTAGTAAACAATGTATAGTTAACAAATATCTGAAGATGACAAGGATGTGAGTATAATACAGAGACATTATAGCAAGAATACACTGCTTTTGAGATTTATCTTTCCACAGCCGTCTTCTTCAGAAGGGTAATAGGGAGCCAATGGACATTCTATTGTGATTGCAAATGCATGAACACAACATACAAAGGAGTAGTTAAAAATTGAGGAAAGCCAAATTGAGGATCTTCATGAGAAGTTCAAAGAGAAATCCTCAACTTTTTCCCCAACCCTTTAGGCATTACCAGTCCTTTCAGTTCCAAATTTGGGCTTTTATTCACTACCACTCTTTCCCTCTCCCAATTTGATGTACATAAATGTTTTTACAGATATCACATACCCGCAGGTCTTTATCCTGCACCCCTTGTTTCATCCTAAGAAAATCATCCTTCTCACTTCGTTTCTTTTCTTTCATTCCTCTGGCATTTAAAAGCTTCCGCCTCTGCCTTTGCCATAAAGGGCTAAAAATGCTACAAGACAAAGTGTAGAAACCAGCTTATCTTTTATTACATCTTATTAAAAAGAAAAAAGAAAAACATTTTCTTTTCTCTTTTAACCGATATCACATACCTGCAAATTTTTTAGATAATTTTTTTAAATTTATGAAGGGTATAAGTAGGCTTCATCACAAAATGGTATGGTGATATCGAGGATATTGGTAACCCTCTTATCAAAATCACAAATGGTAAAGAAGAAATAGCCTGGATAGGAAGAAACAAGTATTTTTAGCCACACGCAATCGAACATCAACGAATCTAGAGGTCTACCAAGAAAAGATTGGAAAAACCTTTGTCAAGATCCTACACAAGTAGCACTAGAACCGCAGATAGTCATAATTCTGAACCAATCATTAATCTTCCATACATGCTCTCGACATCAAAATGTCAAAAGTTCTGCTAAACCTACAACAACAACAACAACATACCCAGTGAATTCCAACAAGTGGGGTCTGGGGACGGTAGATTGTATGCAGACCTTACCACTACCTAGTGGAAGTAGAGAGGCTGTTTGCAGGAGACCCTCGGCCCAAGTGCATTAAATCCAATGACAAGAAAAAACAGTGAAGAGAGCATAACAATCAATAAAGAAAGAAGTGCAAAGCCTACACGAAAGGAACAATAATAACAGCAAAAAAATATGCGATCGAAACAGCATAAAAAACATACGATGAATGATAGCAAAAGCAAGAACTACAAGAATGCAACTAGTACTATGACAGAAACCAACCACCCTAAATGTAGAGCCTCGAAAATTTTTGAATCTAAGTTTAATACTCTAGACGAGGACAACTCTTAATTTATAAAGAGTTACGGGGCGCGCTATATACCGAATTGGTGATCGTCGCGTTTACCTTCCAGTGAAATTAATAATGTGATATTAAGAATTTCTAAGGAGTTATAAAAATGATTCCTATTCTGAATTTTTCAGAAGCTACAAGTAAAGACAAGGTATATGAGGATGACTTCACAAAGGATTTATTGACTAGGTATATGAGGATGACTTCACAAAAGGATTTATTTATAGTTAAAAGTGTAAAACTTACCTATGGTACTATTATGAAGTGTGCGTATATTATATGCTTACACAAATTAAGTGGATTTCTTTTGAACTATTTCATATTTAGTAAGTGACGGGGGGCACTTTGACTTTCCTTATACTACACAAGTGAAGTGAATTAGTAAAGGGATATTTGGTTGGGAAAAAGGAAATCAAGAAAGTGTGCAGGTGCTACTACATACTACTACATACTAATGCGTCTCAATTCTCTTCCTCTTCTCCGTTCATGCAGCAACTAGTAAGCAAAAAATTTGGTGGATGAGGAGATTAAAAGGGAAGGAATCACCTGGATCCTTAAGGATCAGGCAAATTAAAAGATTTCTATGTCAATTTCAAAGGATCTCGAAGAAGTGATTTCAATAATCGATAGTTAGGGTGAACCACAAGAGGTAAATTCTCCATCCCTCTCTTGAATATGATTATGGATAAGTATTTGGGATATTCAATTTGAATTTCGTTCTACTTCTTGAAATGTGTCTTATAACTAGGATTCTTGAAAAAGGGGAAAAGATGAAATTGTGGTAAAAATTGAATTTTTGGGAACTCTTACCAACTGGACAGATTTGGTATTGAATTACACATGTTAGAAAAATTAAAGGATTT
Source organism: Capsicum pubescens (assembly GCA_030864215.1). Taxonomy (NCBI): domain Eukaryota; kingdom Viridiplantae; phylum Streptophyta; class Magnoliopsida; order Solanales; family Solanaceae; genus Capsicum; species Capsicum pubescens. Next base: position 246,221,446 of record CM061541.1, on the reverse strand, counting down.
ACTCCGGATAATTGTTAAGAAACTTGACTAACTTTGGGCATAAGTAAAAAGTATTGGAACAACTTGGTATATGAATTCACGAGTTATTGATGGTATATAAGTACTGTATATGTAGTTGACAATGTTGGATTACTTGCTCACCAATTGGGGGTGGAAGCTCATAGTTAGTTGTGTAAAGATTACACCCCATCTATAGAGATGGTAGGGACTCGCACTTCTACCGCTAGCTAGGAAAGCACCAAAGATATGCAAAGCTAAATCCTCCTTCGTTGTTAAGGTACGACTGAAGGTTGTCTTAACAGGTGACTATATGCCTAATGTGGCCACAACATCCACATGCCCTTTCCATTTGAAATTTCTTGTCTCCGACCTTCATGAGTCTATTTATTGGAGTCACAGTATTCATATCACTTTTGTCGCGTCAAGTATCTATAGAGTCATACATGACTGTATTCGTGCACATTAGAAATTCTTAGAGTTCATATGGTACATCTATCACATGCTATATATTTAGAATAAATGGCTACAGTATAGTTACACTTGTATATTGGATCACATAAGCAATATCGTCATATGATGATATAAAGAACTAGTGTTAAATTGCTCGATGCCATTAAAGAAATTAGTAGCCGTTTGTCCATGAAAAGTTTTTACTTTTTCCCGGATAATTATTTCACTTTAGTGGAAAAAGTGAAAACTGTGTGTTTGGTCATGAGAATACTTGTTTTCACTCATACTTCTCTCACAAAATTTCAAAAACAACTTTAATTTAAATTCATGGCCAAACACAACTCCAACTCCGAAAAATTATGATTTTCATGGCCAAACGGGGCCAAATAGTTGTATATGGAAAGCACTACTTGGTAAAAGTTAACGATGGGAGGGTATTCCTAGTTTTGGCTTGACACACATGTGCGACGTAATTCTGTGCACAGAATTGAGACAAGACCATTATAGTGAGCCCAAACATTGTGGCGTACCCGCCCTTGTGGCATCATTTATATTTGGAGTCAGATGGAATGTCTTGTACTGGTTCCCCTAACTCAAGCCAATATATGACACATATGGCCCGCAAACAGACCCTCATAGTGAGCCCATGGGGGGCGTATCCTGTAGCAGACTGCGATTACAGTTATACGTATAAAATCGTAGCAATGAGTATTTAGCCAACATATGCTATATATTTGCCATCGATTGCCTTTGATAGGCCATCATATGATTATTTGTAGTAAAGCCATCACCATGCGCTTCATAATGATGAATTACTCATAATAAGACGTCATATGATAAGTTAACAAGGCAAATGCATAGGCTATCATTTTATACTACATATCTGTCACTTATACGCTCATAAGCTATAGTTCCATATAGGAGTTTCTACTATTCAGTTATGTACAATTGCTCATTTTGTTACTTGATTCATTGAGCATCCTTATATGTCCATATGTTATTCTGTCTGCTTTATATACCAGTACGTTTTGTATATGTACCAGTACACTTTATATACCAGTACGTTTTGTGTACGTTTTGTATATGTACAGACGTCCTTATGTTGGGGGCGCCGCATCTTTGTAAATACAAGATCAGGTCCGCAAGTGAATAGATATCCATGTTAAGGTTCCTAGCCCTCCCCAGCTGGTATGTGGGTGAGCTCCATCTCTACTTGGAGCCAAATTATGTCTAGTACTTTTGTCTATATGTACAGGTTGCTAATTGGGTACCTTGGGGCCTATCTTGACTAGTTATTAGTAACACAGTGTTGTAAACTCTTCAGAGGCTTCCTAGAATTAAATACAATTTTTCTCCAGATAACTCAGATAGTATGTGTATTTAACTCGCAATAGATCTTCCGCTCGTTTATTATTTTATAACTCCGTATAGGTCATAGGTTATTTATAAAGCAGATGTTCATGCGGTTCTTGTCCGCCCCTACCATTCTGGGGGCGTGACACTAAACCTTCAGGAGGCAGCACAACAATCTACTCCCTACTAACCTTCTACCCTACTACCCTAACCTCCTGCTAAGCCTAGCGTCCATTAAATCCAATGTCAAGATAGCAAGCTGCAAAACCTATAGAAGTAATTTTAATGGCGTCTACAGAGTAACTAATTACTGCGAAGAAAAGCATAGCCATGCAGAGAAGCTTACCGTCCATGAAAGCTAACATCTTCCGTAGGCGGCTGGTAGGTGTAACTAATACACGAACCCCTTTCCCAGCCATGGTCAATATTCCAACTGCATTCTTAGGGTTTGACTGCAAACAGATTAACCAAATCAAACAATGGAACAGTCAAGAGTATAGACTTAGTAAGAAATACATTGTAACGTCATTGAGTCAGATATTCATGGAAAAAAAATCCTAAGAAGAGTAAAACACGTGATCAGTAGGTGAGGAGTACCACTGCGCCCATATTTACTGATAGTTCACAAGCTTCGTGTAAGTACAAATCATCGACTATATACACAACAGTGCTGTCAAAAGCTCATTTGAGGGTGCACTATAGCCCCCAAGCTAGATACAAAACATGTTGAGCTTACTGCATCAAAGCACTTGTGGCGGGTGTCTCATTACCCATGGAGTCCCTCTTGAAGAGGATAACACTAAGCAATAACTATTTCAGTTAGTCGTACTTTTGACAGTTCAACAACAATAATTAACTCAGTGTATTCCCAGAGATGGGGTCTGGAGAAGGTCTACACAATCAACCTTAGGGATATAGAGAGTTGTTTCCAAAATACCCTCCGCTCAAGTAACACATAACTAGGCTGTTTGAAAAAGACAATACAGAGATAAAACAACGAACACAACAAATAATTGAGAAAGCATAACATATCATACAGAGCAGAATAACGCGATAAATGAAGCATAAAAAACAACAGGCAGTATTAGCAGTAACCAGAGAAGAACAAGGATTAGGAACTACAAGAATAATGCTAATACTATCTATCCACCAACCTACCCCACAGGAGACCGAGACAACAGTGATATTCTTTCTAGTCAGTTCATTTTTCCATATTAATTGCTGTTACATATTTCTAGTTATTGTTCTTGAATTAGGGTCTACGGAAGCAAACTCTCTACCTCCCAAGATAAGGGCAAGGTTTACGTAACGGGTATGTTATTGTTGTTCTTGAATTACACATGTACTTTTTTATAATTTCTACATTTTCCCTTTCTCTCATTAAACCCCACACTATACTTGATCCCTTTTTAAGGTGTTCACTTTTTGCCTTTGTTAACATTGATACCATGGGTATGTTGTTCCTCTTCTTCTTCTTGAATTACATATATGCTTTTTTATAATCTCTACATCTTCCCTTTCTTTCCTTAAACCGAACCTACAGTATACTTGGTCTTCTTTTTAAGATTCACTTTTCGCCTTTGTTAACGCCGAAACTAAGGTCCACGTACACTCTATCCTCCCCAGAGCCCACTTGTGGGATTACACTGGACATATTGTTGTTCTTGAATTACATATACATTTCTATAATTTCCACATTTTCCCTTTCTTCCATTAAGCTCTACACTATACGTGGTTCCTTTTCTTTCACTTTTCGCCTTCAACAACACTGATACATAGCATTTTGTATAACTAAAAAACAAGCTAATCAAAGGTTAAATACCTAGGTTTTAGCACCACATATGAAACATTTCTATTTCTACATTTGCTCTTTTTTCATAAACCCTACACTATACGTGATCCCCTTTTTTTTCCACTTTTCGCCTTCGATAACACAGATAAACAGCATTCTATATAACTCGAAAACAATCAATAATGGCCAAAAATGCTGCCAACAAAGCTATTCAAAAGTTGAATAAAAGCATCAGATTGAGCTTCAAACAGGTTACTCGGGTAATCGCCATTACACATCCACTCAGAATTACATATACACATTCTTATAATTTCCATATTTTCCCTTTCTTTCATTAAACCCTACCGACTATACTTATTCCTTTTTTTTCCACGTTTCGCCTTCACTAACACTGACACAGCAGTTTTATATAACTCGAAAACAATCAGTAAGAGCCAAAACCGCTGCCAACAAAGCTATTCAAAAGTTGAATAAACAAAACTACCTGTGTTTTAGCACCACAAATGAAACTAAAAGCATCAGATTGAGCTTCAAACCGATTAATCGGGTAATCACCACTACACATCCACTCAGAATTGCATTTTTTTGAACATTGGTAAATTGGTACTCTTCAGCATTAGGATATGCTGGCCACCTTCAGAAATTACATAACCTTAATCAGAATTATAGATTTCCTATTAGATCTACAATCTCATCTACATCCACTATACACAATTGTTTACACCAAAAAAGTAAAGATACTAAACAATTCCATTTTACTTTTTGAATGGAATTGGATTTATCTTCACAACATCTCCCATTTCTTTCTATCCATATAGACCACCATATGCATGATGGAATCAGCTTCCACCACCTCTTCTGAGTCTTGTTTCCCCCTTTTCTGATCCAGCAACTATATAAGTCAGTTGTGTGCTTAGGCATGGACCAACTGTAACTATTGATGTTAAGAAAGAGTTCCCAGAGTTGAGCTGTATACTTACAATGCATAAATAAGTTACTATTAGTCTCCCCTGTCAGGTTGCATAGAAAGCATCTAGGGACTAGCGTCCTTCCTTTCTTCTGAAGGATTTCTTGGGTAAGACATGCTCTTTTGATCTTCACCTTTGTAGGAATCAAGCCTCTTCATATGGTCTTCCATTGATGGTTAATATTTCCAGGTCCCCCACCTTGTATCCCTTGTTTGTATGCACTATTAACTGTGAACTTTCCATCCTTGTTGTGTTTCCAAATGATCTTCTCTGGTACATTTGTGTCTAGTTTAGTTCCTTCCAGTTTTTCCAGTAGGAGAGCCACCCTATCTAATGACTAGCCTTCTGAAAGAGAGATTCCACCCGTGTGCAGACCAACATTCATTGACCCTACTTTCTGGATTGGTGCTAATTGAGAAGAGGTCCGGAAATAACTCACTCAAAGGATTATAATTTCCACATTCGCCCTTTCTTCTATTAAACTCTACACTATACTTGGTCCCTTTTCTTTCCACTTCTCGCCTTCAATAACACCGATACATAGCAGTTTTATATAACTCGAAAACAATCAATAATGACCGAAAACGCTGTCAATAAACTATTCAAAAGTTGAATAAACAACTTATTACCTGCATTTTAGCACCACAATTAAATTAAAAGCATCAGATTGAGCCTCGAACTGATTACTCGGGTAATCACCATTACACATCTACTCAGAATTACATATATACTACAGTTTTATAATTTCCACACTTGCCCTTTCTTTCGTTAAATTCTCGCCTTCTTCGCAGCATTTCTATATTCCTCGAAAACAATTGTTAATACCTAAAAACACTGCCGACAAAACTGATTACTCGCGTAATCACCATTATGTATCCACTTAGAATTACATATAAACTACATTTTTATAATTTCCACATTTTCCCTTTCTTCCATTAAACCCTACACTAGGTCCTTTTTTTCACTTCTCGCCTTCCGTAACAATCGAAAACAATCTATTACAGCCAAAAATGCTGCCAACAAAACTGATTACTCACGTAATCACCATTACACATCCACTCAGAATTACATATACTACATTTTTATAATTCCACATTTACCCTTTCTTTCATTAAATTCTCGCCTTCGTCACGATATTTCTATATAATTCGAAAACAATCATTAATACCCCAAAACACTGCCAACAAAACTAATTACGCGAGTAATCACCATTACACATCTACACAGAGTTACATATATACTACATTTTTATAATTTCCACACTTGCCCTTTCTTTCATTAAATTTTCACCTTTGTTGAAGCATTTTTATATAACTCGAAAACAATTGTTAATACACAAAAACACTGCCAATAAAACTGATTAATGCATAATCACCATTATTTATCCACTCAGAATTACATATATACTACTTTTTTTTTATTATTTCCACATTTTCCCTTTTTTCCATTAAACCCTACACTATACTTGGTCCCTTTTCTTTCCACTTTTCGCCTTCGATAACACAGATAAACAACAACATTCTGTATAACTCGAAAACAATCAATAAAGGGCAGCCCGGTGCACCCGCTATGTGCAGGGTCCGAGGAAGGGCCCAACTACAAGGGTGTATTGTACGCAGTCTTACCTTGCATTTCTGCAAAAGGTTGTTTCCAAGGCTTGAACCTATGACCTCCCGGTCAAATGGAAACAACTTTACCAGCAACTCGAAAACAATCAATAATGGTCAAAAACGCTGCCAACAAAGCTATTCAAAAGTTGAATAAAAGCATCAGATTAAGCTTCAAACCGGTTACTCGGCTAATCACCATTACGCATCCACTCATAATTACATATATACTACATTTTTATAATTTCCACATTTGCCCTTTCTTTCATTATATTCTCGCCTTCGTCATAGCATTTCTATATAACTCGAAAACAACGTTAATATCCAAAAACACTGGCAACAGAACTGATTACTCGCGTAATCACCATTATGTATCCACTCAGAATTACATATATGCTACATTTTTATAATTTCCACACTTGTCCTTTCTTTCAATAAATTCTCGCCTTTGTCACAACATTTCTATATAACTCGAAAACAACCGTTAATACCCAAAAGCACTATCCACAAAACAGATTACTCGCATAATCACCATTACACATCCACTCAGAATTACATATATGCTAAATTTTTATAATTTCCACACTTGCCCTTTCTTTCATTAAATTCTCGCCTTCGTCATGCATTTTTATACAACCAAAACAATCCTTAATATCTAAAAACACTGCCAAACAAAACTAATTACTCGGGTAATCACCATTATGCATCCACTCAGAATTACATACATGCAACATTTTTATATTTCCACATTTGCACATTCTTTCATTAAATTCTCGCCTTCGTCACAACATTTCTATATAACTCGAAAACAATCTTTAATACCCAAAAATATTGCCAACAAAACTAATTACGTGGGTAATCACCATTACGTATCTACTCAGAACTACATATATACTACATTTTTATAATCTCCACACTTGCCCTTTCTTTCATTAAATTTTCACCTTCATCGCAGCATTTTTATATAACTTGAAAAAATAGTTAATACCCAAAAACACTGCCAACAAAATTGATTCCTCGTGTAATCACCTCTATACATCCACTCAGAATTACATATATACTACTTTTATTATATATAATTTCCACATTTTCCCTTTCTTCCATTAAACACTACACTATACTTGGTCCTTTTTTTCACTTCTCACCTTCCACAACAATCGAAAACAATCTATTACCACCAAAAATGCTGCCAAAACTGGTTACTCGCATAATCACCATTACACATCCACTCAGAATTACATATACACTACATTTTTATAATTTCCACATTTGCCCTTTCTTTCATTAAATTTTCACCTTCGTCGCAACATATTTGTATAACTCGAAAACAACAAAACTAATTGTTCGGGCAATCACCATTATGCATCCGCTCAGAATTACATATATACTACATTTTTATAATTTCCACATTTGCCCTTTCTTTCATTAAATTTTCACCTTCGTCGCAACATATTTATATAACTCGAAAACAACAAAACTAATTACTCGGGCAATCACCAATATTCATCCACTCAGATTTACATGTATACAACATTTTTATAATTTCCACATTAGCCCTTTCTTTCATTAAATTTTCACCTTCGTCGCAACATATTTATATAACTCGGAAACAACAAAACTAATTACACAGGCAATCACCATTACGCATCCACTCAGAATTACATATATACTACATTTTTATAATTTCCACATTTGCCCTTTCTTTCATTAAATTTTTACCTTTGTCGCAGCATTTTTATATAACTAGAAAACAAAAAAACTAATTACTCGGGCAATCACCATAATGCATCCGCTCAGAATTACATATATACTACATTTTTATAATTTTCACATTTTCCCTTTCTTTCATTAAATTTTCACCTTTGTCACAACATTTTTATACAACTCGAAAACAACAAAACTAATTACGCGGGTAATCACCATAACGCATCCACTCAGAATGACACATATACTACATTTTTTAATTTCCACATTTTCCCCTTCTTTCATTAAATTTTTACCTTCGTCATAGCATATTTATATAACTGGAAAACAACAAACTTAATTACTCAGGCAATCACCATTACGCATCCACTCAGAATTACATGTATACTACATAATTATAATTTCCACATTTTCCCTTTCTTTCATTAAATTCTCGCCTTCATCACAACATTTCTATATAACTCGAAAGCAATCATTAAAACACTGCCAACCAAACTGATTACTCGCGTAATCACCATTACATATATATTACTTTTTTTAATAATTTCCACATTTTCCCTTTCTTCCATTAAACCCTACACTATACTTGCTCCTTTTATCCACATTTCGCCTTCCATAACAATTGAAAACAATCTATTACACCCAAAATGCTGCCAACAAAGGTTGAATAAACCAAAGTACCTGAGTTTTAGCACAGCAAATGAATTTACAAGCATCAGATTGAGCTTCAAGCCGATTACTCTGGTAATCACCATTACGCATCCACTCAGAATTATCAATACATATCATCGTAGCCTGAAAAACAATTAACAAAATTCTACAATCGAGAAAAAAAAAAAGAAAAAAACGTAAAAGCCCTAATTTGCAAAAATCGAATTTACAAATTGAACTGAGTATTGATAACAACGAAGAGGGTTTTCGAATCAAATTGCATAAAATTTAACCTAACATGAAATTTTTTTTTCATGGTATTAATTTGAGAATGTTTACGATTTATAATATTTTTATATATAATTTTTGAATATTTAAATTTTAAATTATTAGAGTATTAATTAATTTATTTTAGTATAGCTTCGAAGTTTAGTTAACCTCGAGCACCATTGTTAAGTGAATTCAAGAGGTTAAAATTGTTGAGAATTCTCTAGCTTTAATTGGTGGACTACTGATTTGTAACTGCTATTTATACTTTAGTTGATATCTTACTAAAATAAATGTCACATATTAATTAATTAATTATTAAATTAAATTAAAATTAATTATTTTTTATTTTATTTCTACAATTAATAATATAATAATTTCAATTTTTACACATTTCTATGCTTTATGAGTATCATTAATATGAGTAAAAAATAAAATATTAAACTTCATCATTTAATTTATAATTTTTTAATTATCGTGTATAATGAAATGTTGAGACGCAATAGTGAGTGAGTAAGATTATTGGGAGGAATATTCTACAGGGACAGTAACTGTGCATAGCCACTACAGAAGAGCTAGCATATAGTTTGGGTTATTATAGATTTCGGGAGAAATAACGTGATATAAAGTAAAGGTGAGAATTTTAGTCCATATTTACAAACTTAATTCATTTAATTCATATTAAATAAGTTGAATCAATTATGTTTTAATTGCGTAATTATGAGTTCCAGTCTATTTCTAGCCCATAAAAATTATAAACTAATATAAATATTCATATACGAGCTCATATTTGTTAGGTGAGAGTTGGGATCAAAGTTGGAAGTTTGTTGTCGGGTCGTTGTTGGGGTTGGGGTCCGAAGTGGGAGTTGGTGTCAAGGTTGAAAGTCGAGTCTTAAGCAATGGTTGGTCAGTTTGCGAGCGAGAGTCGGATCTAAGATCGAGTGGATTGCACTCCAATAGGGAGAATTCATACAAAAATTTGTGTTGGCTAAGACTAGTGATGGAGCCAAAATTTTCACTAAGGAGGTTCAGAAATTGAAAAAATAAGCTCACGAAACTAGTCAAAGGGAGTTCAACATCAACTATATATACATAAAAGATAAATTAACTATATATAAATAGTACAATTTTTCATCGAAGGGGTTCAAATGAACCCTCTAGTCATAAGGTGACTCCGACCATAATGGAAGAAAGAAAAAATGTGGAAATTATAAAATAAAGTAGTATATATATAATTCGGAGTAGATGCGTAATGGTGATTACCCGCGTAATTAATTTTGTTGTTTTCGAGTTATGTAAAAATATTGTGACAAATGCGAAAATTTAATGAAAGAAAGGGCAAATATGAAAATTATAAAAATGTACTAGTATATATGTAATTTTGAGTGGATGTGTAATGATGATTAACTGAGTACATAATTTTGTTGTTTTCAAGTTATATAAAAATGTTGCGATGAAGGTGAAAATTTAATGAAAAAAGGGCAAATGTATAAATTATAAAAAAATATAGCATATATATAATTCTGAGTAGATGTGTAATGATAACTACCCAAGTAATCGGCTAGAAGCTTAATGCTTGTAATTTCATTTGTTGTGCTAAAACTCAGGCACTTTGGTTTATTCAACCTTTGAATAGCTTTGTTGACAACATTTTTGGTGTAATAGATTGTTTTCGATTGTTATCGAAGGCGAAAAGTGAAGAAAAAAAAAAGGATCAAGCATAGTGTAGGATTTAATGGAAGAAAGGGAAAATGTGGAATTTATATATAGAGAAAATGGCTAAAAGACCCTCCAAGCTTTGCCCAAAATCTCAACTACACACTTAATCTTCACGGGAGTCCTATCACCCCCTCAACTATTTTTTCATGTATTTATTACCCCTCCAAATGTTGATGTGGCAAAAAAGGTGAGAACACCCTTTCTAGGCGCGTTGGTTTAGTCCCAACAACTCCAAACTGAAGATTTTAGCCTTCCACCTGTATAATACACATCATTAAATGATATTTTGAAGAAATAAATCATGAAAAATGGCTTGCAACGGTCATTTCCTCTTCTTTATATTACTCTTCTCTTTGTCCACCTACCACCTTCATCTTCTTCCTTTTTTTTTTAATTTCTTTAACCTAAGTTTTAGCTTTTAATCCCAATTTCTACTTGAATTCTTGGAGCTTTGTTGTGTAATTTGGTTCAACTCTTAATTTAGGGTTTGTAATTTGATGATCGATTTTGTCGGAATTCATGAAATGACAAATTCAAAATTGAATAAGCTTTGTATGGATAAATCAGACCCAATGCTCAACGTTGTTGTGAGATGCAAGCATGGTATCTTGCTTGACTTGCAAACTTCATGGTCGAAGTCAAATCCGGGAAGAAGATTTTGGTCTTGCCCCTATTATAGTGTATGTATTTCGCATTGTATTTTACTGTCACTTTAAATTCAAATTATGTTAATGAACTGATTTCTACAAAAAAATTCAGTCTCAAAAATGTAATTTTTTTCTATGGAGGGACAAAGAAAAAGTGGATCCAAGATCAAATTTTATCATTCCAAGATTAGTGAACAAAATCAATGAGTTGGAAGAAGATTTATGGCTTAAACAGGTCCAAATTGATAACTTGACACGGGAGAAGAGACTCAATGGAAGATGGAGATGGTATAGGTTCAATAGGAAAATATTTTTATTTATTTTGATTTGTGGTGTTGCTATGTTCATCAGCAACAAATGAACTGAAAGTAGTTGCTAGATCTGGTCTACTATGGTGTAAATTTTGTATGCCTCTCTCTAAATATATCGGATTATGTTTTGTTATGGTATCTTTTGCCTAGTCTATTTCAGATGTTTGTTTTAATGTTGTTGTGTTATTGTTTGTACGTTCCAAATTGTGTCTTGTGTTATTGCTATGTTGTTGTTTACACTTACAAAATTGTGTCACATATTGCTCCTATGTTATTGTTTACACTTATTGTGTCTTGTGTTATTGCTATGTTATTGGTTACACTTGAAAAGTTGTGTCTTGTGTTGCCGTCATGTTATTGTTTATGCTTACAAAATCGTGTAATGATAATGTTGTTTATGCAGAGCATTGTGCTACTGCTTTGTTATTGCTTACACTTAGATCGTGTAATGACAATATTGTGTTGCAGTTAAACAACACAACAATAATGCCTAATGACATCGAGAAAACATTCCAACTTTATACAACACCATCATTCATACCAAAAAAAATTTACATTCATAATGCCTAACCATTAGGCAATATTCATCAACAAAATACAGTGCTTAAATTGTTTTTCCAACAACAAAATGAAATTGTTTTCATGTCAACTGGACTAAGTTAAAACAATGCTTAAAATACATCAATATCACTACAATTTTCATGACATCTTGAACTGTGAAGAAGTGCTATGTTGACTTGAATGGTGTGAACTACTTCCCACTGTCTTCTTTCTTCTATTCTTTTTTTTCGATATGTTTACAACAATCGACATCGGAAGCCCAAGTACCAAATAAATTAGCAGAACATTTGCGTAAGTCACAAAACCCTCTTTAATTTTTTATCTCAAACTCTCACCTACATGCGTAGACATAATAATCCCTTCCCTTTATAAAAAGTTATACTGCTATTTACAAGAAAAGAAATCTATTAAGCAGTCAACATATGCTTAGGGCAAACCCTAACTAACAATGAAATTAGTTTAGGGCAAAAACATGTACCTCTCCTAAATTAAACCAGCAATCAAATGTAAAATCTTCGGAAATTCACAAAACTTTATCACTAAGAGTAGATTCATACACAAAAACAACTAAATTTGCATGTAATAATGGAGGAATTTCGTGAAGGAAGAATGGAAGAGAGAGAAGAGAGGAGAGAAGAGAGAGGAAGCTCAAAGGGTGCTTATGGGACCATATGAAGATTTAGGAGGGAAATGACCTGAAAGGCGTGGGCCCAGCGCGTGTAAATACGAAGACATTATGATTTGGGTTAAGTTGCCACATCAGCATTTGGAGGGGTAATAAATACATGAAAAATTGGTTCAGGGGGGTGATGGGACTTCTGTGAAGATTAAGTGTGTAGTTGGGATTTTGGGCAAAGCTTGGAGGGTCTTTTGGCCATTTTCTCTTTATATAAATAAAAATAGTATATATGTAATTTTGAGTGGACGTGTAATGGTGATTATCAAAGTAATTAGTTTTGTTGTTTTCGAGTTATATAAAAATGTTGTGACAAATGCAAAAATTTAATGAAAGAAAGGATAAATGTGAAAATTATAAAAATGTCGTATATATGTAATTTTGAGTGAACGTGTAATGGTGATTATCCGAGTAATCAACTTGAAGCTCAATGTGATGCATGTAATTTTATTTGTTGTGCTAAAACTCAGGTACTTTGGTTTATTCAACTTTTGAATAACTTTGTTGTTAGCATTTTGGGTGTAATAGATTGTTTTTGATAGTTATGGAAGGCGAAAAGTGAAAAAAGGAGCAAAGTATAGTGAAGGGTTTAAATTTTAATGGAAGAAGGGGAAAATGTGGAAATTATATACAAAAAAAGTAGTATAAATGTAATTCTGAGTGGATACATAATAGTGATTACACGAATAATCAGTTTTGTTGGCAGTGTTAAAAAAAGGAACCACCTATAGTGTAGGGTTTAATGAAAGAAAGGTCAAGTGTGGAAATTATAAAAATGTAGTATAGATGTAACTATATGAGTGGATACATAATGGTGATTACCCGAGTAATTCATTTTGTTGGCAGTGCTTTTGGGTATTAACGATCGTTTTCGAGTTATATAAAGATGTTCTGATGAAGGCGAAAATTTAATGAAAGAAAGGGCAAATGTGAAAATTATAAAAATATAGTATATATGTAATTCTGAGTGAATGCATAATGGTGATTACTTGAGTAATCAGTTTGAAGCTCAATATGATGCTTTTAATTTCATTTGTGGTGCTAAAACGCATGTAGTAAGTTGTTTATTCAACTTTTGAATATTTTGTTGACAGCGTTTTTTGATGTAATTGATTGTTTTCGATTGTTGTGGAAGGCAAAAAGTGAAAAAAAGGACCAAGTATAGTGTAGGGTTTAATGGAAGATAGTGACGAAGCCAGAATTTTCAATAAAGAAATTCAAAATTGAAAAAGTAAACACACGAAACTAGCGAAGGCCGAAGGGGGTTCAATATCAAATATATATACATAAAAGATAATTTTAATCATATATAAATAGTATAATTTTTCGTCGAATGGTGTTTAGATGAACCCCTAGTCATAAGGTGGCTCCGCCCCTAACTACGCCGATACAGTATAAAGGTAACTGATTCATATAATTGAGTACTTTTGATGGAAGTATAATTTTATATGTCAAAAATCATGATAAATTGTAATAAATAATAGGTATGAACTCATAACTTTAAGAATACAGTTGTCCTAATACTAACAAACTCTAAGATTGAATCCATAAAATAAAAATCATGGAGCCGCCTCTTTTATAATTTATGACAATAATTTTATTACTGGCTTAAAAATAAATATTTAAACGTATTTTCTTTAATTCTTACTCAAATACTTAAAAATTATTTTGATTTAAAAACACCTAAAATAAGTGGATTCAGTCATGTTAACACCCACTTTTAATGTTGCTATTTAATGCAAATAGAGTATAATTTAAAAATTAATGCCATTTATAATCATTTCCAGTTCTGAGACTTTTGCAATTCTTTGAGCAGTTTTGTTGTTCACATGATAAAAGTGGCATTTTCCTGAAGTAGTGAAAAGGCTATTCCGATGCACTAGATATGTGTGGATTCTGGGGAAAGGGCAGGACCACGAGGGTCTATTTTTCCGAATAGACAAAAGGGCAGTCCAATGCACTAAAGCACCCGCTATGTACGGATTCAGGAAAAGGGCGGAACCACAAAGGTCTATTTTCCTTATTCAGAACTTCCTGGCAAAGCTAGTTATTGAGACATATGATAATCACAACATACACTTGCACTACAATTTGAGACACAACATTCAAAATATGCCTTAGGCATTTCAAACTTCACTCAAAATGACAAATGATAATTTAGTCCCGCGAATTTTCTTGACAAACTCGCGCAAAATGAACCGAGCATTCACCCGAATAAGCCTAAAATAATGCAGTAACAGATATGACAGTCGACACATCAACACGGCCTAGTGCACGTCTCATTTATACCAAATTTTGAGGGTACAAGATAAAAATGTTACAGTAAAAGAATGATCAAACACCTCGAACAAGTCCAGAATCTACTTTTTACTGATCCTTAAAAAACTGGGCATCCTTTAACCGCGACCCCTTCAGCAGTCGGACATTTAGCTAATGGGCATCGATTTGCATCAGTTCCCCACCAGTCAAGCCTAACATGCTCCAGATAAAACATAATTGTGACGAATCCATAATTTCCGGTTGTATATATCTATAAGCAACAAATCCAGAAAGAAAAGCTATGATGATCCAACTGTTGTAGTTAACAGAAGTAGCTGGTGGCATATGCATTATCCCAGCTAATAACACAGGCACTGTGATTAACCTGATCCACTGCTGGTTAGGGAAACTCTTGTGTCCGTTCCAAACAATGACAGGCGCTGTAGCTCCAAATAAGAAGCCCCAGTTTAGGATGACTGAGGCATCATAAAATATATAATCGCCTGGACAAGTTCACGGACTGCCAGGAGGAAGCAAATTAAAGCTCTCTCACAAATATTTGGGACGATGTCCATGAGCTACCCACCATTGCTCCAAGATGCACTAAAGTTGATATCAACATTCCAACAACCTGATTAAAGAGTTCAAAGCACAACGATTACAACTTGTACAACTATTCATTCAACCAGGCACCCAATATAGTTTAATCCAAATTGATGTTAAAAGGTTGTTGCTTTGCATTAGTTATTTGTGTTGGGTACATAGTAGATGAAAGAAGTGTGAATGGAAAAATATAGAGTAAAAGAGTGGAGGGAAGGAGACACTAAAATGGAAAGTGTACTCCCAAATTGGCAAGCTTACTCTTTCTCCCACATTGGTGGAAGAAGAGAACTTGAGGGTGCTTGTATTGAGAAACACTAACTCCACATGGATAGTGAGGCAAGAACTAGATGATGCCTCATGCTATCGTCGTCGCTCGCTCGGCTCGGCTTCGGAATTGTCGAGCAATAATGAGATCTATCTTTTAGGACAAATTTTATTTGACAGAAATAAATAAATTCAATCAGAAAATAGTTTTTGAAACTCCATTTATAAATGCATGCAGCGCACTGGTTCACTGGTTTGAACGAACTGGTGCCACTGTTTCATGAACTGGTGTACATTTTCGAACTGATGTTGCTACAGAAGGTTGCACTGATTCATGAAATGATGCACTGTTTTCGAACAGATGCTGCAGAAAGTTGCAATTGCTCAATGAAAATACACACTGATTCATGAAGTGACATACCTGTTCGGAACAGATACACCGTTTAGCATAAACAGACATGCATTTTCAGTAAAAGTCACACCTCTAAATTGAACCAATGCTACCTTTTTGAAGAGGCATGTTATGGCTATAAAAACCTGTTTTCTTCCACAGGTTTTGAGTATGAAATTTTCTGAATTAAAAAACATTCTTCTTGTCATCAAAATACTCTGTGTGATCATAAAAACTGTTGAGTGCGTTCGTAGAATCCGACTATTTGAGGTACCGCTATAGTTGGATTGTTGGCCATTTTATCCTGGGAGAAAAAATTTCACAACCTCGGGTACAGTGAGGGGAATTATTTCCTTAAGAAAACTCCGTGAATTCGGACGACTTGGCCTTATTCAATTTCTGTTTCATCTTTATTTTTCTGAAAAAATAAATACACCTCTTGGAAAGGTCATTTTGATCTTGTGTTGAAGGTATTTGATACTTCATTGTGTTCTTGTTTATACTTGAACTATAGTTGAAGTTGTTGTTGTAATATACAGATTCTGCATACCCGACTATATTGTGGGAAATAACAATCTTAAGGAAATAATCACTATTACAGAATCTGTATAGCATATTTTTGGAGATTAAAGTTTTTACTTTCTACTCCGCCTGAACTTAACTAGTGATTTGAAGTCATAAAAACTTCATTGTTAACTAGAAACAAGAAGAAAAATTTAAAGTTGCTTAATTTTTATAAGTAGTATTCTAAAAATACTAAGTATTTTTTGTCTTGTGGTGACAGAAAAATGGCAACTGAAAGTCAAATGATGGATGCGACAACGTCTGTGGGGGCAACTAATATTGTCACATCAAGTCGCATAAATGCTCCGCCAACAATGGCACCGGTGGATAAACCCGAAAAATTTTCGGGCATTGACTTTAAGCGGTGGTAGCAAAAGATGTTCTTTTACCTCACCACTTTATGTCTGCAACGGTTCATTAGTGAAGATGCTCCTGAGGTGCCCGAGGGAACCTCGGACAAAGATCGCTTCATTAGTGTAGAAGTTTGGAAACATTCGGACATCCTTTGCAGGAATTATATTTTGAGTGGTCTCCAAGACGACCTCTACAATGTTTATAGTGGAACCAAGACATCAAAGGAACTGTGGGGGCACTTGAACAAAAATATAAGACGGAGGATGCGGGAATTAAGAAATTCCTTGTTGCACGGTTCCTGGACTTCAAAATGATAGATAGCAAATCTGTTGTCTCTCAAGTACAGGAGCTGCAAGTCATCATACATGATCTCCTAGCAGAAGGTATATCTTTGAAAAATACCTTAGTTGAACAAATTAAAATGTTCTTAATATGCACATAAACTGTTTTGTAGGTTTAATTGTGAATGATGCTTTCCAAGTAGCAGCGATAGTTGAGAAGCTACCACCTTTGTGGAAAGACTTCAAAAACTACTTAAAGCATAAACACAAGGAGATGACTGTCGAAGATCTTATTGTCCGACTACGTATTGAAGAGGACAATAAAGCTGCCGAGAGAAGGTCAAAAGAGAATTCTACAATTAATAGAGCACATATTGTAGAAGATGACCAAAACAATTCGAAGAAAAGAAAGAAAGTTGAACATGGAAGCAATCAACCCAAGAAAAAGTTCAAGGAAAAATGCTTCAATTGTGGCAAAATTGGACACAAGTCCACAGATTGTCGAGCCCCGAAGAAAGTCAAGAAAAAAGATCAAGCAAATATGATTGAATCCAACAAAGAATGCAATGACTTATGTGCTATGTTCTCAGAATGCAACTTGGTGGGGAATCTTCACGAATGGTGGATGGATTCTGGTGCCACCCGCCATGTATGTGCCAACAAGGAGTTGTTTTCGTCATTTACTCCGGCTCAAGCAGAAGAAATGATCTACATGACTAACTCCGCTACTGCTAAGGTAGAGGGAACAGGAAAAAAATTGCTTAAAGATGACTTCCGACAAGGTCTTGACACTGAACAATGTGTTATATGTTTCGAAGTTATGTAGGAACTTAATTTCTGTTTCACTCCTAGATAAGAACGGATTCAAATGTGTAACCATTTCTGAAAAAATTGTAATTAGCAAAGGAGAAATGTATGTAGGGAAAGGCTATCTGACCGAAGGCCTTTATAAGATAAATGTAATGACTGTTGAAATAAATAAAATTTCAAATTCTTCTTATTTGCTTGAGTCTTATGATTTACGGCATGAACGTTTAGGCCATGTTAATTACAAAACATTACGAAAACTGATTAACTTAGAAGTTTTGCCAAACTTTGAGTGCAATAAATCAAAGTGTCAAACGTGTGTCGAATCGAAGTATGCAAAGCATCCTTATAAGTCCGTTGAAAGAAATTCTAATTTCTTAGACTTAATACACACTAACATTTGTGATATGAAGTCAACACCATCACATGGTGGAAAAAAGTATTTCATAACTTTTATTGACGATTGCACTAGATATTGTTATGTTTACTTGCTAAATAGTAAGGATGAAGTAATAGATGCGTTTAGGCAATATAAAACTGAAGTTGAAAATCAGTTAGACAAAAAAATCAAAATGATAAGAAATGATAGGGGCGGAGAATATGAATCTCCCTTTGCACAAATATGTGTAGAGAATGGAATAATCCATCAAACTACGGCCCCATATTCACCTCAATCTAATGGAATTGCGGAAAGAAAAAACCGATCTTTGAAGGAAATGATGAATGCCTTACTTATAAGTTATGGTTTACCGCAAAAATTATGGGGGGAGGCTATCCTTACGGCCAATCGTATACTCAACAGAGTTCCCCATAGTAAGACACAATCAATTCCTTACAAAAAATGGAAAGGAAGGAAACCCAACTTGAAATATTTCAAAGTGTGGGGGTGTCTAGCGAAGGTTCAAGTTCCTATACCTAAAAAGGTTAAGATAGGACCTAAAACGGCGGACTGCGTGTTCATAGGATATGATAAAGGTAGTAAATCATGTCGATTTTTGATTCATAAATATAAACATCCGGATATTAATGAAAATACAGTAATTGAATCAGACAATGCTGAATTCTTTGAAAACATTTACCTGTATAAAATTAGACATGAACAATCTAGTGAAGGATCTAAACGACCTCGAGATGAACCAAGTGAGAATGTACATAATGAATAAAATCCAAGACGTAGTACACGTCAAAGAACGTCAACTTTGTTTTGATCGGATTTTGTAACATTTCTCTTAGAAAATGAGCCTCAAACATTTAAAGAAGCGATGTCGTCGTCAGACTCATCCTTTTGGAAAGAGGCAGTCAATAGTGAGATAGATTCAATCTTAAGCAACCATACATGGGAATTGGTTGACCTTCCTCCCGGAAATAAACCTTTAGGTTCTAAATGGATCTTCAAAAGGAAAATGAAGGCGGATGGTACTATTGACAAATACAAGGCAAGACTTGCAGTAAAAGGCTTCAAACATAAGGAAGGCCTTGATTACTTTGATACATACTCGCCAGTAACAAGGATAACCTCGATTCGAATGTTAATTGCCTTGGCGGCGGTATATGATCTTCAAATCCATCAAATGGATGTGAAGACCGCATTCCTAAATGGAGATTTGGAGGAAGAAATATACACGGAACAACCTAAGGGTTTTGTGGTTCCAAGAAAAAAAATAAGGTGTGTATACTTGTTAAGTCACTTCATGGACTAAAACAAGCACCTAAGCAATGACATGCAAAATTTGACCAAACCATGTTGGCAAACGGATTCAAAATTAATGAATGTAATAAATATGTTTATATTAAAGACACTCCAAATCACCAAGTCATTGTATGTTTATATGTGGATGATATGTTGATCATCAGTAGAGACATCTCTGACATAAATGCAACAAAACGAATGCTCGAGAGTAAGTTTGATATGAAAGAACTTGGAGTTGCAGATGTGATCTTAGGTACAAGAATACATCAAACTCCACAAGGGTTGGCATTGTCACAGTCTCATTATATCGAAAAAGTACTTGACAAGTTCAAGTATATGGAATTCAGTATTGCCAAGACTCCATTGGATGCGAACTTTGCACTTCGAAAGAATGAAGGTGAAAGTGACTCGCAATTGGAGTACGCAAGAGTATTGGGATGTTTAATGTATATAATGAACTATAAACGACCAGACATAGCATGTGTTATCAGTAAATTGAGTTGGTACACGAGTAATCCCAACAAAACTCACTGGATGGCAATGAAAAGAATTTTGGGGTATCTTAAATACACTCAAAACTATGCTTTGCACTATAATAAATATCCTGTGGTACTTGAAGGATATAGTGATGCAAATTGGATCACCGGATCGAACGAAGTAAAATCCACAAGTGGATATGTATTTACTATTGGTGGAGGAGCAGTTTCTTGAAAATCATCCAAACAGACTTGTATCTCTCACTCTACAGTGGAATCTGAATTTATCGCATTAGATAAAGCTGGTGAAGAAGCAAAATGGCTCTGAAATTTCTTGGAAGATATTCCATATTGGCCTAAGCCAGTGGCACCTGTATGTATACACGGTGATAGCCAAGCGGCAATAGGTAGGGCAGGGAGCATGATGTACAACGGTAAATATCGTCACATACGACGGAGACATAATACCGTTAGGGAACTTCTCTCAAGTGAAATTATCACTATTGACTATGTAAAGTCAAAGGATAATGTGTCGGATCCACTTACAAAAGGCCTATCTAGAGAAGGAGTAGAAAAGACATCTAATGGAATGGGTTTAAGGCCTAGGACAAGTCAGCATGACGGTAACTCTACCTAGCAGACTGGAGATCCCAAGAGCTAGGTTCAAGGAGATCAAACAAAGTTGTGTCTGACAGGTTCAACATTGTCAATTACCCAACCCATTCTCATGATGTAGACAATGTATAGTAAACCAGGATAAGACTTAAGGTGAAAAGTCTTTTAATGATTATCTAAATTTGGCAGATTTGACCAAATAGTTTAATCTACAGGAATGAACGTTTAGAAATCACCTATGCGAGGGAGAAGTGGAAGCCGCTTCAAAGAGAATGTTAGTAAAGGCCTATTCTCTAAGCTCTCATGAAACCGGGATGTGTTCATGGCTGAAAAGAACAAAATCGTGAGAACCATAAACGGTAAAAGGCTGGTTGTGTGACATGTGTTGTCTAGGTGTACATTAAAGCTCGACGGTTCAAAGATTTCAAATCTACCGATTGACCGAGTGCATCCGATGCATGTTCACTATGGAAAGTTCAAAGGGAAACTCTCTTATCCAGATGCAATCAGTCTTTGCTTGATGATCACATACTTGTCCGTAAAAGTTTTATGAAAAAATAGTCATTCCCCATTCATATGGGGGATTGTTGGGTTCATAGTAGATGAAAGAAGTGTGAATGGAAAAATAAAGAGTAAAAGAGTGGAGGGAAAGAGACATTAAAATGGAAAGTGTACTCCCAAATTGGCAAGCTTACTCTTTCTCCCACATTGGTGTAAGAAGAGAACTTGAGGGTGCTTATATTGAGAAACACTAACTCCACATGGATAGTGAGGCAAGAACTAGATGATGCCTCGCGTCGTCGTCGTCGTCGCTCGCTCGGCTCGGCTTCGGATTTGGATTTGAATTTGTCAAATGATCGATCGATGGGATCTATCTTTTTAGACAAATTTTATTTGACAGAAATAAATAAATTCAATCCAAAAATAGTGTTTTGAAACTCTATTTATAAATTCATGCATGCAGCGCACTGGTTCACTGGTTTGAACGAACTGGTGCCACTGTTTCATGAACTGGTGTACATTTTCGAACTGATGTTGCTACAGAAGGTTGCACTACTTCATGAACTGATGCACTGTTTTCGAACAGATGCTGCAGAAAGTTGCAATTTTTTAATGAAAATACACACTGATTCACGAAGTGACATACCTGTTCGGAATAGATACACTGTTTAGCATAAACAGACATGCATTTTCAGGAAAAGTCACACCTCTAAATTGAACCAATGCTACCTTTTTGAAGAGGCATGTTATGGCTATAAAAAAACTGTTTTCTTCCACAGGTTTTGAGTATGAAATTTTCTGAATTAAAAAACATTCTTCTTGTCATCAAAATACTCTGTGTGATCATAAAAACCGTTGAGTGCGTTCGTAGAATCCGACTATTTGAGGTACCTCTATAGTTGGATTGTTGGTCATTTTATCCTGGGAGAAAAAATTCCACAACCTCGGGTACAGTGAGGGGAATTATTTCCTTAAGAAAACTCCGTGAATTCAGACGACTTGGCCTTATTCAATTTCTGTTTCATCTTTATTTTTCTGAAAAAATAAATACACCTCTTGGAAAAGTCATTTTGATCTTGTGTTGAGGGTATTTGATACTTCATTGTGTTCTTGTTTATACTTGAACTAGATTTGAAGTTGTTGTTGTAATATACAGATTCTGCATACCCGACTATATTATGGGAAATAACAATTTGTTGTGGCAACACATCCTAACTTAAAAGTCAAAAGATATTTGATTTGTCCTAGTGAGTAGACATTGTTGAAAATGATATTAACAAATGGAAACAAAAAGGGTAGGGAAAAAATAGGTAAAAACTTACACTCACCCGGTGTATACACCAAACTAATGTTCTTTACCGTGGTTATGTAATTAAATTAAGTAAAATACATATTAATTAATCATGGTTAAGTAACATGAACTTTAAGTTCAAACACATGACATGCATGTATTGACTTGGTGTATACACCGAGTGCGTGTAAGTTTTACCCAAAAAAAAAATCTAGTAGAAGTTGATAGTTGGATTCAAATAGACATGTTCTTATAGGTTAAATAGATAATTAAATAGTTAAGAATCGGTAACTGATACTGAATATCTTTTACTTTGATTATTAATTTCATCATATTTATAAATCAACTATTAATAAATCGAACTGATAACATATAAAATCGAATTGAATCGACAAATAAACACGCTTACATTTTATATTGCCTTTTTTTCTTAGCAAAAATATGGATCAAAATGGAGGATGAAATTATTCTATTTTTGAATAGTTTAAAGGCAAAAGTGGCACTTTCTCTCTTGTTTTAGAGCAATCGGGAAGGATATTTTTATGGTTTTTTTGATTTTTCATTAGATGTGTGATATTCACATTGGAGCTTGATTAAATTTGAATTTGTGACTGAAAGTTCCAGATTAGAGGGTAAAGCACTCCCTAAAAGAGGCGACTCCATATCCAAGGAGATTAGAACTCGAGATCACTAGTTAGGGATGAAGGAGTACTTCCTATTTCACCACAATCTTTGTTAGTGATATTTTTGAGTCGTTTGGCTAGTTTGAGGGTATTTTAAAGCTAATTACTCACAACTAGGGGTGTGTAAAAATCGAATTAACCAATAAATCGAACCAAAAAAACCGTTAATAATTTACCGGTATCGGATTATTGGGTTAACAGTTTTTAATAAGTTTAGAATTTTTTTGTTGAGATATCGATTCGATTTTCAATTTTAAGGTTTTAGTTAACGGTTAAACCGATAACACTATAAAATTATATTTTTATTACTAGTTATATAATAATGGCTTTATATTTTAAATTTATACCCCTTTTTTTGTATTTATAGTTGTTGTCTTAGCGGTGGTCATTTCTTTATAAAGTTGTTGGTTTGTTGTGTTCCACCCATTAATATAAACTATAATATACATTGATTTTCTTTTCTGAGAGATTGCTACTGTATTCAAGTTCCTTAGTTAATAAAAAAGAAAATAAATTTGTTTTAGTAATAATGTATTTGAATTTTCTTCTGCTTGTACTTTGTGTAGTTTTTTTTTATGCATGAAGGTAGTGTGTGTGTGTGTGTGTGTGTGTGTGTGTATATATATATATATGTAATGCCCCGATTTTTTGAACTGAAACGCTACACGGTGCTCATGACCCCGAAGGACCACAAGCTAACCCATGACTGATATCGGTACCTGTAAACTGCATAATATCTCATAAAATATGCGGAAACATGAACTGTAAGGTCATAAGGTTCAATACTGATACATATTTGAAAAACATGGTATAACAATACCAAAAAGGAACATAAATACTAAAGTCTGAACATCTAATATGACATCTAGTCCGAAAGCCTCTAACTGAACTGAATAAGGAGTTGATGGAACATGTCCCCAAGTAACTCCAACTACTGAAATAAACTGAAAACTGAAATAGAAATGAAATCATCATGTCCTCGAAGGATGAGGACTCACGTCTAACTCCGACTACTGATCCTGGAATCTACTGCTGATTTGGAGCTCATGCCTCTGAACCTATGGTGTAACATAAGAGAAAGCACCATGGCGCAAATACGTCAGTACGTCTGAATGTACTGAGTATACGAGTGAGGTAGGCTAAATGCAAAGGGTTATATGCATGGACAATACTGACTGATATGAACGTGAGAGTACATACATGCATACGTAACTGTAACTGAACTCGTGGAGATACGGACTACTGAGTCTGAATACTGACAACATGAGTGTACTGATAATGAGATTCTGAAAGACTGAGTTTACTGATATTGATATGTAAATCACTAAAAAGTGATGGATCTAATATTGTATTACTGAATACTAAGAGACTGATATTGCATTACTGATAAATGAATGATTATTTCTGACAATTCGAATTATGAAGAACTGGTCTGATTGACTGTATCTGACAGTCCTGAAGCTGAGTACTGATAGCATGAGTTCTGATAACTGTTGTGATTGATAGCATAAGTGACTATATCTGACAGTCCATAAATCTGAAGAAAACTATCTGAGTTCCATTCTATTTCTGAGTTGACTGTATCTGACAACCCTGATATACTGAAATCTTAAGAGCTATCTGAGTTCTTTACTGAGACTGGGTAGCTATAGCTGACAGTCCTGAAATCTGTAACTGAAACTGTGGGAAGTAGTTATCTAACCGACATGCCCCAAATACGCTATAATAGCTAAGCTGGGGTCTAATCTCTGTCCAGACTGGAGGGGTGTCAATACCGCGCCACTGGTAAGAAAAGCTATGAGAACCCTATACTGGCAGGTACTCAATGAGAACGGTGGGAACCCTAAACTGACGGGTTAAGCCACCTCATCAACCCTAATCTGACGAGTTAAGATGTCTCAACCTACGCTGGCTACGTTGTTCTGGAACACAAGGATGACTACTAAGAATCATACCCTGAACTGGCGGGTGAGTTCCCATCCTTGGGTTCACTCGGTGCTAACTTCTACTCCAATCTGAAGGACACTGAACTAAATAACTAAGATGAACTGAATAACTGAACTGAGCTGATTAGCTGAACTGATACTGTTTAACTGGACTGATACTAGTGGTATTGTTTGGCGGAGCTAAACTAAGTTTACTGGATTCCGATGACTGACGGAATGTACTGAGTTCTGAGGACTGGTTGAGAGTACTGAAGTTACTGAGATTGACTATGAATACTGAGGTTGCTGAAGTTACTGAGATTACTGAGATTACTGGACTACTGATATTACTGAGATTTCTGAGTTTTCCTGAGTCACATGACTGACTGAATTCTATAGATCATGGCTTGACTGAGAGTAACGTGAAAACATGACATGGCTCTAGGCACACAACTATATTTTTCGGGTACAAGTACCCCCAGGACTCGATGGAAGGAAACTGACACAACTTGAATTTCTTGAGTACACGACCATCAATAAAAATCCATAATACATGAGTGTGGGATTTCATGAAGTACATGGTCATCATAATATCTATCATGAATAGGAATGCTTATAATCAAGTCATAAATCTCATATTCTAATATCATGGGCATTCCGACAACATATACTATTCATAGTGATGGCATGAAAACCATTCAAGCATAAGGGAACGACAACATGTAACTTTTAGTTCGTATTGTAATGAAGTGGGGATATTAAACTTCATGTATTTATTCAACATCTCAAACATGGTAGGGAAAACATGGATATATTTTGTGTACATAATTTATATCTCCATTATCATACATGCTTTATACCACAACAATAACAACACATAATTTGCATGGAAATTCATACTGGAGTGTATGACTAACATGAACTTGTTATTTAGATATCATGAAATCATGTAAATATGAAGTTCTAACATACTAGGCATTTTATCAAACACCTTGCATGCATTCTTTAAGGCATAGGTGGATGTCATACTTGCATTCTATCAATCCATCTAAAGATCATGTTTTTCAACTAACAATATAACTTTCATGAGATATACAATCACGATACTATTATATACCAAAACAGACAAGCATCAACATGGGTATGATCATATCACCACAATCAACCAAGCTTTTGTATTTTAAAGATTGATTCTTGAACTCCACGGACGAAAGAAATCCGTGGATGAACACTACGCATACCTTGGAAGGGAGGTTCTTGATGATTGACGGAGGAATTTCCTTGAAATTGGATCTTCAAGCTTAATTATCAAAACCTAGTTGTTTTTCTCTTTTAGTGCTCTTGGATGATGAGCTTTGAGATGTTAATAAGGTTGTAATGTGTTTAGAAGCTATATATTTTGTAGGGTTAAGTTTAGGGACGTGTAAGGAGTGTTAAAAGACTTAATTACCCTCAAAATAACTCAAAACGGAGTGTTTTTGGCACTTGAACTGACTTAGACGGCGCCTAACCAATCGCCTAAGTTTGGTTGGGCGGCGCCTAACCAATCGCTTATCCTTACTGTCTCTCACGAAAATGGGCATAACATTTCGCTCGGGTATTGGATTAAGACAAAATTGGTATCGTTGGAAAGCTAATCCGATTCTCTACAATTTGGTGGGTCTAAATATGCATAAATACAACATTATCATCGAGTTATACTCATTCAAATATGACCCTTGCAAAATCGAACACTAAAACTTGATGGATTCAAAAACTCTTAGCTTGTATTACCTTAAGTGACTCATATGAACATGCTTAACGCATCATAAGCTATATTATCGCTAGGATACTCATTGTAAGTCATGCACTAAAATGCTACTCACAGGATAGGAGGTTTCATACGTAGGAAAAATGATTCGTCTCCTAGCTTAGAAACATACGGGGTATTACAATATATATATATATATATATATATATATATGAAAATAAGAAGAGAGGGTAAAAAAAATAAAAGGAGCATTTCCTTATCGGTTAAACCGATAAAATGAACCATTAAGGTCCAAAATCTATAAATCGAAAATCGATAACAAATATCTTATTGGTTTGATTATCGATTTAGCGTGTTGACAAACCAAATCGATAATATACAAAACTGAATCGAATCAACCGATGCACACTCCTACTCATGATGAAAACATATTTGAGCCAAAAATAGGGAAAATGCTCAAATATGCCACTGAACTATCAGAAATGACTCATTTATGCCATCCTTAAAAGTTGGGCTCATTCATGCCATCGCCGTTACAAAACTGGTTCATCCATGCCATTACTTTTAACAGCCATTTTTTAGAAAACAGCTTTTCCACGTGGCAGCATATTAGAGGTCCACGTCATTTTTATTTTTTTTTTTAAAAAAAATTTATAATTTTTTATTTAATTTTTTTTTAAAAATGGTGTTGGTTACAAAGTTTATAGATTACATATTTCTATACTTTTATTTATCAAATAACGAATAATAAATTTTGCATATAACTAATGTTCATGTTTTTTCTGGATTCTTATTTTTAAAAATAATTATATATATATTTGACCAATCTTCTAGGTATTTATTTATACATGAACCCAAAATATTCAAACTTGAAATTCTAGTTCATCATAACCATTGCTAGTCCTTATATGCAATGATAATAAAGGACGAGACCGTATTCTTGTCATATTTTGCCAAATGAAAAAGGTGACCATATTAAAATGATCAATTCAAAGATCTTAAATGGTTAATCCTTCTTAACACTTCGAAAAGTACATGACAGAGAAAGAAAAAGAATGGAAAAATGTGAACAATTTCTTTTGTTCATGCATTCTCTTTTCCTTACTTTTCTCTCCCTCTTTGTGTGTATGCATGCAAAATATATGTAATAAAGTATTGTGTGTGAATGTGTACATTATCATTTATTCTTTTTTTATAATCATTTATATGCATGCATGCATGGATCATATATTATATCAAATTTCACTTCAAATTTAATCATAACAAAGATTTGAATACTCTAGTATTACAACAACAAATGTAAAATAAGAGCAACTCCACTTCATAATATTGGAATTGAATTTCGCATAATCGCGATATTATATTATTCAAAGAAAGGTAAGGGTTACCTTTTGGAAAAATAGTTGCCAACAAAAGAAAGAAAAAGCTGTGAACTCGAAACCACGAACCAAACCTCAAACTCCAACTCGTTGTCTACCTGTTTATGTTATTTGATTTTTGTTTCTGTCAAATGTTACTCCTTTTTCTTCTTAACTCTTCTCTTTTCTTGTTTTTCTCTCACAGTCCGTTTTTTTTTTCCCAAGGTTCCTCTCCCTTTCTTTCTGTTTTTGTCCTTTTTGTTTCCCTAATCCTTCCTATTTGTTCCCCTTATCTTTGTGTTTTTCTATGTCCCCCTTTGTGTCTGTGTGGATATACTATATAATGTATAAGGTTCCTTTGTGTCTGTGGGATAGTTTTCTTTAGGATAAGATTCTTTTTATAAATATATAATGTATAAAGTTGGGAAGTTGAGGGATTTTTAATTTTTTTTAAAAAAAATATTTATAAAAAAAAATATTTATAATAAAAAAAATTATATATTTTTTCTAAATTAAATTAAAATAAAAATAAAAAATGACATGGACCTCTAATTAGCTGCTACGTGGCAAAGTTGTTTTCTAAAAACCGGCTGTTAAAAGTAATGGCATGGATGAGCCAGTTTTGTAATGACGATGACATGAATGAGCCCAACTTTTAACGAATGACATAAATGAGCCATTTCTGATAGTTCAGTGGCATATTTGAGCCTTTTCCCCCAAAAATATAATGACAGACAGTTATTTCAAATAGTTGAATGATAATTTTGGGCCCTTGGGCCTGATGTCATATAGTGGGCTCTGAAAATAGAGCTTTAAGTCCATTGTATCCATTGGAGTGCGACCCAAGCCCAAAAGATTGCTAATTCTCTTCTTGTAGAATTCTAGCTGCCATTTTTATTCGTTGTAAAATTCAGTTATCAATAACATAAAATCACACCCCCCTTTTTCCCCCTAAAATTATTTTCTACAATTTTTTCTTTTTGCACATAAACAACATATTACTGCATCCACTATTTTCTCTTCAGGTATTCCGAGGAACTTTTTTTTTTCTTCTTTTTTTTTGCATTTTATTTTTGTTAGTAACATAACTTGTGTATTTTGTTTAAAATCAGCTTAATGTGTATAAATAATTTATTGATAATCAGTTAAATTATATTTTCTCATATTTTTTTTTCATAAACATAAAAACATATGAAAATTTCTCTAGTTCTAATATAATGTATGTTCCTAAATAAGATAATATAGGAATATCATAAGCTGCCGCATTGATACATTAGATATCTTGACCAGGAGTTCTCGGATTCAAGACTTCTTACAATACACCATTGGGGTGGGGCCTTCCCGAACACCGTACATAGCAGCAGTTTAGTGCACGGGGCTGCCCTTTTTTTACAAGCTTTCAAATACACATTATTTCATAAATTCACTACTCAATAATAGTAGTAATTGATTAGTATTTAATATAATTCTTCCACATGGTATGTACAATCTCTTCACGCGAAATATGAGTGTTTTTTTGTTGCAAAATTTAAAATGATGGATTTTTTTACGAGATTTAAACTTATGGATCCAAGATTTACATTTAAAAGAATTTGAAATCATGATCCCAGGTCGCATATTCTGACACCTACTTAATATGTATACATAATTTATTCAGATCAGCCTTAGCGTGATTGGTAAAGTTGTTGCATGGAAAAACCTTTTTTAGAAATGCGGAGTAAGGCTGCATACAATTGACCCTTGTGGTCCGGCCCTTTCTCAGGTCCTGCGCACAATGGGAGCTTTGTGCACCGGGTTTTCCCCTTTAGTAAGTTGTATTGTACATGCTTAACGCATCATAAGCTATATTATCGCTAGGATACTCATTGTAAGTCATGCACTAAAATGCTACTCACAAGATAAGAGGTTTCATACGTAGGAAAAATGATTCGTCTCCTAGCTTAGAAACATACGGGGTATTACAATATATATATATATATATATATATATATATATATATATGAAAATAAGAAGAGAGGGTAAAAAAAATAAAAGGAGCATTTCCTTATCGGTTAAACCGATAAAATGAACCATTAAGGTCCAAAATCTATAAATCGAAAATCGATAACAAATATCTTATTGGTTTGATTATCGATTTAGCGTGTTGACAAACCAAATCGATAATATACAAAACTGAATCGAATCAACCGATCCACACTCCTACTCATGATGAAAACATATTTGAGCCAAAAATAGGGAAAATGCTCAAATATGCCACTGAACTATCAGAAATGACTCATTTATGCCATCCTTAAAAGTTGGGCTCAATCATGCCATCGCCGTTACAAAACTGGTTCATCCATGCCATTACTTTTAACAGCCGTTTTTTAGAAAACAGCTTTTCCACGTGGCAACATATTAGAGGTCCACGTCATTTTTAATTTTTTATTTAATTTTTTTTAAAAAATGGTGTTGGTTACAAAGTTTATAGATTACATATTTCTATACTTTTATTTATCAAATAACGAATAATAAATTTTGCATATAACTAATGTTCATGTTTTTTCTGGATTCTTATTTTTAAAAATAATTATATATATATTTGACCAGTCTTCTAGGTATTTATTTATACATGAACCCAAAATATTTAAACTTGAAATTCTAGTTCATCATAACCATTGCTAGTCCTTATATGCAATGATAATAAAGGACGAGACCGTATTCTTGTCATATTTTGCCAAATGAAAAAGGTGACCATATTAAAATGATCAATTCAAAGATCTTAAATGGTTAATCCTTCTTAACACTTCTAAAAGTACATGACAGAGAAAGAAAAAGACTGGAAAAATATGAACAATTTCTTCTGTTCATGCATTCTCTTTTCCTTACTTTTCTCTCCCTCTTTGTGTGTATGCATGCAAAATATATGTAATAAAGTATTGTGTGTGAATGTGTACGTTATCATTTATTCTTTTTTTATAATCATTTATATGCATGCATGCATGGATCATATATTATATCAAATTTCACTTCAAATTTAATCATAACAAAG
This sequence comes from Capsicum pubescens, assembly GCA_030864215.1. Taxonomy (NCBI): domain Eukaryota; kingdom Viridiplantae; phylum Streptophyta; class Magnoliopsida; order Solanales; family Solanaceae; genus Capsicum; species Capsicum pubescens. Next base: position 246,189,897 of record CM061541.1, on the reverse strand, counting down.
ATTTGAATACTATCGTATTACAACAACAAATGTAAAATAAGAGCAACTCCACTTCATAATATTGGAATTGAATTTCGCATAATCGCGATATTATATTATTCAAAGAAAGGTAAGGGTTACCTTTTGGAAAAATAGTTGCCAACAAAAGAAAGAAAAAGCTGTGAACTCGAAACCACGAACCAAACCTCAAACTCCAACTCGTTGTCTACCTGTTTATGTTATTTGCTTTTTGTTTCTGTCAAATGTTACTCCTTTTTCTTCTTAACTCTTCTCTTTTCTTGTTTTTCTCTCACAGTCCGTTTTTTTTTCCAAGGTTCCTCTCTCTTTCTTTCTGTTTTTGTCCTTTTTGTTTCCCTAATCCTTCCTATTCGTTCCCCTTATCTTTGTGTTTTTCTATGTCCCCCTTTGTGTCTGTGTGGGTGTACTATATAATGTATAAGGTTCCTTTGTGTCTGTGGGATAGTTTTCTTTAGGATAAGATTCTTTCTATAAATATATAATGTATAAAGTTGGGAAGTTGAGGGATTTTTAATTTTTTTTAAAAAAAATATTTATAAAAAAAAATATTTATAATAAAAAAAATTATATATTTTTTCTAAATTAAATTAAAATAAAAATAAAAAATGACATGGACCTCTAATTAGCTGCTACGTGGCAAAGTTGTTTTCTAAAAACCGGCTGTTAAAAGTAATGGCATGGATGAGCCAGTTTTGTAATGACGATGACATGAATGAGCCCAACTTTTAACGAATGACATAAATGAGCCATTTCTGATATTTCAGTGACATATTTGAGTCTTTTCCCCCAAAAATATAATGACAGACAGTTATTTCAAATAGTTGAATGATAATTTTGGGCCCTTGGGCCTGATGTCATATAGTGGGCTCTGAAAATAGAGCTTTAAGTCCATTGTATCCACTGGAGTGCGACCCAAGCCCAAAAGATTGCTAATTCTCTTCTTGTAGAATTCTAGCTGCCATTTTTATTCGTTGTAAAATTCAGTTATCAATAACATAAAATCACACCCCCCTTTTTCCCCCTAAAATTATTTTCTACAATTTTTTCTTTTTGCACATAAACAACATATTACTGCATCCACTATTTTCTCTTCAGGTATTCCGAGGAACTTTTTTTTTTTTCTTCTTTCTTTTTGCATTTTATTTTTGTTAGTAACATAACTTGTGTATTTTGTTTAAAATCAGCTTAATGTGTATAAATAATTTATTGATAATCAGTTAAATTATATTTTCTCATATTTTTTTTTCATAAACATAAAAACATATGAAAATTTCTCTAGTTCTAATATAATGTATGTTCCTAAATAAGATAATATAGGAATATCATAAGCTGCCGCATTGATACATTAGATATCTTGACCAGGAGTTCTCGGATTCAAGACTTCTTACAATACACCATTGGGGTGGGGCCTTCCCGAACACCGTACATAGCAGCAGTTTAGTGCACGGGGCTGCCCTTTTTTTACAAGCTTTCAAATACACATTATTTCATAAATTCACTACTCAATAATAGTAGTAATTGATTAGTATTTAATATAATTCTTCCACATGGTATGTACAATCTCTTCACGCGAAATATGAGTGTTTTTTTGTTGCAAAATTTAAAATGATGGATTTTTTTACGAGATTTAAACTTATGGATCCAAGATTTACATTTAAAAGAATTTGAAATCATGATCCCAGGTCGCATATTCTGACACCTACTTAATATGTATACATAATTTATTCAGATCAGCCTTAGCGTGATTGGTAAAGTTGTTGCATGGAAAAACCTTTTTTAGAAATGCGGAGTAAGGCTGCATACAATTGACCCTTGTGGTCCGGCCCTTTCTCAGGTCCTGCGCACAATGGGAGCTTTGTGCACCGGGTTTTCCCCTTTAGTAAGTTGTATTGTACATGCTTAACGCATCATAAGCTATATTATCGCTAGGATACTCATTGTAAGTCATGCACTAAAATGCTACTCACAAGATAAGAGGTTTCATACGTAGGAAAAATGATTCGTCTCCTAGCTTAGAAACATACGGGGTATTACAATATATATATATATATATATATATATATATATATATGAAAATAAGAAGAGAGGGTAAAAAAAATAAAAGGAGCATTTCCTTATCGGTTAAACCGATAAAATGAACCATTAAGGTCCAAAATCTATAAATCGAAAATCGATAACAAATATCTTATTGGTTTGATTATCGATTTAGCGTGTTGACAAACCAAATCGATAATATACAAAACTGAATCGAATCAACCGATCCACACTCCTACTCATGATGAAAACATATTTGAGCCAAAAATAGGGAAAATGCTCAAATATGCCACTGAACTATCAGAAATGACTCATTTATGCCATCCTTAAAAGTTGGGCTCAATCATGCCATCGCCGTTACAAAACTGGTTCATCCATGCCATTACTTTTAACAGCCGTTTTTTAGAAAACAGCTTTTCCACGTGGCAACATATTAGAGGTCCACGTCATTTTTAATTTTTTATTTAATTTTTTTTAAAAAATGGTGTTGGTTACAAAGTTTATAGATTACATATTTCTATACTTTTATTTATCAAATAACGAATAATAAATTTTGCATATAACTAATGTTCATGTTTTTTCTGGATTCTTATTTTTAAAAATAATTATATATATATTTGACCAGTCTTCTAGGTATTTATTTATACATGAACCCAAAATATTTAAACTTGAAATTCTAGTTCATCATAACCATTGCTAGTCCTTATATGCAATGATAATAAAGGACGAGACCGTATTCTTGTCATATTTTGCCAAATGAAAAAGGTGACCATATTAAAATGATCAATTCAAAGATCTTAAATGGTTAATCCTTCTTAACACTTCTAAAAGTACATGACAGAGAAAGAAAAAGACTGGAAAAATATGAACAATTTCTTCTGTTCATGCATTCTCTTTTCCTTACTTTTCTCTCCCTCTTTGTGTGTATGCATGCAAAATATATGTAATAAAGTATTGTGTGTGAATGTGTACGTTATCATTTATTCTTTTTTTATAATCATTTATATGCATGCATGCATGGATCATATATTATATCAAATTTCACTTCAAATTTAATCATAACAAAGATTTGAATACTATCGTATTACAACAACAAATGTAAAATAAGAGCAACTCCACTTCATAATATTGGAATTGAATTTCGCATAATCGCGATATTATATTATTCAAAGAAAGGTAAGGGTTACCTTTTGGAAAAATAGTTGCCAACAAAAGAAAGAAAAAGCTGTGAACTCGAAACCACGAACCAAACCTCAAACTCCAACTCGTTGTCTACCTGTTTATGTTATTTGCTTTTTGTTTCTGTCAAATGTTACTCCTTTTTCTTCTTAACTCTTCTCTTTTCTTGTTTTTCTCTCACAGTCCGTTTTTTTTTCCAAGGTTCCTCTCTCTTTCTTTCTGTTTTTGTCCTTTTTGTTTCCCTAATCCTTCCTATTCGTTCCCCTTATCTTTGTGTTTTTCTATGTCCCCCTTTGTGTCTGTGTGGGTGTACTATATAATGTATAAGGTTCCTTTGTGTCTGTGGGATAGTTTTCTTTAGGATAAGATTCTTTCTATAAATATATAATGTATAAAGTTGGGAAGTTGAGGGATTTTTAATTTTTTTTAAAAAAAATATTTATAAAAAAAAATATTTATAATAAAAAAAATTATATATTTTTTCTAAATTAAATTAAAATAAAAATAAAAAATGACATGGACCTCTAATTAGCTGCTACGTGGCAAAGTTGTTTTCTAAAAACCGGCTGTTAAAAGTAATGGCATGGATGAGCCAGTTTTGTAATGACGATGACATGAATGAGCCCAACTTTTAACGAATGACATAAATGAGCCATTTCTGATATTTCAGTGACATATTTGAGTCTTTTCCCCCAAAAATATAATGACAGACAGTTATTTCAAATAGTTGAATGATAATTTTGGGCCCTTGGGCCTGATGTCATATAGTGGGCTCTGAAAATAGAGCTTTAAGTCCATTGTATCCACTGGAGTGCGACCCAAGCCCAAGAGATTGCTAATTCTCTTCTTGTAGAATTCTAGCTGCCATTTTTATTCGGTAAAATTCAGTTATCAATAACATAAAATCACACCCCCTTTTTCCCCCTAAAATTATTTTCTACAATTTTTTCTTTTTGCACATAAACAACATATTACTGCATCCACTATTTTCTCTTCAGGTATTCCGAGGAACTTTTTTTTTTTTCTTCTTTCTTTTTGCATTTTATTTTTGTTAGTAACAGAACTTGTGTATTTTGTTTAAAATCAGCTTAATGTGTATAAATAATTTATTGATAATCAGTTAAATTATATTTTCTCATATTTTTTTTTCATAAACATAAAAACATATGAAAATTTCTCTAGTTCTTATATAATGTCTGTTCCTAAATAAGATAATATAGGAATATCATAAGCTGCCGCATTGATACATTAGATATCTTGACCAGGAGTTCTCGGATTCAAGACTTCTTACAATACACCATTGGGGTGGGGCCTTCCCGAACACCGTACATAGCAACAGTTTAGTGCACGGGGCTGCCCTTTTTTTACAAACTTTCAAATACACATTATTTCATAAATTCACTACTCAATAATAGTAGTAATTGAATAGTATTTAATATAATTCTTCCACATGGTATGTACAATCTCTTCACGCGAAATATGAGTGTTTTTTTGTTGCAAAATTTAAAATGATGGATTTTTTTACGAGATTTAAACTTATGGATCCAAGATTTACATTTAAAAGAATTTGAAATCATGATCCCAGATCGCATATTCTGACACCTACTTAATATGTATACATAATTTATTCAGATCAGCCTTAGCGTGATTGGTAAAGTTGTTGCATGGAAAAACCTTTTTTAGAAATGCGGAGTAAGGCTGCATACAATTGACCCTTGTGGTCCGGCCCTTTCTCAGGTCCTGCGCACAATGGGAGCTTTGTGCACCGGGTTTTCCCCTTTAGTAAGTTGTATTGTCTTGTGACCACCGGGTTTTCCCCTTTAGTAAGTTGTATTGTCTTGTGACCAGGAGGTGACTGGTTCAAGCCTTGGAAACCTAAGTTGCTCGGATTCTCCAAAATTGTTGCCGCACCCGTGTCAGATCCATCAAATACATTATTTTTGGAGGATCCGACACGTACTCGTAGACACTTTTGAAAAGTTCGAGCAACTTAGTTGGAAACGGTCTATGACAAAACTGAAAGGCAAGACTGCGTACAATACACCTTTATGGTGGAGCCCTTTTCCGGATCTTGCACATAGCGGGAGTTTTAGTGCATCAGGCTTCCCGTTAAGTTGTATTGTCTTGAATTTAAAATCTATAAAGTTAAAATCTGAATGAATCTCTATGCACCTGTTTAAAAAATTATGTTGTAGAGAAAAAAAATTCAGCAGAGTAAAGACTTCTGTGTTTGAAGAGAATTTTCCAAGGATTAATGGGATAAAAGTTGTCGTCTTATTTTAGTTCTGTGGATGATGGATGTGGAAGAAACCCCAAGTTTGCCTCTGCCAGATGCTTTTCTTAATTTTCTGAATCAGCATGGCTTGGATCCTTCTATTTATACTGCCACCGATTCCGTACCTCGTTATATAAGGTACTTTTTGCAAGCATTTTCTAGTGCAATAGCCCGTTTTTCGTTATTAATATTCTTAACTGTCTGTTAGTTGTGACTAAATAAGTAGCAAATCTTGTCAGTTACGCCATTGTGTGAATTCACCTTTTGCTTCCCATGACATCAAGGAGAAAATAGGTGATATATTTTATTTTTTTGGTTAACGGTGGTGTCCGGTCCCATATAGCTTGAGTGCATTTTGACTAATCTATCGGGTCTCTACTACTTCCCATGAGCCCAAATCCGGGTAACTCCTTTCATGGGTTAGAAGAACTCATGTAACGATTTTTGCCATGATAATAAATCAGGGGAATAGAGCACCCAAGGGTGTGTCCTAGTGGCACAAGAAAGTTGGGTTGAGCACTATGATTTCTTCCCATCTGTTCCAGCCTTGGTGGATAGAGTTACTGGTACCTGTTGCTGGTGGGAGGTGGCAGGTATCCCGTGGAATTAGTCGAGGTGCGTGCAAGCTGACCCAGACACCATAGTTATCAAAAAATAATAAATACAACAACAACAAACACAGTGTATTCCCATATAGTGGGGTCTGGGGAGGGTAAGATGTACGCAGTCCATACCACTACCTCCGGAGAAGTAGAAAGGCTGTTTCCGATAGACCCCGGCTCAAGACAAGGAATAATAATCAGATCCGTAATAAAGCATGGAATAGGCTAACATCACATAAATACGACGTCCACAAGGAATAGTACACAAAGACTAGTAAACAAGTTTGTAATAAAGCATGAAGCAAGGTAGCATAATAAGAAAAGTACACCCACCAAGTAATACCCTACCCTGACGACCCAAATTGGCACTAACCTTCTATCGTAATTCGTGTCCTCCAGATCTTCCTATCTAGGGTCATGTCCTCCGTAAGCAGTAACTGCTCCTTGTCCCGCCTAATCACCTCTCTCCAGTATTTCTTCGGCCTACCCCTACCCCGCCTAAAACCATCCAAAGCCAGTCTCTCACACCTACGAACCGGGACATCCGTGCCCCTCCCCATCACGTGTCCGAACCATCTCAGTCGGACTTCCCGCATCTTGTCCTCCATCAAATCCACTCCAACCTTCTCTCGAATAAACTCATTCCGAACTCTATCACTCCTAGTAAGCCCACACATCCAACGCAACATCCGCATTTCTGCCACTTTCAATTTTTGAACGTGGGTGTTCTTGACTGGCCAACCCTCTGCTCCATACAACATGGCCGGACGGACTGCCACCCTGTAGAATTTGCCATTAAGTTTAAGCGGCACCTTCTTATCACACAACACCCCTGAGGCGAGCTTCCACTTCATCCATCCCGCCCCAATACGGTGGGAGACATCCTCGTCAATCTCACCATTCCCCTGAATAATGGACCCGAGATACTTGAAACTATCCCTCTTGCACACCACCTGAGTGTCCAACCTTACTACCACCTCGTTCTCCTGGCTCGAGTCATTAAACTTGCACTCCAAATATTCTGTCTTACTCCTACTCAACCTGAACCCTTTAGACTTAAGGATCTATCTCCACATCTCTAATTTATCATTCACACCCCCTCGCGTCTCATCAATCAAAACTACATCATCTGCGAAAAGCATACACCAAGGCGCCTCTCCTTGAATATGCCGCGTCAACAGATTTATCACCACAACAAACAAAAACAGACTAAGAGTAGATCCCTAATGCAACCCTGTCAAGACAGGAAAATGCTCTGAATATCCTCTCGCCGTCCTCACCTGGGTCTTAGCTCCATCATACATGTCCTTGATTGCTCTGGTATACTCCACCTAAACCCCACTCACCTCCAAGCATCTCCAAAGAACCTCCCTAGGGACTTTGTCGCACGCCTTCTCCAAGTCGATAAACACCATGTGTAAATCCTTCTTCCTTTCCTTATACTGTTCCACCAGCCTCCGCACCAGGTGAATAGCCTCCGTCGTCGAGCGCCCGGGCATAAATCCAAACTGGTTCTCCGAAATAGACACTATCCTCCTCAACCTCAACTCAACCACTCTTTCCCAAATCTTCATATTGTGACTCAATAACTTAATACCCTATAGTTGTTGTAACTCTGAATGTCACCCTTGTTCTTATAAAGAGGGATCATAGTACTCCATCTCCAAGCCTCGGGCATTTTCGCTGTTTTGAAAATGTCGTTAAACAATTCAGTTAACCACCTTAGACCAGCCTCGCCAGAAAGGTTCCAAAAATCCACAAGAATCTCATCAGGCCCCGTCGCCCTACCCCTTCGCATCCTGCGAACAACCTCTCTGACCTCCCCCACCTTAAAACGTCTGCAATAATTTAAATCACGACACTCCTCTGAGTGCTCCAGCTCCTCTAACTCAATAACTCTATCCTCTTCATCGTTTAAGAGCCTATGAAAATACGACTGCCATCTTTTCTTAATGTGACCGTCCTCCACCAACACTCTACCATCCTCCCCCTTAATGCACTTCACCTGGTTGAGGTCACGACCCTTCCTCTCCCTAGCCTTAGCAAGCCTAAACAACCTTTTTTCTCCTCCTTTCTCCTCTAACCCCGCATACAAGCTCTCAAACGCTGCCGTCTTAGCAACCGTAACAACTAACTTAGCCTTCTTCCTAGCTAACTTGTACTCCTCCCTATTAACCCGCTTTTTCTCTTCATCCTTACTCTCAACTAACTTAGCATACGCTCCCTTCTTAGTCTCCACTTTCTTCTTAACTTCTTCATTCCACCACCAATCCCCCCGACGATGACCAGCCCGGCCCCTGGAAACACCCAACACCTTCCTAGCAGTCTCCTTGATGCACCTAGCCACCTTATCCCACATACCATCCACGTCCCCCTACACTCCCACCCCCCCATACCCTTCACCTTCTCCCCTATCTCCTGCGCGTTCACCGGCGTCAAGCCGCCCCACTCAATTCTAGGTCGACCCTCCTCACCATAAATAAATAAGGGGAATAGAGTGGTAATACTTTTTTTTTTTTTTTACTAACCGTGGTTGGACAACTTGCACACATTTCTACCAATCCAGGTACTTACGAAGGTCGACCCACACAGGTACGAGATAATTATGTGCACCCAAGGCTTAAACAAATAGGAAGAAAGCACCTAGCACTTTTTGCATGTTTTGGGATTAGAGACATAGTCTCTCCATGGTTCATTTCAGCTTGAATACCGTTAGCTGATAGAGTGGTGATACTTTTGAAGCTTATTACTTTTTCAAAACAACTGATTAGCATTGTTACAACTTACAAACCTGTCATAGTCAGCCATAACCAATTAAGTTTTCGCTGTGTAATATTGTATTTCTCAATTCAGTTAAAAAGTCTATAATCCTGTTCCTTTACTTTTTTGTATGGTTTTTCAATTATTAACTTTAAACAAGAGGAGATGTAATCATGTAAACCACTGGGAAAAATCCGCGGAATTGTTGAATCCTATAATCTAGTTAGCAATGCCTAACTTGTATGCTGATACTTAGTGGTAGATACGCTTAATCCCAGGCGATTGTATAGGGTATGATAATAGTATTTTGGTAATGTATTTGAACATAGAAGTAGACTACCATGTACAGCACATTGAAGCTAGTGTTATGTGTAATAGTTGAGCTATTTTCAAAGGAACTGATTTTTTTCCGTAGATAAATGAAGTCATCTTTCTCCTTTTGGTGGAATATATTTTTCGTAAGAACATATTTCCCACACATTCAAGTTAGCAAAACATTGGAAAATGATTTTTCGTCAAGAGATTTATGAAAGAACATACCACCATGCCAAACACACTCTTAGTATAATAAAGGATATGCCTTCACAAAGACTTGTGTGAAGAGTTTAGCGTTCGTAGACTCTCATGCTTGCACATTCTTTTTCTTTCTGAAGGTTAAAGCCTGGTTATGCTGACTGTCTTGAAGAAATTGAAACTGATATTAGATGCAAGCTTGAAAGAGTCTGTTGGCTGCCCAATTTCTATCATCTTCCTCCTGATGTTCGAATTGCTAGTTCGAAGGCATACCAAGAAGGGAAGGTGAGGAATTTGATTTTTAAAATAATGTCTCTTGCTAGGTATGATATTCTTGAGTCCTGCAATGATTATTCAGTTTCAATTATGTCCAAAAAGCTCCTCAAAACATTTTTCAGCTTGGTATGATGTATCATCTAAAGATTAGGATAGAAGTTCGTTTCCTCTCTCTCTCCAGCAATTTTTTTGTAAAAAACATTTCTTGCTGTTTTATGTTGGAATTTCGTAGCCAACCGGCTCGTTATAAGATATGATTCATTTTGTTATAAATGATGATCTTGAGTATTTTTTTTTTTTTGTCTTTGTATCCAGATATATGGAATTGATGCAGCATCAGGAGCTGCTGTGTCAGCTTTGGACATTTCGGTTGGGGATCATGTCCTCGATCTTTGTGCTGCACCTGGTAACTCCTGCCTTATTTATGGAAATATTGACTTTTAAAATGACTTTTGAGTTTGGCACTTGGTCACCTCATACGCTACTATTAGAATTTTGGTTCAGGACACAAACACAATGTTAAGAGATGGCTTAATGCTTATGTTACATACCTTATTCTGAATTGTCAAGAGTATAACAGCTTTGCTGTTCAAATATTTACTACAGTAATATCTTAGATGACAAAGAGAAAGTTGGGAGTGGTTGAGTAGTTATTATTTGGAAGTGATCTAAAGTTTTGAACCAAAGAAAACCTTGAGAAGAAGTGGATTCCTTAAAAAGTTGAAAGTTTTCATGAATTATACTCTTAATCCTTGTTATAACTGACTGCGATCTATCTGTAATTTGAAAAGATTCTTCCTGTTTATTAGTATGAGAATGAGTCTAATCGATAGCTTTCTATTGATTATAATTACTGGAAAAGCTAATATCTAAATAAAAAGTTATCTTTCAGGAAAAAAGTAATGGATATCAGTGTATAATATTCATCTAAGTAGCAATGGCACACACACGAGACATGGTAAATCTAACGGCGAGGACATCAAAAGAAAATAAAACCATGTCTATGTTTCTAATGAATTAAGCCCATTTTACTAAAAATCACCCTTATAAATAAAGACAAATAAAAATAAAATCACCCTATACTTTTGATTTTATACTATCAAGCAAATACCTAAAATTCCTTTTTTTTGAATTTGTTTACATATATACTTGTTAGAATATTTTTATGAGAAAGCATTTGCAAAATGCTCAAAGCTTACTTATTGAGCCAATATAAACGTACATATTCAAGCGACTGAAATTTTCATAATGTCTCTCCAATACGTTTTGACAAGTATTTGGCAAGGGGTTGGAGAAAGACATAGCTAAAATGTAGGTGGAAAGTATTGATATGAATTATTTATAGGCATCTCTTAAACTAATCTGCTGAAGCTCTTAAACTTTCAAGTACCATGTATAGACTTCTGATAGAGCATTTAGCCAATTTGTTACTCACTTGATATCTTCTTTTAGGTGCTAAACTTTGTATGATGTTGGACATTCTTGGCAGTTCGGGTTCTGTGACTGGTGTTGACATTGCAAAACATCGTTTAGCGGCCTGTAGAACCATGCTACAGAAATATGGTCTTGGTGACCATTGTCGTCTTTTTGTTGCCGATGGAACCAGCTTTTCCCTTCTCCCTGTCAGGGTCCATTCAGGTTCTCTGTTGCAAAATGAAAACGGTAAAAAAATTGTCATTCAATAACCTTTGTTTGGAGATGCTTCTTTGTTTCTTAATGATTTTTGCTCTCTTTTGTCATAGTCTTGTTTCATGGTATTTTGTTTTTCCATTGATCTAGTGGATGAATTTGCATCCGGAGAAAAATCTGAAGTATATAGGGAGTGGAAGTCCCGCAGACCATGGAAAGAAAGGAAGAAGGAAGCTATAGCGAAAGAAAAAGGTGTCTCCAAGCTATTCTCACCAACTCAAGAACCAGAGCTTATATTTTATGGTAGGTTTTCTGGGGTGGTTGGGATGAGAAAAAATGAATTATATCAAAAGAAGCCTATCAGTGAGGTTTTGCAGCTCGGCTATGACAAGGTACACCAAAGTTCCGAAACTCCAGATGTTTTTTGTTAACCTTTAACTTTTTTTTCTCTGTCGGCTTATTTTCTTTTTCGAAGAAATTGATCTTCATCAAGTCAATATTATTGTTTTGGTTCCTATTCAACAGTTTGAATGGCTTTAAGCAATTTTCTTACATTTTCCTACATAACTGCTGACTGGTTTGAGTTTAAGTCAGGTTCTTGTGGATGCAGAATGTACCCATGATGGCTCTATTAAGCACGTTCAGAAATTTGAACAGTGGGGCTGGACAACCTTCCAGCGCCGCGTGCTAGATGCAGAAAGAACCGATGATCTGACTGTCCTTCAGGTGCTGAAGTTAGCTTGTTTTCCCTAACTTACTTATATATTCTGCCTTAAAAACACTCTACCAATTCTTACCGCTGACATAGCTACTCGTTAACAAGAGAGATTGGCTCATAGCTTGTAAAATTAGTATACATGGAATATTTATGCTTGGTTTGTGGCGAGTGGTAGTTTGAAACTGTTTATAATAGTTTATGTCTAATCTCCCTCTTACTGGAAAATAAAAAGACGAAGTATAAAACTAATATTAGATTAATAGGCATATCAAAAATTTCATTGTCTTCTTGATGTATTCAACTACTTATAGAAGGTTTAGGACTTTGTGGAATAAAAAAACCATGAAAATCTACAGATGCAATTTTCTACCCTTTTGTAGATTTTGCTAGTTTTCTAATTTCTTGTCAAGTGTCTGGTTGTCTGGATCACATATATACTATACTCGAGTCTTAGATAATAATCTTCCTCAAGAATGGAATCTTAACTCTCAAAAAGCAGGGCATACTTATATCGACAAGATGTGAATATGCTATTGATTCTAGGTCTAACCTGTTGCTTAATCCGGAGACTTTCTATTGAAAAGGCCACGGAAAGAATTCCAAAAGCAATGTCTTAGTATCATTAGATTTCATCTGGCATGCATGTTGCGTGATCAAGAAAAAAAACATTTCAAAGCTTATTGCTCTTTGATTTTTTTAGAATTAGAATCACAATTAGGTATATCAAAATGAATTTAGTATGTCACGCCAAGTTTTGCCATGAATTTCTTATGTTTGTTCCAGGTTTTAGAAGCACTTCCGACTGTAATTTGGTTTGGGGATGATTTTTATTGTGGGATGCTAGGTAGTAGGTACTCTTCTTAATTAGGAAAGGTTATAGAAGAGGGTCCAGTCCCAACAACAACAACAGCATACCCAGTGTATTCCCACAATGTGGGGTCGGGGGGGTTAAAGACTTAAAGTGTACGCAGTCCATACCACTACCTCAGATGAAGTAGAGAGGCTGTTTTCGATAGACTCTCAGCTTAGGAGGGTCCAGTCCCTGGTTGTAAATTTTCTTCACATTCAAGGGAAGGTTCTATCATCACAAAAGATTGAACTTGTTTCTTGGAATTGTGGTAGGGAAGATTCTGCAGCTCTATAGTTTTTGCATGTAACACTTCTTACTTCTGGAGGATGGGCATAGTCTCTCTTTTCTGCTCCAGCTTTAGTAGGCATTTGGACATGCAACTTGTGATCATGATTTCAAATCAGTGTTTGGACATTCGATTTGGGATCATGATATCAAATCAGCATTTGGACATCATTTGGGATCATGATTCCAAATCCAAAATTCTCTTAAAAGGAGGATTTAAAATTCCAAATTGTGATTTCAAATATTTTTCAAGGTAAAACTTGATCCATAAGTTTATATTTTGTAAAAAAAAGGCCCAACATTTTATATTTTACAAAAAAAGACTCATGCTTTGTGTGAAAAGATTGTCTGTTCCATGTGAAAGGATTATGCTAAAAAAGTAACTAGTTAGTACTACGGTTGACTGGTGGATCTTTATTAAATTATGTGTACTTGAAAATTTGTAATCACAAACATTTACTTATAAAAGGAACATGGAGATATGCCATTTATCAATGTGGCGCCTTAGGATATTCCGATGTCTTTTTATGACTATGGTTGCTCATTTGGTAATATTTTGATAGTTTTCACAGCTTGTTGTGTATTCATGTTTATGATAAAGGCTCAAATATGTCACTGAACTATCAGAAATGACTCATTTATGCCATCAGTTAAAAGTTGAGCTCATTCATGCCATCGCCGTTACAAAACCAGCTCATCCATGCCATTACTTTTTAACGGTTGTTTTCAAAAATAGCTTTTCCACGTGGCCTTTTATTAGAGGTCCACGTCATTAATTAAAATAAGCAAAAAGGCTCAAATATGTCATTGAACTATCAGAAATGACTCATTTATGCCATCAGTTAAAAGTTCGGCTTATTCATGCCATCACCGTTATAAAATCAACCCATCCATGCCATTACTTTTAAATGATGGATTTTTTAAAAATAACTTTGCCACGTAGTCTTTTATTATAAGTCCACGCCATTAATTAAAAGAAATCAATATTAATTTCAAAATATTTGAAATTAGTTAGTATCGAGATTATTTATTCCAGCATATATATCATAATGATGGCAGAAGTTATCACATATACTTGGTAGGATAATTGGAATAGCAGACTTCTTTTAAGCCGTTATTTGAAAATGATTTTTCAACAATGTATGCTCCACTAATTCGTGATGGGAGAAGTTATCTCATATACATGGCGGGATTGTTGGGATAACAGACTTCTTTTAAGCCGTTATTTAGAAATGATTTTTCAATAATGTATGCTCCCCTAATTCGTGATGGGAGAATATTGGAGAATCTCTATTGGTACGCCTCTTTCTTTTTCATGTTTGCCCTAATCGTTCATTGGCTTATTTTCTTGCAACTTCGGAGTATACATTGGAGTCACTGGAATTAAAACGCAGGATAGAATTTTTGAGGATTCTGTTGAGCGTAACATTTATAATGATTTAGAATCAACTAGAAATAGCCAAAGGATATACATTAATCACTATTTCTTTTGATTAGAAAAATAGTTGTTGTAGGAAAAAATTACTTTAATGGGTGTGGGTCGGGTTATGTTAAATGAACCGGTTGTCTTTAATGGATCTAAGATATTTGAAATTAATATTAATTTATTTTAATTAATGTTGCGGACCTCTAATAAAAGGCCACATCGAAAACAGTTTTTGAAAACGCACTATTAAAAGTAATGACATGGGTGAGCTAATTTTATAACGACGATGACATGAATGAGCTGAACTTTTAACTGATGGCATAAATGAGTCATTTCTGATAGTTCAATGGCATATTTGAGCCTTTTTCCTTATTTTAATTAATGACGTGGACCTTTAACAAAAGGCCACGTGGCAAAGATGTTTTTGAAAACCACTGTTAAAAATTAATGGCATGGATGAGCCAATTTTATAACGGCGATGGCATGAATGAGCCAAACTTTTAATTGATGGCATAAATGTGCCATTTCTGATAGTTCAATGGCATATTTGAGCCTTTTCCCTTTGAGAAATGCAAATTGCATGTCCAAACAAAACTTCAACTTCAAATCAATCGGATTCACCGATTTCAAATCACGTCCAAACAGGGCTGTAGTGCCCTGAAAATCATCTCTCATGAATAGCTGAATGTTTCTAAAGTCAGCGCCATGTAGTTAAATTTCCATGTTTCGGTGAAATTTTCTTATCTAAGTGCTTCATTCCTCATTCAAGGTTCTTGACCCCCAATATTTTATCCGTTTCTTGCAGCTGCAACTTCTGACTAACGGATTCAAATTGCTCAGAGTTGGAGGCGCCCTCGTCTACAGCACTTGCAGGTTCATCTACTTGTATCACTGAGCTACTGACCCTCTTCTTTTTCATTCTATTAAAGTACACTCATCGGGCTCTTATCTCTTTTATGTGTATCAAATAGTTTAACCTTTGCTCAGAACGAAGATGTGGTCGAGCAGTTCCTTTCCGAGAACACATCTGCAGGTAAAATTTTGCTTATGATGCTTGTGATTTCACAAGCTGGGTGCCAGATATAACCATTATCCATGGCATATACCTACATGACGTTACTTAAACTACTGTTTTGAAAGTATACTTGAAAAGTTTGGAAATTGTGTTTGTTTGTATCGCTTGGTTGTGAACTTCTAAATCAACTGGTTTGAGGGGGTTGGTGGAAGCTGTCTAGTGTAAGTAAAAGTTTAACAAATGTAAATCATCATTAGAGTTCATATTAATCTCGTGAAAGATACTGTTGAGTTGTGTTCCTTGCAGATAGAGACTTTCCTCATCTCTGTCACCTTTTCGCCTATCAACTCCCCGTTTTTTGTTGTATTGATGCAGTTAGTTTTCTTGTTTATTTTCAGAATTGCTAGAGATTACTGCTGCCGAAAATTGGCCATGCAAGAGTGGTCGAATCCAGAAAACCTTACGGTTTGATCCTTTGACATCTTGTACGAGCGGACTCTTTGTTGCTAAGTTCACAAAATTGGCTATTTAGTTGAAAGAGGTTTGATCTGAACCCTATCTATCCATATCCTAGCTCGAACATCATAGTTGCCTGGCAAATTTAGTATTCGACGTTTACCTTTCAGTTGGGCGGAAACTAATTCGTGTTAGCTGATGGTAAGGTACCTTACAAGTGTTGCAATACTCATCGAAAGCATTGGATGTCCAAAACCTGGAGGCTCAACTGATCCGGATTCGCGCTATTATTGAAGTCGCATAACGAAGTAATTGGATTACTCAAAATACTTCTATGTATATTATGATAGTTCCTATTTTACTACACATACTTTGTAGATGGGAATAGCTCTTTTTTTCCCCTATGTATGAAAAATATGAAAATTTGTTTGCATCAAAAGTGTTGGATTATAAAATTTTATTCAACGTGTATGGGAATGAGGTGAAGTTACTTAAACATGAAAGTGATGTGTACCAGAGGCGGATTTAGAATTTAGACTCTATTGGTTCAGTTTTACAAAATTTTCCGCATTGAATCCATTATATTTTTGAAGTAATGAGTTCATATCTACTATTTGTTGTAATATATTATTAAATTGTTATACAATAACATATTAAATGTATTTTCATCAAGTAGGGTCTGGAGAGGGTAAAGTGTACCCTTGGCTCAAGACAGATAACAGTATATTATACAAAAAACATAAAAATAAATAATAAAATGAGATAACATGCCGTTAGATAATAAAAGAAATAAGACACTAACAGAATAACACTATAAACTATTTATTCAAGATCAGAGACATTAGCTAAACACTACGAACAAGAAACTATAGGCATAGATACAACAAAACACTCCTCCCTATTTATTACGGAGGCACTCCAGAGTCCAGCCAGAGATACTAGTAGTTTTATATTACAAAGGTAGGGCTTGCCGATAAGATCTGCACACATCTTATCCTTCCCAGATCTACTTGGGAAATTAGTGTATATTTCTATTTCTTCCTACTATATAGAAAGATGAAGCCAAGAACGACTATAGAAAGATGAAGCCAAGGACGATCAAGGGTATTTTTGTCTAATGAAAAAAGGTTCAGCTTAAAAATAGTTGTTCATTGTGCATTAAAAAGTTCAGCTGACAAAAAAACAGACCACTTTAATATAATTACTGGAGTACCCTCTACCAAATTTAGTGTCAAAACTATCCCCTTTTTTTTTTTTACTCTTTCTTAGATTTAGTGTGACATCCAATTTAATTATTTTATTTAAGTATTCACTAAAAACATAAAGATAATATTTCCTCAGTTTCAATTTAGTATTTTATTTAAATCAAGCACGAAATTTAACAAATTAAAATCTATGATCTTAAATTAAAGATCGCTTAAGGTATGAAAATAATGTCCTTTAAAATTTAGGTTTAATACTTGTCGGGATATTTTGTTTAAACATTCGAGCTGAGCCCTGTTTCAATCGAACACCTTAACTCCGAATAAAGTGTCCTAATTACACACTTTTAGTTCAATATTAAGAGTTTTTTTCATGTATTTTCATTCGTCTCTTAGGTAGTTAAGTTAGCCACATAAAATATGTCATCTCCTTTAGCATTTCCTTCAATAAGCCGTAAAACCCATGATATAATCTACTTGAAGTTGATATGTATAATTAAATGAGATTACATGTTTTATATAAACTTAACTATCTAATAGACAAATAAAAATACGAGCATGCAATTTTATTTTATTTTTAAAATTTTGAATTGAAAGTATATAATTGGAACACTTTAAGAATTAGAAGTTGAGGTGCACAATTGGAAGAAGGTTTTAATTCGAATGTATAAATGAAACATCCTGAAAAATTTAAGGAGTTGATTATGTACTAAGCCTAAATTTTATGATGTTAAACAAGTCATGTAAATTTTAAATAAGAGAGATACAAATATAAAAATTGTCATTCATTTTCTTTTTCAACATCTTAAAATGGAAAATAATATCTTGAATGGAATTGGTGTAACATTAAATTTAAATATAAAATATATTTGAAGTTTGCTTCATTTAAACAATTGAATTGAATTTATATTTAAATTAACACAAGTTTGATTTATTTTTCAAACTTACCAAATTAAAAGTTGCTATTAGAGAAAAGGTATAATATAGTTTTAAAAATTAACCAAATCAAGGTTTATTACGGCCAATTATATGTTGGTAAGATATTTACATAATTATACTGATATCTTTATTTTTCCTTAAATGAGAAAAATAGCAAGTCGCTCAATATGTGATTGATTTAAAGTTCTGAATAATTATATTGGGACTGTGCATACACGAGCTTCAAATTATCTAGTACGTAAGAAATAGAGAACGAGGAAAAAACACGAGTTGTCAGGTCGAAGACACGAGCATATTAGGGTAATGAATCAAAGTCGAAGACAAACCAAGGTTGTCATGTCGATGAGTGAAGGGTCGAATATGGAATAGTATAATCGATTAAAAACTATATAAAAGTACGACAAGTTACAATTATTTTCATGTCAACTTGATAAATCCACATTTTAAAATTTAATTAATATTTACATAGTTTGACCCCCGAGAATTTGAACGGAGGAAGTATAATATAGTGATAAATAAATACTAAGACGATGTTAATCACCCATTAAACTACATTAACTATCTAAACAATGTATTTAATTTAACATAAACAAGTTTAAGCAAGTTGAGGAAAAGGGAGTTTAAGTGAATATGTATCGTTTATAAAAATAATATTGTACAAACAAGATAATGACACACTTATTCCATACTTAAATTGTCAAATAATGACGTAATCCCTGAAGAAAAAGTAACAAAAGGTCAAAAAGGGCAGTTCGGTGTACTAACTTTACCTTATATTTCTGCAAGAGCCTGTTTTCACGGTTTGACGTAATCTTTTAAGGCAAAGCAACAAAAAGGCAAAAAGGACAGTTTGGTGCACCAACTTTATCTTACATTTTTGCAAGAAGTTGGTTGTTTACACGGCTTGACGTAATCTTTTAAGGAATAGTAACAAAAGGGCAAAAAGGACAATCCGATGCATTAATTTTACCTTACATATCTGCAAGAGGTTGTTTCCATGGCTTGAACTTGTGGCCTCTAGTTTACGTGGAGGTAACTTTACAAGTTACTCCGAAGCTCCCCTTCTTTTATGAAAAGTAACGAAGGATTTTTAAAAGTGCTTTAAGTCATAAGATCATATCTGAATGGTGATCGTTCTAGTTATATTTTGAATCCCCTTATATAATATGAAGAAAAAACGATAAAAAGGTTAATAAATGCCTAACTTAAACTGTTAAAATTAGAAAGAGAACCTATCGTTGAAGTTACGAGTTTGATAGAACACTCAATAGCTTTAAAACATACCTTATATTTGTGTCAAGAAATTTACTAAGCATGTCTAAATAATCTATTCAGAACTCAGCAAACAAAAAAAATTATAAATCCACAAATCAACGGTAAACTTAATATTCTGAATCCATCTCTATACAAAAACATCAAATATACTATATACTCGAACTCGCTTTTCATAAATTACTTTAAGTCACAATGCAACAATTTCACAATGTACGATCAATTTCGTTGACAATCTCATATCGATCAATCAAGATTGATTAATCCTTAATCTACAAAACACTACTTGAAAACAACTCTTTAACGCTCCGCGTTTTGCCTTTGTAAACTTTGGTCCTCGTCAAATTTCTTAATAAATTCCTCAGCTCTTTGCTCCAAACTTTGCCTCCCCTCCAATGTATCTTCTTCTTCATCATCATCTTTACTATACGTAGCTTCTTCTTCATCATCATCGTCGTCTTCACTATTTGATAAACAAATATCCTCACCATATTTTCACGAGAAAAAGATCCGAAATATATCTAAACTTTGACGAAATTTGTCGTAACACGCCTTGACTTTGCGGGGGTCCTATGACCCCCTAGATTATTTTTTACCGTAATTCTCTGGCATATATTTGCCAGCTCCACACACACGTAAAAAATAATCTAAGAGGGCCATAGGACTCTCTCAAAGTTGAGACGTGTTACGATAAATTTCACCAAAGTTTAGGTATATTTCAAACCTTTTCCCCTATTTTCTCAAAAATTAGAAGTACAAAATAGTGGTAAATAAATACTAATACGATGTAAGTCACCCATTAAACTACATTAATTATCTAAACAATGTATTTAACGTAAAGGGAGTTAAACAAATTGAGAGGAAAGGGAGTTTAAATGAATATATATGGTCTAACAAGTTGATTAAGTAAACAATTAAAAAGAGAACCTACCATTAAAGTTACATGTTCTACAAAATACTCAAATAGCTTTGAATCAGACCTTATAAATAAATTTATTCAGAACTTAACAAATAAAAAGGCTACGAATTTCACAGACCAATAATAATAAACTTAAAATCCTGAATCAGTACTCATACAAAAAAACGTCGAAAAACTTTATACTCACTAGCTTTTAAATTACTTAGGTCCTTAGGGCAACCATTTCACGTGACTCGAGAACACTTGAGTCAAAATGATTTGACAACCTTAGACCAATCAATTCAATATTGATTCACGTGATTCGAGAACACTTGAGTCAAAACGATTCAATAACCTCAGACCAATCAATCAAATATTGATGAACACGTAATTGATCAAACACTACTTAAAAATGACTCGTTCACAATTCGAGTCTTACCTCTGTAAACTTAGGTTCTCATAAAATCTCTTGATAAATTCCTCAGCTCTTTGCTCCAAACTTTTTCTCTCCTCTAACTCATCATCGTTGTCATCATCATCATCATCACTATAAATTTTGTCATCATAATTTCTCCATAATTCTTGATCATATTGCAATTTCTCTTGATTATATTGAACATTTTTTCTTTTAATTTCATGATATTGACAATTACATTCATATAGACTCAATGTTGAGGAGTAACAATTAATAGGAGGGATTTTTTTTGTAACTCTTTTGCTTTTGGAGGGATTATTTGATGATGAAATGTAGAAAAATCTAGAGATATTCTTGATGATTTTGGATAATTTGTGGGAATTATTGGTTCTTGAAGGGGAAGAAGACATATTGTGTAGAGGAAAATTTGAAACGCATGCAATATTCTTTAATGAAATTGTGAATTATTATTAATGTATATACTTAAAAAAGGAACACTTAATTCTATATCTTCAATATATATTCGAAAGGTTTTAAAGTTTCATTATTAGTTTAATTCATTTTCCATATATAAATTCATTTTCCAAGTAGGGGCAGAGTGAGATTGTTTGATACGAGTTTGATCAAATTCAATAACTTTGATTAAACGTGCATTTCATTTTAAAAAAAAAAATCATTGAATATGTAAATATTACTGTATATACTTAAATAAGGAACACTTAATTATGGTTTTAATTAATAAGGGAAATGATAAACTTTATATCTTCAATATATGTTCGAAAGATTTTCAAGTTTCATTATTACTTTAATTCATTTTCCATATGTACATTCATTTTCCAAGTTGGGGCAGAGTGAGATTGTTGGGTACGAATTTGGTCAAACTCAGTAACTTTGGTTAAACGTGAATTTCATTTTGAAAAAAATCATTGAATATGTAAATATTAATATGAATTTAGAACACAATAACTTAAAGAATAAAGAACCACAAGGTTCAAATCTTAGCTCCACAAATGCATTCAATGTTTACGCCAAATCATTTATCTATTTTGCGATGATTAAGTAAAAATATATAGGTTAGAAGATATATTATTAAATATGATTTAAAAATAAAAAAAGTACTTATGAAAAAAATATGTGTCATAAATTAATTAAAATGATATAAATTGACACTAATCACGGCTAGTACATTTTATTTTTACCCAAAAATTACGGTAAAGATACCATATGAACTTTAAATTTTTATATATATTTTAGTAGGCATGTTACCAATCTTATCAAGTTATAAAATAATACATCCTTGTATGTTAATTAATAAATTCTATAGCAAAAGTCTCTTTTCCATTTATGATTTCAAATAATATATATCGCTCTCTTTGTCCAAATTTTTGTGGCATTCATAGTCAATTAAAATTTTAAAATAATTTAAGTTTTAAATTATTGTGATGTACAATATTTTTTCTTCTATTCTAATTTAAGTGTCATAATGCTTAGATGACCATAATAATTAATTATGGGTGATATAGTAAAGTTACGATTGAAGCACCGAAGCAAACATGTCTTAATGACTCACAACAACTAATTTGAAGTGATATGGAAAAATTACTATAAAAAATACTTGTGAATTTTTTTTAAGTGGACATCGTATAAGACGTCAAGTTAATTTAAATCATGAAGAGTTAACTTATCATTTTATATCTATTGTATCCCTTTTATCAAATATTATTAGTTTTAATACTTAGATGACTTATAATAATTAATTAGGGGTGATATTTAATAAAGTTACGATTCATAAATGCATATTTTACTTTTTTTTATTAAATACTATTAATTTTTTAATACATAAATAACTTATAATAATTAATTAGAGATGACATAATAAAATTACGGAGGAAGCAAGCAGTATATTATGTATATTAAAAGTTTGAAGACTCTTAGAAAAGTGATTTGAACTTTTTGCCCTTCATTAAAAGACTCTTCTTTAGACAAAACTGTCTTTTCACTATTTTTAATTAATTATTTAATTATTTTTTATTATATTAACTAGACTTCCTAAAATATATGAGACTTCTAAAATATATGGTAGGAGAATTAATTAATATTTTCATTTCTACTAGACTTCCTAAAATATATGACACTCCTAAAATATATGGTAGGAGAGATAATTGATATTTTTCTTTCTACTATTCAATTAGAAAAATACTCTAAAATAGGACTCATTAATTAAGGAAATACTTCTATAAATATTGAGATGTACGTTAAACTAGAGAACAAAACGGTTTGCCTATTGAGAGAATATGATTGATGCTCATCTAACTTGATTCGATTGCATGTCTAAATTAGTGGATGCTTGATTTTCTAACCGTCAACTTCTTCACTGTTTTTGTCAGTATAATAGAATTCAACATGTACGTATATATATGTCTTCTTTGTTTTTATTCAAAATCATTCTTTAGGGTCAGAATTTTCGCTCAGACAAGAATTTACTACCAGAAATTTGCTATTTTTCGACTGAAAAAAAGTAGTCGCAAATTTTCGACTACTTCGGTCGGAAAATTTACTTTTTTATTTTTATTTTTTACAAAATATTATTCCGATACTATTTGTGACTACAACAGTCGGAATGTTTGGTAGGAAATTGCAGAAAATGTATATTCCGACTGCTGTAGTCGAAAATAAAAATAATTAAATAAATATATTACTAAATATATAATCAGACCCTTATACGAAAATTAAATAATTATTTAAATAAATTATTAAATATTTATTTTCAACCGCTGTATTCGAAAATATAAATAATTAAATAAATATATTATTAAATATATAATCACACCTTTATACAAAAATTAAATAATTATTTAAATAAATTATAAAATATTTATTTCCGACCACTGTAGTCGAAAATATAAATAATTAAACAAATATATTATTAAATATATAATCACATCTTTACACAATAAATTAAATTATTAAATATGTATTTCCGACTACTGTAGTCGAAAATATAAATAATTATTTAAATAAATTATTAAACATGTATTTCCGACTACAATAGTCGAAAATGTAAATAATCAAATAAATATATATTATTTAACCGATCGATGAGTTTTGCTACCCACCTACGAATATATATGCTTTTGTTGCACTGTATAAATATCAATGTTAAATGATAGAAGTTCAATGGTTAGGTCATTTGCTTGAGAGGAGCAAGTGTTCTCATTGACTCTTGACACATTCTGACAGTGAGCATCCTCAGGATTATCAGTTATTGGGATTAAAGAGATCAGAGTTGCATTGATCTATTTTAACAGCCTACCATTTTGGAAGAAGACTTGCAACGACATTACACACTTCAATCCCAAGTAGCTTGGAAAAACCCTCCACCACATCCATCAGGAGCTGGACTCTTAATTGATATTCATGCTCCACATAGTTTTCTTGATCTTACTGCTAGAGACTGGACTTAACAATAATGTTTGTTGAACTGCATCTAATATATATCAGTGCTCAAATATTCTCCTACTTGCTCTCAGCCTCTCCTAGTAACCTTTGATAGTAGTTGACAAAGATCTCAGATTTTGTTTATGATCGATCATGTTATACCTTACCACCCTGCTCATCCTTCAACTGAGTAACTGGCCGCATCAGATTCTCCTCTTTAATTCCCATCCTTATCTAGTTGGCTTTACATCTCTGCATCAACATATTTTCTGCAAGATAAGAAGACCTTTGAAACTGCTGTCTCATGCCCTTCTCTTCTTCTACAGTGCAGGATTATTTTGTAGCTGTCCTTGTAGAGTCTGCAGTGCATTCCTATCATCATTAGCCTGCTCGACTAAATTACTGAAATGTTGCTTGTGTAATTGCTTGAACTTAGTCTTCAGAGGTTTAAACTTCTTCACCACCCTATACATACCATAACCATCAACAGACATAGCCCTTCCATCTGCACCTAATATGCTCCTTCCCTCTTAAATAGTACATTGTCATATGGTTTCTCTCTTTTTGTACAGCCACATTTGAATAAAGGATCTGTCTGCTAGTGTTTTATCTCATATTAGCTACTCCATGTTGTTTTTCAATTAAAGTTACTTGCAGAGTAATCAAACACTGGCCCCAAAATTGTTCTAGAGTGAGAATTTGTGGCTTTGTGCTAAGTGCTAATAGAGCACTATAGTGTGTGATATTGGGTTATGTCTCTTGATCCCACCTGCTCTTCATGGTCCTGCTGTGGTTCCAAGAGTCATGTGATTGAGGTTGATGCAGCTCATTTGTGAGGCATCAACTCATGTTCACATCACATCCAAGGTGTTCTCATATTGAAGAAATGCATATAAGAAGTTTAGTATCATTAGAAACATGTTTCCTTGCTGCTGCTCAAATTTCAAGGAAGATCCATGAAACAGAAAACAGGTAACCTATTACAGGTTAAGGCTTCATTTTTTATGAGTTATTTGATTGGAGATGGAGAAGTGATTGATTAGGAAAAAATAAAAGAGAAACAATAAGTTTCTAATTGTATATAGTTAGTTATTAGTATATGCTCAATCTCATTTACATCAGTCTCTTTCCTATGGTTCTAATACTTGAAGTCTTCAACATGCTACAATAGGTAGTGTCTACCTCAACAATAAATTCATCTGGTTTTTTGAGAAACCAGTTAGTTCATATTTGCATTATCTTTTTTTCTAAAATTTTGTAGGAATATGAAAATGGGGGAAAAGAGCCCGCTTTTATTAAAGTCTACGAAGAGACGCATAGGAAGAAATAAAAGGACGGTACAAGAGGAGATTGGCTTAAACGCGTGCTAAGGATGCATATGTAAGATAATAACTTTTACCTACATTTTTTTTATTATTACTCAACTTTACTTGTTTACATATTGACAAATAATTTTTCTTTCAGTAAGAATTTCAAAAAAGTATAGAAGAGTGGCGTCAAACACAACCTGCTTCAGAGGATGGTACCATGGTCCAACCATCACCTGCAGAAATGATTAATATGTGGACAGTTGTAGTAGGTGGTCCAAAGAAAGGTAGAACCTACGGGACAGGAATTCTCCAATCCTCGAGTAGTCCTTCATTGTTTCCCAATTCCTCTTCTACTTTGCAATCTCGGGAAGAAATGGAAGCGATGAAAAAGCAAATTGTGGAATTGACGCAGAAATGTGCATCTAATGATGCTAAGTTTGTTAAATTTGAGGAGTTGATTAAGAAGCATATGCCTCAAGTATTTCATGATGAGGAAGATAGTGAATCCGATGATAATTAGATTGTAGTTATTGTTCTTGTTTTTGGTTGTGACATTTAGATGTTTAAACTATTTGATTTGATGTTTGTTTTGGATATTTTAAAGTGGTTGTATTTATAAATTTTTGTCGTATTTGATCCTATTATGAAAAATACATTAGTTATGTTGTTTATAATGCAAGAGTTAATTATATAATTGTTGGGTGAATATTTTTATTAAAATTCTGACTAAAGTAGTCAGAAGAATAATTATTAAATAATTATTTATTAATGTTCCGACTACAGTAGCCGAAATGATTATTTTATTAAATAATTTTTTCATTAGTTTCTGACCACAGTAATCGAAAAGAATATTTATTTATTAAAATTCTGATTAAAGTAGTCGAAACAATTAATTTTAAATAATGTATATTAAGTTTTCGACTATAGCAGTCGAAAAAATTATAATAATTAAATAATTATTTATTACATTTTCGACTGTAGTAGTCGGAATAATTATAATTATTAAATAATTATTTATTAATTTTTCGACTACGGTAGTTGGAATAATTATAACTATTAAATAATTATTTATTAAATTTTCGATTACATTAGTCGGAAAAATTATAATTATTAAATAATTATTTATTTTAATTCCAACTACTGCAGTCAGAAAATTTATAATTATTTATTAATTTTCTGACTACAGTAGTCGAAATATTTATAATTATTAAATAAATATTTATTAAATATCCGACTACGTTTTCGACTACAGTAGTCGAAAATATTTTTCCAACAAGCTATATTCCGACTACCATGAAACAGTCAAAAAGTAGTCGGAACTACCTTATTTTCTGGCCACATTCTGACTACATTAGCCGTCGGAAATATGATGTTTTATAGTAGTGATTAGTTGGATCAAAATCGAAGCTTTGTGATCATTATTATATTATTTTTTATTGTTTACAGGTCGTAGATGAATGTCGGTTGATTTTGAAGAATTTCTTGTGTAAAGGTTAGGTTTAATTGTATTGTTTTGATATCTTTATTATCTTATTATTTTATTTTAATTTATAGATGTTAGATGAATATGGGTCGGCTTTGAAATTATTTTTTAGGTAAAGGTTAGGTTTGATTGTATTATCGTAATATCTCTATTAGTTTATTTTTTTGTGGTAGTTTACAGTTTGTAGATGAATCTCGATCGACTTTGAGAAATTTTTGTGTGTAAAATTTAAGTTTAATTGTATTGTTTTGATATCATTTTTATCGTATTATTTTGTTGCAGTTTACAGGTGATAGATAAATGTTGGTCGGCTTTGAGGAATTTTTTTATATAAAAGCTAGGTTTAGTTGTATTATTTTGATATCTCTATTATCGTACTATTTTTTTTATTATTTACCTGTGGTAGATGAGTGTCAGACGACTTTGAGAAAATTTTTGTGTATAAGGATTAGATTTAAGTGTATTATTTTGATGTCTCTATCATTGTATTATTTTGTTGCACTTTACATATGGTAGATGAATGTCGATCGACTTTTGAAAATATTTTTGGTAAATGTTAGGTTTAATAAATAAATTCTCCATATTTACATACTCAAAAGATATTAAATTTAATTATTATGTTCATCTTTATTATTTAAACAAATATCCTATTTAATGTAACGTTTGAACTCACTATACTAGTTTAGGTGTACGCGCCTCGCGCGTGTACCTCACTTTATTGAGTTCAAACGTTATACTAAATAAGATATTTGTTTAAATAATAAAAATGAATACAATAATTAAATTAAACATCTTTTAGAGAATTTATTTAATTAAACCTAATCTTTACCAAAATAATTTTTCAAAATCGACATCAAAACAATATAATTAAATCTAACCTTTACAAAAAAAATTCTCAAAGCCGTCTGACACTCATCTACCACCTATAAACTATAACAAAATAATACGATAATAGAGATATCAAAATAATACAGCTAAACTTTACGTTTACACACACACAAAAAAAAATCTCAAAACAGAGATATAAAAATAATACAATTAAACCTAACCTTTACCTCAAAAAATTTCTCAATGCCGACCGACATTCATCTACCACCTATAAATTCATATACAACCCGTTAACTACAACAAAATATTACAATAGTGATCACAAAGCTTCAATTTTGATGATAATAATTCTTGTCTAAGCAAAAATTTTGACACTAAAGAATTATTTGAATGAAAACAAAGAAGATATATGTATATATATACACACGTAGAATTTTATTATGTTGGATTAGAAAATTAAGCATCCACCAATCTAGATATGCAACCGAATCAAATTAGATGAACATCAATCGTATTTATAGAAGTATTTCCTTAATAAAGTCCTATTTTAGGAGTATTATTCTATCCTATTTTGAGAGTATTTTTCTAATTGATCAGTACAAAGAAAAAATTTAATTAATTCTGCTTCGTTATATTTAAGGAGTCTCATATATTCTAGGAGTCTGGTTAATATAATAAAAATAATTAAATAATAAATTGAAGAATATATATATATATATATACACACACACACAAAAATACACACGTCAAGTTCTATTATGTTGGATTAGAAAATTAAGCATCCATCAATCTAGACATGCAACTGAATCAAGTTAGATGAACATCAATCATATCTATAGAAGTATTTCCTTAATAAAGTCCTATTTTAGGAGAATTATTCTATCCTATTTTGTGAGTATTTTTCTAATTGATCTATACAAAGGAAAATATTAATTGATTCTCCTTCCATATAATTTCGGAGTCTCATATTCTAGGAGTGTGGTTAATATAATAAAAATGATTACATAATAAATTGAAGAAAATAGTGAAAGACGATTTTGTCTAAAGGAGAGTCTTTTAATGAAGGACAAAAAGTTCAAATCACATTTTTAAGGTTCTTCATATATTATATATACATAATTAATCTCTTTAGGTAATCTCTTTTGGAAAAGTAACAAAGGGATTCAAAAATTGCTTTAGGTCATAAGATTATAGCCTAATGGTGATCTTCTAGTTGTTTTCTAATCCGCTTGTATAAAATGAGAAAACACACACTAAAAAGTTAATCAACATCTAACTCCGTTAAAAAGAGAAAGAGAACTTATCATTGAAGTTACATATTCGATAGATCAAACGCTCAATAGCTTTAAATCAGACCTTATATTTGTATTAAGAAATTCACTAAGCGTATACAAATAATCTATTTATAACTTAATAAATAAAAAGACTACAAATCCACAAATCAATCATAAACTTAAAATGCTGAACCAGTCTCTGTCCAAGAACTAATCCAAAAATTCTATACTCGAACTAGCTTTTCATAAATTACTTGAGGCCACAAGGCGACCATTTCATGTGATTCGAGAACACTTGAGTCAACAATTTTTTTTTATTAATAACCTCAGACCAATTATTCGAATATTGATTAACAAGTAATCGATTCAATACTACTTTAAAACAACTCGTCCATGCTTCAAGTTTTGCCTAGGAGTGGTCAAGGGTGAAGCTTGTAAAACATTTGCTTTAAGCCCTCGAAATTTTGAGGCCCTGAAAAATTTTAATTGTGTTATAAATATATTTGTGTTATAATGAATGTCTATCGTTATATTTCATTGGCGAAAAGTTAGAATCTTAACTTTGAGATCAAGTTAGTTTTACTTTACAAATAAAGAGATTTTCCTTACCCCTCAAAATATCCCTCATCCTAAGTTCGTAACTATGAGAAACAAAGAAACTCTCTTCTTTCCCTTATTCTTCTTATTCTCGCTATATTAATTTATAACAAACTGTGAATTTATGATTTTTAATGTCATGTAAAAAATATTGAAGATTATAAAAAGATAAAAGGTATGAAATTTAAATTTAAAAAGAAAGAAAGAAAATTATCTACTTTTAATCATAATATTTTAGAACATTAAATTAAACAACTCAAAAATTTATATTTATAAATGAAACTTTACAATAACATCCAAAGTACTGTATTGCAAATAAATGACTAATATCTTATTAACTAGAAACAATTCTTAATTTTATAAATAATAATATTATTATATGAAGTCAAACGTCTAATGTCTTTTAAGAATATTATGCTAATAAAAGTAGTGTGTCAAGAATTTTTTTTAAATTATTATCATTTTTGTGAACGTGTGTATATATTTAAGACATCACATTAAATTTTGGATTTAAGCCACTAATTTTATTGAGATGTCTTTACTGAACTCACTTGTACTCAATTGGCACAACCCAGGCATAGAACTACTGTTTTGCTAGCGGCACAAAAAGACAGGATGCATAAGATGAACATTATTGTTGATGATTGTTGATGCTTATATGACAATAAAATGCAGGAAATCATCTACCACTTATTCTGTTGTTGTGATTGGATTAAACAGGTGAAACAACATTAATCTCTTCTTTTGTAGATTTAATTTTCTCTTCAACAACATTAGGCTTACTCTCCTCCCCTCTTTTGGAAGATGAAGAGGAGGCAGAGATGAAGAGGAGGCTTACTCCTCTGGCCCTCTGCATGCAGCCTCTTGTATTTTACAGACAAATCAACCTCAACAAAATTTGGATCAGGTTCAAAATATCTTTAAAATTCTGGCGTGAAGATGAAGAAGTCGGAGGAAGAGGAAGAGAGTAAACAAATTTGGAACACAACGGTATTAACGATATCATTCTTGATTTGTAAGACTCGTTCACTGGAAATAAAACCTTAACAGGTTTACGGGGAGCAGTAGGTTTACGAAAATTAGGGGAAGCCATTGGTAATTAGTGCTAATTAATGTAATAAAAGGTATTATTTGAGTGGGAGATGGGCAATGTACTAGAGAGTAAGGAATTAAAAAGTATTTAAAGAAGTGTAAATTCGATGTGTGGATGCAATAGCACAAATTAGGAGGGACTTCTTAACCAAACTAGATGTATTTGAAGGTTTCAAGAGATCTCAAAACAACAAGTTTTTTTTGTTTAGAATTCAAGTGTGATAGTATTTGTGGTAGCTTTTTATTTTGAGGCTTAAGCTTGCTGATAGCTTAGATTATGGCAGTCAGGTGGCTTAGGCGCTCTAAATTATATTTTTGATGTTGGTTCAGATAATGAAATTTCACAGTTATAAAAAAAAATTCATAGAAGCAAAACTTTAGTTACTAAAATTATTATTCCTTTAATTTGAAAAAATTACAAATACCTCAACTTTTATCAATTTGGATGAAAAGTTGAGATACATCCCAATAAATTCTTTTTATCCGATTTTAACTTTATCAATCGAAGTTTGATTTCTTCCTCTATCAACGGTGAAATTCTTGGTGCGATTTCATCCTACAATTTTCTCTTCTTCTTCTTCACATTTTTGAATTAAGGTATCCCCCACCCTCACCTCCACTCCCAAATTCATCTTCACTATCTTCTTATCGTGTTCAATAATTTTTATCAATTTCCATAAACCTTCTTATCGGTGGCTCTAAAGCTGCATTTACCAATTCCTAGGTACTCATTCTCTCTTCCCTTACAATCTTTTTTCTTGATGAATTGCTAGTCAACGACTTTCTTTATGTTGTTCAGTTGTTTTGTAATGTGAATTGTAGTTGATGAATTATTAGTTAATGATTTTTGTTTCAACTATTTGCAAAGTTTTTTTCTTCAATTAAGAGAATATAAGAGTGATCTTTTGATATTCTGAGTCTAATTTCTGTAAAGTTAAGTTTTTTTAAGAAGAATCATCTGCTTACTCTATTTTTGCTTTGTCATATTTATGTGCCTGTTTATTTGTTGTCATTTCATTGTATATGGTTCTACGAAAAAATATTTATTTGATTTAAAGCTTCACAGAGAAGTTCGAAATTTGTATTTCAAATTCTTCGTCTTTGATCGACGTTAAAGTGAACAAAATAATTTTTGATTGCAAGAATTCAGATATTAAGGCAGGTCAAATATACAAGGACACAAAAACACTGGT
The DNA here is from genome assembly GCA_030864215.1 of Capsicum pubescens. Taxonomy (NCBI): domain Eukaryota; kingdom Viridiplantae; phylum Streptophyta; class Magnoliopsida; order Solanales; family Solanaceae; genus Capsicum; species Capsicum pubescens. Next base: position 246,157,920 of record CM061541.1, on the reverse strand, counting down.
TGCTGTAATGACAAAGTATTACATTGATCATTCTTTCAATTTTAGAGTGAAAAGATCTGACAAACAAAGATATGTATCTGGAGTTTCAATTATTAAAAATTATTGTGTATCTCATGTTCTCCATTATGTATCTCAAATGTTACATTGTCACCTTAGAATGCTGAAATTATTTGAGACAAAGTTCATTTAACATGTAATATGTATTATGTATCTCATGTTATGATTTATGCATATGATGTATCTCATGTTAATTTATAACTGGAGATACATGCTTTTTTAATTTTAGTAGTAAAATATACATAATTAATTGGCTAGTGAGCATTTTGATACATAATTTAATTTAGTTAAAAGATATCAGATACTATTATTGTTGAAGTTAGCAGATTTAAAAAGTTTAAATCTCATAATCTTGATTGTTGAATCTGCATTAAATATTGATACATTTGCATATATGTATCTTAATCTAAATTGATGTTTTTTTGTTTGTTTGAAACTATATTATAAATGTTTTTCAGTGGATTGTAGTTGGACTTTTAAGGCCACTTGTCGAAAGGGTTCAAAACTCTTTAAAGTAAGGTTGTTTCTAGATTTTTACATCTGTCCTTTGAAAGATAGAGTGCTCACACAAGTTCAAGCTACGGTTGCGTTTGTTAGTGATTTTACTGCTCCAAAATTAGTAAATCACAAGAGAATACACACCAACAAACATAATTGAAGTTATTAAAGCTGCTTTTGATGTCGGTATTAATTATCAAAAAGCGTGGTGAGCGAAAGAACATGCAGTTGAGATGCTAAGGGAGAAGCCTGCAGATGGTTACTGTCAAATGCTTGATACACATATATGCTTAATTTAGTGTATTTCGGATCTCATATTAGAATGCACAAATTCAAATATAACACATTTATGTATCTGTTCATAGAATTACAATCATTAATAGGAGGATTTCAGTTTTATGAATAACATTTGTCGGGATAAAAATAATTGTTTTATATACATCAAATATATTTACAAATTTGTTTAAATGTTTCACATTAACATGATGATCCACCAAAATTATGTACTATAATAATTGATTAATAAGTTCAATTACTTGAATATTTTGAACTTGTAAATGATGTTGAGGAATGTACTCGGTAACAAAAAAATTTAACTAAAAAGTCACATAAAAAAGTATAAATAGTTGATTGATATACATGATATTTATGACATTATCAAATTCCATTCTTAAAAATAATTTATATTTTTTCAAGAGATACAAACTATCATTATGGATAAATATATGTACATCATTATATATCGGTGTAAAAATCAAAGGAGATACATAATATTTTATGCTAAAGTTATATGTATCTGTTAATGTGCTAACATGTATCTCTCATATACATGTTAATTTGTCTTATAAGTTAATGTATGTATATCAATATATCATGTGTTTCATGTCATACCGAGTATTTTATTACTATAATATTTTTGTTGCATTATAAAATAAATATATTTTTGAATAGATAAATTCAAGTAACTAGTTAATTTCATTACAATGCAATAGAGCGGTGTTTAAAGTTGAAAAACATTATGTATCTCATACACGCAAAATAATAAATTTAAATAGTAGTAATCAAACTTCTTAAACAACCGGTTTAATGTATAATTTTAATGTATTATCATCTTAATATAAAATAATTAAACGTATCTGATAATATCCTTCATGTAAAGATAACAATCATTTTATACCGACAAATGTTATTCATTAAAATCTCAAAATTAGAAATATCTTCGTACCTAATAACAATCATTTTTTGGTGGTATGAAGTTGCGTTTTGATCTCGAAGAATTTTCATTGTCACTAAATATTCATTTTCCGCCTTTACAACTTCATTTTCACCGAACATCTCAATTACTTCTTATGACAGAAATTCTTCAAAATTTTCTTTAAACTTGACATTGCACGAGCTACCAAACCTTAGTGGATGCTATAGAATCTCATCAATTATATTTTTCATATCCTGAAAAAGATATACAAAAATTGATTATTCATTTAAAATGTATCCTGGTAAGACATGGTGTATCAGTATAAAAAAAGAAAATTTGAAATAAAAAAGTATAAGAGATACATAATACAAATATGTATCAGGTGCAGTGATAGATATTTTAAAAGAGATATATACAAAATCTTTCTAACGCTATACATGTATATGAAAGAGATACATATCAAAAAAATATATCGACCGTTCAGATACAAAAACGTGAACATGCAACATGCATATAAATCTAAGCTAAATTACGTATCTTCAGTTAATAAACACGTATCTCGAAATAAATTGTGCTTTCATTGCAATGAATCTGCAAGTAATCTACCATCCAAATATACAGAACTTGATCAGACAAAAAAGAAAAAAATTCACAATAATTAAACTGACATAAAATTCTCAATGATGATCTGTCCAAAAATTTCAGAAATAGCATTATGTCCTCCAGGAACTTAGCCTGTAGATAACACCACTTCAAATTTTAAGACCTAATTCATCGCAATATCTCCAGAAACATTGGACACTAGTGATACAAATGATTGTCCGTATAAGTAAGGAAAGGATTTGCAATTTCCTCTGCAATCAAGAAGAATCAAAAGCTTTTCAAATAGTTGAAGAGGAAAAATCGCACCAAGAAGAAAAAAATCGCACCAGATGGATATCAAGAATTTGAAGAAGAAAGCTTCGCAAATAGCTGAAAAAGAAAAATGAAAATATTCATCGTAAATAATTGGAAAAGAATTACTGCAAATTGATTAGGAAGATGAATATTTTAAGAAATTTGAATTAGCAACAATATGCCATCTTTTAGGGATTTTTTTTTAGTTAATTGAATGATTGAGTGAGTTAATTGTTAATTTAATGTGGTAGTTACAGTTACATTTCTTAATTCAAGTTAATTAGTTAATTTTTAAGATGTATCACTATCTTGTATCTCACTTAGCTTATATGTATCTGGCATACAAAAAATCATAATTTTATGAGATTTTGAAAAAAAATTGAGATAAGATGTAAATATGGGTAAACTTGTCGGGATTCACATAAATTTTACAAAAAAAAAAAAAAAAAAAAACTTTGGCCGTCCTAAAATTTCTTACTTGTTGATCACATATGAGAGTAAATTGCACTAACCAAGTTCTGTACGATGAGCTTGATCAAGATAACACACAGATAATTTCAAATTTAAGGTTTCATTTTGAAGATCATCTGCTCAACCAACTCGACCAACCTTAAATACAATTTTGATTTATACTTTTCAAAGAAATAAGCGTTACATATTTACATGTATTGAAAGAGAATTTATGAGTTTAACGTTGATAAACAAAATGACATAGTACACTTTGATTTGTATCCTCTAAATATATTCAAGAGATCTTTGATGTTTTAATTACATGTACATATTATTTTCTCCGTTCATATTAGTTGGTCATTTTTATTTTTATATATACTCATATTAAGAAATCATGAACAAGAAAACAATTTTACAACTCCTTCAAAAATTTCTTGAGAATTTTACGAATAAGTGTGAATACTTTCAAAAATAATTAATTATAAGGATAATATGAAAAAATTTATTAATGCTTTCTTGATTAAATAAGGTGAAGAACTAATATCGGGCAATTATTTTTAGTAAGATGGCCAATTAATGTGGGGCGGAGAAAGTAGCAAGATTATGGTGGAATGGTAATATTCCTTCATTTTTAATTAGAGGCTTTGAGTTCGAGTTTTCGAAATACTGAGTCGTCTTAATACTGATACCAAATACCAGATAGAAAATGAAAAGATAAAAAAGCTACACATACATACTTTCCTTATAAGCAAAAATATTTTAGATCTACTAATATATACTGATATTGATATATTTCACTTGCATTGAGAGTCTACTGAAAATAATATCCGTACCTTCACAAAGAAGACGAAAAGGGGATAATGACGTGTTCATACCACCCTCCTCATACATCACTTATGAGATTATACTCAATTAAGTTATTATTGTAATTAGTTTATGGAAACGTGAGTTGCATGTTTATTTCGAAATACATAATACAAATTTGTATTATAAATGATAAATTTTAGATATGTACGTACGTACTTTCAATTATTCACATTCGGAAGAATATTTTTTTCAATCATTTTTAGGTAACAAACATATATAGTAACTTACATGTATAACAGGATTTGTATTCCTTACATTTAAAGTGGGTGTTTCGAGTAATTTAATTGAGGAATTGTCATAAAATTTTAATGTTTTAATTAACTTAATATTTAAATGAAAGCCTATTGAGAATGATCTAAATGTTCTTAGTTTTATGTCAAAACACTTTTGCCTGGCTTATGTTGTTAACTCTTTCGTTCTAAACTCTATAAGCTAATAATTAATAAATATTTAACAATATCTTTTAAAACAAAAATTAATGGCATAATATGTAAACATAACCTTTAACTTGAGTCTTGACACCAAATTATAACTATAACCTTTAACTTTGTCAGTGCACAAGTAGAACTTTTAACTATATAAAAGCTGAATAAAAAAACCTCTAATTCTGCAACTTACTTGTGTGAAACTCAATTGCTCCTACGTGGATTAGTAATCCACTCAGATGTTGCCACCTAATAAAAAAGACACATTATAGCTATGACCTTGAACTTTGCCAGTGCACAAGTAGACCCTTTAACTATACAAAAACTAAACAAAAAAATACTTCAATTCTAACTCTGACGCGCGTGATTTTGAGTGTATACACGCATTTTGCCAGGTAGAATTAGAGTGTTCTATTGTTCAGCTTTTGTATAGTTAAAGGGTCTACTTGTGCACTGGTAAATTTAAAAATAATAGTTATAATTTGGTTTCAAGTTAAAGATTGTGTTTATATATACTAATCAAGTGAAACCACCAATATTATAAAGTTCATGACAATCAAATCTAGTAAACAAACATGGATAATATAGAAAAAGTAGAGTTCATAAATTAAATGGTCACACAACTTTAGATTTTTATTCCAGAAAGTCACTTAATTTTAAACTTTACTTAAAAAGTTACTCAGCTTTAGATCTTTTACTCAGAAAGTCACTCAATCCATTTTATTATATTTTAAATTAAATTTTGCTTATGTGAAATTTTTTTTAATAACAAAATTCTAAAAAATATTCATTTAATGACCCTTTTACCCTCTCCTTCATTCCGCTAAATTATCTTTGCCTTTCACAAAAATATTAAAATTTTTGCTTAAACATAGCTCAGGATTCCGGAGGAGAAAGGATAAAGTAATTTTCCTCGATTCATTAAAGAGAGTTACACTTTACATTCAAGAAAACTGTTGTCAATCCATTTGTTTGTGCACATACAAAAAAATGTTACAAGTTAATTGCAAACACAGTAACAATCAAAAGCATTTACAGTGTGCCATAAGACATTTTAAAGGCCTGCCCAAAAGTTTTAACCAAATAAGATAGTTTATACACAATGTCATATAAGCACTTTATAACTAATGAGTTAAGGTTATATGACCCGTATAGTTCAGGAGAGTAATAGGGTATTATCTCAAAAAAAAATTAAAATTTAGCAAATTTTTTCATAACTCATATGATATTTTTTGTACCTAGTTTTTAAGTAGTCGACCTTTCACAGATAATTATAAGTATGTCAAAATAGTTTGATCAAATTCAACGGTCATTTTTGCACTATATATCTATAATTTATAATCCATATCTATATCTATAATTTATAATCTATATCTATAATCTATCTAAATATCTATATCTATATATCTATATAATATATTAAAAGTGTGAAGAGCCTTAGAAATGTTGTTTGAACTTTTTGTCCTTCATTAAAAGTCTTTGCTACAAAATCGTCTTTTTACTATTCTTTTCTAATATTTAAGAGTTGAAAATTAATTAAATATATTTATGATAAAACTTTTCCTTATTAGAAGTCATCAGAATTAATTACAACTAATATTTTTTTTCATTAGTTTAAGAATTCTAAATCAACTAAATTTGATTTTAAGAATTTTTGAAAAGTCTAGAAACAAATATAAAAGGTTAGAATACGAAAAATTTAAGAAGTGTCAAATTTTTAAAAGTTCTACCTACGTAATAAGAATGTAATTAATGATTTTGTAAAGATTTGATTTAAAAACAGGAAAAAGTTTTAAATATATAAAAAAAGGAACATAACTGCACCACAAATATGACTCAAATTGACGCGTCTCACTTAGCCTCTGGCAGTAAGGGAAAGAGGTAATGCATGACAAACACAAAAGTGATGATCTATCAACTACTTGAAACGTCTGATGGTAAAATATATATGTGCTTATACTAAAATATATGTTTATGTTTATATTATTATATTAAACTGAAGGATTTTTGAAAAGTGATTAGAACTTTTTACAATTCATTAAATCATTTAATTTTGGGATAATACTCACGAAAATGCCTGAACTTTGATCGAATTTCCAGTTGAGCATACTGAACTTTGCGGGGGTCCTATTACCCCCTAGACTTTCTTTTTTTTTTGTATTTTAATGGCATATATCTGTCCACTTGGACACGTGTAAATATGAGGTTGGCGCGTGTATTACACCGCCATCTGCCAAAAAATACACGTATAAAAATGAGATTGTCGCGTCTATTACATCGCCAGCCGCCGAAACTGGGTATAGTATTTAGGGGGGAATTAAATCCACTTTAAAAAGTCTAGGGGAGTAATAGGACCCCCGTAAAGTTCAGTATGCTCAACTGAAAATTCGATCAAAGTTCAGATATTTTTTTGAATATTTTAATTTTAATTTTAAATAATCAAATATTACACGTGTGAGACACATGCGATTAAATTAGTGTAAAAAAAGGGTCCATCAATATTAATTCTACTTCTTATTTCTTGCCATATATTTTAGAATTGTACATTAATTGTAATACCTCTTTTAATATATTTTAAAACTTCTTAATTTTTTTAAATTATTAAATATTAAATAATAATTTATTTAAGAAAAATAGTAAAAAAGTCAAATAGTACTAACCTAAAAAATATTTTTTTGGGAAAGTACACCTACCATTTTTGTATTAGAAAATAAGTCACAATCTTTTTTTAGTCCCTTTTTCTTCTTTTAGGAGTCTTAACCTATTTTATGTAAAATAATTCCATGAATTTTGCTAAATATTTAGAACTTTACCTTATATAGAAGTTTTTTATATAATGATTACTTTTTATATTGGATCTTCTTTAAAAAAATATTATCATAAATTTAAAAATTCAACTACAAGTAGAAATTTTTTTTATTTAATTTTTTTACATTTATTATAGATAATATTTAATAATATAAATTGATGAAGAAAAAGGGTAAAAAATTGATTTTATCTATTACAAAGTTTTTTAATAAAGGGAAAAAAATTCAAACGATATTTCTAAGGCCTTCACACTTTTAATATATTAGAGATTAGATATTAGAGATAGAGATTAGAGAATAGAGAATAGAGATTAGAGATTATATACTGTAAACTAATAATGTATGTATTTTTGTACTATTAGAATAATTTAACTTGTTATAATTTATTTCTGGTACTTGATCAATTGGCCTTTTTTTTTATGCATCTACTATTTTTTTACCAATCAAGAATGTGATCTATTGATTAATAAAGCGTGTTAAAAAAATGTTCGAATTCAGAAGTTTGAACTTGATAGTTTCCTGCCACGAATGCTCTCTCCCTAAAAAAATCCTACGACTGATAAACCCCAACTCCATTGTTCAACTGGTGGAAATGGCCATGTCGATGGCTTTAGCCACTCCGGCTTCTGATCAACCTCCTTCAGGGATTGATATGTCAACATCAAATCCGCCAAATATTACATATGCTACTTTCCATCATAAACCTATACTACTGAAACCTATTTCATATTTGTATGGAGAACCCAAAATTCTTTGGGAGCAGGAAGAGGTGGATCAAATGATTGTCAATGAAAACCTTCAATATGTAGTGATAGATAAATTCTCTTATGGGTGGCCAGATATTCAAGATCTGAGGAAATTGATTCCTAACCAATCAATATGAATTAAAAGGTGAATGTAACATTGGTTTGTTAAGCAATAGACATATGCTTATTAGGGCTATTCATCAGCTAGAAGATTATGTGCATTTATTATCAAAGCCTTCTTTTTACATAAATCACAGAAAATTGGTCTTATCCGATGAGAACCTTAAAATGGGATCCCATATTTGGTCCGAAAGAAGAAACTACAACAGTCATTGCATGAATTTCTTTCCCTTCTCTTCCAACAAACTTTTTTGGTAGAGAAACAGTTTTATCATTGGCTACAACAATGGGGAGACCATTACAAGTGTATATGGCTACCAAAAACCAAACAAGGTCAAGTTGTGCAAGAGTTAAAGTAGAAATGGATTTACTAGGAGAATTCCCCAAACGCATTAACATTGGTATGAAAAAACAGAATGGAAAGTTGTAGAAAAATGGATTAGGTTAAAGTATGATTATGTCCCGAAATATTGCAAGAATTGTATGATTCAAGGACATAATGAACAACCATGCTATGTTCTGCACCCAGAATTATATCCTAAAAAAGAAAGAGGAGAGAAGATAAATACACAACAGAGACAAGAAAAGATGGATAAAACAACAAAGAACAACAGCAAAACAAGGAGCAAGGGAAAGTTAATTCTGAGGAAGATTTAAAATGCAAAATTATAAGAAAAGAGGTGGGAGAAGAAGAGGAAGACAACAAAAAAGATGGGATAGGGTTGATCTAGATACAGGTAATCAGTTTGAAGCACTAGAAGACATTAAGAAAAATGAGACAGGAGCAAAAGAGAAAGTAACTCCGGAGGAGAAAATACAACGGATAGTGAAAAAGTGGAGTCGGCTAAAGAAAAAGAACATGAAGATAAAATCATACTCCAACTCCCATTAGGTTGGAGAATTCAATACTTAATGCTGGCAACAAAGAAAAGGACAAGAAAATTTCTTCTCAGTCAAATACACAAAGCAAACACAAAGACAAGAAGTGTACTATTTATTGTACAAGCAGAGTAGGAGAGACTTTGGGGGAAAAGGTAATGAAAGAAAATAAATGTGCAGAGAAATCATCATCAAATGCATAATTGCGATATAATCAACAAAGAAAAGATAATACCGAAGAGCAGGAAAAAAATACAGGAGTCTTTGATTTAGTTGAGGAGACGAATGAACAGATAAGGGTGAGAAGGGATGAAGATGAAGATGAAGAATTAGAAAGCAACATTCAACAGATCAGCAAAGCAGGAGATTTATCTCCCAGACACATAGATAACTTGAAGAAAGGGGCAAGAAAAGGCAGATAAGCACTGCCACTTTAAGTAAGAATAAGGAGCAGAGATAAGTCATCAAATAGTGATCAGTGTTGAAGAAAATGATTTTTTGAAATATTAGATCAGTTAAAAGTCAAAATTCATTTGAAAGGTTAATTGATTTAAATAGGAGACATCACTATTCATTTATAGCTCTTTTGGAACCTTTTCAGGATCCACGGGAACTAGAACAATTCAAAAGGAAGCTGGGTTTCACAAATGCTTTGGCTAATTTTTCAGCCAAAATTTGAATTTTCTGGAATGATGATTGGGAAGTTCAAGTCATTCTGGACTCTATACAACATATAACCATTTAATTCAGGAAAGATGGTAAAGAGTTCTATATTACTTCTGTATATGCAAGATGCAATGCGTTGGAAAGAACTAGAACATATTGCAGAATCCAACTAAAATCCACGAATAATAGGAGGAGAATTTAATGTCATTCTTTCAGAGGAAGAAAAGCTTGGTGGTCTTCCTTTCACTCAGCATGAAGCTACTGATTTTGACATATGCATAAACAATTGTGCACTTCTGGATGTGGGCTTTACAGGAAGTAGATATACTTGGTGGAATTGGAGAATTGAAGTTGAATGTATTTTTGAAATACTGGACATAATTTTAGTAAATCAAGCTTTCTTGGATCTGTTTCCTTTCACTATGGTATATCATTTAATAATACATGGCTCAGATCACGTTTCACTTTATTTGGTTTGTAGACCTGCTATTAATAAGCACTTTAGATTCCTTAATTTTTGGACTAAACACCCTAAATTTAAGGATCTATTGCTACAACATTGGAAGATTAATTTTGTAGGTATTCCTTTTATAGAATTTCAAGCCAAATTGAAAAATATTAAAAAAACTCTTTCAGCTTGGAGTAAGGCAGCCTTTGATAACATTTTTCAGAATATTGCTACACTAGAAGATGTGAAAAGAGTAAAGGAAGCTCATTTAGAGGTGATTCCATCGCCTTCTAATAGAGCCGAGTTAAGCAAAACAGAAGCGGAATTAAAAAAATTGTTGAAGATAGAGGAGAAATTTTGGAAATAAAAAGCTGAAATGAGGTGGCTTGAGGAAGGGGACAAGAATACAAAATTCTTTCGTTCTTTTGTTAAGAGTAGAAGGAAGATGCTTCACTTGACTCAAATCATTAATAATCAAAGAGAAATTATCCAAACAAACCAAGAAATTGGGAAGGAAGCTGTTGCAGTCGGGAGCAATTTAAAGAGGAAGGCATAAGTCAAGACTGGGGTATGTTGCAGTGCATTCCAAAAATAATAACAGAGGAGCAGAATGAAAAAATGATAAGACTACCCGATCAAGATGAAGTGAAATGTGTTGTTTTTTAGCTTAATGGAGAAAGTGCATGTGGCCCAGATGGTTTCTCAAGTCTCTTTTTTCAGAAGAGTTGGGATATTATATGTGAAGAAATCACTAAATTGGTAAGAGCCTTTTTCTGTGGACATGAATTGCCAAAGTTTATAACTCATATCAATTTAGTGTTAAGTCTTAAAAAGGACAACGTGAAGGACTTTTCAGACTCAAGACCTATAAGTTTAAGCATTTTCACTAACAAAATTGTCTCTAGAGTTTTGCATGAAAGAATGGCCAGGATGCTTCCGCTTATTATTTCCAAAAATCAAGCGGGTTTTGTAAAAGGAAGAAGCATAACTGAGAATGTGTTTTTAGCACAAGAGATAATTAGAGACATCAACCAGAGAAAAAAGAATACTAATGTGGCGGTGAAGTTGGATATGGCAAAGACATATGACAGAGTGTCATGGATTTTCCTCACAAAGGTACTAAGAAAGTTTGGTTTCTCTGAGGTTATAATAGACATGGTTTTGAGGTTAATATCAAATAATTGGTACTCGATACTAATTAATGGACACTCATATGGATTCTTTCAATTCTCAAGAGGTGTGAAACAGGGAGATCCATTGTCCCCTACACTCTTCATTATTGTAGCTACAGTGTTGTCTAGAGGCTTAAATGAGTTACATAGATATAAAGATTTCAAGGGATATAGACTACCAAAGTGGAGCCCAGAGCTAAATCACCTCTCATATGCTGATGATACTATTTTATTCTGTTTAGGAGGTAGAATATCTATCATCGATAGAATATCTATCATCAAGATGATGAGAGTATTGAGAGATTATAAAAATAGCTCGGGTCATCTGATTAACAAAAATAAGAGTTTTTTTTATTTGCACGATAAAAATCCTCTAATTGGCAATCAGACTCAGAAGATTGACAGGAATAACCCAAGGGAATTTCTCTTTCGCTTATTTAGGTTGTCCAGTGTTTTTTGGCAGAAAGAAGAAAGCTTATTATGAAGATTTGTTAAGGAAGGTGACTAAGAGGCTTCTATCCTGGCAAAATAAGCTTTTGACATTTGGAGGAAAGTATGTTCTCATTAATCATGTGCTTCAATCAATGCCTATACATACCCTTTCTGTGATGAATCCACCAAAAAAGGTCATTGATCAGTTGCACGAGGTTTTTGTAAGTTTTTTTTTGGGGTAATGCAAGAAACATGAGGAGGAAACATTGGGTAGCCTGGGAAGAAATGTGTTATCCCAAAGAAGAAGGGGGAATAAGACACAGGTCCTTACATGATGTATCAAAGGCTTTACTTACTAAATTATGGTGGAGCTTCAGAGTATCAACCTCATCTTTGTGGAGTTCTTATATGGGAAATAAATACTGTAATAAACTTCATCCAACCATTGTTAAAAATACTGGTTCTTCTCAGGTATGGAAAAGAATATTGAAAGCAAGAGAGGAGATAGAGCATGAGATATGGTGGAGATTAAGGCTGAAAACTCAAGTTTTTGTTTTAATAATTGGACTAAGAAAGGTGCTCTCTATCACATTGAACATCATAATAATTATGAAGAGGAAATAGAAGTAAAAGAGTTCATTAACAATGGAGAGTGGAATGTGCAGAAGTTAAAAGAATTCTTATCAGAAGAGTTGATTTCGCACATTATTGAAAACATAAAGCCTTCGACTGACCTGGTACAAAATGACAAGGCTTGGTGGATGGGGAAAGCAAAAATAAGTTTTACAGTGAAATCAGTTTACCAGATTATGAGGTGCAAGAGGGATATGATTGACTGGATAAAGAATATCTGGGTAAGAGGATTTCCTTTCAAATTGGCTTTTTCTTTCTTTGGAGGATATGGAGAAAAAATAAATTCCACTGGTGATAATTTAAAGAAGAGGAGACAAATTGTTTCTAAATGCCACTGTTGTGAAAAGGGGAAAATGGAGACAATGTAACTTTTATTACTAACAGACCCCATAGCTCAACAGCTATGGAGGCAATTTTCTTCTTGTGCAGCAGGTATAAAGATGGAAGGGATCAACTTATATCAACTTATTTTCAAATGGTGGAACTATCAAGGAAACCCAAAAACAAAGCTGAGTAGTAAAGCAATTCCAGCATTAGTGATGTGAGAATTATAGAAAAGAAGGAATGCTAGAAGACATGGGAAAGAAATTGCTCTTAGTAAGATGAAACAACAATGCATTGTAATGTTTTTCATCCAATTAAAAGGCAATTCTCATGGATTAAAGGTCTTTCTATGAGCTGGCCTGCTATGCTAGACACACTGCAAGCATATTCACGTAGACTTCATTATATTACAGTGAAGTGGAGGAACCCAGAAATAGGATGGGTAACATGCAATACGGATGGGGCAAACAAAGGATACCCAGGTATGAGCTGCTATGGTTTTTGTGTTTGAAGCAGGGAAGGAGAGTTAATTTATGCAGAAACAGAAAACCTAGGAATTTATACTAACATGGAAACAGAGTCAATAGCTATACTAAAGGCACTTAGATACTGCATGATTCAAGCAGTGAATAATGCACAACTACAAACTGACTCACTCGGTCTTACAAGAATGATAAAAAAAAATGGATAGTACCTTGGATGCTGATTATACAGTGGATTAAATAAGAGAAATGATGTAGACAATCAACATTAATATCATGCATGTATTCAGGGAGGTAAATCAAGTAGCAGATTATCTTGCAAACACAACATTTGAGCAAGAAGGCATATTACAATTTAGGGCTGGCAACGGAACCGGAACTTTTCGTTCCGTTCCGGTAGTGTCGTTTCCGATTGTTTTCCGGTACCGGTAACGACACGGTCCGGTTGGATCCGGTTTACCGGTACCCAATGGTCCGGAAAACGATACCGGTCCGGACCTACGAAAAATTCTGGTATTTCCGGTTCCGGTACCGGTTGACCGGTTTCTGGTCCGTAACTTTTAAAGATTTGGCCTTTTTTTTTTTTTTTTTTTTCTTTTTTAAAACCTGGTTTGCAACGGCTCTTTTGGCCGTTGCATTTCAGCCGTTATCCCCCCTCCCACACACCTTCCAATTACCCCCACCACCCTTTAAAATTTTTACTATAAATATACTTCATTTCAATTTTTTTTTCACACAAATATTATCAATTTTCATACTCTGTCTTAATATTCTCTCAAATTCTCTCTAAATATTTCTAGTTTTATTATATTAGTTGAACACTTGAAGTTGAGGATTCATTTATTATATTAGTTGGAGTTGAAGATTTTTTGAAGATATTACAAGCTTCAATTATCATCTTTTAATTCCGACATTTGTTATACGTCTGCTTTTACGCAGACGTTCGGTATATTCGTTCCAACTTTAATCTCTTTTTATTTACGTTAATTATCTATATTTTTTTTATTTACGAACATCAATTTGTATTTGTATTGCTTGTTTTAATATTTTATTTTGAAATATGGATTTTGAAAAAAATAGTAGTGGTAAAAAATCAAATTTTGGTAAGGTCTTTCGTAGAAATAAAAGAAGTAAGGCTAGTACTAGTTCATTACCGGGTAGATTTAATGAAACTTCATTATCACAACCTAATGGTTTCGATGTTGGTATCGGTATGAAATTAGATAATGAGACCCTGAATAGGCGTTATAATAATTTTGAGGAAGACTTACCAGAGGAAGATGATATAGAAGAACAAGAATTAGGTGATACCCCTACCCCTACTAGTCCGATTACGGAATTAACGGAACACGGTGAAGAACTGTCCCCTTTACCGGAATTTACTAGGGCCAAAGGTACCGAACGTACTAAAAGGTCTTTAGTTTGGAAATTTATGGAGCATGATAGGGTAAAAAGTACTGCTACTTGCAATAAATGCAAGAATGTTTTTAAACATTTGACTGGGGGGAAAAATGGCGGGACAGGATTGCTAACTTCGCATTTGATGAGATGTAATAAAGAATTTATTCGTCTAAAAAACGAGGCTAAGGAAAAAAAAGATGGTACAACATTTGTACATGAATCTGTAGGAGGTAATATGGTTCAAACACGTTTAGACATGTTTAACCCGGCTGAAGCAAGTTCATCCTCGACATATAGTGAAGATGTAGATAGAGAAGAACTAGTGAAAATGGTTGTTGTTATGGGTTTGCCTTTTAGTTTTCCTTCGCATCCCGATTTTATTCATTATATTCAACGAGTATATAATCCCTCTTTTAAAGGTTTTTCACGAAATACAATTAAAAATGATATTTTTAAATTTAAAGCTGAACATTGTCATTTTCTTCGTTGCTTATTTGATAAATTTGATGGTAGAATATCTGTTACTTCTGATATGGGTACTAGTGTTGTCGGTAATGATTATTTTACTCTCACGGCTCATTGGATTGATCACGATTGGAACATGCAAAAAAGAATTATTGCTTATAAATATGTCGATGAGTCTAAAACCGGTATGTATATAGCTAATACAATAGCGGAGAGCATGAAATATTTTAGATTTATTGGTAAACCTATGGCATGCACATTAGATAATGCTTCTAATAATTTGAAAGCTATTGACGAGTTAAAAACTAGATTATGTTTAATGTATCAAGATCATTTTCATGTTAGATGTTCTGCACATATTTTAAATTTGATAGTACATGATGGTATTCATTTGTTTGGAAATGGTTGTCTTAAAGTGCGAATTGCTTGTAGTTCTATGTTTAAAAATAAAAAAAAGGCTGTAATGGATGATTTTAAACGTAAATGTGAACAATGTGGCCTTCCATATAGAAAAATTCCAAAAGAAATTCCTACTAGATGGAATTCTTTGTTTCAAATGTTTGAAGTTGCTGTTATATATCGTAAACCTATACAATTAGTTTATAATTCTTATAATGAGGATGTTAATTTAATGCTAGATGAAGATGATTGGACTGAAGTAGAAGAACTTTGTAAATTTTTGAAAACTTTTTATCAAGCTACGAACACAGTATCTGCTCAATATACTCCAACTATTTGTTCTGTTTTAGTAACTATTGCTGCTATTTCTAAAGTACTTGTTGAATATAAAAAAATATGTCCTAACAAAGAGGCAATTGAAGCTATGATTGAAAAATTTTAAAAATATTATTTTCCAATTCCACAAATTCTTTTAACAACTAATTTATTAAACCCATTTTATAAAGAACATGGTACAGTGATGTTGGTTAGAAAATTATACAACAATTTAGAAATTGGACTTCATCAAAAGCCATCAGTTGAAACTTGTTGTGCTAGCATAGTACCTACAGCTAGGAGTTTATATAACTTGTATCAAGTTATGGAACAAAATATTGGGCCGATTGAACCTCCTAGTTCTAGACGTAGATATGATGATTTAGATGACGAGATGGGCGAAGAACTTGGTCTTCAATGTTGTAGGAGTAATGATTTTGATTCGTATCTTTCGCAGGACCGGGAAAATATTAGAGATGAAACTGGAAAACAACAACTTTTATCGTGGTGGAAGACCCGGATCAGACAATTTCCAAAACTTTCAAGGATGGTTCGAGATTTGTTATCAGCTCAAGCTTCTTCAGTTGCTTCGGAGCAAGCTTTCAGCGCAGGAAGATTTATAATAGGAGATCATCGGTATTCGTTAGCAAGGGATAGTTTGGAGATTTCGGTATTATGTAGAGATTGGATCAATGCCGAACGAAGAAATTTTGGGCTCCCCAAATTACCGCCCCATATTGAAGACGAAATAGATGAAATTTTTGAGGAAAATAGTGATGATGGAATGGAAGCAATGGAGGAACAAGGAAATAGGCCAATTCCGGAGGATTTATCCGTCGAAGAATTAGAAAAGTTACGCCAAAAAAATTATAGACAATTTAGATATTAATAAGATTCTACAGTAGAAATCTAATTCATGCAGAACCCTTCCTAGAAGGTGGCTGTGTGGATTAGATTTACATTTAATATCTTTGTAATAAATGTACAACGTACGAAATTTGAATAAATATAACGGCTATTCGCCTAATTTTGTTTTAAATTTTCTCTTTTGTTTGTTGCAATTATGAAAAAAAAAAATATTATATTAAGTATTTAAGTTTATAAAGTTAGAAAATTTTTTTAAAATATATATATATATAACTTATATATTAATCTCATTAAGTTATAATTTAAATTAAAACTTAAAAAAAAAAAAAACTGGTACCAGCGGCGATATTCCGGTAACGTTCCGGTATCGCTCCGGTCCGTTCCGGTTCACACCGGTAGCTAGCGGACCGGTCCGAACAAGGAAAATTTTCCGGTATTCCGGTTCCGGTAACTCCGGTTCCGGTCCGTTGACAGCCCTATTACAATTCAGTGATTACAATCAATTGTCAAGTGGAGGAAAGTGACTAATCAATATTGACAGGATGCAAATACCAAGCATCAGAGTCAAAAAAAGGAGAATCTTAAACAACAACAACCCATCATGAAGCAAGGAAAAACTCAAATGTCTCACAGAGAAGAGATCAGTAGTCAACAGAAGAGGCGAAATCAGATAGGTCAAGAATCAGAGACTCACCATGAACTACAAAGTCAGGATGCAAGGTTCAAACCCGATTGGGAGCTTCTTCCAATCTCTTACACTTTCACCGAACCACACACCTGAAAAAAACGTGACCAAAGTTCAAAATACAGCTGAAATAAAGGAGGGGAAGACAGAAAATGGGGAGACAGAAAAACACTCACTTCTGCAAGCTAAGAAGAAATGCTACATCATCATCACAATGAAGATAGTTCATCACCCACAACAAAAGGATTCGGAGCTGAGCTTTTAGGAAAGGATGGAGCCATGTTCAAAGGCAAAGAAGGCGGATAGGAGGAGAAAGAGAACAACAATTAGGAAACCCTTCTTGAGGGGACATTGTCATAAGTCAAAGCTGATCTTTGTTGGATCGGGCTTGGCCCATTTTGTTATTAGACTTTGTCAAGTTATTGGGCTTTATGAACCTGGTCAATTATTAGTAAAATAGACCTTGAGAGTCCGAAATTAATTTAAAAAATGTGTTGAAAATCATGACATTTTATGTATAAATTTCAAAAAAGATAAATATACTAAGGGCATCTCCAACCTTATAAATATAAATAATCTTTATATTTGAAGAACACCAACGCGAACCCACAACTTTATTTTTTACTTTAATATTTTATTATTATTTTATTTTATTTATATTTTGTTATTTCATAAAATAAATCCTTTTATTTTTTTGTTTGTAATCACTCCGTAAAATGCTTATTTTTTTAAAAAAAATCTTCATGTAATACAAAGTTTATTTTTCCCCAATTTTTAAATAACATAATTGAAAATAATTATTATATATTATTAATGGAAAATTCAAATAAAATTGAAATTATTAATTAAATATAATTAAATAAATATTACATCATGAAAAAAATTATTTTAATTTCCACATAAATATTCAAATTTCAAGATTGTTGCGTTACTCCCATAAATGCTCTATAATACATTACGAAGTTTAAACTAAGTATTTTTGTCCTTAATTTTTTTAGACTAGCTGAAAATTATTTAAATTTAAAAAAATAAATAAAATATTAAAATAAAAATATTAATATAATAAAGATATTACATTAAAAAATAATTACAAATATTAGTGACTTAATTAATGATCTTATATAATTTATAATATGTAAAATTAAAATGCTAGATAATATATATAATAATACAATAATGAAAAAGTAAATAGAAGGATGGACAGTGCATCTCCAAATTTGAAGAAACGGTGAAACACTATTCGTCCCCTTTAAGTATGAAGTTTAGAGACCGAAATACCAGGTAGTAGGGGATGACCAACCTCTAAATGTTAAGGGATTGTTTGGTTGAGAAATAAATTATTTTGGGATTGGGTATCCAACATAATTAGGGGTCGTTTGGTTTGGAAATGATTATCCCGGGATAAAATAAAAGAACATATAATTTCCTTGTTTGGTTGGAGGGATTAAACAATGGTGGGATAACTTATCCCACCATTTTCTCCTTAGTTCCGGATAACTTATACCATATACATGGTGGAATAAGTTATCTCGAGTTATCCCGAGATAACTAATCCCAGTATTAGTTATTTCGGGATAACCATTTCCAAACCAAACGACCCGTTAAGGTGGGATAAAAATAACATTACAGTCCTAAAAAAATCAATCTCAAGATGAGTAAATCAATATAATAGGAGGTGACAAATATGGGAAAATGCATCATTTCCATCCCATACTATACAAGAAAAGTCTAAGCCACACCTAAATTATATAAGTGACCTATTACACACCTTAACTATATAAAAGTGATATTATTACCTCCCCACGCCCCCCATTCTAAGGCGCGTGTGTTACACTTATTTTAGGCGCGTGCAGCCTATTAAATAACAAAAGTAAACGGCTAAAAACATTAAGGGAAAAAGCATCGTTTTCACCCCAAACTATATTTGAAAAGTCGAATCCACACCTAAACTATATAAGTGACCTATTACACACCTTAACTATAAAAAAAATGATACTTTTTACTGACATGGTGCTGACGTGGCAGCGCGTGTAAAACACTACACCACATGCAAGTGGTGGTAGCCTGACAGAGTATAAATAGTTTCACTTTTTTATAGTTTAGGTGTGTAATAGGTCACTAGTATAGTTTAGGTGTGGCTTCGACTTTTCGAATATAGTTTGGATGAAAATGATGTCTTTTCCCTTAAAATATTGCGTAAACTTAATCAAAGGACGCACAAATTATCCTCGATACCCATATTATAAAAAAAACAGGGGGGTTGGGGGTTGGTGTGTGTGTGTGTTAAAACATGTCAATCATTTGTGGAAGAACACCAAAATGAATATGCACCGGCATGTAGCCCAAGTTCATTTTCTTTTGTTTATTACTATTTCTATTATACAAGTTGACAAATAAAATAATACTTACTATATTATCCTTCCTTATTCACGCCATGAATTTCTATAATTCCTCCATTGCTTTGACTTCAACAACTCTCCTGTTTACATGTACCTCCAACAAGTAATATATTGGCAGATTCTGTTCGAACATAGCACATACGTTCGCTCGGACTGCGATCATTTTTAATAGATTGGGAGCTTTCGAAGACTCAAATGAAAGTGAAAGTGTGATTTTTTTTTTTTTTTTTTTTTCTTATTCACATTGAATCTGAATCTTAATACAAAATATTGAAGAATATATAGTGGACATTTATGAAACATGATTGACCATGAAGAAACACATAAAGAAATCTCGGCTCCACTAAGTAAGCATTCACAATTTTTCTCATTTTTTCTTATTGCTCTTTCACTTCTCCATGTCTCAAAGCTTACATTTCGTCGTAGATTTTGTAGTTGAAATTTGAAACTTGAGAATCGGAGCTTTTTGAAGTTGTGTTTGGACATGCATTTTTACTTGAATTTTTTTAAAAGTTTTGCGAATGAAGGTCCCAAAGTCTCAAAAACTGAGCCCGCCAGTTTTTGTGAATTTGAAGATTCTCATGACCAAACAGATATATGACTTTCAAAATCTAGGGCCAACTGCTAGCTAAGTCTTCACGAAAAATCTTCCTACAACGGTAGAGATAAATCCCGAATTTTGAGTTTATGGATTCTGGATTCCAATTACTAAGTTCTAGATGAATTTATTAAAATAACCATGTGATTACGATCAAAGTTACTGAGTTTTGTCGAATCTGTGGCTAGTTCCACTTCTGCCGGTAGGTGGAATCCATTGATGAATGCTTCATTCATATTATCTGGTTGACTTGTACATAGCCAGAACTTAGTATACCGAGTTAAATATATAAAAATTTATATACATATGCATTTTTACTAACGTTTTTTGAAACTCTCACTATGAAATGTTGCAGTTGAGAAGCAAGAGAAGGAGAAATATTCACACTATGGAGATGATGTTACGAGCAGTTCGCAATCAGAAAATTCACCAATCGAACAAGTATCTCTTACAGTTCCAATCACTGATGATCCAACGCTTCCAGTGGTCACATTTAGAATGTGGGTACTTGGAACACTAGCTTGTATTCTCCTTTCATTTCTCAACCAGTTCTTTTGGTTTCGTCGAGAGCCTCTATCGATCAGCTCAATCTCAGCTCAAATCGCGGTAGTACCTCTAGGTCACCTCATGGCTATGACAATCACAAATAGAGTATTCTTTAAAGGAGGGAAATTTGAATTTACGATGAATCCAGGACCGTTTAATGTGAAAGAGCATGTATTGATTACGATTTTTGCAAACTCAGGCGCTGGGAATCCTTACGCGGTCCACATTGTTAGTGCGGTCAAGGTTTTCTATAAGAGGAATGTGACTTTTTGGGTTTCGTTGATTGTTGTTCTGACGACTCAGGTATTGGGCTTTGGATGGGCCGGGCTCTTTCGGAAGTATTTGGTGGAGCCCGCCGCTATGTGGTGGCCCCACAATCTTGTTCAGGTTTCTCTTTTCAGGTACCTAACTATCCACTCAAAGGTATCATAAGAACATGTCACGGTATTTAAAACTTTGGTTTGGTAATTCTCATTTTCGGGTTTTAAACTACTATACTATTGTCATAATAAATTGTTTCAGTATGGTTCAGTGTCTTTAAGGTTCAATTTCTGTGTGTTTGCAGTATGATAAATAACAATACCTTGTCCAGCTTCCACTTAAAGATAGTCATATAATAGAGAATCATTATAGCATCCTAAGTCTAATACGTTATACAAGTAGAAATATTGAAAAGAAAGTACAATCATGCAATTCTCTTTGTTAATCAATTACACAAGAGATATTTCTATCAAGATATGGTAATCAAAATTCCAATTTTGTAAATGCTGTTTAGTAGTTGTCGTGATTAGTATGCTTACAGAGGTTGTCGCTTCTAAATGGCAGGGCGCTTCATGAAAAAGAAGAGCGAGCCAAGAATGAATTGACGCGAAACCAGTTCTTCCTCATTGCATTTTTATGTAGCTTTGCTTACTATGTCTTTCCAGGTTACCTTTTCCCGATGCTAAGTTCCCTTTCATGGTTATGTTGGATATTCCCAACTTCTGTCCTTGCTCAACAGTTGGGTTCGGGGCTTCATGGTCTTGGTATCGGTGCCATTGGAATTGATTGGTCTAGTATATCCTCTTATCTCGGAAGCCCACTGGCTAGTCCATGGTTTGCTACTGCAAACATTGCTGTTGGATATTTTCTCATAATGTATGTTGTTACACCTTTTATGTACTGGTCTAATGTGTACAAAGCCAAAATATTTCCAATATTTTCAGACGGCCTCTTCACATCAGATGGTCAAAAGTACAACATCTCAGCCATTATCGATCCAAATTTCCATATCGATTTCAATGCATATGACCGTGAGGGCCCTCTCTACCTCAGCACTTTCTTTTCAATGACTTATGCATTCAGCTTTGCTTGCCTCAGTGCTACAGTTGTTCATGTCTTCCTCTTCCATGGACGGTAAGTTGCAATCTTGGACAATTGAAATATTTGCAGGTTGGATGTCTATTTATGTGTATCTCTTTGTCTATATTCTATTCTATGTATCTGAGACTAGACTCTGTGTCTATATCTACAATATTATAATGTGCTTGTGGTGAAACTCGCTTCATATTAGTTTATAGGTTGTTATACACTTTAGAGCTAATATAACTCCAGATTTTGCCAAAGATATAACGGAATATTGGTATTTTTGTCGATATAGTAATCTTTATGCTGAAATATCAAAAAGGATCAGATAGGTCACTATTTCAAAGTGTGATTATATATCTTGTAAGCAATGTTCCAATCAAAAAGTAATTTCTACTCTCTGTGATCCTAATTTGAGTATTGTATTAGTTTTAGCTTTGGCACACGCGCCAGCAAATATCAACTAATTGAGTTTTGAAATGTAGAGATATATGGCAGCTGAGCAAGTCTGCTTTCCAAGAGAAGAAAATGGATATTCATACAAAGCTAATGAGAAAATACAAGCAAGTTCCTGAGTGGTGGTTCTTAAGCATTCTTCTCGTAAATATTGCTGCAACAGTATTTATATGTGAATATTACAAATCTCAGCTCCAATTACCATGGTGGGGTGTCTTGCTGGCGTGTGGTCTTGCTTTCTTTTTCACCCTTCCAGTTGGAGTCATCACTGCTACTACAAACCAAGTAATGTGCTATATTCTATTTCATAGCTGTTTCAATCATCCATAGCTTTTGTTGATCGCGTCCTACCCTATTGTTTATTCCCTTTTTTTTGGTAACCAAGTTTATTCCGTTAGTAATACGGATATGTTGCCATACATAAGCTGAGGCTAGTATCGTATTAGTATCTGTCTTGTACATTCTAGTTGATTTTGGATTTGGCATAATCTAGATGTGAGCATCGGGATTTTGCATTTGACGATATACAAAGCTATCTTCTATTCAAACACCACATGAATTCTTCGTGGTTCTAACCTGCCATTGTCCTTTTGCACAGACTCCTGGTTTGAATGTGATAACGGAGTACATAATAGGGTACTTATACCCCGGTTATCCAGTAGCTAACATGTGCTTCAAGGTGTATGGCTACATCAGCATGAAGCAGGGATTAACCTTTTTACAAGACTTAAAGCTTGGACATTACATGAAGATTCCTCCTAGAGCAATGTTTATGGCTCAGGTTGGCTTTTCTTTTCCTCCTTCATCTATAAATCCGTACATGTTGGCACTTGAAACTATCTCAGGTGCCTGGTTGAACGAATAGTCCTACAGGCTGTAAACGTTGTGCTTTGAATTTTTAATCAGGTTGTTGGAACGCTGATATCAGCTTTAGTGCATCTTGGAACAGCATGGTGGCTCATGGAAACTGTCCCAGATATTTGTGACAGGGCTTTGCTTCCTCCTGGCAGCCCGTGGACCTGCCCAGGCGATCACGTATTTTATGATGCCTCAGTCATCTGGGGTTTGATTGGGCCGCAAAGAATTTTTGGAAACCTTGGCCATTACTCAGCCCTAAACTGGGCCTTCTTATTTGGAGCTATAGCTCCTGTCATTGTTTGGATCACGCACAAGAGTTTCCCTAACCAGCAGTGGATCAGGTTAATCACAGTGCCTGTGTTATTAGCTGGAATAATACAGATGCCACCAGCTACTTCTGTAAACTACAACAGTTGGATCATCATAGCTTTTCTTTCTGGATTTGTTGTTTATAGATACAATCGGAAATTGTGGAGTCGTCACAATTATGTTTTATCTGGGGCGTTAGATGCTGGATTAGCATTTATGGGAGTATTATTGTATTTATGCTTGGGAAAGGAGCATGTTAGGCTTGACTGGTGGGGAAGTGATGCAGATCGATGCCCATTGGCTAAATGTCCGACTGCTGAGGGGGTTGTGGTTAAAGGATGCCCAGTTTTTTAAGTGATCGGTGAAAAGATGTGCGTGCACTTATTCGAGTTGTTTGATCATTCTTTCAGTGTATATGTTTAGATTTTTGATGCAGATGTCTACGTTTCTCTTTATTGAAAGGGAATAGTACAACATGGATGGACACAACAGTTCGATGGCTTACATATACTTTTCAAGAAGAGCCATCATCATGGACCAGTTTCAGGGATGTGTATCCTCTATCCTCAAAACTCGGTACAAATGAGACGCGCACGTGGCTCCCTTGTTGTGTTGATTGTCATTTCTCGAACTGCATTTCAGGCTTATTCTGGTGCAAATGTTTGGTATTCTTGAGTGAATTTGTCCTAAAATTCGCGGGATTCGTTCATCATTTGAAAGGAGCTTGAAATGCTAAGGCCTATTTGGAATGCTGTGTATCAAATTGTAATGCAGTGTATATTAACTAACTTTGCCAGGAAGTTCTGATTCAGGAAAATGCCATGTAAATTTGTACTCTGTTTGATGAATTTTTCAAGTTTACAGGCTCTTTGATTGATAGCTCGGTTGCTCGGACTCTTCAAAAAAAGCGTTGCTGCAGCCGTGTCGAATCCTTCAAAAGTGCACTTCTTTTGAAGGATCCAGGATCCGACACGCACCGAATGAGATTTTTGAAGAGTCCGAGCAACATAGATTGGTAGAGTATTGTAAAATGTGCCAAGAAAGATTGACTCTTCTTGTCATTCTTTTTTGGTTGTCTTTGTACAAGTGCTAGTAACTAGAGACATTTCAGAACCTTACAAACTTTGTAAATCTTTTTTTTTTTTTTTCCTCAGACAATCGTGGTCTGGCCGTTGTCCGGATCCCGCACATAGCAGGAGTTTTAGTAAATCGGACTTGCTTTTTTTTTTTTTAATAATCATGTATCGTAATTTTGAGTTTGTCTAGATACATAATACATAAAAAAAATACATTTTTTTCTTTTTAAAGATACATAATTAGCTCTTGATACATTCAATGAAGATACATATTTTCCTTTGTAAAGATACATAATTATCTCCCGACACATTTTCTCCGATTTTGGGTCTGTCTAGATATATAATACATCCAAGAAAATATATTTTTTCCTTTTTAAAGATACATAATTAGTTTTCGATATATTTTTTATAATTTTAGGTTTATCGAGATACATAATTAGCTCCCAATATATTCAACAGAAATGCATACTTAGTTGAGATTTTTGTAATTACTTTGTAAGGATGAGAATTTATATAAATATAATAAGTTAAGGTGTATGTTTATGTTATTTTTCGTTATTAATTTCGTAAATGCGTATAATAGTTGTAGGGGTGTGCATTGTTCGGGTCGGTTCGGTTTTACATATCGATTTGGTTTATCGGTTTTCGATTTTTCAAAATGCTAAACCAATAACCAAGTCAATAAGATATTTTTTTATCGGTTTTTAGTTCTTAACAGTTCGATTTTTGGTTTAACCGATAAGAAAATATTCATAAAATAGAAATAGTAGTAACTAACATGAAAAAAAAAATTATATCATAGTTGTAAACAAAAATCGTACATGATGTGTTTTAATTTACAAAAATCATCAATTTGAAATAAATGTTGTTAGGAGAAATTAAGAGTTTGTATAATTGAAATAATAAGTTTGTTAATTTGTAGAAATTAAAGAAAAATTAATATATATATATATATAGAGAGAGATATTCTTATTGGGTTATCGGTTTATTCAACAAGAAAAAATTCGAACCGAATCAATAACTTAATAATTTTTTTTTATAAAGCCATTAAAAAATCGTTAACTCAATAACCCAATAACACTTTTATCGGTTCGATTTTTCGATAGGTTCGGGTTTAGCACACCCCTAAACAGTTGTAATAAACTGAATTTTAGATCAGTAAGTGCTTAAACGACGTCGTATTAGTGCTCAAATTCAACACAATTCGCACACTCTTCTGTTAACCAACAGTTGGTAAAATACAAATCTGACAAGTGAAAAAGGCTGGAGGAGCAAAATAAGTACAAAAATGGAGAAAAAATCAACGATAAGTGCATCGTCACTTCGATGGAAAATCCTTTGCCGTTCTCTTATTCGTCCTCCTTCATCCAATTCAGGTCTATTTTTTTTTATATTTTTTTGACATCTACATTACAAAAATATATGTATACACACGTACTTATATAATCAATACTTTTTAACGCGTGTCTATTTGTTTAATTTTATGATTATTTAAGTGCCTAACTATGCATACGTAAAGTTGAAAGGCATAAATGTCAGCTGATACCGAGTTAAAGGGCACGTTTACTATGAGGTCTTTTGCTGATAGAGCATTGTTAAGTATTTCTGTTACAAAAAAAGACTATTAATTTATGGAAAATAAGAAACTTTATTTTCTGGATTTGATAATTTGGATTGAATTTCTGTGTTTCAGAAGATAAATCTGAAATTGTTGCTCAGGCAAATCACCTGATATGCATATTTTCACTAAGGGGTTCAAAAAGAAGTAGCACACAACTAGTCGAAGAGGGTTCAACATCAATTATATATATATATATAATAATAATAATAATAATAATAATAATAATAATAATAATTTTAACCATGTATAAATAGTATAATTTTCCTTCGAAGGGGGTTTGGGTGAACCCTAACCATAAGGTGGCTCCGCTCCGGGATATGCAAGCATCCTAGGTGTCCAGTCGTCCTACATGTCAACTCGCTCAATTTTATGACTGTTTAAGTGCCTATGAGTGCACACTTAAAGTTGAAGGGCATAAATGACAACTGAACCTAAGTTAAAAGACACATTTATGTATTATGTCTTTACAGATAAACTAAGAAACTTTGTGGTCTTTTGCAGATATAGCATTCTTAAGTAATTCTGTTACAAAAAAAAAAAGACTAACTTATTGCTCAATTTATGGGTAATAAGTGTAAGATATTTTAAAATATTTAAATTAATTGCTTTGCAATTTCAAGTGAAAAATGAATATATTAAAGTTTCTTTGAGAGAAAAATAATTTTGATCATATGACAAAATTACTTGGAGATTAATTAATATGTGTACTTGGGAACACATAAAATACTTGTTGCCAAAAGTAAATAAATAAATTTATTAATTGCTTTTATCCTAAAATTGGCAAAATAATGGCCAAATATTTTTACTTGATGCCAAAGGAAAATAAAGAAAAGAACATGTGATTCTTTCTTGCCAAGGTATGTGTATTTCCACCGCCACAAGAAGGCTATAAATAGCCAATGCTATTCCATGCAATCAACACACCAATTTTTGTGTATTTCTCTTCCCTTCTCTGCTTATTTCTCTTTACTTTTCTTTTATGTTATTTAAATAATTCTTATTATTTTCTTGAGTTAAAATTTGTTGGTTTATAACTAATTTTGTTGATTCCTGTTATCCTCTAATTAATTAGGGAAGTTTGTTTAATTTTGGGGAAATATTTCACTTTGCGGAAATAGTTTCTTAGGATAGTATCTAGCACGATTCAAGCAATTTATATGTTACTTAAAATATTATAATAGTAATTATTATTATTATTATTGTTGTTGTTGTTGTTGTTATTATTGTAACTTGTTGATACTACTATATAAGAAATAATATTATTATTGCAGTTTACTTATTTTCACAATTGATAATAAATATTATTATTGTTTCCCAACAATAAGAAACTTTATTTTTTGGGTTGATAATTTGGATTCAATTTTTGTGTTTCAGAAGATAACTCTGAAATGGGTATTCCTGCAAGCACATGTCCTATGTGTCAAATCGTCGTCCATGTCAAATTGTGTGACTTGACATGTAGGATGCATGTGTTACTTGTTCAACTTTATGATTGTGTAAGTGTATTGTGCGTACCTAAAGTTGAAAGGCATAAAGGCCAGTTGAGGCTAAGTTAAATGACACGTTTATGTATTATGCCTGTGTGAAAACTAAGAAACTTTGAGGTCTTTTACTGACATAGCACTGTTAAGTATTTCTGTTACAGAAAAAGATTAACTTTTTGCTCAATTTATGGGTAATAAGAAATTTATTTTCTGGTTTTGATAATTTGGATTGAGTTGTTGTGTTTCAAAGGATAAATCTGAAACGGATATTAGGAAAATTGCGTGATATGCACGTGTCCTACGTGTCAACTCGCGTGATTTGAGATGTAGGATACGCGTGTCTACTTGTTTAATTTTAGGATTATTTAAGTGTCTACTTGATCATACGTAATGTTGAAGGGCATAAATGCCAGCTGAGATCAAGTTAAAGGGTACGTTTACTTTGAGGTCTTTTGCATATATTGCATTGTTAAGTGTTTCTGTTACAATAAGAAACTTTATTTTCTGGATTTGATAATTTGGATTGAATTTCTGCGTTTCAAAAGATAAATTGAAATTGTTACTCAGGCAAATCACCTGATATGCACGCATCCTAGGTGTCAAATTGTCGTAGGTGTGTCTACTCGTTTAACTTTATCACTGTTTAAGTGCCTACGAGTGCACACTTAAAGTTGAAGGGCATAATGACAACTGAAGCTAAGTTAAAAGACACATTTATGTATTATGCCTTTGCAGATAAATGAAGAAATTTTGTGGTCTTTTGCAGATATAGCATTCTTAAATGATTCTGTTACAAAAAAAAAAGGACTAACTTTTTGCCCAATTTATGGGTACTAAGAAACTTTATTATTTGGGTTGATAATTTGGATTCAATTTTTGAAGGAGAGCCTTGGAGTAACTGGTAAAGTTACTGCCATGTGATTAGGAGGTCATGGTTTCAAGTCTTGGAAACAACCTTTGACGGAAATGTAGGTAAGACTGCGTACAATACACCCTTATGGTGGAGCCTTCCCTGGACTCTGCGCATAGCGGGAACTTTAGTGCACCAGGCTGCCCTTTTTTAATTGTGTTTCAGAAGATTACTCTGGGTATTCTAGCAAGTACACGTCCTATGTGTCAAATCGTCCTACATGTCAAATTGTGTGACTTGACATGTAGGATGCATGTATTACTTGCTCAACTATTTGATTGTTTAAGTGTACTTGTGCGTAGCTAAAGTTGAAGGGCATAAAGGCCAGTTGAGGCTAAGTTAAATGACACGTTTATGCATTATGCCTGTATGAAAACTACAAAACTTTGAGTACTTTTACAGATAGAGCACTGTTACGTATTTCTATTACAAAAAAAGATTACCTTTTTGCTCAATTTATGGGTAGTAAGAACTTTATTTTCTGGTTTTGATAATTTGGATTGAATTATTGTGTTTCAGAAGATAAATCTGAAATGGGTTTTCAGGCAAATTGCGTGATATGCATGTGTCCTACGTGTCAAACCGTGATACGTGTCAAATCATCATACATATGATTATTTAAGTGCCTACCTATGCATACGTAAAGTTGAAGGGCGTAAATGTCAGCTGATGTTGAGTTAAAGGGCACGTTTACTTTGAGGTCTTTTTCAGATATAGCATTGTTAAGTATTTCTGTTACAAAAAAAGACTTAAACCTTTTGCTCAATTAATGTGTAATAAGAAACTTTATTTTCTGGGTTTTGATAATTTGGATTGAATTATTGTGTTTCAGAAGATAAATCTGAAATGAGTATTCAGCGAATATCAAGGAAAGCAACCCATGGGTTCAATTTGATACCATTTCATCTGGTGAAGGATAGCGTTGAAGAAAATGTGAATTCATCAAAGGAAAATGTGATGGATAGCTCGCGGGATGCTACTTTATGCTATACATTGCCCGTTTCTAATTCTCCCTCACTTATTCTACAGTGAGTTCCGATTCCTAATGTCATTTTCCTCGTGTTGTATTGTACTGAATTGTTTTAACGAATACAATGCTTGTATAGATTGTAACCTTTTTCTGCTGTTACATAATGTTACACATTAATAATTTGAAGGGCAAACCTGCAAGAAAAGAAGGTACATGCCTATGAGGTAGATCAACTATAAATAGGTAGGGTAAATGATAAAATAATAAGTAAAGATGAAATGAGAAGAAAAGTAACAACACGATCACACCAAATCAGTCTTTATAGAAAATGAGACGTTTTGTTGTTATCTAACTATGGATTTAATGTTGCGCAGTAAAATTAACAAATATTGTATTTAAACTAACAACACAGTATAATATAATAGATAATAACCATCCAAAAAAGGTGTAACCGTTCATTCTTTTTATGTCCTTCATTGGGTCTCAACTAAATCCGGATTTGTACCGGAAAGTTCCAACGTTATGGGAGATAATGTTTTCTAACAAAGGCGACTTTAGACTCAGGGATAGAATCTGGAACTTCTGTTTTTTTTTTTTTTTGAAGGAAGACGAAAATTAGTCATATGATGCAAATCCAAACTAGTATGTTCGTGCAAAGACAAAGAAATTCATAAAACTTTCACAGATATCCTTTAAGACGGAGTACAAAGTACTTTCACTACAAGTATATTAGGATCTCTCGACCAGTGTCGTAAGCAGATTTTTCTTAGTGAGTGTTTCTCCTTGCACATTTGAAGATTGTCTTGTCGGCAGTAATGAAGTATGCAGCAATAGAAGCAGCAGATATGATGAGTGCTTGAGCAGTATAATTGAGATTTGTCTTTGCCCAAGGAATTGTCTGCAGTCTGCACAGTAACCAACGTAGGAATTTCACTCACAACACATGCAACTCCAGCTGCTTTAGTTCCTGCGCGGACACCCTCTTGAGTACATTCCCTAGACTTGCAAATTCTGTCCTCCACAAATGCAGAAGCAATCAACAAAGACTCTTCATTTTGCCCACGAGACCCTCATCTCTGATGAAATTCCCATCAAGAAGACTCTCTCTACTTGTGGGGTGTGTGGGGGGTAGTATTTGCAGATTCAGTTCAAAAAAAAAGGGCAACCCGGTGCACTAAAGCTCCCGCCATGCGCAGGGTTTGGGGAAGGGCCCCTCCACAAGGGTGTATCGTACGCAGCCTTACCTTGCATTTCTGCCCGAGGCTGTTTCCAAGGCTTGAACCCATGACCTCCTGGTCACATGGAGACAACTTTACCAGTTACTCCAAGGCTCCCTTTCACAGATTCAGTTGAGACGAATGATTTTATTATGGGTGAGAAAGCAAAACTAAAAGTGATGTGGAACCTTTGGTTAAGTATGAAGGAGTATTCATTGCTCCATCACAACATTTGTTGGTCATGTTCTCCCTTTTCACTTCACTTGGGGGAAAAAATAGTATTGAGGGTAGTGGGCGGCCAACCATCACCTTGAGTCGAATCATACATCCACAAATACACATGCTATCACAGTGTAAAAGTCTCTGCAGCAGTGATCCACTTCACTGTCCTTGATATTGGCATCTTTATTTTGATTGATGGATTTGCTTGGTTTTTTTTCCCTTTTTACATTGTGGTAAAAAATATTTATGTCCTTTTTTGTTCTTAATTCCACCCTGCATTGCTTGGTTTTTCAGTTTTCTTGACCCCGAAGAGTAGAAATCAAAGGAATATGGAGGATAATAGTTTCATTAGAACCAACTAGTTGATTGTGTTCCCTGATTTTATCTAACGTTAGGCTTTAATGCAGCCAGAGAGTGCGCGATATGGCACATCTTAATGATTTTGAGGTCTGCAATAGATATGATATTGACAACACTGGACTCATTTGTAAGTATTTGCATTCTTACAATTTTTTTTTTGTTTCGTGGAAAAGTATTTAAATTTGTCCTGGTTCTGCTGTAAATTAAGCTGCTTTATCCTTATCTCCGTTCATCTCGTTATTTTTTGATTTCTCTCCATTAAGCACCAAAGAAACAAAAGTTGATGTCTGTGTCACAGACTGTTGAGTTTAATATTGTTAATTTCTGAGTTGCATCCAAGGGTGTGACCTAGTGGTCAATGAAGTAGGTGTAGGTTTAAGAGATGAGAGGGGTTCAAATCCTAATAGGGACAAAAAAATGCTAGGTGATTTCTTCTTATCTGGCTAAGCCTTGGTGGACAGAGTTCTCCGATACTTATGCTGGTGGGAACTAGTAGCCTTGTCAATCTCACTACTTCATTTACTGATCAAAAAATAAAAAGAATCTCACCGCTAGGTAAGGTACACCATAGTCCAAATGCAGACTGGTATCTTCGACACTGAGAATAAAAAAGGCACTTATTTAGGGTTACACTATAAGAGAGACCTGTACCTGTATGTAGGGGAACATGTTGTGTCAATGTAGGAGTAGTGGCGGAGGCAGGATTTCTATCAAGGGGATTCAAAAAAAACTAAGGACGCTAATAGTGTTGACAAATGAGTAGGATCAAATATTGAGTGGATCAGTTTAGATATGAGGGGCCAGACAAAGTTCAACTCTAACTCAACACGAAAAACAAAACTGGAGACTCAAAGAAGAAAAGAAACTACCTTTAATCATCAAAATTGTGAGCAGACTCGAAGAATGTACACTTTGTACATGGAACACACAGCTGCATTGCATGAACAGGTTCAACTTTGTACATGATAAATTGTGTAAAGTAGGATTTTTCAACTTTCTAAATATACAAATTCCAAAACCAGAAGCCCATAAACCCATATAAATATGTCTAAAGTTTTAAACTTTAGTCACAATTGACACTTCCATAAATACAACAACAACAACATACTCTGTCAATTCCCACAAAGTGGAGTTTTGGGAGGGTAGAGTGAACACAAACCTTGCCTCTACCTTAGAATGAGTACCATATGACTTGGGTGAGAAGGGTAAGAAAAACATATATCATCTAGTTCAACATCTCCATCAGGGTCAGTGCACCAACAGTTGAGATGTTATAAGAAATATCTCTATTGGTTTTCACTTTAACAAAATAAGTAATGGCCAGTGGAATACGAGCTTCTTACTACCAACACCCCATAAGAGGATGTTTGTGAGTGAAAAAGGACACACTAACTTTATAGGGCACTTATCTCCTGATATAGACATGCTTGAGATGCAATCCAGAAGCTGAAACACTCTCCTACTTGCTCCTTCAGCTTTCATGGCTGTTGTAAATAAACATAGAGACGATATTGATGAACCAACTATAAGGAATTCAGTTGTGAATTAGTCCTTGATACATTCATGGAATGATTTCTCTAAATCCCATTTCAATAATATCCTATTTTTAATAAGATTTTCTCTCTTGGAAAACTTGATTTCCATTATAAAAGAAAAGAAAAATCCTATAAAGAATGAAGGATGTAAGAGATCCTGCGGTCATGGAGCCTCTAATAGCCAAATAAGCTCCATAAATCACCACAACAATAATCGATAAAGTTGATGCTGCACTTAGCCCTCTGGAAAATAGACCAACCACTTCCTGTGACCGAAACATGGTGATAAATGAAATTCACTAATTAATTTAGTCTCTATACATCTTGTAAGATGTAAGAAAAGGAGAACCAACTCATGAGTATGCTTACTGCTAACAAATGACATACTGAATCACGTATGTTATCTACCAAAATATAGGGAAAGTTTAATCTCATTACAACAAATACTTCTCAAAAGATGTCATAGTGGCTAAACCAGGTGATATTTAGCAGAACCTGAAAAGCTATATGTCAAATATTTATACACATGATAACAGTTCAGAAGTTATAAACTACTAAAATCGAAGCATACAAATAAAGTTTAGTCCATTACCATCAATCTCCAAACAACTTATTAATAAATTACTTATTAACAACTGGCAAGTACTCAACTAACTCATATCGGTAACACATACTCACATTATTGGTTTGGTTGTTTTCGGTGTAAGGAAGCAAGTCCAATTCCAGCGGAAATGAAACATGCTTGTCACCCTTCCGAATAACAGAACCGTCATTTTGGAAACTCTTCAAATGGAAGACAGCAATGGAAGGGGCAGTATCTAACATCAACTGCTTCTCAATTGAGACTTGCAAGTTACATTGTTCACAAGTAAATCGATCTCGGGATCATCAAGTTTCTCAACTCTTGTGAATGAATCCAATGTTGAATGTAAGCTGTCAAAATCTTTGATCTCCAAACTCACGTTAATAAGAGGCTCGTAACTAGCAGCTGCTTGAGTTTCGTGTGACAGCTTCCTTAGATAGCGCCCAAATTTACGGACGCCAATGCAAATAATAGGCACAACAACTAGAGACAACACTAACCAAGTAAAAGAACACTAATGAGGAGAAGTGGCATATGTAGGCAATTAGTGTGGGCTTGGGAAACTGGATTACGAGACTCACATGTCAACTTCCGGGATGATGAGCTTTTGATAGGTTGGTAGTTACAATATTTTTAATGATTTGAGTTTCTTCTGATAGCCTGCTTAACAGTTCTCCGTTCAAGTAGAACTATAATTTGCCTACTCACATCAAATAAGGGTATTTCCTATAAGAACTATAATTTGTCAAGAAGAAATATGGCTCAACTCTTAACCTAGGCATTTTGTTGTCTCCGTGGCGTTAGTCATGTCAAGTTTTTGGCAAATAAAACAATTGTATGCAATAATTTAGAAGATTAAAAATACGTGAAAAAGGAGGAGAGGGAGAATTTTACTTGAGGGATAAGGTGACTAAATAAATTCTTTCTCAATCGAACAACGAGCCTTTCACTGACTGAAGAAAACAACCATGTCCAAAATGCAGTGAACAGAGAGCTAAAAAGGATATTTTCAAGGCTAAAAAATACAAACTAAAGTATGCAAAAACCAAGTGAAGGTATCATGTGATTATTAGAGGTAGAGACTCAAAACATAACTTTACTATTGAAAATGCAACTACATACACTATTACAATTGTACTCTACGAGGTTTCATATCTTGAAATGTCTTAATAATAGCATCATTAGAAATATTATCAAATACATCTTTTTCTAAATAAGGCACCAAACAACCACTCATTCGACTCCGCAAGTCATTTTTGATAACTTCATCTCCGAAAAAGCTCTTTCAACGGATGCAGTGGCAACGGATAGAAGTTGAGCAAGTTTCACTAAGCGGAATACTAGAGGATAATTTGAATGTTTCTTTGTCTGCACTAATCTTTTGGAAAGATCACATGGCCTGCTGAGATCGGAAAACCTTTCATCAATATCTCGAACATCAACAATGTAACTTGCAAGTTGATTCTCAATAGTACCCATATTAGATTCAACAAAGTCATCTGGATATAACTCCGTCATTCTCATTATTTTTTTGATGTCAAAACTTGAAAATGAGTTAATTGGGTTTAAACAAGCAATTCCATGGAGCAAATCAGTCGTCACCTTATCAAAACGATCATTGAGTTCTTGGAGTTATCAATCAGTAATATTGCAAAACCCTTCAACACGATAATGATGTAAGATTGTATAGCTAGCAAGTTTACGTTGGGATCTTAAAGAGCTAACATATGGTTCTTCAAAGTTAGGTATCAAAATATCATGTTTGGTATAAAATATAGACATCTTATCAATAAGAGAATCCAATTCATTATCTTTTAAAACTTGCAACCTTCTCTTTGCTACTTCAACAAGTAGTATGGTATTTGCAAATATCTTGCTCCTTTTCTGTAAGCATTTCTTAAGCTCATTTGTGATGGCCAAAATATCTCTCATCAAATATAACATGAAAGCAACCTCAAATGTTCAACAAACTTCAAGATGTCCCATTGCCTTGGCTCTTTCATCCATATTTCGTGCATCAAGAACAAGTGATTCAAGAATAGAGCCAAACATCAAAATAAAATTGCTAAAGGATTTATAATGAAAACCCCAATGAGTATCATAAGCTCTTAAGAGACCAAATTGTTGATTCAAGCCCCTACCGGTAGTAACTTCACCCATATCTAATGCCTCTTGAATTTTTTCTTTTTGAGAATTTCGAAGTTCATCCATACACTTAAAAGAAGATCCCAACACATTTAAAATATTTGAAACCAACACTACAAGCTTTCTCACTTCAATACACTTTTTTGAGACTCCGACAAGCGTTAGTTGAAGTTGATGAGCAAAAAAATGGATAGAATGAGCCGATTTACTTTCTTGTCTAATCAACATTTTACGACCATTGATCTCACTTTGCATATTACTTGCCCCATCATAACATTGTCCACGCACAGATGATATACTCAAGGAATGTTGAGCAAGTAAATTAACAATTGCCTCCTTTAGAGATAAAACACTAGTATCTTGAACATGAACAATGTCAATAAGTCGCTCCATTATAAATTCCATTCTATTAATATATCGCAATACAATAGCTATTTGCTCTTTACGGGACACATCAAAAGATTCATCAACTAGTAAAACAAATTAATTACCATTTAATTCCTCAAGAATAACTTTAATTGTCTCTATTTTACATGCAGTCACAATATCTTTCTGAATCATTGGAGAAGTCACTTGATTATTTAGAGGAGCATGTTCTAGCACATAGTAACGAATTTTATCACACTTTTTTGCATACCATGAGAGTATTTGAAGAAAGTTACCCCTACTAAGTGTGATTTAGAATCATCATGACCTCGAAATGCAAACCCCTGAGTTATGAGAAGTCTTACTACATCAACCGAAGTAATTAAGCGAATCAAATATCCCTTTTTAATTTGATTCGATTGCTTATCAAATCCAAATTGAATCGATTGTCATTGTCGTAATAAATCTTGACATTTCATTTTTGATTGATTATGTATTCTATTTGGTGGACCAATATGTTTTCCAAGACTCTTCTTTTTATGCCAACTTCTAAATCCTGTAGTTGAAAATAATTCACCTCCCCCTTGATGAATGCTTTTGTCTTTAAAAAGATAACAATACAAACAATAGACATCTTTAATAACACTATACTCCAACCAATCATGATATATATCATCAAATCATTCATGATTGAAACGACGCACTGATCCGGAAATATTTGTTTGAGGATACTCATGAATCTTCAAACGAGGTTGGCAAGGACCATTCAAGAGATATTTTCTTCTAATGAGTAGGGGCGAAGCTATGTGAGAAACCCCTTCGTCGGAAAATTATACTGTATATATATGCTGAAGTTTTTTTCTATGTGTATATATATTAAGTTGAACCCTCTTGACATAAGCAAAAAAATTGGTTCAGTGGCAAAGGAGGTTCAAACTTTTCACGCCGAGGGCCTCATGGTCTCGGGTTCGAAACCCATTCACGACACTTTTTAATTTTTTTTACTTCAGGCGTTTTAGATATTAGAAAGAAAGTTGGGCTTCTTTTTCCTTATTTAAAGAATCAAAGCGGTGTCGTTCTGTTTTTAAAAAAGGGGAGAAATTGAATTAAAAGAAATCCCTAATTCAATGTCAAACAATAAAAATTAATAAACCCTATCTATTTCTCTCTCTAAGAAAGTCAGCGCTTTCTCTCCAAGCTGAGCTTGCTGGTTACTGCTCGCCTTTTGGATTTTTCTTCTTCTTTTGATTATCATCGTTATTTTTCGGGCGTCGGGCATCTCCCTCCGACCTCCACTTGGCTCCGATCTTTCAATCTCTATTATTGCTTCCTTGGTGTGTTTTCAATTCTTTTTATTTTATTTTATTTTTTCAGAATTCTATTTCTATTGTTCTATATATGTGTGTGCTACTTGGATTTTATTTTTATTTGTGTAATTCTCTTTTTTTATTATATGATTTATGGTGTAAAAGATGGCCGATTTTAGCTTTCATTGATTTTAAGGGTCACTGCCAGTCTGCCACTATCTTAGAACTTAGAAATAGAAACATTAGTTTAGGAAAATAAAAAAAAAGTTCCATTGTTCCAAATTTCAATTTTTAATTCCTACTAGTTATGTTGTGACTTGTGCATCAATTGGAACCAAATTAATAATGCAAACAACTAAAACAAAATGACGTGCCTACTTTCTATGTCTAGTGCTTGCTGGTTCTAAATTCCACCATCTTTTCTATTGATAATGTGCCTACTTGACTACTTATTCAACTGTACAACCTATTTTGAATTTCGAGAGTTAAACAAGAAAATATGTCATTACTTGATTTTTATAATTTTTAACTAAGTTATTACTTTACGACAATCTCAACATTCGGTGAAGAAATATTTTACCACAATACCAAAATCAAATTTAGTCTCCATGATACGGAAATACAATTTATTCTCTCATAATCATAATCAATCTCACCAAGAAGAAAATGCCAACCATTTTGAAATACCATTACCTCCTTCTCAAGAATTTGATTTGAGTTTTTTAAAGTTTGGTCCTGGAGAAAAAATCCCAATATTGAAGTATCCTTCAAAATATCGTGATCTTATTAGAAGAACATATCTCTTGGATGGTCCTTGCCAACCTCGTTTGAAGCTTCATGAGTATCCTCAAACAAATATTTCTGGATCAATGCTTCGTTTCAATCATGAATGATTTGATGATGTATAGCATGATTGGTTGGAGTAGTGTTAGTAAAGATGCAGTCTGTTGTTTGTATTGTTATCTTTTTAAAGACAATAGGATTCATCAAGGTGGAGATGAAGTATTTTCAGCTACAGAATTTCGAACTTGGCATAAAACAAAGAGGTCTTGGAAAACATATTGGTCCACAAAATAACATACACAATCAATCAAAGAAGAAATATCAAGATTTATTACGACAACGACAATCGATTCAATTTGGATTTGATAAGCAATCGAATCAAATTAAAAAGGGATATTTGATTCAATTAATTGCTTCGGTTGATGTAGTAAGACTTCTCATAACTTAGGGGTTTGCATTTCGAGGTCATGATGATTCTAAATCATCACTTAGTAAGGGTAACTTTCTTCACATACTCTCATGGTATGCAAAAAGGTGATAAAATTCGTGACGATGTGCTAGAACATGCTCCTCTAAATGATTAAGTGACTTCTCCAATGATTCAGAAAGATATTGTGACTGCATGTAAAATAGAGACAATTAGAGCTATTCTCGAGGAATTAAATAGTGATTACTTTGCTTTACTAGTTAATGAATCTTTTGATGTGTCACGTAAAGAGCAAATAACTATTGTATTGAGATATATTGATAGAATGAGATTTGTAATGCATCGACTTATTGACATTGTTCATGTTCAAGATACTAGTGTTTTATCTCTAAAGGGGGCAATTGTTAATTTACTTGCTCAACATTCCTTGAGTCTATCATCCGTGCGTGGATAATGTTATGATGGGGCAAGTAATATAATTGGCTCATTCTATTCATTGTTTTGCTTATCTACTTCAACTAACTCTTGTTGGAGTCTTAAAAAAGTGTGTTGAAGTGGGCAAACTTGTAGTGTTGGTTTCAAATATTTTAAATGTGTTGGGATCTTCTTTTAAGCGTATGGATGAACTTTGAGATTCTCAAAAATAAAAAATTCAAGAGGCATTAGATATGGGTGAAGTTACTACCGGTAGGGGGCTTGAATCAACAACTTGGTCTTTCAAGAGATTGTGATACTCGTTGGGGATCCCATTATAAATCTTTTAGCAATTTTATTTTGATGTTTGGCTCTATTCTTGATGCACGAAATATGAATGAAAGAGCCAAGACAATGGGACATCTTGAAGCTTGTCAAACATTTGAGGTTCCTTTCACGTTGCATTTGATGAGAGATATTTTGGCTATCACAAATGAGCTTAATAAATGCTTACAAAAAAGGAGCAAGGTATTGCAAATGTCATGCTATTTGTTGAAGTAGCAAAGAGAAGGTTGCAAGTTTTAAGAGATAATGAATAGGATTCTCTTATTGATAAGGTGTCTATATTTGGTACCAAACATGATATTTTGATACCTAACTTTAAAGAACCATATGTTAGTTCTTTAAGATCCCGACGTAAACTTGCTAGCTATACAGTGTTACATCATTATCGTGTTGGTGTTTTGCAATAGTGTTGATTGACAACTTCAAGAACTCAATGATTGTTTTCATGAGGTGACGACTGATTTACTCCATGGAATTGCTTGTTTGAACCCAATTAACTCATTTTCAAGTTTTGACATCAAAAAAATAATGAGAGTGACGGAGTTATATCCAAATGACTTTGTTGAATCTAATATGGGTACTCTTGAGAATCAACTTGCATGTTACATTGTTGATGTTCGTGATGTTGATGAAAGATTTTCCGATCTCAATGGGATATGTGATCTTTCCAAAAGATTAGCGCAGACAAAGAAACATTCAAATTATCCTTTAATATTCCGCTTAGTGAAACTTGCTCTACTTCAACCCGTTGCCACTGCATCCGTTGAAAGAGCTTTTCCGACAATAAAGTTTATCAAGAATGATTTGCGGAGTCGAATGAGTGATGATTTTCTTAGTGGTTGTTTGGTGCCTTATTTAGAAAAAGATGTATTTGATAATATTTCTAATGATGCTATTATTAAAACATTTCAACATATGAAACCTCGTAGAGTACAATTGTAATAATGTATGTAGTTGCATTTTCAATAGTAAGCTATGTTTTGAGTCTCTACCTGACTACCTCTAATAATCACATGATACCCTTAACTTGGTTTCTGCATACTTTAGTTTGTATTTATGGAGCTTATTTGGCTATTAGAGGCTCCATGACCGCAGGATCTCTTACATCCTTCATTCTTTATAGCGGCACAGATAAATTATATCGTGATTTTTTCTTTTCTTTTATAGTGGAAATCGAGTTTTCCAAGAGTGAGAATCTTACTAAAAATAGGATATTATTGAAATGGAATCTAGAGAAGTCATTCCATGAGTGTATCAAGGGCTAATTCACAACTGAATTCCTTGCAGTTGGTTCATCGATATCGTCTCTATGTTTATATACAACAGCCATGAAAGCTGAAGGAGCAAGTAGGAGAGTGTTTCATCTTCTGGACTGCATCTCAAGCATGTCTACATCAGGAATAAGTGCCCTATAAGGTTAGTCTGTCCTTTTTCACTCACAAACATCCTCTTATGGGGTGTTGGTAGTAAGAAGCTTGTATTCCACTGACCATTACTTATTTTGTTAAAGTGAAAACCTATAGAGATACTTCTTATAACATCTTGGTGGTTGGTGACTGACCCTGATGGTGACGTTGAACTGGATGATATATGTTTTTCTTACCCTTCTCGCCCAAGTCATATGGTACTTATTCTAAGGTAGAGGCAAGGTTTGTGTTCACTCTACCCTCCCAAAACTCCACTTTGTGGGAATTGACCGAGTATGTTGTTGTATTTATGGAAGTGTCAATTGTGGCCAAAGTTTAAAACTTTAGGCATATTTATATGGGCTTCTGGTTTTGGAATCTGTATATTTAGAAAGTTGAAAAATCCTACTTTACACAACTTATCATGTACAAAGTTGAACCTGTTCATGCAATGCAGCTGTGTTCCATGTACACAGTGTACATTCTTTTGAGTCTGCTCACAATTTTGATGATTAGAGGTAGTTCCTTTTTTCCTTTGAGTCTCCAGTTTTGTTTTTCGTGTTGAGTTAGAGTTAGAACTTTGTCTAGCCCACTCATATCTAAACCGATCCACTCATATTTGATCCCGCTCATTTGTCAACACTATTTGCGTCCTTAGTTTTTTTGAACCTACCTCCGCCACTGTTAATAAGATCACGATGTTTTGAAGGATATTGAAATTCTTTCTCCAGAATCGAACTTCAAAAAACTCAAATCAAATTCTTGAGAAGGAGATAATGGTATTTCAGAATCGTTGGCATTTTCTTCTTGGTGAGATTGACTATGATTATGAGAAGACCTGAGCCAAGTGGAGGTCGGAGGGAGATGCTGACGTCCGACAAATGACGATGATAATCAAAAGAAAGAAGTTAAAGCCGAAAGGCGAGTAGCAGCCAGCAAACTCAGCTTGGAGAGAAAGAGCTGACTTTCTTAGAGAGAGAAATAGATAGGGTTTTGATGTTTATTGTTTGATGTTGAATTAGGGATTTCTTTTAATTCAATTTCTCCCCCTTTTTAAAAATAGAATGACACCGTTTTGATTCTTTAAATAAGGAAAAAGAAGCCCAACTTTCTTTTTAATATCTAAAATGCCTGAAGCAAAAAAAAAAATTAAAAAGTGTCGTGAATGGGTCTCGAACCCTAGACCATGAGGTCCTCTGCATGAAAAGTTTGAACCCCTTTGCCACTGAACCAATTTTTTTGCTTGTGTCAAAGGGGTTCAACTTAATATATATACACACAGAAAAAAAACTTCAGCATATATATACAGTATAATTTTTCGACAAAGGGGGTTCGGATGAACCCCTGGAGTCCACGTAGCTCCGCCCCTGTGTAGGAGACCCCTTTTCTTCCTTAACCGAGGGAGTCTGAACATAAATGTGAAATGAAGAAACAATATACACTAAAATTATTATTGTCATTTGTTGATTGTACCACTAGCGTAGAATTAACTTATCCAATATAACCAACACTCTTGGCCACTGCTTTAGGTGCCATTCTGAACATAACATTCTTTGCAGAAGTTCAGATAAAAGATCATCCATATTGCAGGAAATTCTGTTTCTTATTGCTTACCAATTTGAATCCCTCAATGAATTGATGAAGAGGAAATTGAGTTGGCTAGTTTTTTGAATTTAATATGATGAGACTGAATATAATTTATCTTTTATCAAAAAATTTGCTTATTTTGTTTGCTACTATAGAAGATAAAAGACAAAAGCAAACATCGTGATAGTAAGCAAATCTTCTGGAGGTACTGCATGAATGGAGCTTCTGAAAACTAAGAACCTCATCACTTTACATACTTCTACATAGTGATGGAGTATTTCCTTGATTGGCGTTTAATGCTCTGAGCTACTTAGTGTCTATTAATTGTCCTTTCGATGATAAGGATTGTCCTCTACTTAGTGGGTGTCTTGATTCTGTTTTTTTTTTCCTTCTTTCTTTATTGGTGTGTTGTTACATCTTGTTTTATGTTTTATTACGTCTTTGTATACTATTTTGTGTCCGAAACCCGAGGTCTATTGAAACAACCTCTCTACTTCTTCTGATGCAGTGGTATGAACTGCATACACTTTACCCTCCCCAGACCCCACGTTGTGGGAATACGCTGTGTATGTTGTTGTTTTAGCTCCGGTTTAAGAAGGCTATTTCTTCTATCTGGGAATAAAGTTTCTTTATAAACAATTGGGTCTTCACGGAATATTTTGTTTACCAGAAGTCGCATATCGTTTAGTCAACCTTAATGGTCCATGTCACGTTTGCTTTCTCTGCTACTAGTTTCTTCTTCTAATTTATAGACTTTCTTGTTGAACAGGTCAATGGCCATCAGAGGATGTCCTTTCCCACTACTGCTTGTCACGTGCAAGCATTTTCAGGTGTTAACAAATGCTATATTTCAGATTGTATTATAACATTTTTGGTTGTATCATTAACTGATTTCAGTTGATTTTCGACTCTTCCAGGGAAAAAAGAATCATTGAGCTTGGATCTGGCTATGGGTTAGCTGGATTGATCGTTGCAATGACCACAGAAGCACGGGAAGTTTTCATATCTGATGGAAATCCCCAAGTTGTTGATTGTATCCCTTTGATTTAGTTGGGGGATGAGCACTGTAGTTTGTTCCACTGATTTTAGCCAATATCTGGTACATATAGGTAAAACGATAATGCACTCTGCTAAGCTTCTTTCTTTACTTTGTGGATTCATTAAGCATTGAACCCTTGCCTTTTTATTTCCTGGTGAAAAACCTGTATTGGTTAGGATATCCAGTGATAAAATTGTTTTTGATTTTATTGGGAAAATTGTGCATTTCTTCATTTTTCACTTTACTGATCGTACCACTTGTTTTTGCAAGTCAACTCCAATGATAACATAGTAATTAAGTTTGTAATTCATCAGTAGTGTGTTGAAGAACGTCAAGATCTTGTTTTATTCATCTGTCCATTAATTGTGCAGTAACCTCAATATTGCGTACTTTCCTCTACTCTGAGATATAGATTGATAGCC
Source organism: Capsicum pubescens (assembly GCA_030864215.1). Lineage (NCBI taxonomy): Eukaryota > Viridiplantae > Streptophyta > Magnoliopsida > Solanales > Solanaceae > Capsicum > Capsicum pubescens. The sequence continues at coordinate 246,113,961 of CM061541.1, read as the reverse complement.
ATGCATTGAATCAAATTTACCGTTAATCCTTGTTGGAGTTGTCAGTCTTCTATTTCCTTTCAATTATACTAACAGTGATTGATCTTGAAGCTTCTTTATTATCCCAGTTGGTTTAAACTATGACTTGTGCCTATCAAACACTGCGTAAGATGTCCAAACTTCGATAATCAATTGCTTCACTTATCTCTTATCTTTACTTCGGATGTACTTAACATTCAGATATACAGTGTAATGTAAATGCCAATTCCGGTTCATTTGGTGGTACAGAGGTGAAGCCATTGATGCTACACTGGGGTCAAGAAAAAGACACTGATATCTCCAACACATTTGATGTCATCATTGCAAGTGACTGGTAGTTGTCTCTTTTCTTACTGAACTGTTCTTAACCTCACATTAAGCATTCTGCTGTAAGTTGTAAATTGAGTTCATCATATCTCTATTTCGATGTTTTCACGTCAACGGCTAATGAATATTAACCTGGAGAACATTGACAAGAGAGAGTAGATCAAGTGGAAAACACCTCCAAAACGTTGGTTGATTCGAGTCTCTAAGCGAGTCAATTAAAATATAAAAGAAAATGTTGACCTGGAGAACATAAGCCCTATAATTTATACAAAATTGTATTACAATCATGCTAACAATGCTAACCTTTTCCACAATACAGTGTACTCTAATTTGGTAGTGTAATATTCTATTTGGTCATCTTATATCCTTGCTCCCTGCTACAACTTCTTTTCTTTTGAGCTGATGGTCTATCGGAAACAGCCTCCCTACCCTGCAAATGTAGGGGTAAGGTCTACGTACATCCTACCCTCCCTAGATCCCACTTGTGGGATTACATAAACAAGAAGTATCTCTGTAGCCCATTCACCCAATACGACAGAAAGTGTAAAACCGCTTAAGGTCATACTGATGGGCAGTATGTTGTTGTTTCGTATCTTTGTCAATTAAGCCTTTTCATGTACACATGCAAGAACTCTATATGGATCTTTTCGTTTCTGTACACTAAGATGCTCTATATTTTGGACTTCATTTGTGATTTTGCAGCACTTTCTTCAAAGAGTTCCACGAAGCACTTGTCCAAACTATCAAATCACTATTAAAAGAGGAAGGTCCTTCTGAAGCCATACTTTTGAGCCCCAGAAGAGGCGATTCATTGGACAAGTTTCTCGCAGAAGTTAAAGATAGCGGATTGCATTTCAGCACAGATGAAATATATGATGCAGAAGTTTGGAGGCGTCATCAGAGATTTATCGAGGGTGATGATTCCTGGCCGAATTATGAGATGGATCATTGCTATCCTTTGCTGGTCAGAATCACACGGTGAAATTTACAGTGAATATACTCTGCCCAGTACGCTTATTTTGTACATATAGAACTATAACTGCTAGTGCAGATCTTATGTACTATGAAATATGAACTGATTCCACTATTGACAAGTTACTGATTATTACTATTTATTAAGATTTTCATATTTGCCTCAAGTCTCCTGAGAGTTATGAAGTAGTTCAATTGCAAACTGTGACACTTACTTTCAACAAATAAGTTGGTAGCTTAACTAGTCATATGAAAAATAACAATGTAATAGTAAATGAGCACATGGTTGGCATGAAATATTGTTCTTGATTAACAAACAGTCACCTGTGTTGGTGCGAGGTAGTAGATATCTGGCGGAATAGTTGAGATGCACACAAGCAATGGTTGAGGGAGAGTGTCAAGTACCGGTCGACTGAACTCAGAAACTTTGGTTCAAACTCTATATATTTCTTTTAAGGATCCATTGAATGTGAACATATTATTAACTTAGAACTCCATAACTATATAAAATTAAAATTCAGAACTCATAAAATTCTAGTTCTTTCACTTTATACTTTCAACCCTCGTTTGGGTGAGTGTTCACCTCAATACTATTACGGAGCAACATAATTTGCAAACTTAGATCATTCATGTAAGTTGGCCAGCTGTCAAAAAATATCCATCTCGAGAGCTACTGTCGCTCCTGCCTACTGGGAGAGGATGATCAACTTAGGTTGTGTAAAAATCGAACCGACCGATAAACCGAACCGATAAAAATATTATTGGGTTATTGATATTGGGTTATCGGGTTAACAGTTTTTTATTGGTTTTATAAAAAAATTTATTGGGTAAACGGTTCGGTAACGGTTTTAGCTTATTGGGTTATCGGTTAAACCGATAACCCAATAAGGATACACTAAGTTATTATTTTATCCCTATTTATGTTATATATTTAAATATCTCTCTCTCGTTATCTATCTATCTATCTGGATAGATAGATAGATAGATAGATATGTGTATATATATAGATTATATGCACTACTAATTCATAATTCAGTGATTCACAAAGTATTAACCTATTCAGTGCAACAAAGACGCAATATAAAGTTCGGCTATTATCGTAATAAAAAAGCTTGAAGCATTTATAGCTTCCAACAATTAGGATTCAATTTTTTTCCTAACCAACATTCAATTCAAGTTTGGAGATTCTTGTAAACTAAAATGCATTGCGTAGGTTTTGGTGGTAATTAAGATTTCATTTTTTTATGTTAGTTGTTATTATTTCTATTTTATAAGTATTTTTTTATTGGTTAAACCGAAAACCGAACTGATAAGGACCAAAAATCGATAAACCGATAAGAATATCTTATTGGTTGGTTATTGGTTTTACATATTTAAAAATCGAAAACCGATAAACCGAACCAATAACACGTAAAACCGAATCGACCGATGCACACCCCTAGATCAATTGTCCTCGAATTATTCACTCCTACCACCACGTGGCTTCTGCTTTGCATCCAAAATGTCATCCGATAAGGTGAAAGAAATTAAAAAGGGTCGAGTTTATCTCAGCGACGCCATAAAAGATGATGGCCTGGAACACCACAATACTTATGGATGGCTCAATGAAATTGACGGTTTAAAGTCAAATCTTAATAAGAGATGATAGAAAAAGACGGAGCAAAATCAGTATTTACCTTGATATGTTGCAGCGGAAGAAGATAATTTTGCCACCGAAAAAATTGCTCCAAGTCAATTTCGTTTCTCTTGGAAACGGAATGTTAATTCACAAACTAAATGTCCTTTAATTTCAGTGTTGTTGTTTATTGTTTTTGTCACTTCTCTGTCTTGTTTTTTTTTTTGGAGGAAGAGATGAATTCCAAATATGGGGAAGTGGAACAGTAACTGTTTCCCCCAAGTTTTCAAAAATTCATTACATATCTTTTCTTTTCCCTCTTATTTGTCAGATAACCCAAAAAATAAAATTTCGTGTCGGGTCGGTCCACATGGGCGACCCATGACCCATAATCCAACATCTCCCACTTCGCACATGGTGGAAAAAACCCGAAGCAGTGTGACTTCAACACGTAATCTATTCATACGACAAATAGTACTCCGTGCGACCTGTAAGCATCTCGAGCTTTACCCATAAGGTTTTATAAACTACATATAGGAATCCAATCACACGTGGAAAGAATTCTCTATAAATATGAGGATTTTAATACTCACGATTAGGGGTGGGCATGTCGGTACGGTACGGTATTTTAAACTTCGGTACGGTAATTTTGGTTTTCGGTATCTAAAAGAACAATACCATTACCATACCAAATTGGTTCGGTTTGGTTCGGGAATTTTAAATTCGATTTCGATATTTTATGGTATGGTAATTCGGTAATCATACTTTATTTGATTTCGACTTACATATATTCATATAAGAAAAACTACAATTTTAAACTTTAAAAACGTCTCAATCATATCATACTAACAACTATCTTTGTTAATCAATTATACAAAAAGAATATTTCAATCATGATTGAATAGTTCAAGATGCAAACTCTAAACAACATTACCTAAACTTAAGCATAGTACTCCTAAATAATAAGCTTCCCAAAAAATTTATTTCTGAATAAAAATTACCTTTATGTTCAATTGGCTAATGGATGATATATAAATATATTTAATAATCTTAACTATAATATATATGGATTTTATATATTATTAAAAAACTTCGGTGCGGTATACAGTATTTTGGTATTTATTGCATAAATACCAAATACCGTACCAAATACCAAATAATTTAAAACTCCTACCAAATACCATAACATGCATACCACAATATAAAAAATTTCAATTTCGGTATGGTATTCGTATATACCATACCATGCCCAACCCTACTCACGATACCCCAGACATCATTCACTACTTCAGTAGTTACTTATCCGATCCCTCATCCTCTTAAAGAGGTGAACTCGAGTTCGCGATTAACTTTATATACACAATTACACTTGACTCTTATATGGTTAGTGTAATAGCCATTTTGTGTAAACAAGTTAAAATATTTATCTTATGTCTTCCCATTCTACTCGAATCTATCTGTTCCAATCAACTGCTTTCTTAGACATGCACCGCATTGTCGAATCTCTCATGACTATTAGTAACATGCTAAAGTAGAAACACCGACCGAAACTCCAAGAAACAGTTAAAGGTCTAAGGGTACTCCAATGAAAAGTTAAAATAACTTTGAGGGTCTCACACAATGAAGAAACAGGGATTCATTCTTCCATTAACCCATTGATCGCTAAGCACACGTGGTATGAAACACGTGCTATGATGTTATCACCTTATATAGGTGTGTGTGCCTCATTCTTTTAGTCATGCAACATCGTACTGATCTAGGTCTAGACACCTCTAAATGTCTAACCTGAGTTTCTTTCTTTAATAATCCTCAAATCCATATTCTTAGAGAAACTCACATCTGGCTTTACAAAATAAGTCATTATCTTATGGTAAAACTTTTCTCTTCACGTTCCTCGACGTAAGAGGCGATTTCTCGTGTGAGAGAGACAATCTGACGACTTGTTCGACACACTATATTAATAAAATACATTTTCAAATACATATGAGATTGAATATAAATTCAAGATTCTTATATTGATAATGATTACAATCAAGTTATCTACAATACATAAACATAATCATATCCTACGTAATCCTAGAGCCATAACATGTTTCTTAAACAAGTCTCTAGATATCGCCTTAGTAAAGGGATCAACTATCATTTTCTTGTGTAGGAATGTATTGTAAATTTATTTCTCCACTTGCTACTATGTCTCTTACAAAGTTATACTTAATATCAATGTGCTTGGTCTTGCTGTGATATTTAGGATCCTTCGTATATGCGATAGCCGCTTGACCGTCACAATATAAAATCCTAGGACCTTTAGAATTCTTCGCGATGTTCAAATGCTCAAAGAATAATTTCAACCAAACAACTTCTTGAACTGTAGATGCACAAACCACAAATTTGAATTCCATTGTCGACGGGGTTATGCAAGTTTGTTTCTTACTTTTTCATGAAATTGCACCACCATTTAGTAAGAAGGCCTAACCGGAGGTTGATTTTCTATCATACCGGTCACCAGCCCAATCAACATCTGTATAACCTCTTATGGATAAATTGGATCCACTATAGCATAGTGAATAATCAGCAGTTCCCTTCAGGTATAAAAAAATTCTCTTTACTGCTTTCCAATGATCTCTACCAAGATTGGATTAATACCTGCTAACTAGACCTACGACATAACAAATGTCTAGATGAGTACACATCATAGCATACATCAAGCTCCCAACTGCATTGTAATATGGTACTCGAGACATGTCTTTTTTTTTTCCAATCTTTGGACACATTTCAAGGCTTAAAGATTCACCTCTTGCTATAGGAGTATCCATG